>JARQOC010000002.1:257387375-257987375 GCA_033576535.1 Allobates femoralis | reverse complement strand
TGTCAGCAGGCATACGCCTGCTGACAGTACACATATAGGAGTGAATGAGAGCTTTCAGACCGCGGTGCGCCCTATTATAAACATAGGGGCCGCGGTCAGCATTCTCACACTTGCAGATGCATCTGCAAAACGCTGCAGATCCATCTGCAAGTGTGAAGGCAGCCTTAGGGCACCTAGTGAAGGTATAGGTCTGATCTCTGTGTATTTAGGTCTTTTCAGTGAAATAAGATAATATACAACTGAGACCCTGGTTAAACATACTGATTTGTACCTATCAGATAATAATGGTTATGGGAGATATACAATATTAGGGGGTGGAAGATAATATATATAAAAAAATCCATGTCCCAGTAATGTTGATATAGAGGAACAAGTTTTATGTGGTTGTTGCTGTATATACTACTATTTTTTCTAATTAACTGAACAGTCTTATGGTGATGATTCTTGTGTGTCCCCCGGAGGGAATGCTCTGATTTTTTAATTGTTATACTGAAAATATATAATAAAGATTAATGAATTAAATTTTTATTGAGTAATCTTTCCTAAAAAGTTGGGAGGCAACTTCCCAATTTTTGTGTTTGAAGAATTTGCTGAGGAAAGCAACCTTTTAAAAGGGACTTTGTATTGTGTATATTATATATATATATTATATATATCCAGAAAAACAAGAATAACTGGGCACTATAAGGTGTATACAGGCTGGTTCCACTATTTCAGTGACCACACAGCGCAGCCTGCAGCCTCCTTAGTGTTGCACGCTCAGCTGTAGGCTCATTAATATCCAAATGAAGGAAAAAAGACCAGTGGCACTCATCGGAATAGATCTTGCCAAAATTTATTCAAAGTCCCACATGATTTCCATGGAACACATTAGTAGGGGAGGGGGTGCGGGGACAGCGGACGACGGCTGTGATATCAGGACCCATGGAAGTGGTATTAGACGCGAAACGACAGGCCGTCGTCCGCCGTCCACGCACCTCCTCCCCTGCTAAAGTGTTCCATGGAAATCATGTGGGACTTTGAATAAATTTCGCAAGATCTACTCCGATGAGTGCCACTGGTCTTTTTTCCTTCATTTGGATATATATAATATGTGGAGACTAATGCTGGGCTGTATATACAATATAAAGGCCGCAGGCCTGTATATATAATATGGAATCTGCTGCTGGGCTGTGTATATACTATGGAGTGTGCTGCTGGGCTGTATATATAATATAGAGGATGCTGCTGGGCTGTATATATAATATGGAGGCTGCTGCTGAGCTTGTATATATGATATGGAGGCTGCTGCTGAGCTGTATATATAAGACAGAGGATGTGCTGCCAGACTGTATATATAATATAGAGGAAGACAGACAGACTAACAGGAACACACAGATCATGCTCACCTGCCACAGACACCGCCAAGATTCAAGTACTATTGCGCTCGGTGGAGAGTGGAGCAAGAGCCTCTTCTCCATTCTACAATGTCATTTTTCTGTTGAGTTTCTGTTTGTACTGCGCAAGGCAGCCAATTTAGTGCCTGTGTAGTACAAACTTTGAGACAATGAAGAGCAGGGAGCTGGTTCCCGTGACCAAAGTAATAATAATAAAAGTAATAATAATATTTATTCATTTATACAGCGCTATTAATTACATAGAGCATTACATACATTTGCAACACTGTCCCCATTGGGGCTCACAATCTAAACATCCTATCAGTATGTCTTTCAATTATAAAAAAAAAAGTATAGCTGTATACACTAGTAACGGCAGGGTATAATGTCCGGCAAGCGGTGTGGATGGTGTCCCCTATGGTGGGTGGGCCCCCCTGCTGGCTAGGGCTCTGGCACTTGCCTGCATGTGCCTTGTGCTGATGCCAGCCCTGATGTAATTACTAACTCGATGCAGGGATCGCACACTGTCACAATAAAGCAATCTCCTATCACGTAGATCGATTGCAGACTTTACTTCTTAGACTAGACAACCCGCTTCAATCAATACCATAGAGAGAAACCAGGGAGGGAATCAAAGCCACTCACACTGTGTGATACTGTATGTACACCCATGCTCAGGCAGTGTCAGTGCACACATATGGGGTGAGCCCAGACAGTGCTCGCTCTAGGGAATGAACATTGTCATTCAAAAGTGGGGAAAGGTCCTCAAGATGAAAGTGAGTGGGTGTAAGGGTAAGTGCCTATTGTAAGATTTCTTCATGCTCCAGACGCAACGTGTTTTCTCCTGCAGTCTAGACTCAGCATCATTCCTCTTGTAGAGACATAAGGCTTCTGCTGGTCAGAGCAGCGTCCATGCCCACCATAAGGACTCTGGGCGCAGCAGGTTATCGCTGTCTTCTCTCGCTTATAACACTCAAGCCTCCTCAAGCATAAATTGACCGCTGTGACTCACCGTGGCCGGGTCTTCACGTCGCAGGCGTTGCTTCTCCTCTCACGGCTCCGCGCCTGCGGCTGTGGGGCCCAGTGGTCCAGATCAAAAGGGGGTTGGCTGAACGGATAAGGGTTAATTCTTATTGTCGTGATGCCACCTGCGGGAATTCCGGTGATTTCACCGGCACTGCTTGGGCCTCTGGGGAATGTACGGCAGCAAGATGGGACGCTCCCCACAGGACGAGCGGGAGTCCCCGGGGGCCAGGAGCTGCACCTGGTGGTATATGGCAGTTCAGTGATTCTTAGCATGCGGAGTGAGACAGTTCTGAAGAAGTACAGACACCAGTGTTCTCTGTAACGGGTCTTTTACTGTAACCGGTAGATGATACAGGGTACACAGTTAATGGGTAAAGGACTGGGTGGTCCCAGCAATGACCAGTGTTGTTTCAGAGCTGCGCGGTGTTCCTCCGTTCCTAACTTTTCTATTTGCCGACGTCGCCTTGGTGCGCCGGTTTGGGTACAAAGGGGGCCACTTGAATTTCCCTGCCGGTGTATACGACCCGGTGTGAGGGGAGCCAGATTCCTTATAGTGGGTACTCCGCTGGCAAGACGGCTCTATTCGTGGCTGCAGTGAGGTGCTCCTAGGAAGCAGTCCCTCCACTTCTGGTTTGCTGAGCAGCGATGAACGACTTACTCGCTTCGGAACCAGTGGTCCGGTTGTTGGTGGGCGCTGGTGTATTTTGACCCGTTAGATAGTCGCCCAGGTTCCGGTTTGGGGCACCGGGTAATGGCGCCAACCGGTAGGTGGTCTGCAGGGCTGCACGGCACTGTGCAGAGCCCTCTTCTCCTACGTTCCCCTCCCGACCACATCTTCTTCTCCTCTCCACTACTCCTACATACTACTCCTACACTCCGCCTACCAGGACCTGATTGGCCCTCTATTCTAATGGTGCATGTAGGGTATGGAGCTCTGAGTGTTAACCATGTCATTACTGAGGCAGAGAATATTGCATCTTCAGTCAGGGATGCAATACCCTCCTGTGACGCACTCGTTGCGGGGCGCCACAGATGCAGCTCACAAAGCCACGCTACATGTCAGTGTATGCTGTGTCAAAAAGAAGCACCGTGGGCATGGGATTTCCATAAATATGCTGCGTCAAATACACTGCTATTCCTGACCAGACTGAGGGCCCTAAAGGTACTCTGAACCATTGTTCATGCCATTGTGTCCTGAAGACCCCTCATGCCAGTGTGCCCAGAAGACCCCTCATGCCAGTGTGCCCTGAAGACCCCTCATGCCAGTGTGCCCTGAAGACCCCTCATGCCACTGTGCCCTGAAGACCCGTCACGCCACTGTGCCCTGAAGACCCCTCATGCCACTGTGCCCTGAAGACCCCTCATGCCACTGTGCCCTGAAGACCCCACATGCCACTGTGCCCTGAAGACCCCTCATGCCACTGTGCCCTGAAGACCCCTCATGCCAGTGTGCCCTGAAGACCCCTCATGCCACTGTGCCCTGAAGACTCCTCATTTCCATGGATTTAAAAGTGTGCCACTAACATGAGAGGAGCTGATGTGGTTTTCATAAGGAGTAAGTCCCCTATATCTGTGTGAAGGCCCCGTTACAGGGCACGACATCGTTAACGATATTGCTTAAACGTCACGGGTTTGGAGTCGTTCAAGCGACATCGTTAGGACGTCGTTGTGTGTGACTCTGCAAAGTTGTAACGATAAATTGTTGGATCACTGATCGCAGATTTAAGAACATGTTCTCAAACCACACGATCAATGATCAGCCAACCTGGTATACCGTTGTGTGTGACACCGCGATAACGATGTCATTGACGACTTCGCCCATTCACAGCAAGGAGCAGGTATAATTCGCCTTGTTGTGCGAATGATACCTGCTCACAACATTGTTGGTGAGTCGTCCACTATATCTAGACGTGTGACATCTCACCAACAATGTCTAAACGATGTCTGAAACGACCGCACGCCCACGAGATCGTTGCCGACATCATTCAATGTCGTGCCGTGTAACGGGGCCTGAACATTGATTATGGGCAGACTCCCTATATAGGCGCTGTGTACCACCTGGACATCTCCTTCTAAAATGAAGTCACCTCCCCGTTAAAAATAAAAACAATGGCCACTACTGAGTGGCTGCGCTCTATCTTCTTATCCCAGGTTTGTCTAAAGGCAGATTGCAGCTGCCCATAGCAGTCACTGATTTGCTGCCATGTGGCAGAACATGCCAGGGAGCCCAGGACCTCATCTCCTGATGGTAAGTATATGACATCACTATTTTACCAGGGGGACAGCCTCATGTATAATGCGCTGCTCAGGTACTGGACGTCCCCTTTAAATAAGCTTTGTTTCCGTGACCCATAAGCTCCTCTACCCACAATGCACCGCTTCTCCACTCTGACAACAGATGTGCCTTCTGCCACATTCTTTTCTTAGCAAGGATCTCGCTGGTGACGTCACCCCCGCGTCATCAGCCTATTAGCATAGAGGGCGCTACGGCCTCGCTGATTGGTGGAGGGCTCTGTGGGGCTCTGCGTTGTTGTCAGGGAGAACCATAAAAGATCGAGGACTCGCTTCTCCTCTGCCATCAGTCACAGGAGCGGCGGGACCGCAAGGAGTGAGCGGTGTACAGTCAGCGCCCCGTCAGCACTACCTCACCCGCAGACCCACAGTGTCACCGCCGCCCTACAGTCACCTCACCCCTTGGACCCACAGTGTCACCGCCGCCCTACAGTCACCTCACCCCGCAGCCATGAACAGCCGCTCCTCACAAGACAGTCACCCGGAGACGTTACCGGAGATCACGGCGGCCGTCTGCTTCCTGTCTGATCTACTGCGCAGCCGCCTCAGTGAACAGCAGCTGCAGGGCTTCAGAGGAGCCTTACGGGACACCCTGATCGGTGAGAGCCCTGGGGGTAAAACATGGGGGCACTGTGTATAGAATAGTATGGAGGGTAAACATATGGGGAGGAGGAGGACTGTATATATATAGTATGGAGGGTAAAGCATATGGGGAGGAGGAGGACTGTATATATAGTATGGAGGGTAAAGCATATGGGGAGGAGGAGGCCTGTATATATAGTATGCAGAATAAACATATGGGGAGGAGGAGGACTGTATATATAGTGTGGAGAATAAACATGGGGAGGAGGAGGACTGTATATATAGTGTGGAGAATAAACATGGGGAGGAGGAGGACTGTATATATAGTATGGAGGGTAAAGCCTATGGGGAGGAAGAGGACTGTATATATAGTATGGAGGGTAAAGCATATAGGGAGGAGGAGGACTATATAAGTATGGAGAATAAACATATGGGGAGGAGGAGGACTGTATATATAGTATGGAGGGTAAACATATGGGGAGGAGGAGGACTGTCTATATCGTATGGAGAATAAACATGGGGAGGAGAGGACTGTATATATAGTATGGAGGGTAAAGCCTATGGGGAGGAAGAGGACTGTATATATAGTATGGAGGGTAAAGCATATGGGAGGAGGAGGACTATATATAGTATGGAGAATAAACATATGGGGAGGAGGAGGACTGTATATATAGTATGGAGGGTAAACATATGGGGAGGAGGAGGACTGTCTATATCGTATGGAGAATAAACATATGGGGAGGAGGAGGACTGTATATATAGTATGGAGGGTAAACATGGGGAGGAGGAGGACTGTATAGAATAATATGGAGGGTAAAGCGTGTGGGGAGGAGGAGGACTGTATATATAGTATGGAGGGTAAAGCATATGGGGAGGAGGAGGACTGTATATAGTATGGAGGGTAAAGCATGTGGGGAGGAGGAGGACTGTATATATAGTATGGAGGGTAAACATATGGGGAGGAGGAGGACTGTATATATAGTATGGAGGGTAAACATATGGGGAGGAGGAGGACTGTATATATAGTATGGAGAATAAACATATGGGGAGGAGAGGACTGTATATATAGTATGGAGGGTAAACATATAGGGAGGAGGACTGTAATATAGTATGGAGGGTAAACATATGGGGAGAGAAGAGACTGTATATATAGTATGGAGGGTAAACATATAGGGAGGAGGACTGTATATATAGTATGGAGGGTAAAGCATATGGGAGGAGGAAGGACTGTATATATAGTATGGAGGGTAAACATATAGGGAGGAGGACTGTATATATAGTATGAGGGTAAACATATGGGGAGGAGGAAGAGGACTGTATATAGTATGGAGGGTAAACATATAGGGAGGAGGACTGTATATATAGTATGGAGGGTAAACATATGGGGAGAGGAAGAGGACTGTATATATAGTATGGAGGGTAAACATATAGGGAGGAGGACTGTATATATAGTATGGAGGTAAAGCATATGGGAGGAGGAGGACTGTATATATAGTATGGAGGGTAAACATATGGGAGGGAGGACTGTATATAGTATGGAGGAGTAAACATATGGGGAGGAGGAGGACTGTATAATAGTATGGAGGGTAAACATATGGGAGGAGGACTGTATATATAGTATGGAGGTAAACATATGGGGAGGAGGAGGACTGTATATATAAGTATGGAGGGTTAGAAGCTGTATAATGGGGTGAGGGAGGAGAGGACTGTATATATAGTATGGAGGTAAACATATAGGGAGGAGGGACTGTATATAAGTATGGAGGGTAAACATATGGGGAGGAGGAACTGAGATATATATAGTATGGAGGGTAAACATATAGGGAGGGAGGACTGTATATATAGTATGGAGGGTAAACATATGGGGAGGAGAAGAGGACTGTATATATAGTATGGAGGGTAAACATATAGGGAGGAGGACTGTATATATAGTATGGAGGGTAAACATATGGGAGGAGGAAGAGACTGTATATATAGTATGGAGGGTAAACATATAGGGAGGAGGACTGTATATATAGTATGGAGGGTAAACATATGGGGAGGAGGAAGAGGACTGTAATATAGTATGGAGGGTAAACATATAGGGAGGAGGACTGTATATATAGTATGGAGGGTAAACATATGGGGAGGAGGAAGAGGACTGTATATATAGTATGGAGGGTAAACATATAGGGAGGAGGACTGTATATATAGTATGGAGGGTAAAGCATATGGGGAGGAGGAGGACTGTATATATAGTATGGAGGGTAAAGCATATGGGGAGGAGGAGGCCTGTATATATAGTATGCAGAATAAACATATGGGGAGGAGGAGGACTGTATAATATAGTATGTGGAGAATAAACATGGGGAGGAGGAGGACTGTATATATAGTGTGGAGAATAAACATGGGGAGGAGGAGGACTGTATATATAGTATGGAGGGTAAAGCATATGGGGAGGAGGAGGACTATATATAGTATGGAGAATAAACATATGGGGAGGAGGAGGACTGTATATATAGTATGGAGGGTAAACATATGGGGAGGAGGAGGACTGTATATATAGTATGGAGAATAAACATATGGGGAGGAGGAGGACTGTATATATAGTATGGAGAATAAAATATGGGGAGGAAGAGAACTATATATAGTATGGAGAATAAACATATGGGGAGGAGAGAGACTGTATATATAGTATGGAGGTAAACATATGGGAGGAGGAGGACTGTATATATAGTATGGGGGTAAACATATGGGAGGAGGAGCTGTATATATAGTATGGAGGAGGAGGACTTCATATTATGGGGGAAAAAGGGAGGAGGAGGACTGTATATAGTATGGAGGGTAAACCATATGGGAGGAGGACTGTATATATAGTATGGAGAGGTAAACATATGGGAGGAGGAAGGACTGTTATATAGTAGGATAAACATATGGGAGGAGACTGTTAATAGTATGGAGGAAGCATATGGGGAGAGAGGACTGTATATATAGTATGGAGGTAATAACATATGGGGAGGAGAGGACTGTATATATAGTATGGAGGGTAAAGCCATATGGGAGGAAGGAGGACTGTATATATAGTATGGAGGGTAAACATATGGGGAGGAGGAGGACTGTATATATAGTGTGGAGAATAAACATGGGAGGAGGAGGACTGTATATATAGTATGGAGGGTAAAGCCTATGGGGAGGAAGAGGACTGTATATATAGTATGGAGGGTAAACATATGGGGAGGAGGAGGACTGTATATATAGTATGGAGGTAAACATGGGGAGGGGAGGACTGTATATATAGTATGGAGGGTAAACTATGGGGAGGAGAGGACTGTATATATAGTATGGAGGGTAAACATAGGGGAGGAGGAGGACTGTATATATAGTATGGAGGGTAAACATATGGGGAGGGAGGACTGTATATATAGTATGGAGGGTAAACCATATGGGGAGGAGGAGGACTGTATATATAGTATGGAGGGTAAACATGGGGAGGAGGAGGACTGTATTTATAGTATGGAGGGTAAACATATGGGGAGGATGGGACTTTGTATATAGTATGGAGTGTAAAGCTTATGGGGGGGATAAAGGGGTGTGTGTGTGTATATATAGTATTGGGGGTGACTATACAGTAATGGAGGGTAAAGCATATTGGGGGGGGGGGGGCTGATTATACTGTAATGATGGGGGAACATTTTGGGGGCAGAGACTAATTGATTTTCCTTTCTCTTTGCAGAGCATTATAGACACCATTGGTTTCCAGATAAGCCTGCCAAGGGTTCCGGCTACCGCTGCATTCGGATCAACCATAAAATGGACCCAATAATCAGCAAAGTTGCTGCTCTTATAAAGATGAGTAATCTACTCTGCCTCTTGCCCAAAGAGCTGACACTCTGGGTGGATCCTTATGAAGTGTCTTACAGGATTGGCGAGGATGGCTCCATCTGTGTTCTGTATGAGGCGGCTCCTATGCCCCGTGGCCCACTAAACTGTAAGAGCGAGCTCCTGGGGTGCTCCAGTGCCCCCAACCAGTACCTGATGACAGTGGGCAGCTAACCTTGGCAAGGATCTCCACGTCTGCTGCTGTGTACATACCTCGCTCTGGGAGCCATGTTTTCTAATGAAGAGCTATTTATATTTTTAAAAGAATTTTTGGATAAAATGAAGTTGAAATATCTAGTATTTTTAATTAGCTCACGCTGAGACACTAATGCACTAGTACAATGTGTACGGCCCATTACCAAACTTGTCCAGTATCTCTCATAATGCACACTGACATATGGGACCCTCCCTACTTCTGTGTACACTGTTACATGACCTGTATGGCTCCGGTTTGGCTACATTTGCACTTTGCCTTGCTGGCCGCAGTGCTTGCTGCTGGAGACCCCGCTTGTTGCTGTGCACAGTGAATGTCTGTAGAGCAGACTTGGGATCCAGCAGTGACACTTCCAGCCAGTTTCTGACATCACAAGCCCCATTATGAAATGTTCCCACTGTGTATCCCTGTAGAGTCAGTGACCTGTCTCCAGCCAGTACCTTTCGGCAGTGGGTGATCTCTGGTTGGGACAGGTTAATGCTCACCAATTATGGACTGCATCGATGAAGGGGAAGTCTGGGCTCCTTGAGTCTATTGACATTCTCCCATCACATAGAAACCTATACTAATTCCGGCTCAGTACTGTATTGGTGGGCAAAATGTTTTGCAAGATAAAAGCACTTTATGTTTACCTTGATGGCCCATTGTTCAGGTCTTGTTTGTTGTATTTTTGGGTCTCTGCAGACAACTTATCTTGTACAAATCCATTTTGCCTACGTCTGTAACTGCCGTGCAGCCTGACTCGGTTGGCACTTACTCACTCTTTGTTTGCTGTCCCCTCCACTTTCGGTGCCTTTTTCATGCTGCATAAAGGGGTCTTATTGAGCCAAATTCTGGGCCTTTCTATTTGCACAATACTTGTATACATGGGCATTCTGTGCCACCTCACTGCCAAGCTTTATATCCTGCCCGTGCCTTTCATCTGGCCGTGCAGGTTGACTGTTGAGCAGTAATACTGTGAATATTTTGATACTGGGTATTGTACAGTTGTTACTTTTGTAATAAATAATAAAAAAAAAAAAAAAAAAATTACTTCACTGTCGACTTATTTTACTTTCCAGCGGTCAACAAACTTTACCTTTTGTAGGATTTGTTCTATTCTACATACTGGTTTAGACCTGAATCTTGGTGCAGGAATTTCAGTGTCTATATGTGCTGGGTGGGTTTGGAACTTAAATCACTATGGAGACCTAGAAAAATGTATGCAATCTACTACTCAAAAGGTGGTTATTCATACTAATAAATCAACTTAAATGTTTGTGGCACTGCTGACCATGAAGAATGGGGCCCACTGCAATTCAAGGAGCTTTGCTTCCCTAACAATTAACTTCTGACATGCCTCCCTGGAAATAAATGACCAAAGTGAGTGTGGCCTTAGAGCTGGGTGAGTCAGTTAAATTTGAGTGTTTGACTGATGACTTTCACATCTGCATGGCAAGTATACATTGGATTTTCCAATCTTCCACCCGACTGATGTTGCCTGTCCAGAGGGTGGATCATAAATGCAGCATTTATTTGGACCTCCTAATTAAAGCTGGAGTTGTCAACACATTGTTCTTTCATTTCAGTCCTGGATTAAGTGTTTGCGTAGATTTTATTTTTTTTTTTTGTGTATAAAACCTATTCAGAAAATCCATTTTGTATGAGGGTACTTATGTAGATGAGGTTTTATGAAACCTTATCCACATGCTGTTGCAAATTTTATTCTGTGGCTTTCACTCCCACCCCATTGCATATGATGCAGGTTTTCTAGATGTGAAAAATGTCCCATATGGCTGTACTGTGAATGGCATGGCATATGGTACTCAGCTGGTTCTGGGTCCCTTGAGTATAAAAGGGCATTGCACATCATCTTCAGCCAATATCTGACTAGTGATGGTGTATGGAGGGACATTTTTCTAGTGACTTGTTGAGCCCAGCGTTGGTACTTCCCTGATCATACTTCTATCACCTGTACTCTAAATTCAGGCACTCGGGTCACACACAGATGATCCCTATGAGGATGCTATTGCCTGTAGTATGTGCATGAACCGCTAACGTTTTGCAGAGTGCTGTCATGCCTAAAGGATTAGATTTCATGGTGGAGGTTTCATCAGATTTTGGTGAGACAGTGTATAACACCTTTTATAAAGTAATACCTTGACTTCTCAATTTAATTTGCTCCGTCACTGAACTTTTAACTCCATTGCTCTTATGTCAAATTAAATTTCTCCATTAAAATTGAAATTCTAATAATCTGTCCCAACCCCTATTTTTGGCCCCCTTCCTAGTATTGTGTATATATGATTCCCCTATCCTGGTTCATGGCTTTCCATCACCCAGCACACTTAAAAGGCTCACCCTCCCTCCTGTTCCTGTAGCATAGCTACCGCTTGATGGGAACGTTGTGCTAAGTCGTGCATTGCTCACACGCTGATCATCTGACCCACACTTGCACACAGGCAATTGCCTGCATGATGAGAACGTCATGCTGGGGACTGGAGGTAAGGTGAGTGTAAGTTTGTTTTGTTTTTTTGTGCAGCATGACACAGCGAGCTAATCAGTATGGTGGAGCCCTGCGCTCACACATGCTGATTAGCTGACTGGGATACTGTATTTGTGGCCTCCCACATCCGGGATGATGGGAAGGAGGGAGCAAGGAATAATGAGTTGATGAGTAATGAACAGGGACACATAACCACATAGCAGCTGCTCGTAGCTCACACTTGTACTCACATCACGAAGCAAAAAACATTGTGATAGCTCTTATCTCAAAAAAAGTGTGTGTTGGTACCTTCCAGTCGAGGTACCACTGTATATGAAGCCTTACCTTCTTAGGCCATGTTCCACCACAATGAGCTTTTGAGTTTTTCTTGCTGCTGATTTTCCGCACTGACAGGCAAATTAGGTTAATTTTTTTTTTTTTTTTTTCTCAATTTGTTTGAGTCTTCATTTCTCAATGTTTTAGCACTTCTTTTTTTTTTTTTTTTTTTTTTTCCTTCCTGACATTTTTCCTTTGACAAAGTTTAATTTATCTTTTTACGGGCAAATCACATGCATTTCTGTTGTATTATCACCAAGAAAACATATGCGGTGGAGTTTTTTTATTTATTTTATTTTACATTTGACTAATGTTTGACACTTACAAGTGGCCAGGCCCCTGCTGTGAGATCGCTGGTCGTGTCAGTCGCCTGGACCATTTTTTGATCAGTTGGGTCCCGCTGGGCAGCATGCATCGGTCTGTTTGACAGGGACAACGACCTCAAAACTACAGGTCTAAGAAACAGGGTCCCAATGACCTCTGTATCATTCCAGATCGTTGCTGCATCACTGGTGAGATCTGACTGTTTGACATCTCACCAGCGACCACATGGCGGCGCGCCAGCGATCCTTACCAGGTTGTATTGTTGGATCGCTGGTGCGTTGCCAAGTGTGACAATACCCGAACCCTTTAACAACCTTCAGTGTGCCTTCTGCCCCCGCCATTTCGCTGAAACTGGCTTAACCAAAATCACTACCTACTTACTGCCAAAGCTAACAGGCACTTATCTATCCGCCTCTTTCTAGATATGTCATCTGCTTCCATGCAGTCGACCACTCCCTTGAAAAGATCCTCTCTTCCATTGGTATCACTGACTTTGCTCTATCCTGCATCTCCTCATACATTTCTGACCACACATTTAGCATCTCCCAAACTACCTCCTCACCCCAATCCCCTCTCTGTTGGGGTACATCAAGGTTATTTCCTGGGATTCTTACTGTTCTCTATCTATACCCTCAGCCTGGCTCAACTCAAATTCCCATGGCTTCCAGTACCATCTACATGCTGATGACACTCAGACTCTCTGGCCCAGACGTCACCTCTCTGCTGTCCAGAATATTGGAGTGTCTACCAGCCACATCCTCCTCCTCCTCTTGCTTCCTAAGACTAAACGTAGACAAAACCAAACTCCTCATCTTTACCTGATCTATCACAATAAGTGACATCACACTTTGCCCTATGCCTGAAGTCTACTGGTGGGTTTACACACACCAATCATTGTATCCAATATCTGAACCAATCTCTGGTTGCAGTGAAATCATGGACAGATTGCTCCATGTTGTACACAGCCACAAAATGGAGCAATGTATCCATGATTTCACTGCAACCAGAGATTGGTTCAGAGATTGGATACAATGATTGGTGTGTGTAAACCCACCATAACTCAGATAAACCCTTGACTCTGCCTTGTGATTCAAACTGCACATCCAAGCCCTCACCTCCTCCTGCCTTCTCCAATTCAAAAATATTTCCAGAATCTATTCCTTCCTCAACCGTCAGTCTGCTAAAATAATACTACATGCCCTCATCATCTCCTGCCTTGACTACTGAAACGTCCTCCCTACTAAGGCTGCCTTCAGACTTGCAGATGCATCTGCAGCGTTGCAGTTGCTTGCGGACTGCCGTGCGCACCCATTCACTCCTATATGTGATCTGTGCGGATGCCTGCGTACAGATCACACACTCTCGTCCGCACCAGGGACGCGACATCTCGCGTCCATGGTGCGGGCGGGAGTGTGTGATTTGTGTGCAGGCATCCGCGTGCGCACAGATCACATATAGGAGTGAATGGGTGCGCACGGCGGTCCGCAAGCATCTGCAGACCGCCGTGCACTCCATTATAAACATAGGGGCCGCGCGTCTGCATGCAGATGCTTGCAGATGCATCTGCAAGTCTGAAGCCAGCCTAACACTCTCATACTTCTCCAATTTGTCCTTAACATTGCTGCCTGACTAATCCACCTCTCCCCTTGCTGCTCCTTCTCTTCTCCCCTCTGAAGATCTCTACATTGACTCCCAATTCCCCAGCATATCCAATTTAAACTACTAACATTGATTTACAAAGCAATCTGCAATCTGTTCCCCATATATCTCTGAACTAATCTCCAGATATCATCCAGTTCATAATCTTCGATCCTCCCAAGACCTCTTTCTCTCCTCCACACTCATATATTCCTCATCCAACAGCATTTAAGGCTTTGCCTGAGCGTCCCCCATCCTCTGGAATTCTGCATCAAACATGTCCAACTATCCCCCTACTCTCAACTTTCAAGCAGAACCTGAAAACCCATCTCTTCAGAAGGGTACCTTTACACGCCGCTACTGGAGGATGGATACAACCCGCTACTTCACGTGCACGAGCACGCCCAAACGGTTACAAACGGGAAACGCACCACTTACACGCCGCCACAAGGTGCGCTACGCTACATCTATAGCTAGATACATCGCCGGGTGTCTCAAGTAGCCATCTGTAGCTCATCTTACCTCATTTACACACCGCTACAACAAGCTAATATGGGCGGACCTGGTGCAGCAGGGACAGCACATAGGCGTGCCACAATTGTGGATTACGAGACGTCCGTACGATGATAGGACAAAGCAAGAAACCCATGATTGGGCAGGCATGCAGGAGGCTGTTTAATACATGACGCTCGAGCAATTGTGTAGTGTGACTGGTCAGCTCCTTAAATATGCCTCCCTATGTAGCGACTACCAATCGTAACGCAGGAGCTTCCACCAATGATCGCTGAAGGGGATGGTATCCCGGAGCCTGTGTCACGCCCCAGCTACATACCAGGTACATGCCTGGTGTCGACACATCCCTTCTGTAGCTTCTTTACACGCCGATACAGCTCGCTGCAATCGGCTTTGTAGCCACCTGTTTCAGAGCAGTGCTCGGAAACAGATGTATCTGTTGCCGGCTGCCTCCTACCGTCTTCACATGCCGCTACTACGGGCTATATTGACGACGCAAGCTACAATCGTAGCCTGTAGCAGGTTGTATCCATCCTGTTGTAGCGGCGTGTAAAGGTACCCGAACAGTTTACAATCTGCAGTGACCCTACCGGAGCCGGTGCTCAACCACCATCAAAGCTGACCCAACCTACTGTCTCCCTCTCCATTACCTAGTAGAATGTAAGCCCGCAAAGGGCAGGGTCCTCTCTCCCCTCTGTACCAGTCTGTCACTGTTAGTTTGTTCACTGTATTTTCACTTTTATATGTAACCCTTTGTCATGTACAGCACCACGGAATCAATTGTGCTCTATAAATATATAATAATAGTTTTCATTTCTATAAATCTCTGGACGCTGCTTTGACGCAACAAAAATCTAGTATACAATGTCAAAATTTCATTGTGGACTTACAGCTTCAATGTTGAGGGTGCACTTATATGTAGTAGTAATCTGGTGTGCACAATGGATTTGGTAATATTCTTTTTCATGTGATATTACTGCAAGTGACGATACCCTTCAGAGTTCTTGTTTATTGGTCGTCCATGACAGCACCCAAAACGAGAGAGGGATCCACCCTCCAAGGACAGGAAACCATCAGGCTTTAAAAGGGGCGGATTCCTCTCCCCATGTCAGTTGGCTTCCTGTCCTTGAACAAGGAATATTGGGCTGCGGATCCAGAAGATTATATTTTTATTTTGGGATTTATTAATGCCTCTTTTTACCCCTGAATGGCGTCCTACCTGCAGGTGAGGCTGGCAGCAGGGCTGGTCCGTGTGTGCGGGCATGGGGTAGGCCGGATCAGGCCCTGTGGCTTCCAGCACAAGGGTTGCGGCTTCCCAATCCTGGAAGAGGCTCATAGGTCTCTCTGCATGGGCGCCGGACTTCCGGGAGTGGGCTCCATGATGTTACACATGGTGGTGCCCTCTGATTGGCATGTAAGGGGGCAGTCCCTGATGACAAGCTCTCTGGTCAGGTGACAGACCCGAACCTCCGGGTTCAGGCCGGTAGGTGGGCTGCAGGTAGCCAGAGACACGGGGATGCTGCTGAAAGGCAGGAGGCTGGGAGCAGCAGTGCTTCAGTGCTCCCTTAGCTTCTGTCGATGATTGCTCCAGAAGCAGATTGCTGCAGTATCCATCAGTACCAGCCCCTAGGTGCTCCGACGTTCCAGATGCACAGTGCTCCACAGTGTTCCTGAGTGCACCAGCAGCCAGGAGTGGGACACAGGCTTTAGCAGGAAAAGAAGACACACCACAGTAGAAACTAGTGTTCCTATGAAACCTCCAGAGGAGAATTGTCACAGGACAAGGGTCTTCCCCCGTTTTCGGTGCTTCTTCACATCTGATGGGTGAGAGAACTCAGAGAAAGTCATTTTACTTCGTCTTTCTGTTTGGTGTTTTATCTAGTCTTAGACTCAGCAGATGGGCAGCTAAGACTTGACACTTTCAGTGTAGGCTCTGCGAGTGTGCCCTCCTGGTTACCTGGGCTAAACAGTTTTACAGGGCATGTATTAAACAGTTAAGGTTCATCTTCATCTAATGTGTCCCTCATCCCTTGGTTGAATCCGATAGATCAGAAGGGAAGTATGGGTCCTCGAGCATCTTCAGCTTCCTCTTCGGATGATGACTTCAGTAGACTCCATTACTTCTCAGTCGAGGAGGTTGGCAAATTAGTTAAGGCTGTCTGAGAGAGAAAGTCGCAGCCTTCAAATTTGGTCTTGTTGTTCAGGGGCTTGAGACAGACAAAACATCGTCTCTTTCCTCTGGATGAACAACTCCGGGGTCTGGGTTCCAGAGATGGGGAGAAACCAGATAGAAAGGGCGCCCCAACATTCTTTTTGAAGCGCAAGTTGCCTTTCGAAGAGGCTTCAGTTTTGTGTTAGGATAAGGCACTTAAAATAGATTGCGCATTGGAGAAGGCTTCCAAGATCTATTCTTTTACATTGGAAGAACTGAGCACTCTAGAGGATCCCCTAGACAAGAAAGCTGACCAGTTCTTTAAAAACACCTGGTAGTCAGTCAGCGGCCATTCTTAACTGAATTGAATGCATTTGTCAGGCCTCTGGAGCTAAGCAGCTGGAGCCTGGGCCATTTCCAGATGGGAGATTACCTGGGAATAGTTGGTCAATGACCATTCTACAATGAAGGTATATGCCCTTGGAGGCTGGCCAAGTATAGGCATGGGAGACTGCCTGACAGCTGACAATCCCTGTTTCCATTGACCTTTAAAGGCTGAGTCCAGGCTGGCGCCATCTGTGTTGCTGGATCCCTTGTGGTCTGACTAGACCAACTAGTTTCCCGCCTAAAAAATAGGTTTCTAGAGAAGAAATTCTGGCCTCAATTCCCGTTAGGCAAGGGGCTGCAGCTTTCCTTGCAGACGCAGTGGCAGATTCCACCAGGTTGACAGCCTCCTTCAATGCAGGGGAAGCGAGATCTTCAGTCTCTTGGACAAGGCTGTCTTAGTTAAGGCCCAGTCACACACACAGATAATTGTGCAGAGATTGTTCGCAGATCTCTGGTTGCAGTGAAATTATGGACACATTGTTCCATATTGTGGCCGTGTACAAATGGAACAATGTGTCCATAATCTCACTGAAACCAGAGATCTGCGAACAATCTCTGCACAATTATCTGTGTATGTAACTGGCCTTTAGGGTCTGACCCAGGTGAAGGATACGGGGTATTTTTCTCCCCTCTTTCTGGTGCATTAAAAAAAAAAAAGATGGACAACCAGATGGTTCTTTCAGGACTATTTTGAACTTGTAAAACCTGAACCATTCTCTGGAGGTTCCATCTCTCAAGGTTGTATCAATTGGGTCTGCAGTCAATCTGCTCTTCCAGACTACCACATGGCAGTCCTGGATTTCCAAGACACATATCATCATGTTCCTATATGTGTCCAGTCCCAACAGTACCTTCAGGTGGTAATTCAGCTGAACTCCCAAGTCCAATATTTCCAGTATCACGCTCTTCCATTCGGATAGCGACCACTCTTCGGGGTTTGACCAAGTTAATGTCAGAAAGGTCGGCTCATCTTAGGGAGCAGAGTGTCCTGTTTGTACCATCCCTGGACGATTTTCTAATATTCAGGAAATCTCAGCATTATTCAGACCAGGTCTATCAGGTCCTCCAAATGGTGAAATATCGGAGTTGGCTCATCAACATGACAAATCCGAATAGACTCCATCAACGTCCCATGATTTTCTAATCAGTTCCAACTGGACAATCAAGCCAATCCCACGAGGGGAGCCCATTTATGCTTCAGGGAGATTGGTCTGCTGCTCTGACGGACATTTCCTCTAACAAGAGAGAATTGGTAGCTGTGGAACGTGCCTCAGCGGGGTTTCTGCCAGCATTAAAGAGTCATCACGTTAAAGTCCTGTCTGACAATCGGTGTCAGCTGCCCATATAAACCACCAGGGGGGACAAGGTCCAAAGTATTTATGGGGGTGGCGGTACGTATCCTCTTACTGGCTGAAACACACCTGGCCTCCATCTTGTCAGTACATATAAGTGGGAAGGAGAACAGTCAGGTAATCCCCACCATAGAATTGTTCGCATCCCGGTCCAACCAGCAAGTGGATCGGTTTTGCTCCCTGGATTCCAGGGATCTTTCATTTGCAGTGTATGCACTCCTGATCAACGGCGATTTCAGGCTAGCTTATGCTTTTCTTTAACTAATTCTGATTCCGACAGTCCTGCACAACAATCGGGAAGATTGGACTCAAATGATCATGATAGCCCTCTTCTGGCCGAAGGACCATGGTTCTTCGGGCTCCAACAGGTGTCGGTCTCCGATCCTTGGTTTCTCCGGATTTTCCAGATTTCCTCTCCTAGGGGCCGGTTCATCATCCTCGGGCAGTCAGGTGTAACCTGACTGCCTGGAATTTGAGAGGCGGCTTTGAGTAATAGGGGGTTTTCAGCTGCGGTATCAGAGACTCCCCTAAAGGTACCGTCACACGCTGCAATCTCGCCTGGAGATCTGAAAGGCGATGCGTCGTCCCGGTGAAATTGCCGTGAAATTGCCTCACGGTTGCGGCGTGTGATTGGCCAATTTCGCGGCGATAAATCGCCCATCGGCCGTCGCCAGTTTCCTGAGCAGTTCTCAGTAATCAGGCGCAATCGGCAAGGCGATATTTTCGTGTTTTAGCATGTGACAGGGCGGTAGTGATGGAAAGACCGATTTCTGTGATTTCCGTAGGCGTGCCTCAGCGTGCTGTAGTCCGCGCCATGTCTGAGATGATTGGTGTGGGCTACTGTGTTCCCATTGGCTGTCAGTTTACACCGCGCCATATTTGAAGAGCTGTCCGTTCAGCACCACACACATTTTCAGCTACAAAACCGTCCGCAAACTCAGTGCTATTACGCGCGCCATAGAATAGCGCAAGCTATGTTGTCCGCGTGTATTAGATTGCGCTTTGTGGAGTATAGTGCCACACATGACAGCTCAGATGTTGGGCTACACATGTAGATGGGTGCCATGGGCCACGCACTACAATCACCCTACATGTGTGAATTTGGTGACGCTGCTGGGTACATTCTACTGCTCCCACTCTGCGCACATCTGCCTTGTTAGCACCTCAACCTTGTTTGGCAGCGCCAGTGTGCGTGGTGACGTCATCACGTCTGCTCATTCCTCCCTGCCTGCCAGGTGCCTGACCCTCCCCTGCACATAGTACAAGAGTTATGGTGGCCAGACAGCGCCCTGCCACATGGGGTGTGGCAGAACTTGTCATCCTGATCGACCTGTGTGACCGGCATGACTACTGGTGCCACCAGCGTCACCGCCACCCACGCCTGTGCAAGCAGAGTATCCTGCGCAAAACCCAGCGGGCCCTACTCCAGAAAGTGGGTGTGGAAAGGACCCGCAAGCAGATACAGAAAAAGGTGGCTGACCTGAAACACAAGTCCCCATGGCGGATTGTGGACATTCGTGCCCGGATTGCCAGGCTGCGAGGTGAGTGTGTGGCAATGCCAAACACACACACGCCAATCATCCTACTCCAAACACTACCCAACCATCATGTGGTATTGTGCCATGGCACATAGTCTGACATAAACCAGCATGTGCATCTTCATGTTTGGGTCACACTGCAACATGAAGGTGCAGAATACACTCATGCTTTTTTAATGCTGATGGCTATAGTAGTCCTTGACCTGTGTGTGGCCGAACATAGGTGTGTAAGGACAGCAAAGTTGACCACAACATATTAATGCTAATTTGAAGGGCCACATCACACCTGGCAGCACATATGTGCGCACTCTGACACATTGCATTTCACAAGACATTGATCACAATCCAGAAAAGTGACTACAAGCTGACTGCTATGTGTTTGCCCCCATGGTGGCATGACCAGATGCTGGTGTAAAAATCCATCTTCTGCTAATCCAAGGGTGTTTTACATCCCAAATATGTGGTCACTGGTGTTGTGGTCATGTCCAAAAACAGACTGACCCCTAAATAAGGGTCACGCAAGAACCAAACCTTTTAGACTAGGCTTCATGCCCTAATGACATTGATACACGCACAGTACGTGTTTGCCCTATGTTGTGTTCCTTTTGTAAAATCGGTGTCTTGTCATTTTTGATATTACAGATGAGGAGGACTCCCCTTCTGAGGGGGGCCGACGGTCCCCTACACCACCCAGGACCCCCCCCTTCCCCGGAGGGCCCAGGAAGTCAATCACCACCCGGTTCCCCGGAGGGCCCAGGAAGTCAATCACCACCCGGGACCCCACCCTCACCTTCCCTGGAGGGCCCAGGAAGCCCCTCACCACCTGGGACCCCACCCTCACCTTCCCTAGAGGGCCCAGTCAGTCCCTCATCCCCCAGGACCCCACCCTCACCTTCCCTGGAGGGCCCAGAAAGTCCCTCACCACCAGGGAACCCAACCTCAGGAGCAGCCAGCCCAAGACCCGTTGGACCAGTAAGCCCAGTCCTAGGCCACCAAGTGCCTACCCCAAGCCCAGGCTCAACCCCCCCAAGCATCTCCAGCTCCCGGGCCAGCCCTGCTGGGTTGTGGCCCCACCCAGTGACATGGAGCCTTCTGGAGTTGTGGTTGGTGGTAAGTGTTGGAATTGAGCTCCAAGCTTTGTAATATACTTGTTGGTGCACGTCCCTGACATCAGTATGTGAGTCATGATGTTGTTTTTTTTCCTTTCTTTGTCAAGGGGCAAGAGCTTGTGCTGCAGGCTGGGCTGTCAGCGCATCTTCATCTCCTGAAAATGGTAACCGGGATGGGGATATGCAACGTAAGTAAAATCCTGACCAATGACGTCACCCACCCACACCTACACATGTCACTGACTAATGTCCTTATTTCCCATACAGGTGTACCAACTATTGATGACCTGCTGCGGGCACATTACCCGAAGAAGTCCCAAGACCTGAAGAACTGTAAGTAGAACCGTAGAGGAAGAATCAATTCCTGGTCCCAGTGAGCTTGCCAGTCCTACAGTCAGATTTTCATCTTCTATAGTACCAAACACTACAAGTAGGTACATGCCCACCAGCACCAATAGGCTACGTGCAAGTAGTATACCCGCTTTACGCAATCAGAGCTTAGTACCAGAGGTCAGTTACCAGCTAGGTACAGGGATTAAAGGTCAAATTAACTGTAAAATGTAAATATGTTTGTGTAAATATAAATTAAACCCGGTAGATAGTGTCCAAGAGGGTGGAGGAACTGGATTAACCCCCATGTACATTAAGTTAGGGAAAGAAAGTGCCTGGGGTGGTGTAGAGAATCAGGCCTCCTAAGCAGATATGCCCGTGGACAAATGTACATAGTTAATGCAACTTAAAAAAGCCCAGTACCTACAGAGACTATCCTGTATGAACTTTTTGTATATTTTTCTAACTTTTTCCTTTTATTTTATTTTTATGGACCATACTACCATGGACTGGTTGTGGTATAAACTTTCTTGTATATGTATATATTCATCAGCCCGGAGGCAATAGACTAAACCCCCGGAAGGACTGCTTTTTGAATTCTTGGACTGTTTTTGAACTTTAGTGATTTTTGTACTTTTTACTTTTAAGTCTCTGTAAATATTAATTGTTTTAATTGTTTGTTTCTTTGTTGTTCCACAGTCCAGAGTACTGTCTTTAACTAAGGGGGAATGTGGCACCCCAAGGGTTAATGTGCCACAGAAACAGCAACACAGGTTTACTCCTCACACAACACTACACTAGAAAGTGGGAGGAGCTTAGGTGGCACCTGCAAGAGTGGGAGGAGCTAATGCTGTTTACCTCAGAGCAGGAGTGACAGTAGTCAGTTTTTAGTTTGTTTTGAGTCTGGAGTTGGAGGAGAGTCGAGTTGGAGTGGAGGTCCTGAGAGGTCTGAGGGAAGGAGTCAGAGAAACAGAGGAACACACCCGAGACAAGGAGTTACCCTAAACTCCCCCGGAGAGGCGCTTAGGACGGATACCGGATCCGATGCTGTGCCTGAGACAGACAGGACAGTGAATACCGGTATAGTGAAGGTCCACCATCTTCACTGTACCATAGCAAAGCAA
The DNA here is from genome assembly GCA_033576535.1 of Allobates femoralis. NCBI lineage: Eukaryota > Metazoa > Chordata > Amphibia > Anura > Aromobatidae > Allobates > Allobates femoralis. The sequence goes on along the minus strand of JARQOC010000002.1, from coordinate 257,964,760 downwards.
CACGGAGGGGTCAGTGACACAGAGGACTCAAGTTGCCTAGCAGATTGGTACCCGTGAATGGAGACAGGGCCAGCAGTTCAGCTAAGAGCGGCAGCAGGGCCACACACAAAGTGCAGAAGTAGGAAGCCAAGGACCCGGTCAGAGTGGGAGCAACCCGGTCCCGGTACAGACTCCGTGGACAATACTCTGCTTTACCATCTGTACAGTAAAGACTTGGAAAACGACAACAAACGTGAGTGTGTGTGATCCTTGTGCTGAAACCCTACTTTCCCTCAAACTGCCATTGCCTCCACTCTCATCATCTCTACTACTACCCCTACTTTCCTGCAACATCTATAACCACCATCACAGACTTTAATTACCACTGCCCCAGGGAACCAGGCTTTACCTGCGGAGAGCCGTTTCATCTAAATCTGCTGTCAATCTACTTGTACTCAACCCATTGTAACAGTGCATGTTAAATATACCTGTGATTGCTACAATGATCTCCATAGTATCAGCTTGAATCACATAGTCTAATAGTAATATTCCATCTCTGCACTTATTGTAAAGTTTCCTGTGTCCTCTGTATGCATTACTTTACTCACCAGTATATGACAATTTGCCACATTGTAATTGTTATTTTGTTGGAGGTGTTATAGTGTGGAGGGAGTCTTGTCTAATGTCTGTGGCCTTTCATCCTCTTTCACCCCTGCTGTTCCTTGTAGTTGTTAATTACCTGAAACCATGTGACTTCCCACAATCCCCCTCTCCTGATTCTGTAGTGTGCCCTATAAATTTAGTTCATTGCTAAGGGGTACACGTGTGGGGGGCTTACACGTGTGGCATCTCATGCAAAGTGGCATTGAATGCTAAGTGGATGCAATTATTTCATGGCAGTTAGTCAGGGCAAGAGTAAGGTAAGCCACTCTATTTAACAGGGAGAGGGGAGAGGAAGGGAGAGGAAAAGGAGAAGGGAAGAAAAAAAAGAAAAGAAAAAAAAAAACTTTTTTTTTTTTTTTTAAATATTTTTTTTCACTTTTCTTTTCCCTATCACTATGTCCTTTACTTCAATATCTATTGTTCTATGTGCTTTTGCTCTTTACCTTCACCGCCCCATTCCCCTCCATCACCCCTCATCCACATAAACCCCTCTCTCCTTCCTTCTACTTTATTGAACTCCCATACTCTGTTCACCATAGTGAATAATCTCGGACCACCATGCTCCAGGGTTTTGCACCAAAAACAAAGTCACCATCACAAAAACTGTTTGCCTTTCCTCTTTTTACTGCTGCTTCTGTCAGGGGACATCTCTCCAAATCCTGGTCCACCCTCCACCAACTTCTACCCCTCTCCTACCACACATAGATACCCCAGCAACCTTATAAACATTACTTGTACACCTTCATCGCCCTCTTTTAATTGTGCTCTCTGGAATCCACGGTCTGCATGTAACAAACTTCCACTCATTCGTAACTACTTTCTCACTAACTCCCTTAATCTGCTGGCCCTCACGGAAACCTGGATCCAGGATTCAGACACAGTGTCCGCGGCCGCTATTTCTTATGGCGGCTTGCATTTCTCTCACTCCCCAAGACCTGGCAACAGACATGGTGGTGGAGTAGGCTTACTCCTGTCCCCACAATGTACTTTCCAGGTCATCCCCCCAGCTCCATCACTCTCATTCCCCTCTTTTGAGGTCCACACAATTAGGCTCTTTCATCCCCTCCCCCTTAGATTAGCGGTGGTTTACCGCCCCCCAGGGTCACCCACCCAATTCCTCGACCATTTCTCCGCATGGCTGCCGCACTTCATGTCCTCAGAATTACCAACCATTATTCTGGGAGACTTTAACATCCCCACAAACAGCCCCATCTCCTCATCTGCATTTCAGCTCCTATCTCTAACCACATCTCTTGGCCTCTCTCAGCTCTCAACCTCGATGATACACAAGGATGGTAACACCCTTGACCTGATCTTTTTCCGGCTCTGCTCAACCTCCTCCTTAGATAATTCAGAACTTCCCTCTCTCTCACCACAACATTCTCTCCTTCACACTCACTAACCCTCGCCCACCCCAGCATATCACACATTCAGAAATCTACAGGCCATAAACCCTCACACATTCTCAGACTCTCTACACTCATCACTGTCCCCAATCTCCTCATTTTCCTGTCCTGATCTGGCAGTCAATCACTTAAATGACTCTCTCAGAAGGACTCTGGACCAAGTAGCATCCCTCACCCTCAAAACCTCCAAACACAGAGCAAAACAGCCCTGGCTCACATCACAAACTCGATTCCTCCAGCGATGCTCTAGAAGTGCTGAACGTCTATGGAGGAAAAGTCGCACTCCAGAAAACTTCATTCACTACAAATTTATGCTGAGAACTTACAATTCTGCCCTTCACCTTGCCAAACAAACCTACTTCACCACTTTAATCTCCTCACTATCCAACAACCCAAAAAAACTCATTGACACCTTTCACTCTCTCCTCAGTCCTAAAGTGCAGGCTCCCATCACTGACCTCTGTGCTGATGACCTGGCTTCCCACTTCACAGAGAAAATAGAAAAGATCCGTCAGGAAATCAACTCCCAACCTCAAATTGCTGTTACCCCTACCTCTCCCCACATTTCCTGCGGCTCACTCACTACTTTTGACCCGATCACAGAAGATGAAGTCTCCAGGCTCCTCTCTTCCTCTCGCCCCACGACATGCACTGCTGACCCCATCCCCTCACACCTACTCCAGTCTCTCTCTCCGGTGGTCACCACTCACTTAACCAAAATCTTCAATCTCTCCCTCTTTTCTGGCGTCTTCCCCTCCTCCTTTAAAACACTCTATCATCACTCCTTTATTAAAGAAATCTTCTCTTGACCCTACTGCACAAACAACTACAGACCAGTTTCCAATCTCCCCTTCATCTCTAAACTCTTGGAGCACCTGGTCTACTCCCGCCTCACTCATTACCTCTTCACTCACTCTCTTCTAGACCCATTGCAGTCTGGTTTCCGCCCCCTATATTCTACAGAAACTGCTCTCACCAAGGTGACCAATGACCTTCTGACGGCAAAACGTAATGGTCACCCCATTCTGCTTATCTTTCTTGATCTCTCTGCAGCCTTTGACACTGTTGACCACCATCTCCTACTCTCCATGCTGCACTCCATTGGCATCAAGGACACTGCTCTCTCCTGGTTCTCCTCCTATCTTTCTGACCGCTCTTTCAGTGTATCATTTGCTGGCTCCACTTCCTCCCCTCTTCCTCTCACTATTGGAGTCCCTCAGGGTTCAGTCCTTGGACCTCTTCTCTTCTCACTCTACACAGCCCCGATTGGACAGACCATCAGCAGATTTGGTTTCCAGTACCATCTTTATGCTGATGACACACAACTATACACCTCTTCCCCTGAGCTTACTCCCGCTCTAATAAAGAACACCAATGACTGTCTAACCGCAGTTTCTAATATCATGTCTGCTCTCTACCTGAAACTTAATCTTTCCAAAACTGAACTACTCCTGGTCCCGCCCTCCACCAACCTCCCTAAATATGACCTCTCTGTCTCAGTGTGCGGCACCACAATAGTGCCGAGTCAGCAAGCTCGCTGTCTGGGTGTTATGTTTGACTCTGATCTTTCCTTCACCCCATATATACAATCTCTCGCCCGCTCTTGCCGCTTGCACCTGAAGAACATCTCCAGAATTCGCCCCATTCTCACCTTGGAAACCACAAAAACCCTCACTGTGGCCCTGATTCACTCCCGCCTTGACTACTGTAATTCTCTCTTAGTTGGCCTCCCCCGCACTAGACTGTCCCCTCTCCAGTCCATCCTTAATGCAGCAGCCAGGATTACCTATCTAGCTAATCGTTACTCAGACGGTTCTGCTCTATGTCAGTCATTACACTGGCTGCCTATATACTATAGGATCCATTTCAAACTGCTTGTTCTCACCTACAAAGCTCTTCACAGTGCAGCACCCCCATACATCTCCTCCCTCATCTCTGTCTATCACCCCAGCCGTTCTCTTCGCTCTGGAAGTCACTTTAGACTCACTTCTGCATTAATCCGAACCTCCCACTCCCGGCTCCAAGACTTCTTCCGAGCTGCACCAACTCTTTGGAATGCTCTACCCCAAAAAATTAGATGTATCCACAACTTAAATAGTTTTAGGCGATCCCTAAAAACACATCTCTTTAGGGCGGCCTATCATGATCCCTAGTCAGTCATCTAGACATAGCCTATCCGCTCCGCCTCAAGTGGATCACATATAACGGGTTGTGGCCACTTATTCTGCTCCTATCTGTTCCCCATCTCCTCAAGTTGACTATACTATCATTGCAAATGAGCACCTATACCTTGTCATCCCCACCTCATTGTTAGATTGTAAGCTCTTGTGAGCAGGGTTGCCATTTTTTGCTTCAATTATTGTATTATGTTATGCTTTGCATTGTATTGTTTTTTGGCATTGTATTGTATTTTCTAATTTTTTCTTATGATTGTTTAAATGTGAACTTTGTATTGTGAATGTGAAGCGCTGTGGAATATGTTGGCGCTATATAAATAAAAAATTATTATTATTATTATCTAAAGCTGCCAAAACATCATCCCTGGAGGTTCTGCAGCAGCGGTGGTCCCCTAACTGACCACAACCCTTGGGTGGCGTCACGACAAACCTAATCCCTTGTAAATACACCCCATTTACTTGTGTGAACCCGGGACACGGTCCAGACCAGGACCGCCGTGACATCCCCCAGCAGAACCCTGGTCCGGTACCGAGTACCCCGTCCCAGTGGGCTCCACAACAACTCTGACTTTCTTTAATTTTGATTTCGCAATGTATATTAATACACTGCAAAATCAAATGGAGGCGGTCACACATGTCACAGAGGGGAGGAGAAACCAGGATTCTTCCTCCCCCTCTGTGACATCAGATCCAGCATCCTATGGGAAAAAGCACCGGCACTGCTGCGTAAAGAGTTGACATGTCAATTCTTTTTGCGCCGGCACTTTTTCCCATAAAAGCACTACGTAAAATTATGCACTGTCTGTACGGCAAAGTGAATTTCACATTCACTTCGCGGCATTTTGTCGGCAGACACAAGGCACATTGCACATTTTGGAAAAGCGCTCGTAAAAAAGCGCTCAAAAATATGCAATGTGTGAACGTAGCTTAAAACCCTGAAGTGAAAAAGTCTGAAGTGCCTGAACTGAAACAAATGCAGGTGTGAATCTAGCCTTGGTTCAGTCATTAGCACAATAGATGGGAATATTCTCCCCCCTGTAAGCTGATATGAGAGGTGAAAACTTTAATCAACTCATGAACACTACATATAGTGCCTCAAAAGCCAACGTCTTTGTATATTTTAACCTTAATTAGTACACTGACTAAGAATATTATAGGAAGGTTATTTTGTGCTGCTGACGAGACTATAGGAAAAACAAACTGACTGACAAAGGCAATCTTTTCTGTAGATGTTTACCCATGGCAAATGGCCACCATCGGCCAGTATAAATGCACCCTTATTAGTTGCATCAGGTGTGTTTGAGATAAAACACAAATAAGTGAACTGCCTAGTGGCCTATGAACTTTTGGAACTATAGGGTGAGTCAATAGGGTGGTCCAAAAAGTTAAGAGATCATTGCCTTGTACAAACAAAGGAACTGGATACAAACAGATAACAAATGTGTTGAATGTTCCTAGAGATACAGAGAGACTTCATTCACAAATTCAAAGTTAAGGGAACACTGGTTTTACCAGCTGCCTCCAGATTCCTGAGACAGCAGGTGGTGAAAAACCCCCAAGTGACTGCAGCAGACCGGCCTTAGGTTGGCTTCACATTTGCGTTTGTGTCTCCATGCTGATGGCATGCAGACACAAACGCACTCAAAAGCAGAGACACTTTGATGTGTCCGCAGCGGATAATGTCCGCCTGCGGACACATCACTGTGCAGCCCGGCAGCCAATCGGCATTGTCCGGGGGCAGGCCGGAGGCGGAGATCTGCGCCGGAGATCTCCTCCTCCCCACCACCGGTAAGCTCCGGGACATGTCGGTGGGGAGAAACAGCTGATTTGACAGCTGTTTGAATCTCCCGCGCCGACACCGAGAGGAGATGTCGGTGCGGGAAGATTCAAACAGCTGTCAAATCCGCTGTTTCTCCCCGCCGACATCGCTAGCAGATTACCGGCGGCGGGGAGGAGGAGAACATCAGAGGCTGAACTGATCTCCCGGTGGCCGTCGGTGATCTCCTGTGACATCACCGGCGGCCACCGGGAGAGATCTCAATGTGATCCGCAGCATTCTCCTGCGGTGTCATGCAGAGGACACTGCGGACCCATTGAGATCAATGCATTTTTTGTGCGCTTGCAGGCGCTTGCGGATAGAGCAAGCGCCGCGAACGCACAAAAAAATGCTGCAAGCTGCGTTTGGAGCGCGGTCGGAGGGCGCATAAATTATGCGCATCCGAACGCAAATGCTGCCAAACGCAGCCATACGCAGGCACATGCGTTCCCATGTTAAACATAGGACCGCATCTGCGCAAGCGTTTGGCTGCATTTGGTACGCAGCATTCCATACGCAAATGTGAAGCCAGCCTTATGATTTGGTTGCACCATGCACCAACGTGTCTGCTTGTGCATTCTTAACAATGAAGGTCTCTATTCTCGGACTCCCAAGATGTACAAGTCTACTGACACAAGAGTAAGGCCAACTCTAATATGCTCAAAATTATAAATTAACCACAAAAGTTTGCGAATTCAGTTCTGTGGAGCAATGAAACAAATCTGGAACTTTTTAGGTCTATGGATCAGCAGTGCATCTGGAAGAAGGATAAATCTTATGCTAAAAAGAGCACTCTACCTTTGGTGAAGAATTGCATGGTGATTCCATGGGCCTTCTTCGCTTCCTCTGACATGAGAAACCTGCAACGATGGAGGGCAGTATCTGGAGTTGTCATGTGAAAACATCATGCTTTCTGGGAGGTAGCTAAAACTGGGCGTCAATGGACATTTCAACAGGACAATCATATATTACACACCTGAAAGTCCACCAAGGCTTGGTTTCAGAAGTCCTGGAAGACTAGGATGTCGATTATAGTCTCTCGGCCAGAACTCTATAGAACTCTCTAGAAATTGGTGGGATTTGAAGATGGTGCTTGCAACATATAAACGCAAAAATAGTAGTGAAGTGGAGGCCAAGATTCTTCATTATCATTTTCAGAAGTTGATGTTTGTCTTTGTACCACATTTGCAGAAGATAACGTGTGCCACTACTTTTTAAAGACTACAATTTTTTTCAACAGATAAGACAAAAAAGTTTTACCAACTGTATAAAGAATGTCTAGGGTCTCAGGTTTGAGCTGACTTACTAACTGTATAAAGAATGTCTAGGGTCTCAGGTTTGAGCTGACTTACCAACTGTATAAAGAATGTCTAGGGTCTCAGGTTTGAGCTGACTTACTAACTGTATAAAGAATGTCTAGGGTCTCAGGTTTGAGCTGACATTTTGTTGAAAAACATTACAAAGAATTACAGTTTCTCTTTATTTTTAAAGTGCAAAGCCATATAGGAGGTGATTAGGAAGAGAAAATAGCTACTGTAATAGATATAAACAGAAAAAAAGCTGCACAGCACTCAAGATGTAATGTGAACTGGTGCAAGCAGTGATGCTGGAATAAACAAAGAGGAAAAAATTCACTGCAGCACTCAGTTACTACCAAATATGTATACATGCTGACAAGCAGTTTATATTTGAGGAAAATTTGTTAAAACCTTACGTTTTTTGAAAAAACTCAATGTTTACATGTTTTTATTTACTAAGGTTCTTGGTACATATATTGGCCAATATCTGTTTGCCCATCAACCACTACACAGTGACCTTCGATCTGATGGGTCCTACGCTGACATCCCCCATTAACCCCAGGTGGCCTGTGATTGAGACAAGTCCACCCACTCAGAAATAGAGATGGAAGTTCAGTTCAGCACAAGACTTAGTGAAGATGTGGGACAGGGAGTGACAAGGAGGACAGGAATGTCAGCGTAGGACCCATCAGATCTAAGGTCACTGTGTAGTGGTTGATGGGCAAACAGATATTGGCCAATATATGTACCAAGAACCTTAGTAAATAAAAACATGTAAACATTGAGTTTTTCCAAAAATGTAAGTTTTAAAAATGTTTTCCTTAAATATATACTGCTTGTCAGCATGTATACATATTTGGTAGTAACTGAGTGCTGCAGTGAATTTTTTCCTACTGTAATAGATAAGTATTTTGGATTTTAGATCTGGAAATAAGATACATCATTGGTCTAAATTACAAAAGTGATCTTTTGACCATATATTGAGACAGTTGAAGACAATTTTTCTTATAAAGATCAAATTTTTTGTCCACTCTTGGGTTTTTTCATGGTAGGTCACGTAGCCAGTAGTTTATTTGCTTTGAACACATCATGCAATGGCCGCCGAGTTGTGAGGACGTGCTGCCCTGCACTTCCCAGCATCTCTGGGTATCGGCGGCCCCACTCTATCGCCTGACCCATGAGCCGCTCCACCGGCTCCAGCTCCCCTACACCTACCTCACCATCCAGGCATTTGAGAGTGCGGGGACCGTCTGGCCATCCTCAAAGTCTTGCCTGCAACGCCGCCACACACAAGGTGTCCCCCTGGCCCAGCCCGGCACCCAGCTCCGGTCAGCCATCACCCAGAGGGCTCGCCACGACCACGGGCGGCTCCCAATCCACTGCAGAGCCCTGGAGCAGCTAGCCGGCGGGTGCTCACTATACCCGACACATCCTGACCCTGTGCCTAGGCCCTGAGCCGCGACCTGCACTTGCGGCCCCACCTCCAGCTGGAGACAGAGGCTGCAGTACTCACCCAGTGTGTGCTCATCACTGTTGCAGCACCGGACCTCCCGTGCTGCCCGCCTGGTCCACCACCGCCCGGTCTTCACCGGTAAGTGCAGAGTTGTCACTTCCGCCCTCATCCCACCATCGCTGTGGGCACTGACCACGGCCTGTCCTGCCCCTCTTCTGGGCTCCCATGACTGTGCCTGGCCCTCCATAGCATTTCAGAGCTGCAGGCTGTGTGGGGCGGACAGCACTATCCACGGGGCCCACCACAGCATAACTAAGCTGCGGACCAAGAGGGGCAGACAGCGCTGCCCACGGGACCCTCCACAGCGGTGGGGGGTGCGGGCTGAGCGGGGACTGGCGCCGCCGCCTGCGGTGTCCTGCTTCTGGTCGGTCCCCCAGCCTGACGTGGGGCCTGGCACTCAATTGTGGCTCCCAGCCTTCCCCAGCCTGAGGGTCGGGCAGAGGTGCCCATCTCCTGCACCACATCCCTGGGCCTCTGACCTCCTAGCTGCATCAAAGCCCTCTGCTGCATTGACCCCTCTGCCGCATTGACCCCCCCCTGCCGCAGTGACCCCTCTGCAGCATTGACCCCTCTGCCACCTGGATCCCTCTGGCTACACCTGATCCCCTAACTGCATCCAACACCTCGCTGCTTCTGACCCCTGGCTGCATCACCTAATCCCCAGCTGCATCACCTCATCCTCAGCTGCATCACCTCATCTTCGACTGCGTCATCTCATCCTCTGGCTACATCATCTCATCCTCGTCTGCTTTATCTCACCTCCAACTGCATCATCTCATCCCTAGCTGCATCATCTCATCATTTCGTCCCCGGCTGCATCATCTCATCCCCGGGTGCATCATCTCGTCCTTGGCTACATCACCTAGTCCATGGCTGCTTCATCTAGCCCCCGGCTACATCTCCCCCAGGACTTCATCTCATCCCTGGACCACCTCTGCATCTTCTCATCCCTGGCTCCATCAACTTGTCCCCAGCTCCATCATCTCGTCCCTGGCTGCTTCATCTCGTCCCCGGCTACATCTCCCCCCGGACTGCATCTAATCCCTGGGTGACATCCGACCCCGGACTACCCCTCACTATTGACCAGGTGTCGGTGACCATCATTACAACTCACCCTCCTGTTGCATCTGATGCCTGCTGCTTCTGACCCCCGCTACCCCTCATCCCCCACTCACCGTTTACAATGTTTCCACTCCTTTGCACTCTCACTCCCATCCTTCTACACTTCCTGCTACCCCCGCTCATCCCTCCACCCAGCAACAAAGTACTTCTCTCACCCTCCATCCTACCTAGCCACCTCACCCACTTATCTGAACTATTCCTTCACTTTCAATCCTCCATCTCCAAACAGGCACGCCCACCACGTTAACTCTCCTGCTCCTACCTGCTAACCCTCTCCCTGCTCCTCCTACTTGCTGGCAACATTTCCCCTAATCCCGGCCCCCCACCACATCCCCATAGTCACCTACATCCCACACCCACAATCCATCACCAACCCTCGTAACCTCACTATCACTCACCCTCGTAACCTCACCAACCTTAGACCTATCCCCCCAGGCTCTGCTCCCCCAATCTCCCTACCTGGCACACTCTGGAAAGTCCGCTCAGTCTGCAATAAACTCCCTTTCATCCATGACCTCTTAATCTCTAAAAAACTCTCATTCCTAGGCATCACAGAGACCTGGGTCACCCCCTCCGATACGGCCTCCCTTGCTGCATCTTATGGTGGATTCAGTCTCTCCCACCCCCCCCGCCTCTCTGACAGACATGGCGGAGGTGTCGGCGTACTCATATCCAACACCTGCTCCTTCACCCCTATTCCACTGCCTCCCTCTGCTATTCTCCCCTCTTTCGAAGTCCACTCCGTCTGCATCTTCCCCTGTAACCTTCAGCTGGCTGTCATCTACTGCCCCCCTGTATCCATCCGCACCTTCCTCGACCATTTCACCACCTGGCTACTTCATTTAATTTCTGATGACATCCCCACTATCATTATGGGCGACTTCAATATCCCCATTGACACCTCCCACCTAATCGCCTCTGAACTTCTTTCCCTGACCTCCTCCTTCGGGCTCTCCCAATGGTCCTCCTCTGCCACCCACAAAGATGGCCACACGCTGGACCTCATCTTCACCCACTTTTGCTCCCTTACCAACCTCACTAAGTCATCCCTCCCCTTGTCTGACCACAATCTACTGACCTTCTCCCTCTCCTCCCCTACTACGCTACCCCCTCTCCGCAAACTCGATCACCCCAGCAGAAACCTAAAACACATCGATCTACACTCATTCTCAGAATCCCTTCTCCCTCTCGCCAACATAGCTTCCATATACGACACAGACACTGCCACCACCCTCTACAACACTACAATAACTAAGGCCCTTAACCTAGCCGCCCCCTCACACACCCCGCTCCACACACAAACAGGCAATCCTGGCACACCACCCTCACTAAAGACCTGAGACAGGCATCCAGGGTCGCCGAGAGGAGATGGAAAAAATCTCACTCCACTGAGCACTTCGCGTTGTTCAAACAGTCCCTCACCGACTTCAAGGCTGCACTCGCTGCCACCAAACAAGCCTTCTTCTCATCCCTAATAACCTCCCTGTCCCACAATCCCAAACAACTTTTCAAAATTTTCAATTCCTTACTCTGCCCACCTGCTCCTTCTCTCTTTCCCCTTATCTCTGCTGAAGACTTTGTCTCCTTCTTCAAAGAAAAGATTGACAGAATCAGAGACAGCTTTGGCCCACTGTCCCCACAACCTCCCCTCTCACCTATACTGCCATCTCCTTCCATCAGCTGCTTCCCCCCATTAACTGAAGATCAGCTCTCCTTGCTCCTGTCTAAATCACACCTCACCACCAGCACCCACGACCCGCTCCCATCCCACCTCATTCCCAACCTCACCTCTGTTATCATCCCAGCCCTAACCCATCTTTTCAACCTATCACTTACCACTGACACCTTCCCCTCAGTCTTCAAACAAGCCTTGATCACACCCATCCTCAAAAAACCCTCCCTCGATCCAACATCTGTCTCTATCGCCCCATATATCTTCTCCCCTTCTCCTTTAAACTACTTGAGCAGCACGTCCACTCAGAGCTGTCCTCTAACCTCTCCTCCTGCTCTCTCTGCGACCGCCTGCAATCTGGCTTCTGACCCCACCACTCCACTGAAACAGCCCTGACCAAAGTCACCAATGACCTACTGATTGCCAAGAGTAAACGTCACTACTCTGTCCTCCTCCTCCTCGACCTATCCGCAGCCTTCGACACTGTTGACCACTCCCTTCTACTGTGGATCTTGGAATCTCTTGGCATCACGGACCTTGCCCTCTCTTGGATCTCCTCATACCTAACGGACTGAACTTTCAGTGTCACCAACTCCCACACATCCTCCTCGCCCTACCCCCTATCTGTCGGGGTCCCCCAGGGCTCGGTTCTGGGTCTGTTACTTTCTCAATCTATAATCTCGGCCTAGGGCAACTCATTGAGTCTCATGGCCTCCAGTACCACCTCTACGCCGAAGACACTCAAATCCACCTGTCTGGACCCGACATCACCTCCCTACTATCCAAAATTCCACAATGCCTATCTGCCATCGTCTTCCCCCCAAGCCGCTTTCCCCCACTACCCGACCTATCCATCCTTGTCAATGACTGCTCTCTCTCTTCAGTCCCCCACGCCAAGTGCCTCAGGGTAATCCTAGACACTTCCCTCTCCTTCAAGCCCCACATCCAGGCCCTTGCCACCTCCTGCCGACTCCAGCTCAAATACATTTCACGGATTCGCACTTTTCTTGACCACGACACTGCTAAAACTCTTATTCATGCTCTCATCATCTCCCGCCTCGACTACTGCAACCTCCTGCTCATCGGCCTCCCTGCTACCTCCCTTGCACCTCTCCAATCTATCCTAAACTCCGCTGCCCATCTAATTCATTTGTCTTCCTGCTACTCCCCTGTCTCCCCCTCTGCCAAGCCCTTTATTGGCTCCCCGCTTCCCAGAGATCCCAGTTTAAAACACTAACCATGACATACAAAGCCATCCACAACCTGTCCCCTCCATATATCTTCAACATGGTCTCCCGATACTTACCCTCACGCAACCTGCGATCCTTCCAAGAACTCCTCCTCTACTTCCCCCTCATCTCCTTTTCTCACAACTGCATACAGGATTTCTCCTGTGCCTCTCCCATACTCTGGAACTCTCTTCCCCACCACATCAGACATTCTCCTACCCTGGGAACCTTCAAAAGAAGCATGAAGACCCACCTCTTCCGGCAAGCCTACAACCTGCAATGAAACCTGGTCCACCGCACCGCCCCACGACCGGCACCTCCCTCTCGCCCCTCGTAGACTGTGAGCCCACGCGGACAGGATCTTCTCCCCTCATGTACCTGTACGACCTGATTGTCCACATTTATTGTACTTGTCCTCATCTGCCCTTTCCGCATGTAAAGCCCCAGTCACACATAACGATATCGTTAGAGAGATCGTTGTAACTGTGATGTTACAACGATCTCTCCAGCGATGTCGTTCTGTGTGACACTTTGCAGCGATCAGGCCCCTGCTGTGAGGTCGCTGATCGCTGAAAAGTGCTGTGGGTCATTTTTAGATCGTTGGTTTCCCGCTGGTCAGCACGCATCACTGCGTGTGACCGCAAGAAACCAGCGATCAGTGACCTCACAGGGCTGGTTACTATGGTAAACACCGGGTATCCAGGCAGCACGCGCTGCCTAGATATCCGGCATTTACCATGGTTACCAGCGTCCTCCCTGCTTAGAACTGCCTGTAAGCAGGGAGAACGCTGGTAACTATGATAAACAGCGGGTATCTAGGCAGCGAGCGCTGCCTGGATACCCGGTGTTTATCATAGTTATCAGCGTTCTCCCTGCTTACAGGCAGCTCTAAGCAGGGAGAATGCTGGCAACTATGATAAAGAGCGGGTATCTAGGCAGCGAGCGCTGCCTGGATACCGCGCTGTTTATCATAGTTACCAGCGTTCTCCCTGCTTAGTGCTGCCTATAAGGCAGTGCTAAGCAGGGAGCGATGTGGGAGGTGGCTCCCATGGCCTGATCGCTGGGGAGATCTGCCTGTTTGACAGCTCCCCAGTGATCAGGTAACGACGCTCCAGCGATCCCGGCAGGTCGTTATCGCTGTCGGGATCGTTGGAGCGATCGTTATGTGTGACAGCACCTTAAAGCGCCATGGAATATAATGGCGCTATATAAATAGATAATAATAATATTGTTTGAATATCCTACAAAGCCAGCTACAGCATTTCTTAGACAAAGAAGAAATCCGTGGCACATGACCTTCATAAAACCATCCTGGTTCTCATCTTGTAGTAGTGTCCCCATCCTGGTCCTGTACTTGTTGTAATGTCCCGATCTTGGTCGCCTTTTTGTAGTAATGTCTCCATCCTGGTTTCATACTTGTAGTAATGTCTCCATCCTGGTCTAGAAGAAGTAGACCAGGATGGAGATATTACTACAAGGGGACCAGGAATGGGGATATTAGTACAAGATTGAGAACCAGGATGGGGACAGTACTACAAGAAGGGGACCAGGATGGGGACATTAGAACAAGATGACAATCACGATGGATACATTACTACAAGATGAGGACCATTATGGGGATATTACTACAATAAGTGGACCAATATGGGGACATTAGTTCAGTACCCATTCTGGTCCCCTTCATGTAGTAATGTCCCCATCCTAGTCCCATTCTTGTAGTAATCTCCCCATCCTCGTCCCAATATTGTTGTAATATGCCCCATTCTGATCGCCTTCTTGTAGTAGTGTCACCATCCTAGTCCCCTTCTTATAGTATTGCCCCATCCTTGTCCCCTCCTTGTAGTAATGTCCCACTCTGTTCCCCTTTTTGCAGTAAAGTCCCCATCCTGGTCGCTTTCTTGTAGTAATGTGCCACATCTTTGTCCCCGTCTTGTAGTGACGCCCTCTCCTGGTCCGCATATTGTAGTAATGCACCATCCTGGTCCCCATATTGTAGTAAAGTCCCCATCCTGACCCCTTTCTTGTAGTAATACCCCATCCTGGTCCCCTTCTTGTAGTCATGCACCATTCTGGTCCCCATATTGTAGTAATGTCTCCAACCTGATCCCCTTCTTGTAGTAATGCCTCGTCCTGGTCCCTGTATTGTACTAATGTCCCCATCTTAGTCCCCATACTGTAGTAATGTCCAATCCTCATGTTGTATTAATGGTCACATCCTTGTCTCCTTCTTGTAGTAGTGCCCCCTATTCTGCCACTTTACAACACACACACACATCACAGTACAGATGAACACACACACACACGTATATACAGTTGTGGCCAAAAGTATTGACACCCCTGCAATTCTGTCAGATAATACTCAGTTTCTTCCTGCAAATCACAAATTCTTTGGTATTATTATCTTCATTTAATTTGTCTTCAATGAAAAAACTCAAAAGAGAATGAAGCAAAAAGCAAAACATTGATCATTTCACACAAAACTCCAAAATGGGCCAGACAAAAGTATTGGCACCCCCAGCCCAATACTTGGTTTCACAACCTTTAGCCAAAATACCGTATATACTCGCGTATAAGCCGAGTTTTTCAGCCCAAAAATTGGGCTGAAAAGTCTCTCCTCGGCTTATACGCGAGTATATACGGGACCCCCTCACTGTTTGGCGCCCCCACCTCAGGATGGCCCCCCCCGCATGCAGCGCTGCGCTCATACATTACCAGCCTATCAGCTGTCATCCTCCGGTGGCGGATCGCGGCTCCCGGCTCCGGCTTCCATCTTCATCTGTGTCTTCCTGCATGTCACATGATCGGCCGGCGTCGCGATGACGTCATCGCGATGAGCCCCGGCCACAAAGCAGGAAGACACAGATGAAGATGGAAGCCGGAGCCGGGAGCCGCGATCCGCCACCGGAGGATGACAGCTGATAGGCTGGTAATGTATGAGCGCAGCGCTGCATGCGGGGGGGGGGGCATCCTGAGGTGGGGGCGCCAAACAGTGAGGGGGGCCTGGGGCTGCTGTGTACTACCCCTGGGGCTGCTGTGTACGACCCCTGGGGCTGCTGTGTACACCCCTGGGGCTGCTGTATATACCCCTGGGGCTGCTGTGTACTACCCCTGGGGCTGCTGTGTACTACCCCTGGGGCTGCTGTGTATACCCCTGGGGCTGCTGAGTATACCCCTGGGGCTGCTGTGTATACTCCTGGGACTGCTGTGTATACCCCTGGGGCTGCTGTGTATACCCCTGGGGCTGCTGTGTATACCCCCGGGGCTGCTGTGTACACCCCCGGGGCTGCTGTGTACACCCCTGGGGCTGCTGTGTACACCCCTGGGGCTGCTGTGTATACCCCTGGGGCTGCTGTGTATACCCCTGGGGCTGCTGTGTATACCCTGGGGCTGCTGTATATACCTCTGGGGCTGCTGTGTACTACCTAAGGGCTGCTGTATACCACTGGGGCTGCTGTATATACTGCTGGGGCCTGCATACCACTGGGGAGGCTGCTGTATACTACCACTGGGGGGGGCCTATATACCACACTGCTGGGGGCTGTATACCTGTGCTGGGGTCCACCCTCGGCTTATACACGAGTCAATAGGTTTTCCCAGGTTTTGGGGGCAAAAGTAGGGGGGTCGGCTTATACACGGGTCGGCTTATACACGAGTATATACGGTAACTGCGATCAACCGCTTCCGGTAACCATCAATGAGTTTCTTACAATGCTCTGCTGGAATTTTAGACCATTCTTCTTTGGCAAACTGCTCCAGGTCCCTGATATTTGAAGGGTGCCTTCTCCAAACTGCCATTTTTAGATCTCTCCACAGGTGTTCTATGGGATTCAGGTCTGCACTCATTGCTGGCCACCTTAGAAGTCTCCAGTGCTTTCTCTCAAACCATTTTCTAGTGCTTTTTGAAGTGTGTTTTGGGTCATTGTCCTGCTGGAAGACCCATGACCTCTGAGGGAGACCCAGCTTTCTTGCACTGGGCCCTACATTATGCTACAAAATTTGTTGGTAGTCTTCAAACTTCATAATGCCATGCACACGGTCAAGCAGTCCAGTGCCAGAGGCAGCAAAGCAACTCCAAAACATCAGGAACCTCCGCCATGTTTACTGTAGGGACCGTGTTCTTTTCTTTGAATGCCTATTTTTTTCTCCTGTAAACTCTGTGTTGATGCCTTTGCCCAAAAAGCTCTACTTTTGTCTCATCTGGCCAGAGAACATTCTTCCAAAACGTTTTAGGCTTTCTCAGGTAAGTTTTGGCAAACTCCAGCCTGGATTTTTTATGTCTCGGACTCCAGCCTGGATTTTTTATGTCTCGGGGTAAGAATTGGGGTCTTCCTGGGTATCCTACCATACAGTCCCTTTTCATTCAGACGCCGACAGATAGTACGGGTTGACACTGTTGCACCCTCGGACTGCAGGGCAGCTTGAACTTGTTTGGATGTTAGTCGAGGTTCTTTATCCACCATCCGCACAATCTTGCGTTGAAATCTCTCGTCAATTTTTCTTTTCTGTCCACATCTAGGGAACAGCAGATATTGGAGGCACCTGCCCCTCCCATATGAAGTCTGCACACAGAGCTGCCACCCACACAGCCCTACAAGGTGAGATAGTCCTGTGCTCTCCCGCACCCTGTCCAGCTGAGGTATGTACACACTGGCAGGTTTTTACCGTAGCACTAGGGACAGAGTTAGGACTGTCTCTATCAGGGCCTACCGTGGAGTGGGTGAGACAGCTTATTGTACGTTTTCTTGCAGAAACGTATAAACCAAAAGGCCCTGTTTTTGTCACAGCACTTGCTATTTATTTTTACAGCAGAGCGCCTTTTGTGTGATTCATATACGGTTTCTGCATTTGTTTATCTAGGGAGGTTAGCCACAGTGCCATGGGCTTTAAACTTCTTGATGACACTGCGCACGGTAGACACAGGAACATTCAGGTATTTGGAGATGGACTTGTAGCCTTGAGATTGCTCATGCTTCCTCACAATTTGCTTTCTCAAGTCCTCAGACAGTTCTTTGGTCTTCTTTCTTTTCTCCATGCTCAATTTGGTACACACAAGGACACAGGACAGAGGTTGTGTCAACTTTAATCCATGTCAACTGGCTGCAAGTGTGATTTAGTTATTGCCAACACCTGTTAGGTGCCTCAGGTAAGTTACAGGTGCTGTTAATTACCCAAATTAGAGAAGCATCACATGATTTTTCTAACAGTACCAATACTTTAGTCCACCCATTTATGTTTGGTGTGGAATTATATCCAATTTGGCTTTAGGACAATTCTTTTTGTGTTTTTTCATTGAAGACAAATGAAATGAATATAATAATACCAAAGTGGTTGATCGCAGTTATTTTGGCTAAAAGTTATGCAACCAAGTATTAGGCTGAGGGTGCCAATACTTTTGTCCGGCCCATTTTTGGAGTTTTGTGTGAAATGATCAATGTTTTGCTTTTTGCTTCATTCTCTTTTGTGTTTTTTTCATTGAAGACAAATTAAATGAAGATACTAATACCAAAGAATTTGTGATTGCAATCATTTTCAGGAAGAAACTGAGTATTATCTGACAGAATTGCAGGGGTGTCAATACTTTTGGCCACAACTGTATATATATATATATATATATATATATATTTTATACACACAAACACACGCATACATAAATACACACACAGATTCTTTTAATTTGTCTTCTGTTCCATCAGTATACGCAGCCTGCAGGCACTGTAGACCCCTGAGAATTGCAGTCTTGTGCAGGGGGCTGCGCCTCGTATTATGGGCGCATGTACAGGCTGGCTTTGGAGATGTACAGAGCCTGCCACCGGCCAATCAGAGGCCAGCAGTTGACGTCAAACGCTGACATCAGCTGTTGACCTCTGATTGGCTGATGGCTGCCATTGGTACAGGAGACCAGAGAACGTCCATGAAGGCGCCGGCAATACAAGTGAACTTCCTCAAGGGATCTGTGGTGCCTGTGGGCCACATGAAGCAGCTGTAGGGACCACTTGCAGCCAGCAGGCCGCATGTTTTGAGACCCCTGATCTAAACAAAGTTACAAGAGATCTACAAAGGATTATCATTCTTTTTTTAAGTAATGAAGACAATAATTCTGAGACTGCAGTGGTTAGTTTTGTGTTGCATTTGGAGAAACCACTTGATTTATTAGTTCTTTTGTTCTACTTAAATAGTTCTTGTTTGATTGGTTTATAGCAAACATTAAAGCGTTTGTAAATTCTACTTCTATCTGAATTTGCATTGGGTGTTGTGTCATTTGGACTGCAGCTCTCCCATATGGATATTTGTATGAATTCATGCAGTTGTATTAAAGCAATAAATAAACTTGTATAATTATAGGCCTCCTTCTTAGATGAACACTTTTGCTCCTGATTGTGCTTCTTTATCATTGTTTCTCAGCCTCCTTAGTTTGTTTGTAGCAGGGTCAGCCCCTCCCCCGATAATATATACTTTGGTGTCGACCAGGTTGTCTGCAGATTTCAAAGCTGACAATCAATTCTACCATCCCCAGTGTTGTTTAGAATGCTTGTGCTGTAGTGTGGATACTCTTATACATTACATTGTGTATACAGACCACATGTAACCAACACATTGCAGCGTCCTATTGGCTTACCGTCTGCTCTGTGCCGTCTTCTGCCAATCAGAGGCTGCTCTGTGTGTGTATCCATGGGATCAGGCAGTTTTTTGCCTCCTCGTATAATTACCTTGGAGAAGGCAGACTCATGTTTATGCATGGGCTTCAATTCACTAGATGTGTGCTCATGTATGTACCAACACATAGAAATGGATCTCAGAGTAATAGCTATTGTGTTATAAGCAGAAGATTTAATGGGCAAAGATTTTATTGATATTTTGCCATACCATGCCTGATGAAGAGACGTGAGAAGTTTTGAACGTTTGCGTTATAACATTAATTATTTTATTTTTGTTAGCCATTAAAGGGTATCACAGCTAGTGATGGGCAAACTCTTCTGGTTCAGGACTTGGCTTGCCGCGTTACAGCAAGGCAATACTTAATACTCTACTTATACTTAACCCCCTAACCTCTCGGGCCCCTGTGCAGCTGCACATCTTACACCTATGAAATGTCCGCCCCTGCAGCCGTTGTCCCTTACCCCGTACTCGGCTGATCTCTGTATATGAGCACATTCAGAAGTCAACCAAGTGCGGTCTGAGTCTGTATCTTTAGACATGAATTGATTATATTGATCCAAGATCAATATCGGACATGTCTACAATACTTTGTGAAGACCAGTCATTCCACACAGCCACATCAACATATCAACCGCTCAATAGACTATAACGCCTACAGGTTTTATCTGTGAAAAACACGGAGAAAACTGGATTGTGAAAAATTGATTGCCTTATAAGTGCCAGTGGAGGGGGTAAGGGGATTTTTCTTTTCCCTCTTTTCAGCTGTAAATCCAAAGACAAATCAGCTCCAAAATTGCTTAGTGTGGATTTGCTGCTCTGGACGTCCTATGGTTTCTGTCAAAATTAGGGTGAAAATTTACAGTAGCAGTACAGTGTGTATTTACATCTAAGTGTGCTTTCACATTGCGATTTTTGTGGATCCGTATCTGTCCGTTGTAAAACGGACAGTCACGGATCCGATTTAGCCTCCATGAGTCCCTATGGGCATTGGATCACATCGGATTTGCCCTTAATGGCATCTGATTTGTGTGGGATCCAATTCTGTCTGATTTTTGGATGTACCCAAAATCGGACACTGATTTTGGACACAGCGGACCAAATCGGACTGAATCGGATCCGACCTGATCCGTGGCCTTTAATATGAGCGCCTGTGTAGCACGGGTCCGAGAAAACACAGGATTGTTTCTCGGACCCGATTTTAGAGAACTGAGCATGCTCAGTACACTAAAAACGCTCTGTACCGTCTAATGTCACTTCCGCAATGTATATACAGTACATACATTAGTGAAGTGAAATGAAGTAAAAGAAGGGTTAAAAAGAAAAAAAAAAAAACATTCTCACCTCTCCAGCGTGTCCCCTGATGCCTCCATGTAGCTCCTGACAAAGACCTGGCTGGGCGGAGCAAGCCGATCAGCTGATCGGTCACATGACCGGCATCAGCTGAGTGGTTTAAAACCCACGCCCACCAATACTGATCAGCAGGTGGGAGATTTAAATCGCTCAGCTGATGCAGTCATGTGACCCGCCGCTGAACGGTTTTGGTGCCACATGCGATCCTGTCTTTTCCTGTCCGTGGGGTCCTACAAAAAATAGGATCCCCAACGGACAGGAAAAAAAATCGCAATGTGAAAGCACCCTAAGCAGCAACAGTCTCCATCGGTTTAAATTACCGTAGTGTTATATATTATGGCTTTTTATGGTCAGCCATACTAAGGCTGCCTTCACACTTGTGTTTGTGTCTGCATGCGCAGGGCATGCAGACGCAAATGCAGTGCAACGCAGCACATACTTATGTGAACGCAGCAGAGAATCTCCAAATGCTTTCACATAAGTATGGTGCCCGGGCAGCCAATCAGCTGTTTTGGGGGGCAGCCGGGAGGAGGAGAACAGCGGCAGAGATCTCCTCCTCCCGGCCACAGCTGATCTCCCGCCGGTGTTAGCGCGGGAGATTTGAAGAAACAGTTGATCTGACAGCTGTTTAAATCTCCCGCGCCGACACCAAATAGGGTGATATCGGTGCAGGAGATAAGAAACAGCTGATCGCTGATTCAAATCTCCGACATCACCTATTCGGTGTCAGCGCGGGAGATTTAAACAGCTGTCAGATCAGCTGTATCTCCCCGCTGACACCGGCGGGAGATCAGCTGTGGATCTGGCTGATCTCCCGGTGGCTGCCGCTGATCACCGACGGCCACTGGGAGAGATTTCAATGTTATCCGCAGCGTTTTCCTGCGCTGTCATGCTGAGGACACTGTGGATCCATTGAGATCCATGCATTTTTTGTGCGCTTGCAGATAAAACAAGCGCCTGTGAACGCACAAAAAATGCTACATGCTGCGTTTGGAGTGCGGTCGAAGGGCGCATAAATTATGCACATCCGAATGCAAATGCGGTCGAACGCAGCCATACGCAGTGTGAAGGCACCCTAAATACTTCCCATTGACAAGAGTGTTCCTGTTTTTTTAGGATAAAAGGCAAACCCTGATTTCTAACGATACTTATATCAATGAGTGGTATTTCCCAAAGAATAGCTATCTCTCATGGCCAAACATGTATGTGTTTTAAATGGGGGAGCAGAGAGAATCACTGCCAGACATCAGTGACTGCATCTTATCTCCCCCAGGACAATACCATTTAATCCTTCTTTTTTGCATCATCATCTATCAGGAAGGGATGGGGGGGAGGGACTCAGGAGTCCCATACATGTCAGATCATCTGGTCAATTTTAATATATTATATATGGGGCCTATGTTCCAGACATTCTCTCTCAGCAATTAGAATACTTCTGTGTGTACATGCAAGTGCATCTTAATGAATTAGAATATCATTGAAAAGTTAATTTATTTCATTAATTCAATACATAAAGTGAAACACATATATTATATAGAGTCATTACAGAGTGATCTATTTCAACTGTTTATTTCTGTAAATGTTGATGATTATGGCTTACAGCCAATGAAAACCAAAAGGTCATTATCTCAGATAATTAAAGTAGGGAAAATGAAGGGTCTGAGACATAAAATATTACCTAAATAGGTATCAGAGGCTTCGCCTTGTGTGGTTGTCAGAGTCACAACCACTATAAAAGCATATCACGGCTGCTGCAAACCCCATATGGGTGCATACGGAGTAGGGAGGATGAAGGGTTAAAAACCACGCTGCCGTATTTCACAAGACGTCAAAGGGTAAATACAATATTGATTTATTAGTCAATGTGTTTCAGGGCTCCCTGGCCCCTTCCTCAGGACAAATTAATATCATATTGCCATGTTTTAGGGTGTTTCTAGGAGCCCTGAAATGCGTTCACTGATAAATCAATATCTTATTCGCCCTTTGATGCCTTGTGGAATACGGCAGTGAGGTTTTTAATCCTTCATCCTCCTTACTTTAATTTTCTAGGATAATGACCTTTGGTTTTTCATTGACTGTAAGCCATAATCATCAACATTTACAGAAATAAACACTTGAAATAGATTACTCTGTTTGTAATGACTTTACTGTTGTTTTGGTCGCATTTAGCTTTTGTTTCCATATATTGGCGGTGTGAACATGTTCTTACAGACTTGTTCGCTGTGTGCAGGACTCAACTGTTTTTAATAATTTTAGATTACTCTGTTTGTAATGACTTTAGTTTCACTTTATGTATTGCATTACTGAAATAAATTTACTATTTGATGAAGTTCTAATTCGTTGAAATGCACTAGTATATATATATATATATATATATATATATATATATATAAACATATGTATACATATATTCTGGAGTGTTCAGGTCAGGTCAAATACGATCAGGTATTTGGTGTTAAGTAGAAACTTAAAAAAAAACACAGCAAAAATATGTTTTCTTCTATATTTGTGATGAAAACATGAACTATGCAGTGATTTATATGTACATGAAAACAGGGGTTAAGCTATAAGGTAATAAATATGTCACTGCACATAATTGTAGCATATTGAAGGTGCATGTTACCACAAGTAATGGAGAAGCCGCAGATTTGTTAGCCTGTTTTTATTTTTGGGGTTATTGATAGTGCACAGTTGCTTTTATACCGTGTAAGGCTGCCTTCACATTTGCGTATGGGAAGGCAGCGTATTGCTGCGTTCCCATACGCAGTCAAACGCATGCGCACTGCGTTCCTATGTTCAACATAGGAACGCATGGTGCCTGCGTTTGCTGCGTTCGGGTGCGGATGCGGACGATATCTGCTCCTTCCGGTGTCCAGCGTCCGCACCCGGGACGCAGCATGTTGGATTTTTTTGTGCGCTCGGGGACCTTGGAAAATCAGCAAGCGTCCCCAAGCGCACAAAAAATGCATTGGCTTCAATGGGTCCGCAGTGTTCTGCGCTTGACAGCGCAGGAGAACGCAGCAGACCCATTGAAAAATCTCCCGGTGGCCGGCGGTGATGTCACAGGAGCTCACCGACGGCCACCGGGAGATCAGCTCAGCCTCTGCTGATCTCTTCCTCCCTGCCGCCAATAATCTGCTAGCGATGTCGGCGGGGAGAAACAGCTGATGTGACAGCTGTTTGAATCTTCCCGCGCCGACATCTCCTCTCGGTGTCGGTGCGGGAGATTCAAACAGCTCTCACATCAGCTGTTCTCCCCGCCGACATGTCCCGGAGCTTACCGGCGGCGGGGAGGAGGAGATCTCCGGCGCTGATCTCCACCCCCGGACACCTCTGATTGGCTGCCGGGCTGCACAGTGATGTGTCCGCAGGCGGACATTCTCCGCTGCGGACACATCAAAATGGCCCTGCTTTACACTGCGTTTGTGTCTGCATGCCATCAGCATGCAGACACAAACGCTAATGTGAAGGCAGCCTAAATCAAGTTTCTTGAAGAGTTGTATACACAACAAATAGACTCCGGTCACATTTTTTCAGCACTTCATATCATTTGTTGACCATAAACATTGGACAGCTGCATCCAAAAGATGAAATTACCTTCCCTACACCTGCATATACACAGTAGGAAGGACAGTCCTAGATTTGGAGATTTGAAAGGCTGCTCTTTGAAGCAATGTGTACCATCGTGGCCTGCTTCTTTTAAGGAAGCAATGTGAAAGGCATAGTCCTGCTGCCCAATGTTAGGTTAGGCCTGCTTCACACCACAGTTTTTCGAGTCTGGGTCTGTCCTGTGTGAACCGGACAGACCCGGATCTGAATTTGTTCCCATAGATCCCTATGGGGCCAGATGGCTGTTATTTGCCATCTGATTTTGTGGTTTTCCGGGAGGATCCGGTTTTGTCCTATTTTTGCATCGGACACAAAACCGGAGTCTGCAGCATATTTTGTTTCCGATACAAAAATCGGAAAAAACCTGATCCTCCTGGATCCAGCGCTCATTCAGCACCATGGACAGAGTTCCACGGCTGAAATTTCAGCACCGTGGCCAGCTTCCCTGCACTTGCGGTACTTGTGGTGCTGACATTTCATCACTGGACAGCGGCACAAACGAAGCTGGCAAAAAGCAGGATCGGAGGGCAGATTTGCCCTTTGGTTCTGCTCGTCCATGGCTGTCAGGTTCTATCCAGTGCATCCTGCAAAACACCGGACAGAACCGGACAATGAAAAAACGTGGTGTGAAGCCAGCCTTAGGCCATGTCCACACACCTCCGCTGTAAGTATTTAGCAGATCTCCGCTAAATACTTAGGTTTTTTCAGCGAAGCGGAGGTGCGTGTGTGCATCACGTTATCGTGGTAACCATTTCACACAGCAAGCTGCCTAGTGTCCGCTGAAGCCGAGCGCACAGGGAAACGCTGCTAGGGAGCCTGCTGTGTGAAATGGTTACCATGATACACATCGGGTAACCATGGGCTGCGTCCGCGGAAAGCGCCGACACACACGCACCTCCGCTTCTCTGAAAAAAACCTAAGTATTTAGTGGAGAACCGCTAAATACTTATAGCGGAGGTGTGTGGACATGGCCTTACCTAGACAAATTCTGCA
The DNA here is from genome assembly GCA_033576535.1 of Allobates femoralis. Lineage (NCBI taxonomy): Eukaryota > Metazoa > Chordata > Amphibia > Anura > Aromobatidae > Allobates > Allobates femoralis. The sequence goes on along the minus strand of JARQOC010000002.1, from coordinate 257,939,276 downwards.
GATGGTCTGCCAATGCATCCAGAAGCAATATGGTTTCTTCTTAAGGCCACGTGCACACGCTGAGTATTTGATGAGTTTTTTAACCTCAGGATTTGTAGACAAAACCAGTAGTGGAGCAATCAGAGGAAAAGTCTAATAGAAACACCTGCACCACTCCTGTATTTAATTATCCACTCCTGGTTTTGGCTACAAATCCTGAGGTAAAAAACTCATCAAATACTGAACGTGTGCACGAGGCCTAAGGTCGGCTTCACACCACGTTTTTAACTGTCAGATTCTGTCCAGTGTTTTGCAGGATGCATCGGACAGAACATGACAGCCAAAGACAAGCAGAACCGAAGGGCAAACCTGCCCTCCGATCCTGCTTTTTGCCAGCTTCGTTTATGCCACTGTCCAGTGCGGAAATTTCAGCACTGCGAGTGCAGGGGAGCTGGCCACGGTGCTGAAATTTCAGCTGTGGAGCTCTGTCCAAGGTGCTTAATGAGCGTGGCTGCTTTTAACAGCCGCCGCTCTTCAGTACCATGGATCCAGGAACCGGTCCGATTTTTTGTTGGATCCGGGGCGATCCGGTGCCCATAGACTCCTATACTATGGGCGTCGGTCCCGGGAGGATCTGTTTTTTTCCGATTTTTGCATCGGACACAAAAAATGATGCAGACTCTGATTTTATGTCTGATTCAAAAATCGGTCAAAACCAGATCCTCCTGGAAGAGTCTCAAGCCGGAGGTCAAATAAGTACAATCCAGCGCCATAGGGATACATGGGGGGCAAATTCGGATTCGGGTCTGTCCGGTTCAAACTGGACAGACCTGGACCCAAAAACCGTGGTGTGAAGCTGGCCTAAGGGATTATGCCTAATCCAATTTATTTGTTCTGCAAATATAAGACTATTACGTGAACCCATAAACTTGCATTTTCTAATTTGATCATTGACTTGTATCAAAAGTTCTGCCCCGATGCTCAAGCCAGTGCACAGATTACTGGTGCCATTAGGGCTCTGCCTATAGTTTAAATGGCAAAAAGCTGCTGATTGGTTCCCTTTAAAGGTGTGTATATTTCTGCAACCACATTGTTTTACTTCTTTATTTTTTTACCCCATAGAACGTTTTCTGCTATTTCCAAACTTTCGTCTTTATCTGGTGAATCAAGGCTTTGATGATTTGTAGATGTGTTTAAGGTCATTGTCATTCTGAAAGGTGACATTCCTTCATGTTAGCTTTTTATTAGGGACCTGAGAGGTAGTGCTCACAATCTGGCTCACAATCTGGATTAGCAGCGTTTTGGATGTAGAGTGTTTTCACTGCGTCCAAAATACTGCATTGTATAGTACAACCACAATGGATGGGATTTACAGGAATCCCACTTGCCTCCCTCCTCAGCTGAAATCATGTCAGCTATCCTTTTTGTAGAAACATGTAGAAAACAGTTGTACTCTTACCTCACTAGACAGACAATGAAATTCTGTGTACGGGTTTAAGTGTCAGCATATGAGGAAGATTTAGCTGAACTTGAAAATAGTAAAATGCGAGTAACCAAAGTAATTAGAGCAATAGATGGATTACAGTACTTTAAAAAGATTAGCAAAATTAAGCCTTTAGAAAAATCATTATAGGGGGCTATATGAATACTGTAGTAATTAAATGATACCTAAGGGTACCTTTACACGCCGCAATTTTTGGTGGCGATAGGAGGCGATCTAACGTGTGCGTGCACGTTTTTCACGGTCGCCTCAGATCGCCGATCGCGCTTTTACACGCCTCAATTTCGACCTCAACCCAAGGCGATGTGTCGCCCTGGAAATTGCCACACCAATAGCGGGAAACATCCGGTAGACTCCCCGGCTTCATACGCCGCAATCCCTAAAGGAATGTGGGCGTACATGTTCAGCACGGCGAGAACATAGGCGTGCCAGACTGGTTTACACCGTGCCCCAAACACACTCATTGGACAACGCAATAGCGTTATGATTGGCCAGCCTGCGCTGGAAGGCTGGCTAATACATGACGCCATTGTCTATCGGAGATTGTGATTAATCCACGCTCGTGTCGTCGTTAGTGGCTGTTGCTACAAACGTTCGAGGTGCTATAGCGTAACACAGGAGTGGTTTTAGCAGGACAGTGGCTTACACTACACAATGGCTATGTGTCAGCCAATGGGAACACAGTAGCCATCACCAATCATCGCTGACAGGGCGCGGACTCCAGCACACTGTGGCACACCTACGGGATATCAATAGGCGACGCAGATTCCATCACTATCGCCCGTTCCCACACCAAACACAGGGAATGTCACCTTCATGATTGCCTCTGATTTTGGAGCAGTGCTCTGAAATCGGAACCAGGCGACAGGTTTCTTATCGCCGCCAAATTCCCAAATTACACGCCGCAACTGGGAGGCAATTTGACGGCGATGGTGCCAGAGCGACATATCGCCGGCATGATTCCTCGCCGCGGTTGCGGCGTGTAAAGGTACCCTAAGATGTTCAAATATATTTCAATGCTAAGAAATTTTTACAGTGTAGGCTTGTGACATTAAAGGGGCTGTCCAGTACTAAAGTACTGATTACTTACGCATGGGAAAAATGGAGCTAACTTGTTCTGCCACGTACATTGCTTACACTGCCTGTTCACTGTTCATGTGATAAGTGGAAGCACTAAGTATTGTAGCCCACCAATTCCTGGAACACAACATTTCTGGATCACACCCCTTTTCTGGAACACATCAATTCCTGGAACACACCGATTTCTTAAAAATATCTCTTTTTTGGAAGACACGGCTCTCTGTAACACACGCTTTTCTGGAACACATGGTTTTGTGGAACACATCAATTTCTGTAGCACACCGCTCCTTTGGAACACACCCCTTTTCAAGAACATGTCATTTTCTGAAACACACAGATATCTGGAACACACCCTTTTCTGGAACACACCAGTTTCTGGACACTGGAGATGATTATAAGCATGCGCAGATCAAAGAGAATTATTCAATCTGCACATGCATTGCCAGCACTCATATTCATCTCCACAGTTTCTTCAATAAAATAGCGCTGGAGATAGTAGTATGCGCATGCGCTGATTCAGGGGCCATTTTAATAAAGACAATATTACAATAGCAATGCACATGCTCCACCAACAGCTGTAATGGTGCTGATGGCAGAGCAACACTTAAATACAAAAGGGAGGCAAGGCAAGAGGTGGAATGATTGCAAAGAACCCACCACAATGTCCCACCCCGATGCTCAAACCACGGCACCAGTGATGTCATTTCTGAAGGTTTGAATAAGGATTATACTCCCTGATCACGAGGCCTCGATATATTGCTATGACAGCCCGCTGTCAGCTGATGACCCTGGAAGCTGTCATGAATCACTGTCTGCCAGTGATCCCTGAGGTGTATTGCCGCAGAAAGAGATCATTTGTGCTATGCAGAGAGATACTGAAGCATCTCTCTGCATAAAACAAGGGACCGCACTGTGTAGTTCTGAGACGCCCTAAGGGGCCTTGTAAAATCAAGTAAAAGTTAAAAATTTTTTAAAAAACATAAAAATCTAAAACAATACACATATTTGGTTCATAAATGTCCGATCTATCAAAATATAAATTAAACAATCAGATCTGTAAAGTGCGTAACGTAAAAAAAATATCCAAACCTCAAAATTGAGATTTATAGGTCACAGCAACATTGAAATAAAATGCGATAACAGGCAATCAAAACATGGCATCTTCCTAGAAATGGTATCATTTGAAACATCCACTGAAGCCGAAAAAACTAAGCCATCACAGAGCCCCAGATCCCGAAAAATGTGAACGCTACGGGTCACGGGGAAAAGTGCAATTCTTCTATAAAAACTTCAGCATTTTTTTTCAACATTTAGATAAAAAAGAAAGTATAAATGTTTGACATCAACAAACTTGCAGCAACCCGAGGCATCATACCGACACATCAGTTTTATTATATAATGAACATAATGAATAACAAATTCGAAAAACAATCGTGTAATTGCACTTTTTGTTTCAATTTCACCACACTTAAAAATTTGTTTCCCACTTTCCTGTACCCTGTATGCTAAAATAAATGACTGCATCTGAAAGTACAACTCATCCCGCAAAAAGCAAACTCTCATATGTCTATATAAAAGAAAAAATAAAATATATACCGGTATGTCTCTTATTAAGAAGGTGAGAGAAAAATGGAAAATGGAAAATCGCCTGGGGGTGAAGGGGTTAAAGACCAATAGAAAAGTCCAAGGCAAAAATATACTCCCCAAAAAAATGTTGATTCTAAACAAATCTATCACTGATATAAATGTAAAAACACCTTTTAGTTTCTTACTGCAGACTTTATCCCCATAGGCTACGTTCACATGTAGCGCATTTCCCACGCTTTTTTGCAGGCGCTTTTTTTGCCTTGTTTTGCGACCGTGCTATTTACACACACTGCGTTTTTTTACAGCTGCCTTTTCCCCAAAAGCGCAGGAGGAAGTGATGTCAAACGGGGACAGGAATAATTCTGTACCTGTGTGATATGCATGTGTACTTTCGCTTTAGTATCGTATGTACTGCTAAAACAAAATAAAAGAAAGCAATGGTAATAAAAATAGAATAAAATAAATACTCACCTCTCCACCGACTGTCCCGGGATGTGAGGCGTCCACGTCTGATTGCTGCAGGACCTGAATCAGCTGACCGGCGGCAAACCGATCAGCTGATGTGTCACCTGACAGTAGTTTAAACCGCCTGCCAAAACCGATCGGTTTTGGTGGGCAGTTTAAACTCTCAGATGATGATGTCACGTCACGATCAGCTGATGATGTCACATCAAAAAGGTTATTACTTAAAGGTTAAAAAATAATCAATACAGCCAGTGATCAAGGGAAATACAGATCAAGGAATTTATTGTCAAGGTACCTTTACACGCCTCCACTGTTCTAGCAACAGGTATCCACCGCACGTGCACACGCACGTTTTTAATGGTGGATACCGATCGCTAATGCTGCATATAGACGCCGCCATTGCGTGCTCCACTGAAGGTATCTGTGTTCCCCAGACGTGCCGACAGCTCCTGCGGCTTACTTCCTGTTGAATACCTTCCCTGGTTTACACGCCGCTACCACAAAGGAATATGGGCGTACATCTTTCGCGCCGCAAGTACATAGGCGTGACAGAGTTGTGTATTCCGTGACGCTCATACGCTGATTGGACAACGCAATAGCATCATGATTGGGCAGCCTGCGCAGGAAGGCTGGCTAATACATGACGCCATTCCAATTGTGGACTGTGAATGGATAGCTCTTTAAATATGGCGCCCTGTGAAGGGACAGCCAATGGTTACACAGTAGCCCCCACCAATGATCGCTGATGGGGCGTGGTATCCATGACGCTGTGGCACGCTCCTGGGAGTTCACTAGGTGACGCAACATCCATGCCTGTGCCCTGTTTAGATGCCACTACCATGGCAATTGTGCCTTTCTGTTGCCTTCGGTTTTTGAGCACGGCTCAGCAACAGGTATCTGAGTCCACTACAGGACACAGTAAGGAATTTCCCTATTTACACGCCGCCATTTCGTAGCAATTTCATGGCAACAGGCACAATTATCCCCAATGCCAGGCAGCTGCTACCTTTCAGTGGAGGCGTGTAAAGGTACCTTTACTGCCAACTAGACATGACAAAGAAAAAACAATGAGACAATTTTTAGTGTTCTTTACCATTTAGTATGCAATTTACCAAGGTAAAGCTGATTGTATCTAAATATTTGCCTGTGTTACATCAAGGCCCAGGTCTTAAACACATCGACAGTGGTGGATAAACAGACCATCACCCAACCATTCACCTATTCTTCAACACATTAACAAGAGGTGACGGGTTGGGTGATGGTCTGTTTATAGATAATAAAATGCAAAAATACAGGTGAGTTACAGCAGTTTCTATAGCTTTGGAAGAAGTGTAATGTATTTGGATTTTTTACAAAGGAGAAAAAGGTGTTGGCGCCACATGGTCCATATCACATGATTTATCAACTGTGATATGCACCATGTTGAGTATTGTGTAGAATGCATAATATCTAATGTCCAATATATTGGATTTAGAAAACTACAAAAAAGATTGCAGAACACTTGTCCTATATCTGTAATATTAATGCAGCCTATCTCGGGAGAACCAAACACTTTGTAGAAGTACAGAATGATGAAATAGAGAGTTAGGGCTTTTTCAAGAGAAAATTGGCGTAGACAGCTCCTGTACAGGGAGGCACATTGGATATTGACATTGGACACTAAATGGTGTGAACTTTAGGCATGACATCAATCTTTTGATGGGTGGTACGGGTTGATGGGTAGTAGGTGGTAACATCACTCATGTCCATGTGTTCTGGATATTTTCTTTTATACTAATTTTTGCAATTATATTAATAGTATTCTTACCTTGGGACAATCTTAACTGGCAGTTTTTCGTCTTTTTATTAACTTGACCAGTTCTTATTATGCTGGTACTGTGATCATTATTGTATGTGATTTATAATTTCATCTGATTGTTATTCCGTGTATTTTTCTTTGGGTATTATTGAATAGGTGATTGCTCAATTTGTGATTTTCCTGCACTGAACTAAAGAGTAAAGGTTTATTCATACATGATGTATCATGTGTTTTGCCAAGGTTTTGTTGTTTTTTATTGTGTTGTAGTTGTTTTACACTTAGTTTACTTTTTGAGTAATGACATCATACATATAAGAAATGCATCAGTATATGTAATTTATGGTCAATCATTTTTACACTCTTTTAATGCATGTTTGAATAAAGATAATTTTTTTTTTTATCAAGAAGTAGTTGTGCCTTTTATGCTTTACAGCTTTAGTATAATATATAATTACCATTGACAAATAGAAACCTATACATTTACTCGTGTTTAACCATTGTGTGTTTATACCATACAATTACACAATATGGGCCATGGCAGGTATATGGATTGTGTGGAGTAGGCTCAAGACCTTTAGTAATATGTGTGGAGGGTAGTATGCACAGATGGAGGACAGATAGCACATGTAGAAATCCAATGTCAGAAGAGACAACATGTTTATTATATATTTGTATGCCTTTGAAGATAAGACTGATAAGCAAGTGCGGTAATATATACTTCAAAGTCATAGATAGGGATTTTTACAGCCAGGGCAAAGATTCAGTTTGCTGCATTAGGCCTATATAATTTTTCTGTCCCTGATCTGTCGCACCTACCTGTCAGCCAGCAATAGCACATGCACAAGCAGAGCCATTTTTTAAAAGAAGTGTGGCCCTGGGACAAAAAATCCAAAGTGGGACCCCAGATATTATCATATTGTACTGTTATTCTATTCTAAATGGAATATGCGGGGTTCAGATCTTCAGTTGGACCCCCGCCATTCTAAAAGTTACACCTATCCTGAGGATAGTTAATAACTTATCGTCATTGGAGCACCTCTTTAAGAATTCACTATATACGCACGTAAAGATGATTTCAACCATTAAAGAGGTTTTCTACTTTCAAGATTCTAACTTCTATTGGTCAGCTCTGTGTAAAAAAACTTTGGTTCTGCTTGCCTGTTGTAGTGTTCTTCACATGTATATGATTTGTATTATTGCTGTCACATGCCGACTAGAGTCTCAGCTGCTTCTCTCAATAAAACATGTAGAGAAGCAGCTGAAAGTCAAGCAAACAGAACCAAATTCTAACAGTGTATTCATCACACACTGCTAGTTTCCTTGAAACAGGTTGTCCATGTTTCCTGACATATCAATGTCACGTCAGTGGTTTAACCTATCAGCAGCTGCTGAATGGCTTCAGCCTTAAAGCATAACCGCCGTTTAAATTTTCATTTAATAGCTATTTGGATAGCATCGGGAGGGTGGTAACATTAAGATGGGGGCAGGCTCTGGGAGTGGTGGCCATTTCTCCCCTGTGCACTCTCTCTCTCCCCTGTGCGCTCTCCGCCGGCCTGTTCTCTCTCTTCCCTCATGTGTTCTCTTCTTGTGCTCTTCCCCCTGTGCACTGTCTCCTCTTGTGCTCTCCCCTTTGAGTTGTCTCCCTATGTGCGCTCTCTTGTATGCAGTCTCTCACCCCAATGTGCTGTCTTCTCTCCTCATGTTCTCTCTCCATTGAGCTGTCTTCCCCCGTGTGCTCTCCTCCCTGTGTGTAATGTATGTAAATAAATTTATTTTTACTTAAAAACCTGTTTCAGTGTTTATTTTTATTAATAAAGTGTTTCATTTCTTGGTAAAAAATATGGAGGACTTCACTGTATTTTCTATTCACAGCACAGGTAAACCAAGCAACTACAGGCTGCAAACCCCCGAACCTCCGGTGCCTGGTGTTACCTTTGCTGGCAATGAAAAATACAGGGGAGCCCTATTTTTTTTTTTTAATTATTTAAATAAATAATTTAGAAAAATCAGTGTGGGCTCTGCTGTATTTTCTATTGGCAGCCACAGTAACCCAGGCAACTGGGAGCTGAAATTCTCAGCATGGTAAGGCCTAAGCATTGTGGGCTCCCCACACTGCAAATTGCAGCCAGCAGCCACCCCAGAATATGCATGTCCATGGGAAACACCAAACCTGGCTGTTACCCTGCTCTTTAAGCTGCCCTAGTGGGGGTGGCAGACTGGGTAATAAAGGGGTTCATGTCAGCTTTTTTTGGCAGCTGACATCAAGCCCTATTGCTAATGTCAGCCATCAGTATGACAGTTCACGAGCAGAAATACTTTCACAAAAAAAATCACAACACAGAGAAATTCTTTATTACATACAAAATAGACAGAGACACCTCATTATCCTCTTTATTAGCTCCCACTAAGTTCACCTTCAACATAATCCTATAATTACTGTAATCTTGTAGTGGGCCGGTGTGTTATGTAACGCATCCACCATCTTTGTATACCCGAGTGTTCAAAGATGGCGACCGAGTGAGCAAGTGCGCATGTGCGTGTATGTGCTTGTGTGTGTCTCTGCTGTGTCATGTGACCAACCTCGTGTATGTGTGTATACATGTGTGTATATATGTGTGTGTGTATATACGTGCGTATATGTGTGTTTATATGTGAGGATCCACTGTGTCACATGACTCGCTGCATGTGTGTATGCATATATGTGTGCATGTATGTGTGTGTATTTGTATATGTTTGTGTCCCCGCCACATCACGTGATCTACCACATGTGTGTATGCGTGTGTATATATGTGTGTGTATGTGTGTATGTTTGTGTGCATATGTGTATTCCGGCTGTGTCACATGACCCGCTGTGTATGTATATATGTGTATACATGTGTATTAGTGTGTGTGTGTGTGTGTGTATATATGTGTATATATGATATGACCAGCCTCGTCATATGTGTGTGTATGTATGATGTGACCCCCCCGTGTGAGTATATGTGTGTGTGTATATGTGTGTATTTATATGTGCATGTATGATGTGACCTGATGTGTGTGTGTATATGTATGCATGTGTGTATGTATGATAAGACCTGCCCCATCATGTGACCTGCCACATGTGTGTATATATATGTGTGTGCATATGTGTGTACATATGTATGTGTGCATGTGTGTCCCCGCCACATCACGTGACCCATTTCATGTATGTATATATGTGTGTCTATATGTATGTGTATATATGTGTGTGTGTGATGTGACTTACCTCATGTGTATATACATGTGTATATAATATATGTGTATGCATATGTGTGTGTATATCTTTGCGTGTATCTATATATACGTGTGTATATATATGTGTGTATGCACGTGTGTATGTATATATATACTGTATGTGTGTGTATATGTGAGTGTATATACAAGTGTGTGTACATATTTGTGTGTATGTGTATGATGTGACATGTCATATCACGTGACACGGCGGGTTATGTCATACACATACACACATAACAATATCAACCCCGCACGGTCTTATCGCTGCCCACAAGAATGTGTGTGATGCGGCGGGGTCATGTGACACGGTGGCCTTGCCTCGTCACACAAGTCCTTGGAGGCAGCAGTAAAACTGTTGGGGCAGGAGGGGGAGACCGGATGTGCTGTTGCAGACAGGTGGGGGAGACCGGAAAAGCCACTGGGGGCAGGTGGAGGGTGACCGGTGGAGACCGGGTGGGTTGGAGCATGCACCAGGCTGTGAGCAGCACATTGTGCGGCAGTGTCCAGCTGGTGTTACTGTGCAAGGGGCTTGTATCACCAGTGGGTGGCATATTGGGAAAACCATCACTTGGGTGTCCCACTATAGTATCCGGTGAACTTCAGGTGGGTGCATTAGATTGTAGGATTCAGCCCCATACAGATGGAAGTGGATGACAGACACAACTATGTAAGTATATATTAGATAATGTAAAGCAAATCATTATAATAAACTTTCAAATATACTTCATTAGAAAACTCTGTTTAAAAACCATTCATAAATCTTCCACAAGGTGTTCCCACTACACTGTGTGTGAAGCAGATATATGTTCATTATCAGTCAGATCCAACTTCACACTGAATACAGGCATGTAACCATACAAGGGAAAGGGGTGAGGCCTACACTGCTGGCTGCAGCTGGTGAGGAAACAATGTATCGGATTACTTCAGCATACAGCACAGTTGCTAAGCAATGTCAGGATCAGTGTAAAATCCTCTTTCCTTGGCACAAGCTTCTGATCTGTCATCTGGCTTCACACAGCTCAGTCAGGATCTCTGTTAACCTCTTCTCTGTTGGCACATCACACTGCTCCCTATCAGCCTGCTCTCAGAAGATGTGGAAATACACACACAGTGCTGGCAGACACTGAGGGATGCTGACCATGCCCACTCAGCCATAACATGAAGTTTTTAAAAGAGCACAGAAAAATGTGAGAAAATAATTCACATGGCACAAAAAATATCATCCTGGCTGCTATGTGACCCATCATTAACAACCTGTGCAGTGTTGTTTTTTTTCAATGAAATAACATTTACACTTTAACTATTCTGTCAGAACAGATGAAACACTATTCATTGGATCAATGGATACCGCAGTCATGTTACATTATTTATGACTGTAGCAATCATGTGACATTGATTGTGTCAGCATACTGTCGGGGGACGCAGGGCTGAAATGGGAGGAATGGTGGAAAGTATATAGTTAGTTTTCTGCTGCACCTTTTATTAAGAAGAGGTTATCTAGTAGTGGACAACCCCTCTAAGACATGAACAAAAATCCTCATCATGGTTTTAATTGTACTACAGCCTGTACTAGAGGTCACACAACTTTCTATTATGATATGTACACAAAACGTAGCTTAAACTCATTAATTGAACTAGCCAAGTTTTGGGTCATTGTGCGCACATACCCTAATGAAGAAACCGCTAGCAGTTTATGAAGCAAAAATGATGGCAAAACAATACAAAAGAAGACAGTTTATGTCCTTGCACTTTCCCGTTGACTTGTATTGTAAATTACAAGAACATCTTCTGAGCAGAAAATGCCTGAAAGGGACACTGTCACCAGGTTTTTGCCATCTCATTTGACAGCAGAATAATGTAGATACAGAGACCCTGATTCCAGCGATGTGTCACTTACTGAGCTGCTTGCTGTCATTTTGATAAAATTACTGTTTTCTCTGTTTTAGATTTAGCAGTAAATGAATATGTTGGACTACTTGATCAGTCCTATAATCTCCAGATGATTAAACAGTGATTTCATGAAAACTACACAGAGCAGCCAGTAAGTGATACATAGCTGGAATTAAGGTCTCTGTCTCTACATTATGCTGCTGTCAGATGAGATGGCAAAAACCTGGTGACAGTCCCTTTAAAAATGGTCAGCTCACTTCTTTTAACCGTTTGCCATTTTTAGAAACCTGAAGACATTCAAAAGCCTCAACATATGACCAGCAAGTAATTACACATAGAAATGAGCATGGTCTTTCTTTTCATCACTTTCCATTTGAAAAGATGTTGTGTCCTTTATTTTTAGTTATTTACCGTATATTACTCACTTATATAGCACCATTAATTCCACAGTGCTTTACAGACGAGGTTGTCCACGTTTAAGATTCTCCTCCTTTGCCAGCAGCATTCAGTGTAGTAATGTTTACTTCTCGTATTCAACCAAATAAACATGCCAAGGATCATCTGACAAACAAGAACAAAGCTCATTCCTTAGGTGTATAGACTATTTATATTGGCAACAACATCATTGTTATCAGCATTTCTTCACTAAAGGGCCTGTCACACGCGTCAATATCGCCTGCACGATATCGGCTGCACGTGACGTTGCAGCGATATTGACGCGTGTGACATACTGCATCAACCAGCGATAAATCGCTGGTTGATGATCGCCAGGTTTTAGAATCAGTCCTAAAACCTGGCGATTGTCGCCCGGTGGACACGCAGCATCGCTGCGTGTGACACCGGGACTAGCGATATTCCAGCTCCCAGCGCCTCTCAGAAGCGCTGGGAGCTGGTATCCAAGGTACACTGCGGGTAACTAGGCAGCGCGCGCTGCCTAGATACCCGACGTGTACCTTAGTTACCAGCCTCCTCCGCTCACCCGGTGAGCGGAGGAGGCTGGTAACTAAGGTACACGTCGGGTAACTAGGCAGCGCGCGCTGCCTAGATACCCGACTGTGTACCTTAGTTACCAGCCTCCTCCGCTCACCGGGTGAGCGGAGGAGGCTGGTAACTAAGGTACACGTCGGGTATCTAGGCAGCGCGCGCTGCCTAGTTACCCGCAGTGTACCTTGGAGACCAGCCTGCTCCCGCTTCCAGCAGGCTGGCAGCGGGAGCAGGACATCGTGGAAACGATATATTTAAATCGTTTCCATGATGTCACTGGTCAATTGATCGCTGGTGAGTCTGTCTGTGTGACAGCTCACCAGCAATCAGCCGTCAATGTCGTCAGCGATCAGATCGCTGACGACATTGACGCGTGTGACAGGACCTTTACTGTAGTGTACACAGAGGATGGGGTGCTGGTAACAACTACTGTCAGTGGCGTAACTTCAGGCCCAGGGGCCCCGATGCGAAAGCTCCAATGGGGCCCCCCATTATTGCAAATCTTTAATAGTATTGGTCTTTTTCTATAGGCCAAAGGGACTTTTGGGGCCCCCTAGGATGCAGGGCCCGGGTGCGATCGCAACCCCTGCACCTATTGTAGTTACGCCCCTGACTACTGTACGTGGGGACATATTAAAGGGGTTGTCCTTCACTACTAGGACAACGGACAACTCCTTCTGATTCCACATGCCTGCCACACGTAAAATAGAACAGCATGTACTTACCTCCCATGCTGTCGGCATTCTCTATGGTCAGACACAGAAGGGATACACATATAAGTTAATAGTTATATATATATACACATATATATATATACACATATATACATATATATACACAGATACAGAGAGGAACTTTTTTTTTAAATATATATATTTAAAAACTTTGTTTGTGGGAAAACCCCTTAGTAGAGTAAGATGAGCGATAATAAATGGCCAGAGCTAATGAGATAGTGAAACAGAATGTGCCCAATTCATCATTGTTTTCACACTGGAATCCCGACATAATGACTTTGGAAAGTCGCCGAAAAATTGGAAAATTGGAGTTCGTGCCTTTTTGTTTGTAACTTTTGTAATTTCACGCCAGTTTCCCCCACATCCGATAAAATGTGAGGGGCTGGGTTGTGATAAGCCATGGTGGAATGGGTTGCAAAAACGCGCCTACTTACATCTCCACCCTCCTCTCTATCACTCTACCTGTTCTCTACGCTCCGCAAGTGACCTTTGACTGATTCAAACCTCCCTCTCCTGACTAGAAGACTCCTGAGCTGCAGCAATTCTCTGGAATGCTCTACCCCAAGAAATTATCCACAATTTACATAACGTCAGGTGTTCTCTACAAACACATATTTTAGGGCAGCCTATCATGTTTAATAATCGATGTCCTTTACATATAGCCAACTCACTATTTTTTCGAAACATAACTCACCATCATACTCCACGAAATCCAAAAGCTCTACAGAGATTGGCTGGTGATGGCTCATGCCGATTTTATATGATTTTATATATCTCCCATTTCTTCAAGATGGTGGACCACCATTGTAAATAGGTACCAGTCCTTCATGTCACTCCTCCACCTCATTGTAGATTGTAACCTCTTATGTGCAGGGTCGTCATTATTTTTGCTTTAATTATTGTATTTTCTATAACTGTTTGAATATGAACCTCTGAATTATAAAGTGCTGTGGAATATGTTGGCACTATATATAAAAAGAATATTATTATTACATTTCTAACATGCCACACAGAGGCGTATGTCACTTATCAGATGCTCCAACTTGATGAACAGCCTTGTACTTCTTCATGAATCAGGAGCGTCCGGCTCCAGCACACCCCTTCATCAAGACCGGTGGAAACAACGCCGGTATTGATTAATCAGGTCCCTTGTATCTGTGGACCTTCGTATACTTGATGGTAGAGCACATTTTCCCAAAAATAATGCCATTGTGAAAACAATTACGTAAGCATACTGTACTATACTTATGTTTTCTTCAGAGTCTGGATAGAAGTTAGTGGTAACAGAGGAATGGAGAACCAGGGGTGATTGTGAACACAAATCCCTATATATTCTATGGCTGCTCATGGCTGTAGACAGAACAGATGGTTGTAGCTTCCCCACAGCTACCAGTTGCTGCCCCTTTCACACAACCCTTTGTATCCAACAAAAGAGGCGAGGGTGAAGCAGCTTCTAGAGTATCCAGGGAGACTTAAGTGGGGTCTCACATTCACATAGCATAAATACATGCCAAGAAAGGTTGGAGCAGCCCATCTGCCCAACCTAGATACAAACTCGCATTGCTTCTAAGTTCAGAAACTCTTTGTAACAACTTTGTTTCTGTTCTTCCCTATTCAGCTTCTCCTCTTTAGTTGAATGCTATGAACTTCCACAATGCTCAGTAGAAAGGGTCCAGTATATTACTTGCTATAGATGTATTCTCATATTCTAATTATGGACCATCACATATAAACAAAATTCCCTATCCAGAACCATTCCAAAAAGTCGGGCATACCCATTAAATACAAGTCTATTGTCTCAACAATTTCAGCAGGAGAACATGAAAATCTTGTATTTGTTTGTGGTATGTGCCAGGGAGCTCCTGACACACTGATCACATATAGCTGTAGGCCCACATTCACATGATGGAGGCCAAAAGTGTGCCCTTTTAGTCCCCATCAAGCTGTTATAAGTCCATACTCATTTTTATTGTTTGGAGAATTGACTTATTTTGTAGAGCTTTCCTGCAAAATAATAATACATTTTCTTAAAGGGGATGTTTAGTATCAGCCATGGTTAAGGGTTTTTGTGTCATTGTTATGCTACACGAGCCTTGCTGCTAATCTGTTACTGGGCTGCCGCGCTAGTACTTTTCTTAGATGAATTTGGATGATTGCACAATGGCAGTCAGATATGCTTTTCTCTGAAATGCTACTGGATTTCAGAAAGAATATACTTTGATGAGTCTGAAGACCATAGGGAGACTTGAGACAAGTCCGGTGCCACACTGGCTCTCTTGTCCCCATACTGCTTTAGTTGATTGACAGTTCTCTGTCTATGTAAACACATGGAAGGGGCTTGTCAATGAACTAGAGTAGTGAAGGGAAAAGTTGATGGTGGGACTACTTTTGTTTATATCTGTAGCCTTCAGCCGGCTCTTCAAAGTATATTTTCTAATAAATGTCAGGTTCTGATTCATTCTGCCCATGATTCAGACAGTATGAATCGAACGATAGATTCCTCTAAGGCTGCTTTTACATTGCGTTTTGTAAGGATCCGTGGCTGTCCGTTGTAAAATGGACAGCCACAGATCCGATTTGACCCCCATGTTATACTATGGGGAGACTGCTCTGATTTTGGGTACAGCAAAAAATCGGACACAAATTGAATCCCACAAAATCGGATGGCAATTAGGTCAAATCCGATCCGATCCTCGGCCTTTAACATGGGGGCCTATGGAGCATGAGTCCGAGAAAACACAGGATCATTTCTCGGACCTGATTTAAGTGTACTGAGCATGCTCAGTATACTAAAACTGCTCCTAACCATCTAATACATATACATACATTGCGGAAGTGAAATTTAGTACAAGGAAGGGTTAAAAATAAAAAATATGTATTCTCACCTTTCCAGCGATCCTTCGATGCCTGCAGAAAGGTCCGGATGATAGGACCTGCAGTTACGTCACAACACGATCAGCTGATCAGGTCACATGACCGGTTACCATGGTAACTGCGATCATGTGACCCAATGACGCTGCCTGGTTGAGATATAATCGCAGGTCCTATCACCCGGACCTTGCTGGAGGCATCAGAGGATTGCTGGACAGGTGAACATACATATTTTTTATTTTAAACCCTTTCTTTTACTAAATTTCACTTCCTCAATGTATATTATACATTGCGGAAATGAAAGTGCCCCGCCGCCTCCTCAGCTGTTTTTTCTGTGTCCGAATCTGTGATAATCACGGCCCCGGACACAGAATAGGTCACCTCCTGTGGTGTCCTTTCCTGTACGTTGGGTCCTACAAAAAGTAGGATCCCACAGACAGGAAAAAAAACGCTATGTGAAACCAGCCTTATAAAAAGGTAGTGGACAACCACTTTAGGAATGTTGCCTAATGGTAGAAATCCTTCAATATTAGCAAAGCTTTGTAAATATAGAGTCTAAGTGAGCTTGTCACAACTTTTTGACATATGAATTCTGAAACATGTTAGGAGAGTGTATGACTCATGGATCTCCGAGGCAGCCCAAAAAGACACAGCCATATCTACTATTCCTTAGGTCATCCCATGCATATAAGGATCTGTTCTAATTACGTCTCAGCCTCTTATCAAACACAATGCCCAGATGTATGCACTGTTCAGGGATGCAATGGCATAAGTCACCCATAAGTTCTCTGTAACGATAAGAAAAATGATTAGAGAGCTCTTTATTAGGGATGAGTGAACACCTGAGGGTTCGGATCGTTGAATGCCGGGGTGTTCCCCAAATTGTTCACTGAAAAATATGCCAACCCCCCCAAACACCATTGAAATCAATGGTAGGCATGGAAAACACTTTCAAAAGCTGCCAAACAGAGCTCAAATAAAACATACACAGACAGATACACACAGATTGATTTTACCAGTCTCTTAGGCTGCCTTCACATTAGCGTATGTGAACGCAGCTTATGCTGCGTTCCCATACGCAGTCAAACGCATGCGCACTGCGTTCCTATGTTTAACATAGGAACGCATAGTGCCTGCGTTTGCTGCAATCGGGTGCGGATGATATCTGCTCCTTCCGGGGTCCAGCGTCCGCACCCGGGACGCAGCATGTTGCATTTTTTGTGCGCTCGGGGACCTTGGAAAATCAGCAAGCGTCCCCAAGCGCACAAAAAAAGCATTGTCGTCAATGGGTCTGCAGTGTTCAGCGTTTGACAGTGCAGGAGAACGCTGCGGACCCATTGAAAAATCTCCCGGTGGCCGCCAGTGATGTCACAGGAGCTCACCGACGGCCACCGGGAGATCAGCTAAGCCTCTGATGGTCTCCTCCTCCCCGCCGCCGGTAATACCCTAGAGGTGTCGGCAGGGTTAAACAGCTGATTTGATAGCTGTTTGAATCTTCCCGCGCTGACATCTCCTCTAGTGTCGGTGCGGGAGATTCAAACAGCTGTCAAATCAGCTGTTTCTCCCCTCCGACATGTCCCGGAGCTTACCGGCGGCCGGGAGGAGGAGATCTCCGGCGCTGATCTCCGCCCCTGGACACCGCCGATTGGCTGCCGGGCTGCACAGTGATGTGTCCGCAGGCGGACATTCTCCACTGCGGACACATCAAAATGGCACTGCTTTTGACTGCGTTTGTGTCTGCATGCCATCAGCATGCAGACACAAACGCTAATGTGAAGCCAGCCTTACTGCTTTCTTGCTTCCTAGTCGGCTCACAGTCTCCTGCTAACTTATTTTCGGAGCCGCCCCTTAAGCTTCCTGCATATTCACTTCACTGATCGGCAACAGCGAATCAAAGATGCTTATGTTCTGTGAGAGCGTCTGTGGGTGGCTACTGCAATCAGACTTCATTTCTAAAATCTAGACAGTATTTGTGCTTGGTTGCCACACACATTAGTGTATGGCACCCAACCTGCCATCATAGCATGTAAAATAAATAATGGGAAAAAAAATGTCTAGGGCGCCGCTGTATTTTTACACCTAGCACAGATAAAGCAGACAGCGGTGAGTTGCCACCACCAGCTGTTTATTTTTAAATTGGCTGGCAAAAAAAATGCTTACGGCTCCATTCTATTTTTAATTTCCAGCCAAGGTAAAACAAGGCAGCTGGGCTTCTGGTATTCTTAGTGTGGTGAAGGCACATTGTTATTGGGCCCCCCACGCTATAGAATTGCAACCCACAGGCGCTACAAAAATGGCACATTCATAAAAAATGCCAATTTCTGACGCTTTACCCGGCTCTTCCAGTTGTCATGTAATGGTAGCAAACTGGGTAATAAGGATTTAATGCCAGCTTGGTATTGCCAGCTGGCATTAAGCCCAAAATTGTTAATGTCGGACCAATGATAGACCTCCCCAGTAAGAATTTCAAGTAAATAGTAAAAAAGTCACAACACATAGAGAAACATTTTATAAGATATAAAAACACAAACATGTATGTGGACTCCATTTTTATTATTCCCTCATACCCATCCTTGATCCTCTGCAATGTCATCTTGATTGGGGGCTGCAGTGAAGAACACAGCGTACTGTCACCACAGCCTCTAAACACTGAATGAATGAGCTGCCAGTTCCAGTCCAGTAAGCGGTTACTCCTGAGAAAAGGTCAGGTAAACACGGTACCTGCTATAGTTAGAAGTCACCATGGTTACCTGAATGGTGACATCCGGTGACCTCAGCGAGTCACCGCTTATCAGACTGGAGCTGGTGGTGAGTGATTTGAGCGGTTAGCTGATGCGATTGCCATACCAATGACATCACCTGACCAGACTGGGTCAGATGATCTGATGACCTGACTTGGTTACTATGGTGGCATGATCAGCTGACCCAACCTGGTCAGGTGATGCAATTGCTATGGCAATTGCATCAGCTGACTGCCCAAGTTATTCACCCCCAGCTCCACGGCTACCTGACCTGTCATCGGGTGACCACAGAAGTCACCGCTTATTGGACTGGAGCAGGAAGCTCATTCATTCAGTGTTTGAGGATGCGTTGACAGTACACTGTGTTCTACACTGCAGCCTCGAATCAATAACATTGAATCGAGGATGGCTATGATAGGTTAATAAAGATGTGGTCCAGATATGTGTTTGTGTTTTTATTTCTATTAAAATGTTTTCTCTCTGGGTTGTGTCTTCTTAACTATATACTTGAAATTCTTAACGGCCAAGTGTTACAATGGACCGACATTAAGAATTTTGGGCTTAATGCCAGCTGGCAATACCAAGCTTGCATTAACCCCTTATTACCCAGTTTGCCGCCACTAAATGGTAACTGGAAGAGCTGAGCAAAGCACCAGAAATATTTGTTTTTATGAATGTACTAATTTCTGGGCCATCTGCGGTCTGCTATTCTATAGTGTGTGGGTCCCAATAACGATAGTTTTACCTTGGCTGGAAATTAAAAATAATGCAGAGCCATACACTTTTTGCCTGCCAAGGCATGTGTAAACTACCCTGTCTTTTAACTTGTTCAACTGGTGTCTATAATTAAAACACTTGTGCACTTGCAGTCTGGTTGTGACATGATTTTTGACAGGGCATTTGAAGGTACATATGCTCAATTTCTCAGGTTGAAAATTGTCTTAATAACCAATCATGTCCATAGGTATCCTTGGAATCTTGTTTTTATAATCATAGACACATTGTGGAAATGAAATCTGATTGCAACAGCAAATCACAGATGCTCTTACAGAGCATGAATGTCTGTGATTGGCCATTGCCGGTAAGGGAAGTGAATATGCAGAAAGATTAATGGCCAGGACCAGAAGTAAGTGAGCAGGAGAGCAGGAGACTGTGAGCAGACCTGGAAGCAAGCAGCGGGAGACTGGTAAGATCAATCTGTGTGTGTGCCTGTTTATGTAGGATAACGTAGAACAGAAGCATTAGTGCATTTGCATGAATGCTTCTGTCCTAGTTAAGCTACACACATCTAAACAATTATTGAGCAAATCCCGAATTTCCGACTTTTCATCAAAATGTTCGCGTTCGATGTGCTAAATGAAAATTGGTGAAAATATTCGACCAAAGTTTGCTCATCTCTACTCTTTATAATTACATTTTTTTTATATTAAGACCATATTCAAGCATAAAATGGTTAAATGTTAGTCTGGGAAAGCCTTTTTTGTAACCAGTGATTCAGATCAAGAAAATCAGAGGGCAGGAGGGAAGCAGACAAAGGGAGGCGGGAAAGGTAAGAAAATACTGAGCACACCCACGCTAACAGGGAAAAAAAGGTTGATAAACCAGACCAAATTAATGAAAGCTCAACATGAATTCAGCCTGCAGGGGACCTTTATACAAAACTAGGCAGGGTGTCATTGTAAGCATGTCTAAACCTATCATGAGACAGCTTTGTAATGTGTTTTTCTTCATTTTTTGCCAGATATTTAAAAAGACACCACTAGTAGTTTTACTATGGCAGATTTCTTACTGACCAGATGATTCTCTTTGTGAAAATAATATAAAAAGCTGTGTTAGTATAAATATATATGGAAAGATATAGAGTATTAGACCTTAGGCTGGTTTCACACTGCAGGGTTTTCCCTGATCAGTGTCCATCCAGTTTTGTGCCAAAACCAGGAGAGATCTAAAAACAAGGCAGACAAAGAGGCGCAGATTGTGCCTTATCACTCGTTTTACCAAATGGTGACCCCAGATGGACCTTGCTCACCTGGTTCAGTTGTGTTCACCCACAACCGGCTTGTATGCCTGAGATGACAGCTGCCGCAGGACCCACACCGCCACGTGCACCGTAGGAAAAGATCCAGAATCATCCAAGATAGGAGTAGTGTCTGAGGTCCTGAAGCCATTTACAGTAGATCTATGGGCAGCGCTCCCCATAGATCTATTGTAAATGGCTTCAGGAACTCTGACAGCGCACATACTATAGCAATAGCTATAGCATGCGCGCCGCTCTCAGAGGAGCCCGGCGCTTTCATTCATAAAACTGAACAACAGCTGACAGGAGTCAGCTGCTGTACATGACTGATTCCAGCATTATATGCCCACCTGAGTGGGTGGAAGATCTCTAGGGGCAGTGGACACCCCCTAGAGACATTATAGAAACATTTATTAATCAAATTACAATTTTACACACGCACAGAACAGTTTGCTCATCTGATGAGCAAACTATCCGGTAACCGGATTGCTCAGGATTACACATCCTGAGCAATCCGGTTACCGGATTGCGGCTTCAGCAATCTGGTTCCCGGATTGCTGGACGTCAGAAGGCAATTGTGTTCACCGCATCCGGATCTGGATGCGGTGAACACAATTTGATTTTTAAGTGTGACCCTAGCCTTATTGTAATGCATCCCTATATTCCTCCATATATTATAATGTACCCCCATAGTCCTCTATCTAATATATAAAGCTGAATGTGTGTGTGTATGTATGTATGTGTGTATGTATGTATGTCCGGGATTGGCATCTACACCGTCGCAACTACAGCCACAAAATTTTGCACAGTCACACGTCTGGACCCCGAGAGCATCATAGGCTATGTTGTGAGGTGAGATTTTAACCCCACGTGTTCCAGTTCACCAAACAATTTTGCCCCTATCTACATAATGGGGAAAAAGTGACAGTTACCAGTTGACAGTTGTGAATGAGAGGGGCTTAATGATAGCGCCAAAGACTAACAGCACATACCAGCATATAGTCACTAAGATGGGGCCCCAACATGAGATATTCACCATGCACGGGGACATGTATTCACACCACACGCACACAAAGAGTAACAGCAAGTGTATAGTCGCTAAGGTGCAGCCCCAATATTGGATACTCACCACGCACCCGAACAAACACACACACCACAAAGAGACACACACAACACAGAGACACCCCCACGGGGACACACAAACACCCTATAGCGACACACCCCACAGGGACACACACACACACAACACAGACACACACACCACACAGATCCCCCCACAGGGACACACACACATACACACCCTATAGGGACACATGCACTCACCCCACAGGGACACACACACACACACACACCACAAAGAGACACACACCACACAGACCCCCCCCACAGGGACACACACATACACACCATATAGGGACACATGCACTCACCCCACAGGGACACACACACACAACAAAGAGACACACACACACCACAGACCCCCCCCTCCCACAGGGACACACACACATACACACCCTATAGGGACACATGCACTCACCCCACAGGGACACACACACACCACAAGGAGAGAAGCACAACACAGAGACACACACACCCCACACTGACACCCCCCCTCCCCCACAGGGACACACACATACACACCCTATAGGGACACATGCACTCACCCCACAGGGACACACAACACAAAGACACACAACAACAGAAACACACACCACACCACACAGACCCCCCCCGCAGGGACACACACCCTATAGGGACACATGCACTCACCCCACAGGGACACACACCACAAAGAGACACACACAACAGAAACACACCACACAGACCTCCCCCCACAGGGACACACACATATACACACCCTATAGGGACACATGCACTCACCCCACAGGGACACACACATACACACACCCCAGGGACACACACACCACACAGACAGACACAGATGTGCACAAATCACCTCACACAACTCGCCTCATACGTGTGCTATCTTTCATTTCCAAATATAAACATCTGATTAAAAACAGCCAATGTGCAACACATGTGCCATATGGGGAATTAAGGCAGATGTCAGTCACATGAGCTGTCTATTATGTGTATGTGTGAGGTAACATATACTGCCCGGCCGGGGGAAGGATTTACTGTTGGCTGGAGATTTATTAGGCTGCCTATAGCAACCAATCACAACTCAGCTTCTATTTTCTTACAGGTCATTAATATGACATTCAAATTCTATTTTGTTATAGCTAACATCAGTTATTTATTAACCCAGGCGTAGCCGGGTAGTACAGCTAGTATATTGTAAAGCAGCCCATAGTCCCCATTCATAAGGTAGCCCCAATAGTCATCCAATTATTATAAGACAGCAAAACCTTTACAGATTTCAGTTTCTACAAAGAAATAAAACCAAAGTGTATGCACAGCTTTTCCCTGAATCACATATGTTTTCCAGGGAAACAAAAACATAGGTTTACATTAGCTTAAAACCATGCTAAAAACGCAGCACAAAAGGGCAGTAAAAAGCAGTGTGTGAACATACCCTTAGGTAAAAAACACAGCACACCACACTGCAAACAGTGATGTGTGAATGAGCTCATAAAACAATCTCTAGATCTAAAGGGCTGACAAACTGTATATATGCAATGCTTGCAGGGTAACATAGTATTTCTTCACCAAGTTAATATAAAAAATATTTCATTTTGTTCATCTGTTTTGTATGTTTTGTTTCTGAGAGATACCTGTGTCTTAGGCTATGTTCACACACAATTTGCGTTTTTTTTTTAGCACTCTTAAAAGCACTTGCGTTTTTTAAGAGTGCTAAAAAATGTCCCTTGTGTGTCTGAAAGGATTTGCCACGTTTTTGGACTTAGTCATTTTTTCACCAAAAACGCAAGCGTTAACGCAGGGTGCATAAATGTGCCTTTTAAAAACGCATGTGTTTCCCATAAGGCCCCCATATTAAAAAACGCATGTGCGTTTTTTTAACATGGGCCCCTATGGGAAACGCATGCGTTTTTGAATGGCACTAAAAGGTACTAATGTACCATGCGTTTTTGCATGCGTTTCCCATAGGGCCCCATGTTAAAAAAACGCATGCGTTTTTGGAAAAACGCACATGCGTTTTTTTACAGCACCCAAAAACGCTGCATGCAGCGTTTTTTGGATTAGGGGTAAAAAACGCAAATGGAGCTGAAAAACGCAGCTACACTTAAATGTACCCTGCGTTAACGCACCTGCGTTTTTTTTAACAGCCCAAAAACGCAGAGATGGTCAAAAAAACGCATGTGTGTGAACATGGCCTTATATATGTTTAGATGCTGAAGCCATATGTATGGGGCACATTAAACTATCTTGTATTTGTACAGTTTATGCAGTGTCTGTGCCGTGATTTTAAACAATAGAGACATTCTGGTGGTTACAAGTGACATGACTGCGGGGTGCACATGCCTTTGGAGTGACACTAAATGAATTGTTCAGTTGCATAGGCTTCCCTTGATTCCAAATCCTGACATGACATTTTGCATGTTAATCTGCTGTAATGAGAAATTTATAACGAGCTTCACACAAATAGAAAGCATCCAAATAAATGTTTAAAATATACAAGATTTCAACTTCTGTATTGGAAAGGAAAATATGAGGTTACATTTTGAGGTTACATTCTGTGACTGCAGACTTGTAAATCTTCACATCGCGCAAACTCTGTGCTGTGATGATTCTCTGGTGATAGAGCTGGGAATGGCGGCCACGTGGCTGTAAGTATGGGATATTCATACATTCATACTCCTGGCCATAATCCTACTAGATTGGCATGACATCACTCAATACACTAGCATTGAGGGAAGCCATGCTCTTCTAGTCGGATTCTGGCCAGTAGTATGAATATCCCATACTTACAGCCACGTGACCACCAATCCAGACTATGACATCAGAGAATCATTACAGCTCCCAGTGTGTGCCATGTGAAGATTCACAAGTCTGCAGTGACATAGAGTGACTGCTGACTTGTTATTTTAGACCAGTCAACCCCTTTAATTTTACAAGGAAAAGATTAAGTACTACAGTAGAACTATAGAAAACAGAAATTAACCACATATTAAAAAATCATGCATTGTGTCATGAAAAACATTCCTGAAAAAAATCACAAATCCCTAGATATGTCTCTAAAGGGGGAGATGTGAAAAATATGTTGGTGCTATATAAATAAAATGCATTATTGTTGTTATTAATATGCAAAATATCTACCTGGAAATATGCT
Organism: Allobates femoralis; assembly: GCA_033576535.1. NCBI lineage: Eukaryota > Metazoa > Chordata > Amphibia > Anura > Aromobatidae > Allobates > Allobates femoralis. Next base: position 257,914,125 of record JARQOC010000002.1, on the reverse strand, counting down.
TCTGCTTGTTCAGAGAAGCCTAAGGCAGGATGCTCCATCCTCAGACAAATGGAGAGGTGACAAAGTAAATTAAGTAGCTGGGTAAATTTGTCTTTGACAAAATGGAACTCCTCCTGAGGATTTGAGCCACAAAGAAAATCATCCGCTATGTAGACTCCAGTGGAAACGTTTACATATCTGGGTGTGCATAGCCCCAAAAATATGATGGGGTCACGTGCTTAGATGGTGCTGACATTGTTGGATGCTGTTGTGTATGTGGTTTGTCTTTAATGGTACCTTTACACGCCGCGACGGCAGGCTGGATACATCCCGCTACTTCACGTGCACGAGCACGCTCAAACGGCTACAAACGGTCAACGCACCCTCTTTACACGCCGCCATAAGGTGCGCTACGCCACGCTACATCTGTAGCTAGCTACATCGCCGGGTGTGTCAAGTAGCCAGCTGTAGCTTAGCGTACCACGTTTACACAGCGCTACAATAAGCTAATATGGGCGGACCTGGTGCAGCAGGGACAGCACATAGGCGTGCCACAATCGTGGATTACGAGCCGTCCGTATGATGATAGGACAGCGCAATATCATCATGATTGGCCAGGCATCGCAGGAGGCTGAGTAATACAGCACGCTCGAGCGATTGTGTAGTGTGACTGGTCAGCTCCTTAAATATGCCGCCCTAGGCAGCGACTACCAATCGTCATGCAGGAGCTTCCTCCAATGATCGGTGATGGGGCGCGGTATCCCGGAGCCTGGGTCACGCCTTAGCTACATTGCAGCTACAGCCCCGGGTGTCCAGAGTTCCCTTCCGTTGCCTCTTTACACGCCCATACAGCTCGCTACCATCGGCGATGTAGCCATCAGTTTTCGAGCAGAGCCCATAAACAGATGTATCTGTCGCCGGCTGTAGCGTCGCGTCTTCAGACGCCGCTACGACGGGCTACATTGACGCTACAAGCTACATTTGTAGCCTGTAGCGCGATGTATCCAGCCTGCCGTCGCGGCGTGTAAAGGTACCATAAGAGCTGCATGGTTGATGGTTGTAAAGGCCCTTGCCTCCTGTGGTGTGCTCCAGAACTGCAGTCACTATTATGTTCAATTGCTGGTTCAGGAGTTAATGTGTGACTCACCTGGAATCCCCTCCCCCTGGCTTTAAGTAGCCTTCCCTCTCCTGTGTCAGGTGCTGCTGATAGCTATGTGCTTTAGGTCTTGGTGCTGTGATGTGCTGTGCTAATGCTTAGCTGCAAGGCTAAAGTCTTTCCTTGGGAGAAGCTGTGATTCCTGACCCGTGGGTAGCGGTAGAGGCCCTCAGCCTAGGGCTAATCAGTAGTTTTAGGGTACAGGGTGGCAGCTTGGAACTCCTCACCATCAGAGGTACCTCCGAGATCAGGGCAAGCCAGGGACCCCAGCATCAGGGTCAGATTAGGCTCTCCTGACCCCCTTTTGCCCAGTTCACCTACCTGTTACCTGATTCCCTTACCTCCCAAGTGTGACAGGTGGGCATATTTTCACCCTAAAGATATCGAAAGGAATGCATACATATTTTTCTTGAAAATGTGCGACATGCCTATCAGCCTCAAATTAATAACTAGCCGCTGGAAGAGAGTACACACATTGTGTTTCCTATCTATGAAAAGGTAAATTTATAATAGTTAATATGACGACAATGTGGCACTCCATGGGTTAATGTGCCACAATAACATCACATGGGTTCTCTCCCCCACTACACACTGACAAACACTACCACCTCTGGGCAAGAGGGGGAGCACCACCTGCTTCCTTATATACTCTTGTTCATGAGGGAGAGCTCAGTTCAGCTCGGAGCAGGGCTGTGAAGAGGACACAGAGCAGAGTTAGCTCAGTGCAGACCTAGCAAGGGTCAGAGGAACAGGAGAATGAAAGACAGAGGAACACATCTGGGAGCTGGAGTGATACCTTCACTTGCCCCAGAAGAACGCACAGAACGGACACCGGATCCGGTACTGTGTCTGGCACCCACAGCACAGTGAATCCAGGAACAGTGGGATTTCTAGATGCCCCTAGTACCAGAGCGAAGCAACACGGAGGGGTCAGCACAGCATAGAGGACTCAAGTTGCCTAGCCAAGTGGTACCAGTAGAATACAGAGAGAGGTGAGGAATCCCAGCAGCTCAGCTAATAGCAGCAGCCAGGACACACACACAGAGTGCAGCATAAGGACGCTGACGACCCCGGACAGGGTTGGGAGAGAGCTTAGCCCCATTACAGACTCCGTGGACTATAATCTGCACTAACATCAGCAGTAAAGCTTTGGAAAACAGCAAAACTGTGAGTCTGTGTGTTGATTGCGACCTTTGCTCCAGATTCAGCACAGAGACGATTCCTCCCTACAAATCTAGCCTGTCAGCTCTGCAGCATCAGGAGAAGAAGAGAATTGCATTAGTGTCTACCAAACGTGAGTGTGTGTTCTTTAACCCTTCTCCACCATCTATAACCCCAATAGACTTTAACTCCTTACTGCTCCGGGGGATACAGTTCTCCCCACTAGAACTATACCATCTCCGCTGCCATTCCATCACCCCCGGAGGTTCTGCAGCAGCGGCGGCCCCATCACTGGCCGCACCAAGTGGGTGGCGTCACCAGTGACAAATCCCCTTGTAAATAATTCCCCTTCATTGCCGAGCCAGGGACACGGTCCGGACCAAGTCACCTGTGACATCCCCGGCACCGTCCGGTCCGGTACCGAGTACCCCAGTCCCGTGGGGCCCGACAACAATATCTATGAAGATATGCAGAAAGCTGGAATTTCATAATTTTTTGTAGTTCTGAGCCCATCCCACAGACAGCCCCCATATGATGTCATCAGGGGTTTGGTCAATTGTGGGGATATTAGTTATCCACCATGTTTTGTACTTATTCACTGCCAAGGTGGTCACTTCATGTCACTTGTTGGAAGTAAATAGAAGCCCCTGGCCCCCCAGCACCACCCCTGTAGCTGCCAGTGACCAAGGAAATGGTAACTGAATTATGTATGTTGTTGTACTCCTACCTGTATTTGCATAGCTGAATAGCATATCTGTAAATCATGTAAATAGTGTTTTTAACTCATGTGCAAATACATATATAATTTAATCCTTTCTCTTTTATCTCGATCCAAGAATTCCCACATCCGTGTGCTTGGTTTAACATTACACACTACATGGGCTTGTTTTTGGCCTGAAATAATCCTGTTGTTTGACCAGATTTATATCTAACGAGGAACTGTTGACAGCTCTACTGGGCTGGCAGGACTCACTGATGCTAATGAAAAGGGTCTCCCAGCCATTTAGGTTTGTGAGTGAGTGTGGTGTCATGGCACAGGTTGCGTGAAGCACCCGCTGTCACTCCTCATGTCTCCCTGTGGTTTCTAGTGAAATTATGTTTTTCCACTTCTGGATTAAGGCCCCAACAGTGCTCACTGGAACCTTCAGTAGTTTAGAAATTCTTCTGTAACCAATGCCATCAGTATGTTTTTCAACAAAAATGTTGTTAGGTCTTGAGACAACTCATTGTTTTTACCTATCATGAGATCTTTCTTGTGTGGCACCTTCATAATGAGACACTTTATTATAGGCTATAAATTGAACCAACTAATATTATTTTTCAGTAAGTGGCTGCAATGCTCTGTTGCCAATTGCTTGGCTGCCAGACATCTCAGCTCAGCAAAACTCTTATAGACTGGAGCTCTCGCAAGGCCGAGTGCACCTGTATACACTATGAGAAAGCCACCAACTGACCCGTCCACTGGCAGCTTATCTCCAGGTGAACAAAAGTGGGATAGTCCTCCGAAATTAGAAAGTCACAATATACAGCTACCAGAACCAATAGTTGGCTGGTGCCCTCATAAACAGATCATTGGCTGGACTTGTCAATATTGCCAAATTCAAACAACTTCATGTGTCAAACATGTATGGGAGCACTATGACTGATTTTTAATTATTGCTGGGTCCTACCAGCCCTTTATAATAGTAGTGGTCATATCCTTAACTTGTAACTGAGTGGGATAGTCATATCCATAACTCGTAGCTGAGTGGGATATTGACTAAAAGGGCCACTTAATATGGTGGTTATGGTGGTCTCCACAAGGATTCCACCCCAGTGCTAGGTCCTTCCCTGGAGGGATATCTGGCTAGTCCCGTGTTTGAGACTCTTAATCGAGGCTCCATGGACTCCATTTGCTTTATAATAGTAGTAGCTCTTTTACCCAGGAGAGGCATGATGGATAAATATTTGGTTTAGGGCCCTATCAAACAAAGGTACATCTTTTCGCAGCTGGTGGGCTTTTATGATTTGGCCAATTTGTACATTAAGTACTTTAATTTTATTAGTATTTTCCATATAGCAGAATTCAGCCTAAATTTCATGTTTTCGATATGTTTTTACCGCTTAGCACTGACAGAACGCTGCTGTATTGTTTTGTTTGTATATTAGGCAGTCATAGCAGCTTGCACCCGTTCACACTGGTCAGCAATGGTGCTGGTCAGCAGTGGAGTAACTTGAAGCTCATTGGCCCTGATGTAAAAACTCCAATGGGGCCTCCAATTATTACAAATCTTTAATAGCAGTAGTGTTTTTCTATAGCACAAAGGGACTTTTGGGGCCCCTTAAGGCCCTGCCTCACATAACGACCGCTCCAGCGATCCCGACAGCGATAACGACCTGCCGGTATCGCTGGAGCATCGTTACCTAGTCGCTGGGGAGCTGTCAAACAGGCAGATCTCCCCAGTGATTAGGACCATGGGAGCCACTTCCCACATCGCTGAAGGCGATTGTCCTCCCTGGTTAGCGCTGCCTGTAAGCAGGGAGGACACTGGTAACTATGATAAACAGCGGGTATCCAGGCAGTGCACGCTGCCTAGATGCCTGGTGTTTATCATAGTTACCAGTGTCCTCCCTGCTTACAGGCAGCGCTAAGCAGGGAGAACGCTGATAACTATGATAAACATAGTTACCAGTGTCAGGGAAGCGTCAGAGTGGCAGGGGGCGGCGCCCAGAGCAGCCGAGCTGTACACTGAGAAAAGGTACCGCTGCAGCTGCAATTCCCAGCCTGCTCCCACTGCTACTTAAACTCCTGCGACCGGCGCCAGCAGCACTGATAGAACCCCCCCCCCCTGCTCCTCAGTTCAGAGCAGGTGCCTCTGAAAGCACCCCCCCTGCACTCAGGCCGCAGGGAGGGTTAGTTCACCACTGCTGGTAACCATGGTAAACACCGGGTATCTAGGCAGCACTCACTGCCTGGATACCCGGGGTTTACCATGGTCACCAGCCCTGTGAGATCACTGATCGCTGGTTTCTCACTGTCACACGCAGCGACGCGTGCTGACCAGCGGGAAACCAACGTTCAAAAAATTACCCACAGCAGTTTGCAGCGATCAGCGATCAGTGATCAGCGATTAGGCTCCAGGGCTCGATTGTAGTTACGCCACTGCTGGTCAGTTTAAGGGCCTGTCACACGCGTCAATGTCGTCAGTGAGATGATCGCTGACGACACCGACGGCTGATTGCTGGTGAGCTGTCACACAGACAGACTCACCAGCGATCAATTGACCAGAGACATCGTGGAAACGATTTAAATATCGTTTCCATGATGTCTTGCTCCCGCTGCCAGCCTGCTGGAAGCGGGAGCAGGCTGGTCTCCAAGGTAAACTGCGGGTATCTAGGCAGCGCGCGCTGCCTAGATACCCGACGTGTACCTTAGTTACCAGCCTCCTCCGCTCACCGGCTGGTATCTAAGGTACACAGCGGGTAACTAGGGACCCTAGTTACCCGCTGTGTACCTTAGATACCAGCCGGTGAGCGGAGGAGGCTGGTAACTAAGGTACACGTCGGGTATCTAGGCAGCGTGCGCTGCCTAGATACCTGCAGTTTACCTTGGATACCAGCTCCCAGCGCTTGTGAGAGGCGCTGGGAGCTGGAATATCGCTACTCCCGGTGTCACACGCAGCGATGCTGCGTGTCCACCAGGCGACAATCGCCAGGTTTCAGTATGTCACACGCGTCAATATCGCTGCCACGTCACTCGCAGCCAAGATCGTGCAGGCGATATTGACGCGTGTGACTCCCCCTTTAAAGTTTTTTAGTTATCTTACATCTGTAAGATCCATTTCAAACAGTTAGGTCATACAAAACCCTCAAACTGGTACATCTTGAGCCAATTGCTTCCTCAATCATAGATGTATGATTAAGTAATTTCTTAATGAAGTGCTGATGTCATATCTACCGTACCTTTAATGTTTTCTTCACACATGGATTTTGCATAAAGAATTTAGAATTTATCCTGGAGGAAAGAATGCTTTTTCTTTAGTTGAATACAGAAAAACAAACAATTAAAAAATTAAAAATGAAAACAAGCAACAAAGGTTTGAATACAATAATCCAAAATATTACCTCAATATCAGGCAAGAACAATTTGATTTATAAGGCCAGTCTGGTTGGACCATATGTAACTAGGTACAGGAATTAAATAGATATATAAAATATGAATGTAAATATTGAAGGACAGGATGAAGAAGTGGTAAATCCAATAGATATTAACAAAATACAAGGTACCTGACACCCTTGCGGCTCTCTGTATCACTACACAGCCTCCTGCGCAGAAGTTGGACTATTTTAATATTTTTCTGCTGTCTTCTGGCACTGTGTGACATTGCTTGATCTCCAAACTTCTGTGGCCATGCTGGAGTCGCATTCTGATAACAATATTTTGGAGGGTCATGGAGTCCCAGAGCCTGGATTATTGGATAAATTAAAGAAGAAAAAACATTTCACTGCCTTAACCTGTCTAAATATATATTTTGCGCAATGTAAATGCTCTAATCCTCTTCTAGATCACATGACGTCTGACTTTCTGAGTTTATGTATGAGATAAAAGTCACTTTTGGGCTGTGGTTACACGAGCATCTACTGAAACATGGACGAGTGCTATCCAATGTTTTATGGATAGCGCTTGGTCGAATGGGGCTATTCGATCAGCATTTTCTATCTCATGCCTATCCAGGAGGCAGCACAAATTGGACGACGTGCACCCATTTAGGAATATGGGTATGTGGAGATCATCGGACTTCGCTCAAGTGCACTTGCGGACTCAGCGAATGGAGAAGATGGAGAAATGTTATTCTCCATTTTCTCATTATTTGTGATTCCTGTAATCTCTCAAATGAGAGAATTGGATCGCACTAGGCTAACACACATGATATAATCTATGCAGCTTTACAATGCAACTCTATGACTAGTCAGACTCTATACTTACATTATAAAAGTGACATCTTGCTCACACATAAATCCCTGTGTGATCTGTCAAGATAAGAGTCACGTGACCTAGAAGACCAGATCAGCGCTAGAAACTGGGAAAGCTGGTGATCACTAAGTATATTACACTATACTACATTTACAGTAAAAAGTTTAGCAGTACTTTTTTAATTCAAGGTGAATGAGGTGGAAGATGAAACATTGTGGCACAATGATAGTGTTTCTCATCTAAACTTTTCAGTTATAAGTGTGAATTAACCCCTACTCTTGTCTTGTTGAGGAGAGCCATAGGTTCAAATACTTAATTAACCTTAACCCCTTCACCCTCGGGCCTATTTTGACCCTAATGACCAGGCCATTTTTGGCAATTCTGACCAGTGTCCCTTTATGAGGTTATATCTCTGGAACGCTTCAACGGATCCTAGCGATTCTGAGATTGTTTTTTCGTGACATATTGGGCTTCATGATAGTATTAAATTTAGGTCGATAATAATTGCGATTATTTGTGAAAAAATAAAAAATATGGCAAAAATTTTGAAAATTTAGCAATTTTCAAATTATGAATCTTTATTCTGCTAAACCAGAGAGGTATGTGACACAAAATAGTTAATAAATAACATTTCCCACATGTCTACTTTACATCAGCACAATTTTGGAAAAAAAAATTTTTTGTTCGGAAGTTATAAGGGTTCAAAGTTCATCAGCAATTTTTCATTTTTCCAGCAAAATTTACAAAACCATTTTTTTTGTGACCACATCACATTTGAAGTCCCTTTGAGGGGTGTACATGACAGAAAACACCCAAAAGTGACATCATTCCAATAACTGCACCCCTCAAGCTACTCAAAACTACATTCAAGAAGATTATTAACCCTTCAGGTGCTTCACGGGAACTAAAGCAAAGTGGAAGGAAAAAATGGTCATTTTAATTTTTCCAACAAAAACGTTCTTTTAGCCTCATTTCTTTCATTTTTACATGGGCAACAGGATAAAATGGATCCTAAAAATTGTTGGGCAATTTCTCCTGAGTACATCGATATCTCATATGTGGTCATAAACCACTGTTTGGGCGCACGGCAGGGCTCAGAAGGAAGGAGCGACATTTGACTTTTGGAGCTAATATTCCATTCAAAAAGTCAAATGGCACTCCTTCCCTTCTGAGCCCTCCTGTGTGCCCAAACAGTGGTTTATGACCACATATGAGGTATCGGTGTACTCAGGAGAAATTGCCCAACAATTTTTAGGATCCATTTTATCCTGTTCCCCATGTGAAAATGAAAAAATTTAGGCTAAAAGAAAATTTGTGTGGAAAAAAAAGTACTTTTTCATTTTTACGGATGAATTTGTGAAGCACCTTGAGGTTCAAAATGCTCACCACCCATCTAGATAAGTTCCCTGGGTGCTCTAGTCTTCAAAATGGGGTCACTTGTGGGGAGCTTCAATGTTTAGGCACACAGGGGCTCTCCAAACGCGACATGGTGTCCGCTAACAGTTTGAGCTGATTTTTTAGTCAAATTGTTAGCGGACACCATGTCGCGTTTGGAGAGCCCCTGTGTGCCCAAACATTGGAGCTCCCCCACAAGTGACCCCATTTTGGAAACTAGACCCCCAGGGAACTTATCTAGATGGGTTGTGAGCATTTTGAACGCCCCAGTGCTTCACAAATTAATCTGTAAAAATGAAAAAAGAAAATTTTTATGGAAAAAAAAGTACTTTTTCATTTTTACGGATGAATTTGTGAAGCACCTGGGGGTTCAAAATGCTCACCACCCATCTAGATACGTTCCCTGGGAGCTCTAGTTTTCAAAATGGGGTCACTTGTGGGGGAGCTCCAATGTTTAGGCACACAGGGGCTCTCCAAACGCGACATGGTGTCCGCTAACAATTGCAGCTGATTTTTCAGTCAAATTGTTATCGGACACCATGTTGCGTTTGGAGAGCCCCTGTGTGCCTAAACATTGGAGCTCCACCACAAGTGACCCCATTTTGGAAACTAGACCCCCCAGGGAACTTACTTAGATGGGTTGTGAGCATTTTGAACGCCCCAGTGCTTCACAAATTAATCTGTAAAAATGAAAAAGAAAATTTTTATGGAAAAAAAAGTACTTTTTCATTTTTACGGATGAATTTGTGAAGCACCTGGGAGTTCAAAATGCTCACCACCCATCTAGATAAGTTCCCTGGGGGCTCTAGTTTCCAAAATGGGGTCACTTGTGGGGGAGCTCCTATGTGTAGGCACACAGGGGCTCTCCAAACGCGACATGGTGTCCACTAACAATTTGACTGAAACATTTGCTCCAATTGTTAGCGGACACCATGTTGGGTATGGAGAGCCCCTGTGTGCCTAAACATTGGAGCTCCCCCACAAGTGACCCCATTTTGGAAACTATACCCCACAGGGAACTTATCTAGATGGGTGGTGAGCATTTTGAACACCCCGGGGCTTCACAAAATAATCTGTAAAAATGAAAAAAGAAAATGTTTGTGGAAAAAAAAGTACTTATTCAATTTTACAGATGAATTTGTGAAGCACCTGGGGGTTCAAAATGTTCACAACCCATCTAGATAAGTTCCCTGGGGGCTCTAGTTTCCAAAATGGGGTCACTTGTGGGGGAGCTCCAATGTTTAGGCACACAGGGGCTCTCCATACGCGACATGGTGTCCGCTAACTATTGGAATTGTTAGCGGACACCATGTTGTGTATGGAGAGCCCCTGTGTGCCTAAACATTGGAGCTCCCCCACAAGTGACCCCATTTTGGAAACTAGACCCCCCAAGGAATGCATCTAGATGCATAGTGAGCACTTTGAACCCCCAGGTGCTTCACAAATTGTTCCGTAATAAGGAAAAAGTACTTTTTTTTCACACAAATTTTCTTTTTTCATTTTTACAGATCAATTTGTGTAGCACCTGGGGGTTCAAATTGTTCACTATGCATCTAAATACAGCGAAGCCCATTTTTATTTTTTTTCTAGGACTAATTCTAGAAAAAAAATGGCGTGAGGCTCCGCCATATTTTTGGTCCAGCCAGGTACAACTTGGCAGCTACGGACTGCCAGCAACCCCCAGCTGCCTCATTGTACCTGGCTGGCAACCAAAAATACAACGAAGCCCATTTTAATTTTTTTTCTAGGACTAATTCTAGAAAAAAAATGGCGTGGGGCTCCGCCACATTTTTGGTCCAGCCAGGTACAACATGGCAGCTACAGATTGCTACCAACCCCCAGCTGCTTCGTTGTACCGGGCTGGCATCCAAAAATACAGCAAAGCCCTTTTTTTTCTAGAACTAATTCTAGAAAAAAAAATTACGTGGGGCTCCGCCATATTTTTGGTCCAGCCAGGTACAACTAGGCAGCTGGGGCTGGAATCCGCAGCATGGAGAGGCCCAAGCGTTCTGGGCCCCCCATGCTGCGAATTGCAGCCTGCAGCCACTCCAGAAAATGGCGCATTCATTGAAGCGCCATTTTCTGGCGCTGTACCCAGACTCTTCCAGTTGCCCTGGTGCCGGTGGCAAACTGGGTAATAAAGGGGTTAATGCCAGCTTTTTATTGGCAGCTGGCACTAAGCCCGAGATTCATAATATAGGGCCAATGTTAGACCCGCCATTAGGAATCTCTGGTAAATAGTCAGAAAATACACACAGAGAAAAATCTTTTTATTTGAAAAAAAAACACAAACAAAATTCGGACTCCATCTTTATTATAAAGATCCGACGTAGTCCACAACGAAGGTCCCACGACGCTCGATCGCCTCCGACGTAGTCCACAACGCAGGTCCCACGACGCTCGATCGCCTCTGGTCAATCCAGACACTGCAGCAAGGGATGAAGTGTCCTCTTCCTACAGTCTCAGGGGTCAGAGTTATGGTGCACTGTATGACAATGATCTGTCATACAGTGCACCATGACTATGATCCCAGAGACTACAACAAAAGAACACTTGATCCCTTGTTGCACCCATCCATCCACCTATGCACCCATCATCCACGCACGCACACAACCACGCACGCACATCCACATCCACGCATGCACATCCACGCACACATCCACGCACACATCCACGCATGCTGACATCCACGCACGCTGACATCCACGCATGCTGTCATCCACGCACGCTGACATCCACGCACGCACACATCCAAGCTGACATTCACGCATGCTGACATGCACGCACGCTGACATTCACGCACACTGACATTCAAGCACGCTGACAACCACGCACACATCCACGCACGCATGCTGACATTCAAGCACGCTGACATCCACGCAAGCTGACATCCACGCACGCTGACATCCATGCACGCATGCTGACATCCACGCACGCACGCTGAGATTCAAGCACGCTGACATCCACGTACACACACATCCACGCACGCACGCTGCCAATCACACATGCATACATCCACGCACGCACGCTGACATTCACGCATGCTGACATCCACACATGCACACATCCAGGCACGCACGCTGACATCCACGCACGCACATCCACATCCACGCATGCTGACATTCATGCACGCTGACATCCACGCACGCACATCCACATCCACGCACGCACATCCACGCACACGTCCATGCATACATCCATCTATGCACACATCCACGCACGCACACGTCTATGCACACCCATGACTATGCACGCACACGTCTACGCACGTGTCCACACACGCACACGTCTACGCACGCACACGTCCACGCACGCTCATGTACGCTCACGTCCTTGCACGCACACGTCCACACATGCACCCCCCATCCATCTATCCATTCACCCATCCATCATCCATCCATCAATTCATTCATTCATTCATTCATACATATATACATACATAGATACATACATACATACATAGATACATACATACATACTGTACATACTTACCTCCCTCGATCCACCGATGAGCAGGAGGCCGGGAGAGGAGGTGGGGCCACAGACCGGCGGGCAGAGGAGGCGTAGGCGGCGGCAGGGCGGCCGCAGCGGCGGGTGCACCGAAGTGTGCAGCCCGCCGCAGGAGGTGAGGGGGGGGCCAGGCACAGGGCCCGGAGGTGGGGGCAGCCCTGGGGGTGAGCACCAGAGCAGGGGAGCAGGCAGTGTTGCCAGCGGGCGCACGCGGGTGCAGCCCGCCGGCAGATACATTATAATAGAGGGGGGCGGGTGGTTGAAGGGGACGGCGGGGGGGCCCTGGACAGTCCTGGAGCTGGAGGGGGGTAAGGAGGGGTGGGCACTTGCCGATCCGCCCCTCCAGATCTGATTGGAGAGCTCCAAGCAGATCTGGAGGGGTGAATCCCTATGATTCCCTCCGATCGGCAGTTTCACTTTTAAACTGCCGATCGGAGGGGTCCTGGGCATGGGGGGCTTAATCCACCCCCTGTGGGGTCATCTACAGGTTATCACAGAGCAGCAGCATCTGTGACACCTGAGTGACCCGGCTCACAGGGGGTGCAGCAGCTCAAATCTGCCAGGACGTTGTACAACGTCCTGTGTCGGTAACAGGCAGAAACACAGGACGTTGTACAACGTCCTATGTCGGGAAGGGGTTAATTGTGACTTAAACATGGCTGCCATTTCCTGTTACATCATACCATGCATTTGGTGTGTAAGATGGAGCCTGGACCTATGACTACATCCTGTTTACAATAAGAAGTTCCTGGAGGAAGCTGAATTCCATAGAAGTACTGACCAATCACAGAAATCACAGAATGCCAAATCACCTGGAGACCCTCGATCAAGACCACATTCCCTGATGACTTCATGGATCCACCCATGGACTAGCCTTTATCCAACCCACTGACCAATGAATACATCTGAGTAGGACGGGCCGAGCCCCTTAGTGAGGAAAACCTCATGCCTGTTAAAATAAACAGCACATGGGATTGCACTTTGGAATGACCAAGGAGAGTGTACATCTGACTCTGTGCATCTGCTGCCATACTTTCATCGCTGGCACTTGATCTATATCAATTAGAACAGGAGCAGGCAACTTATTAATATTATATATTATTATTATTATTAATCCATAACAGTATGACTAGTCTGACCAAGCTTAGGCTAGCCAAAACTATTTTCTTTGATTAAAATGAACCTGTCAATTCCCAAATGCTACTATAGCAGTATTGATATAGATATGGGATTTAAATTACAGAGTGAAGTCTAATCTTGCGGCTTCATATGCTAATAGGACAGGACTAATCCTGCAAGGTATCACTTCCCCTGGACTAGTCCTGCCTCAGATCTTATAATTATGCCTCCCTAGTCATGATCGATAGCCTGCATAACACTTTTACCATATTCAGGCTGTCAATCATCCCGGGGAGGCAGAATTAGAAGATGCAAGGTACAACTAGTCCAGGGAAAGAGATGCCCTGCAGGATTAGACTTGTCCTATTAGCATATGAACCTGCAGAGTTAGACTTCACACTTCAAACACTGCAGCATTAGTATGTACATGAAACATATTATCAGAATACAGAAATCCTCAGAAATCGTAGTTACAGGGGACCTTATAGGTTACCTTTACATACAATATCCCTAAACTGAAAAGCATAATGGCCAGATGCTTTCTAGGTATTCTGTAGACCTACACTATTGCCAAAACCACGATGAGGCAGAACATTCATGGCCGTATGCTATATAGAGTGCTGGCACTCTATATAACTACAGGCTGTTGAATTGTGAGTGTACACTGCACAACATCAAAATCTCTTGATATTGCCAGGATGAGGGGGCGTCATGTGAATATATTTCTGCAAATCATATACAGTACATGTTGTGATGTAACCGCCAGCTCACGCTGGGAATACCGGGGATCCGTCATCACATGCTCACATACAGAGTGTCAAGTGTGACCAACCCTTTAAAGGAAATCTGTCACCAGGTTTTGCCCCCTTATTTCAGAGTAGCATAATGTAGGGGGAGAGATTCTGATTCCAGCGATGTATCACTTACTGGGCTGTTCAGTGTAGTGTTGATTATACAAATTACTGTATAATCAGCAGATTATCATCTTTAGAGGACTACTTGGCCTGCTGTCAGGTAGTCCTCCATATTCATGACCCCCCACAAAAAACTCACAATTAGTGTTGGGGCGGAGCAACAGCACTCCACATTCAAATAACTGCTAAATCAGCAGCAGAGAAATCAGTGAATTGATCAAAACGGCAGCAAGCAGCTCAGTAAGTGATACATTGCTGGAATCATGGTCCATGGCTCTGCATTATGCTGCTCTCAGATGGGATAGCAAAAACCCGGTGACAGATTCCCTATAAAAGTTACTTTATTACTGTATGGGCACAAAGGTGTCACACAGACTCTGTATATGGCCGTGTGCATAAGGTGACAAGTTCATAAACATGTGTCAGACGTGTCTCACTCTCAGACAGTGCTGAAAAGCACACCAACACAGCAGACAACTTGATCTCTTGGATCAAACTTCACCACATTTTCATGGCTGTTAGGAGTAGTCATGATATTACAATAACAGTGACTAGGTTTTATGTGAACACGTTTCGTTTTTGCTTCAGAAAAATATGCTGCAAATACTCCAGTGTTGGCAGCAAAAACATGAGGTAAAGTGCAAATTTAGTTTTTCAGATTTTGGCATACGTTTTTGATACTTCATTTTCCCCCATTCATTGCTATGGATAAAAAAAGCAACAAAACGCTGAAAGAAGTGATTTGAAAAAATGTTTTTGAAGATTTAAATCTGCAAGGAAAAAATAAGCAGCACGTGCACGAGACTTCAGAAATCTCATTCATTCTGCTGGTACTGTAAGGCTACATTCACACAACGTTTTTGATGCGTTTTGTGAGGATCTGTTTTTCACCTTCAAAACTGGATCAGCTTTTCAAAAAAACACATGGAAAAACAGGTGATCTGTTTTTGGCGCCGTCACACGCAAAGATTTCTTGCCGATATCGTTTTAGCGATCTCCTTTTTGATCGCTTAAGCGATATCGGGCTTAAAATCGTTGCATGTAATCAAGCGATGTACGATGTGAAATCGCTTGATCGTGACATCGCAGATCTGAGCTCCGGAGCTCACATCTAGCGATTTACGATTTAGCGATCTGCTTCATCGTGGTCTGTGAACCACGATGAACGATCTCCAGCGGCAGAGCCTATGCTGGGAGATGGTAACTATGGTACACGTCGGGTTACTAAGCGACGTGCGGCGCCTAGTTACCGATGTGTACCATAGTTACAGCGAGATCGCGGCTCCACATCGCTGGTGAGTCTGTCTGTGTGACAGCTCACAGCGATGTGAGCGATATTGTAAGCGATTGCGCGTGCACGTGATCGCTTACAATATCGCTAGAGATATCTCAGCGTGTGACAACCGCCTTTGATGCGTTTTTTGGAGCTCATAGACAATGGTTTCAATGAAAAAGTGGATCAATTGCCACACAAATTGACAGCTCATTTTTTGAGGATCCTTTTTGAGCAAAAACGCAGCACTGTAAAAGGTTGTGTCTGAATGACAGATTTTGAAAACTCATTGACTTGGCTGAGAAGATCAGAAATCAATCTGTTTCACTGCACTGCCACTGCAAAAATGGACCCTCACAAAATGGATCAAAAACGCACAGCGCGAATGTGGCCTAAGACGCTATGTTTTTTCCTCAACAAAAGGGTTTATGCAGGCGAACATATTTTCGATCTGCGTGTTATCCCTCAAAAAATTGGAGCACATTTGGATGACTCCAGCATGCCGTTGGAATTTCACAGACTGAGGCCCCTTTCACATTTGTGCGTCTGTGCAGTTACCTGCGTTTGTCTGCCTGCGCTAGCGCAAAAAGCAAGCGCAGGTAGTTTTCAGGCAAATGCAGGGCTGCACATGAACGCAGAGATGGTCAGCTCCTGCTCTTTCCTGCGTCCCCGCTGCCATTACCTGCTATGGGGAGCACAGGAAGTGAAATGCCGGGACGCAGGTCTGAAGAGGGGTGGAGGCTGAGAGCACGCGTCCCTCATGACGCGCTGGAGACGCCGTTAACGACGTCTCCGGCGCGTCCTGTGTGACGCGTGCGCTCAGACTCCACCCCTCTTCAGACCTGCGTCCCGGCATTTCACTTCCTGTGCTCCCCATAGCAGGTAATGGCAGCGGGGACGCAGGAAAGGCAGGAGCTGACCATCTCTGCGTTCATGTGCAGCCCGCATTGCCTGAAAACTACCTGCACTTGCTTTTTGCGCTAGCGCAGGCAGGCAAACGCAGGTAACTGCACAGACGCACAAATGTGAAAGGGGCCGGAGACATTTATTTTCTTTCCACCCCCATGAAAAACAGATAACTCTCTACTCAAACTCTGAGTCTGATTATCTAACCTGACAGTTTTACTTTGGATAGAGAAAATATGGTTGTGTGACCCCAGCCAAAATGTGCAGAAACTACACAGCCAAAATGTCCAGTAACTACACAGCCAAAATGCAGTGTATGAACAAGCCTTGTTTCCAAGCTCTTCTATAGATCGTTATATTTATTTAGTGTATGTGATACACCCCCAGGGCCGTAGGGTACTTGGAACTGAGCTTTAATACTTCTGGAGAGTCACAGGGGTTGAGACCCGGCTCCGTGACCCTGGGTATCAAATAAAAGTTTGGCGTTTTTGGATTTTTTGGAATGATTGTCGTGATGCCACCCATGATGTTCGGCTATTCATGGCCGACGCTGCAGTGCGGGACCTCTGGGGATCATGGAGATGCAGCTAAGGTGATATCGCTCCCCACGCTGGAGCAGTTCCTTAGGGCAACCTGTAAAGTCTATGGTGGTGGTCGGCCATTGGGTTGCAGGACTGAGGGTCGGAATAACTGACAGACACACAGTATGTAGTCTCCGTTACCTTTACTGGTAGTTGCAGGTTCAGACCAAGACACAGTCCACAGAACATGTTAGGAATCTGGGTGACCTGGAAGCATGTTGGGGATCTCCTCACCTGGTGAGTTCTGAGGCCTCCCTATCTGCGCTCCTCTTTGCTAGTCCTGGCTGTCTGTAGCTAAGCTGCGACCGTCTCTTCCTGCTGGTAAGCCTCTCACCCGTATGGCAGTCAGCTTGCGCCCTTTCGGGTTCCACTCCTCTGGCAACTGTCCTTGTACTCTCTGATGCTGGTGTGCCTCCAGGTGCTTTTCTGTGGCCGGGATATGTGAAATCTCCCATCCTCCGGTTTTGGCTGCTGGGTCAGTAGTACCCTCACAACCTCGGACTCCGGTGTCCATTTCTGGCGCTCTGCTCTGGGGTGAGCAGGGCAACTGGCTCCACTCCCTAGGCCTTCTTCTCTCCTCCTTCAGACCCTCTCCTACGGGTCCCTCATGCTTGCTTCACTTTTTCTCTCTACTCTGCCTAGGATGAGCTTAGCACTGCTCCAGTCTACAGGTCGTCTTCGCAGTCCTCCTAGGAACTGAACTCTATAACGTTCTCTAAGATTTTCTGTCTAACTCTTTCTGACTAACCCTGCCTCCAGGCCAGAATTTATAGGGAAGCTCCCTGAACCCGGGTTGCAAAGCTCTCCCTTCTGGTCTGGAGTCAGGAAAGGTGTTGCATGCTGTGGGCTAACCTAGTGTGCATACCCCTTCTTGCTTCCAAGCATGAAATCACCCCGAGGGAGGCAATGCCATTGTGGCAACTGGACTCTGGGGTGCCACATATGTATAAGGCTGCTTTCACATTGCAAATATTTTAGGATCCGTGGCTGTCAGTTGTAAAACCGACATCCACGGATCCGATTTGGCCCCCATGTATACCTATGGGCATTGGATCACATCGGATTTGCCCTTAATGACATCCGATTTGTGTCGGATATGATTGTGTCCGATTTTTTTGCTGTGCCCAAAATCGGAGTCTGCTTTGATTTTGGGCACAGCGGACCAAATCGGACACAATCGGATCCAACAAGATCCGCTGCCTTTAACATGGGGGCCCATGGAGCACGGGTCCGAGAAAACAGCTGATCATTTCTCGGACCCGATTTTAGTGTACGGAGCATGCTCCATACACTAAAACTGCTCTGTACCATCTAATTTCACTTCTGCAATGTATATACATACATTGCGGAAGTGAAATTAAGTAAAGGCAAGGGTTAAAAATAATAAATATGTATTCTCACCTTTCCAGCGATTCCCCCGACGCCTTCATCAAGCTCCCAATGGTTACAGGACCTGGCGTTGCATGGCAACGCGATCAGCTGATCGGGTCAAATGATCGGTTACTGCAGTAACTGCAGTCATGTGACCGATGACGCTGATTGGGTAACCCCATTTTGCAAGGTAACCATCGGGAGCTTGATGGATGCGTCGGGGATCGCTGGAAAGGTGAGAATACAAATTTTTTATTTTTAACCCTTGCTTTTGTGGCGCCCTGCTCACACAGGTAGCCACAAGCTTCCCTAGTGCACAGCTGGATTTCCTCAGTAGGTACCACTTACATGCAACAACTTCCACCCCAGCACAGTAGGGGAGCTACACTCGTTAACCTTAGGCGAGATCCCCTATAAATACTGGTGCTGGGTGAGGAGATAGATAGAGTGTGCAGACGCTAGGAGAGCTGCGAAGTCGTCCTGGCTCGAACCAGAGACCTGGAGTAGCCTTTCTGCTGTCCAGCTAGGCCCAGGAGTGGGGTCAGAAGGCAAGGAGGACAGACAGCCATGGGGAACAGAGGAACCAGTGGAGGTTTGCCCAGCTAACTACCGGAGTTCAGGGATCCGCACCTGCAGGAGCTCTTTAGGCCCCGCAGAGAACCCTGTCACACTGTGGAGACTTCAGTCACCCGGTCACCCTGCGTACGATATAAAAGGTAGCCAGACACCGTAGTGAGGAGAGGACAGTGGTGATCATCGAGGGTAACCCGCAGACCACGCAGGAGGAGAGAAAGAGGAAGAGGGAAGAGAGGAGGCAAGCCAAGTTATACACCGACAGGGCTTCAGCGACTGGAGAGAGAACATAAGGAGGCCTTACACCCACTTGCTGTGGAAGTTCACTGTGCTCCTGGTCACCCGTCAGTGCTTTGGATAAATTACCTGCAAGTTCCACCAGTAAAAAGGTAAAGAGACACTCATCGGTGTGTGTGTGCGTTATTCCTCCCCGCTCCCCTGCTCCGTAGAGACTGTTCCACTGCCCTGGCCCCAGCCCTACTGCAAACCGTTCACTCAACACTGCCCCGGAGGCCTAGCTTTACCTGTAGAAAGCTGTACCACCGAGCCGCAATACCAACGCCCTCCATAGGACTGTGGTGGCGCTGGTGACTCCTCACCAGGTACTACAGGTGGCGTCACGAAATAACTTTTACCTCATCACCTTCAATTTACCCCCCATTAGCAGTCCCGTCCCAGGGTCACGGGCTCAGGCATCGCCACCAGTGATCCCCCGGCCCTCGCGCCTGAGACCCGAGTACCTGGCCCTGGGCGTGACACTTTTACTTAATTTCACTTCCGCAATGTATATATACATTGCGGAAGTGCAAGTGCCTCGCCGCCTCCTGTCAGCTGTTTCTGTGTCCGGACCTGTGAAAATCACAGCCACGGACACAGAAACAGCATCTGGAGGTCATCTCCTATGCGATCCTTTCCTATCCGTGGGGTCCTGCAAAAAGTAGGATCCCATGGACAGGAAAAAAATCGCTATGTGAAAGCACCCTAAAGCAACTGATGTTCTTTAGACCCACGTCACACACACAGATATTTGTGCAGATATTGTTCACAGATCTCTAGTTGCAGTGAAATCATGGACACATTGTTACATTTGTACACAGCCACAAAATGGAACAATGTGTCGTGGGCCTAAGGCGGCCGTCACACGCTTCAATTTAATGCACGATATCGCTTAAGCAATCTGCTTTTTGATCGCTTAAGCGATATCGTTTGTGTATTGCTGCGTGTAATCAAGTGATTTTACAATGTAAAATCGCTTGATCGTGACATCGCAGATATGAGAGCCGGAGCTCATATCAAGCGATAAACGCTTGTTCAATCTGCTTCATCGTGGTGTGTGACACCACGATGAACGATCTCCCAGCGGCAGAGCCTATGCTGGGAGATGGTAACTATGGTACACGTCGGGTTACTAAGCGCCGCGCGGCACCTAGTAACCCGATGTGTACCATAGTTACCAGCGATCTCGCTGGTCCACATCGCTGGTGGGTCTGCCTGTGTGACAGCTCACCAGCGATGTGAGCGATATCGTTTCTGCATCGGTGCGTGCAATCAAGCGATTTTACAATGTAAAATCGCTTGATCGTGACATCGCAGATTGGTGAGCCGGAGCTCATATCAAGCGATAATCGCTTGTTCAATCTGCTTCATCGTGGTGTGTGACATCATGATGAACGATCTCCCAGCGGCAGAGCCTATGCTGGGAGATGGTATCTATGGTAAACGTCGGGTTACTAAGCGCCGCGCGGCACCTAGTAACCCGATGTGTACCATAGTTACCAGCGATCTCGCTGGTCCACATCGCTGGTGGGTCTGCCTGTGTGACAGCTCACCAACGATGTGAGCGATATCGTTAGCGATCGCACGTGCACATGATCGCTAACAATATCGCTCACAATATTGATGAGTGTGACGGCCGCCTAAGGGCCATGTCACACACACAGATAATTGTGCAGATATTGGTCACAGATCTCTGGTTGCAGTGAAATCATGGACACATTGCTCCATTTTGTGGCTGTGTACAAATGGAACAATGTGTCCATGATTTCACTGCAACCAGAGATCTGCGAACAATATCTGCACAGATATCTGTGTGTGTGACGTGGCCCTATCATATATTATTTGCTTCAAAGTAATGAAATATATTTTCTTTCATTTTACCTTGTTTTTATTAAAATTGTAATCTGTAGCATTAGATTGGTATATACACGAATGTGCACGTGTTAAACCTATAGACTAATAACAGGTGAAGAGACAGGAGGCTCCTCATATTCCACCATGAGCCTGGTGACCTCTCTCCTGTTTCCAGACTATTACTGCAGGGTTGTCTCAGGGCATTACCACCCTTTGTTTACTTGTCCCAAGGCTGCAGCTGCTCTTCCCCTAACAAAGCCTAGCAATGAATATACCCTTGTCTTTTGTAATGCTTCTTATAAAGTGCTTTTTTCAAGGGTAAATGCAGTAGCTATAAAAAAAAGCAGCATGTTTTTGTCTATGGCCTGTCTGTCTGAACCCTGGAGATGTCTCTGCAGAGCTTAGAAGCCAGGAATTTATCACACCTAGCACAGAGGTCTGATAGCTGACAGCTATCTAAGGACATATTAGGAAGATTTTAAAGTTTAACACTAAAATATTTTTTCCTTTAGGCACTGATGGTATTAAAATACTAAACAGATGCCCCTACTGATCCAGCGCAGAAAGCTCTAGAGGTCTGCACCGACTCTGCAAGTGGTCTACTCTGTTTAGACTGGCTTCACATCACGGTTTTGGGGATACTGTTTTTTGCAGGTCACTAGCCCACGGTATGGGGACTCGGGCATCTGGGCCCTCTGCTGCGGTAGGGATGTCACTGGTGGCCTGCCCAGACCCGTGGCCCTGGTGGTAAACTAAAAAGGAGTAGTAGGAATGGGAATAAAGGTTTATAGGTTTATCGTGACGCCACCCGCAGATTCTGGTGATTAATCACCAGCGCCACTTCAGATCTCCGGAAGGCGATGGTATGGCAGCCGAGATGGTACAGCTCCCTGCAGGTAGAGCCGGCCGTCCGGGGCAGGGAAGCACCTGTAGTGATGGAAGTGCTGATGTTGGAGATGCATAAGTAGCAGTGCAGCGAAGAAATATTTACGCGGAGACTCTGTCACTCTACCCTGGTACTTTACTGAAACAATGCTGGTGGTGGTACAGTTCACAGAAGAGAACAGTTGTTAGGTAAGGGTAGCCGGCCGGGTAGTCACAGTGGGCTGCAGAGTCTCTCGGAGTCTCCCATGATATGCCTTCCTTGCTTTAACCTGTGTCCCATTGCAGCTACCTGTCGCTTAGTACCAGGCCCTATTGGGTGCTTTCTGAGTGTCCCGGCTTCCCGCTCTCCTCTCTCCTGCACTGGAACTCGACCGCGGTGGGTTATCCTGGTGTGACTGGTTTCCTTGAACAGGGTGTCGGGGCCGGTAGACAGACCCATGACGACTGGTGTTACGACTCAGGGGCTGAACTCCCTGTGCAGTGTCTTCGGGACCGGCACTCCAGTGTATGGACCAAGGTTCCCTCCTGGAGAATGGACGCTCCGATTCGGGGGTCCCCTCCTTCAGTCTGGGCTGCCTGTTCTCTCTCTCTCCAGGCCCCCTCTCTTGAAGTCCCCTTCTCTTGCTCAGGGCCCCCGTACTCCTTCATCCCTCGAGGCAAACTAGAATCCCTTGCTTTCCCACCTCCCTCCACCCCTTACTCCCCTCCAGGGTATGGGCCCTTACCATCTGCCTAAGTGGGTGTGTGGGAGTGCTGGGATGGGATCCTCCTACAAACCCTACATTCCACTGTGACAGGGATAACTGCACACTCATTTATGGGTGCAGTACCCCAACTGTGACGCCTGACCAGTGGGGCGCCACACAGGACCCCATGGACAGGAACGGACAGGTCTGGATTGTAAACTCCAGATGCCATTTTTGTTTTCAGAGACAGGACTGGACACAGAAAAAGCTGGGGGGAGCCGAGCCAGGCAAGTGGTGTCGGAGCTGTTACTTTCACAATAGCAGTGTATTTACATACACTGCTACAGTGAAATGAAACAAAGGAATGGTTAAAAAGAAAAAAATAAATGCTCACCTCAATGCCGAGGGTCCCGCGATGCGAGGCGTCCACCTCCAATGGGTGCAGGACCAATCAGCTGACCGAGAAGGGGCGGCATCCCGATAAGCTAATGTGTCACATGGTAGCATCAGCTGAGCAGTTTAAATCGCCCGCCCACCGATCGGCTTTGGTGGGCGATTTAAACCGCTCAGCTGATGTGGTCAGGTGACACATCGGCTGATCGGGTTGCCACCCCTTCCCGGTCAGCTGATTCAGGTCTTTCGGCAATCGGAGGTGGATACCTCGCATCACGAGGCACTCGGCGAAGAGGTGAGCATTTATTTTTTTAATTTTACCAATTCCTTTATTTAATTTCACTTTAGCAGTGTATGTAGATGTGGCGCCCCGCAACGAGTGCGTCACAAGAGGGTATTGCAGCCATAAATGCAGCCGCAATATTCTCTGACACAGCAGTGATCTGGTTAACTTTGAGATCCAACCCTGCATGCATCACCTAGAACAGAGGGCCAATCCAGGGTCCTGGTGGGCGGAGTGCTAGGGAAGTGTGTAGGGAGTACAGACCCTTAGTCAATAGGAGAAGGAGTCTAGAACTTGACCTGAGAATCTAGAACTTGGAGCAGGAGCGGGGACTCCGCACCCCGTGCAGCCCCCGGGCCGTCACCGGTCGGGTGTCAGCACCTGAGGCCTCAACAGCCGGGATCGGGCATCATTAACCACGGGTTCTAAAATATCCCGTGCCCAAAACTCACAGCCGGTTCACTGGTACCAAAGCTGGCAGCAGTTCACCTCTGCTACGCGAACCAGAAGCGTGGAGGAGCAGCTTCACAGGAGCACCCCACCACCAGCCAACTTCCAGTCGTCTAACCAGCGGTGTACCCACTGAGGGATCCAAGGCTCCCCAAAACATCCACAACGTATATCTTGGATAGGGCATTGAAGCAGCCTCCCCGTACCCGATCTGGTATTCCTGGGCGACAATGGCAAAACACTTAGCTAGAATGGAGGAACACTTGCGGATCTCTGAGGGACGCCATCACTGCTGAGTCCACCCGGTCCACTACCTGTGAACTGTATACCATGTACTGCCTGCTGGTTACAGTAAAGACCCGTTGCAGAGACTTTCTGTGTCTGTGCTTCCTTATGAACTGTCCGTCCGCACTACAAGGTAACCGCAGCTGCCTCACAACATCTTAAGCAGCTCCAGCCTCCGGGGGATCACCGCTCAGCCTGTAGGAAGCGTTCCATCTTGCTGCTGTCCATCCCCCGGAGGTTCCGCAGCATGGGTAACGATTACCGAAACTACTCATAGGTGGCGTCACGAATAAATTAAACCCCTTTAATCTGTTCCTACAAGACCTCTTCACTTTTGATCTGCACTCAACCGGGCCCCACTACCGGCAGGCGCGGCCCACCCATGACAAGGAGGAAGGAGCTACAGCCTGTCTAAACCGGAGGGCGTACGGTGAGTCATAGATACACTGCTAAAGTGAAATTATGGGAACAGAGCAGTTTTAGCATACTGAGCATGCTCAGTACACTAAAACCGGACCCAGGAAACAATCCTGTTTTTTCCCGGATCCGGAGCCTATAGGCTTCCATTTTATAGGCACTGGTTCACCACGGTTTCGTTTTGATCTGGTTTGGTCCAGTTTTTTCACCGGAGCTCAAAATCAGAGCAGTCTCTGATTTTGGGGCTGGGAAAATACAGGACAGAAACGAATCTGGGACTGAACTGGCAGAATCGGATGGTCATTTATGGCCAATCCGGCAACATAGGGATACATAAGAGGCAAAACAGGATCCAGCTCTGTCCTTTTCAAAACAGACAGAACAGGATCCCAAAAAAAACATGCTGTGAAGCCAGCCTTAGAATTCACCAGACCCTGCAGCAGTCAGGTGAGTAGAAGAGTATGTTATCAAAGAAATACTCAATAATATGTTTTTCTAGTCACCTGTCCTCTACAGCCAAGTCTGGTGACTTCCAAATGGAGTAGACATCTCTTCTAGAGCTGGCACACACCTCAGGGTATGTGCACACTATCCGGAATAGCAACATTATAATTATAAATGCAGCGTATTACTGTTGAGCCCAGGCTTTGGGGTACTCAGGTATCAAGCTCCGAGGGGTTAACTGTATCACGGGGAGTGGTGGTCGTGCCTGATCCCGTGTCCTGGGCCTATCTTCAAAAAGGGGGTTTATATTTACAGGGGATTATATACAGTTTATCGTGACGCCACCTGTAGTTCCTGGTGAGATGTCACCAGCGCCGCCACAGTCCGCCGGAGGTAGATGGTAATGCGGCTAGTTTGGTAAAGTCCTCTACAGGTAGGGCTGGACCTCCGGGGCAGCGTTCCTGTGAATAGAACAAGTTCATGCAGCATAGAGACAGAGGCAGAGGCAATATCACTTTTCCTCCGGGTACTTTACTGGAAACTTGTAGCAGCTTCAGTTACAGTTCAGCATTCAGATGTTACAAGAACAGGTAGCTAACGGGTGGCTGCAAGTGGATCCCAGGTGGTATGGTGGAACCCTTGGTGTGTCTGCTTGCTCTGACCCCATCTGTTCCTTCCTGCTTTCCAGTATGGTATGAAGCCTGGTGACTTGAAATCAGCCTGACCTCCTTTCCTCTCTCACCTTTGCTGCCGTCGGTTAACCCTCTACTGGCTGGCCGCTCGTTCCTTCGGAGGTGCCTAGTTCCCTCTTTCAGTCTGCTCTGGTGCCCAGGAGAATTGTTGACTCCGGATTCTCTGTGGTCCTAAAATATCCCACAGGTGCGAGCTCCGGTACCCAGTAAGCTGTCTGGGATGAACTACCTCGAGTTCCTCACTCCCTTTAGGAGAAGCTTTCTTTCCTTAAGCCCTTTCTTCTTCATCTCCCCTCCTGGTCCCTCTCTTAGAGGCAAAGACAAAAGACCTTTTTTTGTTCCCCATAGAGGTGGTTTTATTCCCTACTGGGTAACCTCCCACCGTGTAATCTAGTGTGGGAGTGTTATGATAGGGTACCACCCACCATCCTAGGGTCCACTTGAAACTGGAGTATCTGCACCTCTTTTACGGGTGCAGTACCCCTCTGTGACGCCTGCTTGGCGGGGCGCCACATTACCACTGCGTCCAAAATTCTGTGTTGTACAATCCAAGCACAGTGGATGGGATTTTTGGAAACGGATGCTCACTGTGCTTCTCCCCACCACAGCATTATTTCAGCTGTCATTGTGCTTCTGTTACTCCACAGCATGTTAAGTTAATACTGCGGAGTAGGGAGCAATCACCAGTGGGTAAATGCATGGAAAAGCTGTCCTGCACGAACACATAATGTGAGCAGAGAGTGGCTGCGTTCTCCCTGCGTTCCTTGTGGCTTCCAGCAGGTCTGAAGAAGAGACTGCATTCGGTTCAACACGCAGTGCCTCTGAATGGTGTGCACATACCCTTAAAGGGGTTGTCCGGTTGTATTGAGCGATGCCCATAATCATTATTCATGTTTATACTGGAACATACATACTACATAATTGCGGTCTATTTCCGGCTTCCAAAGCAGCGAATCCTTGCAGGGCTCAACATGAACGCTGGGAGGACTAATATCCTGCACTCACATAGAGTGACTGCAGAATTATCAGTATTAGACCGTACAACCCTTTAAGAGCTGACTGTATTGAATTTGCCGGGGTGCTAGAAAGTAAAATTTATTTCAGAGCCAGACAACCCTTTTCATTTCTTTTATAAAGCTTGCTTCTTGGTAAAATGTGAGCAAAAACTGATTTCCTGATTGATAAAAAGTACAACTGTCTAGTATAAACAATGAGGCTTTAAGGATCCTATTTTTTCGAATGGCATTTTTGTGACATGATCATATTGCGTTTGTCCGCTTCTACTATTTTTCATCATCTTTCGAAGCAAAGAAGGCAGATTTCAGGCATAGACTGTGTAGGAAGAAAAATAGCAAAATTAAAAAAACATATAATTCATGTTGTTTTTTTACATGTAACCACAAAAATTATCCAAAAATCTATGTGTGATGGTAACAAAGCAGAGCCATCGTTAATTTTACCTTAGAAGTTTGATATTGACTGATTAATTCTGCAGAGAAAGGAGCAAATTTGCAATTAAAATTGACAGCTGCATTTTACATTTTCCTTGTTTGCAAAAAGCAGTCCAAGTTTTATCACTCTTTTGATCAGTGAAACCATGGTTTGGCCAGAGTGATCATTTTTACCATTAGAGTTTGGTCAGCTGATAAAAAACACTGATGGAGTTTTTTCAAGCTTCTCATATCAAACAGCCCGTAAAAAATGACACACACATGATATTCTTATGCTGTCCAATTTTTCACAGAGCCATTGACTTGCATTGGCAAGTATGATCCAACACTCAGATACATATCAGATAGATCTCCATGGTTTTGTGTGGATTACTTGGTTCAAGTAAAAAATTGGACATATGACCAACCCCATAGACTACAGTAGATATAAATACTCTATGTGAGACACACTGATAGCATTTGTACGAGAAAAATTGACGTCTGAATGAGCCCTAAGTCTGTATTCACATAAACAATTTTCACACCTAAGTGCTATCCGAGTGTACATCACACGGGCTCACACTAAACACCAACCCTATAACAGTGATGTGCCAATTTACCATCTGTTGCAGTATGCAATGATTTGGTCAAATTGTTTAATAGGTCTTTCCCAGGACCTATTTAGGTGATACTCATAGATTATGTTCCCTATGAGCCTGTTTTGCCATTTATTTATTGTGTTTTTGGACAATTGTGATAAAAAATGCATTGGCCTTTAACTCACAAAAATGTATGAAAAATTATTACACTGGAGTCACAACACCATATGAATAGAGCGAGGATCACATCACAATTCTCAGGCTGGCTGATGGCTCTCCTAACCTGAGAGCGACAGTGTGGCACCCCACCGGGTAAGCTGCCACCATAGGTACTGCATTCCCTAAGTTGGGGAGTGCGGTGCCCCTGTTCTCCGGGTTCTTGGATGGTGTGGCTGAGCCCAAAACACACAAACCGCACATAAACAGGTAGGCCCTGGGACAATGGGAGGACCCTGAGGGAGGGCCTAGGACACAAAAAGGGGAACAAGAAGTAGTGGAAGAGAGGAGTAGAGCAGAGGAAGCAGCAACAGGAGGGTGCAGAGTTGGTGTGGTGCCGGCTCCAGGGCTCAGAGCACAACCACGCTCGCCCGGGAGGGAGAGACCAGAAGGTGAAAGGAGAGAAGAGCCCTAGGTGTGGGAAGAGACACCGATTCCACGTATGCCCGGATCTGACGAGACAGAGGGGTTGGTGGACAACACAGGGACCAGGCCCTGAACACGGTGTGGATACTTCAAGCCTGAGCCGTAAATCCGGATGCCCCTGACTTCTAACACGAGCTGTGGCCGAACACCTGACACACCTTGGGGAAGGTGGCTGAACTAGAGAGCAGTGCCCAGGAGAGTGATCTAATGGCACCCAGGACACAAATAAGCACTCGAGGGACTGGGGGATGTCAACTACTTCTCACTCTCCCCTGGTGCAGTGTCAATAAGGGTAATGATTTTGGGGTTGATGTCAGCTGTGAAGTGTCAGCAGGCATCAAGGCCTCGTGTTAGTAATGGAAAGGCGGCTAACAGACACCCCCATTACTAACCCAGAAATTGAAAAGCAAGAAAAAAAAAACAACTCTTTTATTTTAAAAACACTTCCAGATTCTTTGCCTGGTTATTGGATTGCACTCTGTGGAAAACGGAACTAGAGCAAGGACTAATGCCTCTTTGCTCACATTTGCGAGTCGGTCGACAGGGTAGGGGGTACTCGGATACCAGGACAGGTGGTTACTTCAGTGGGGGGATCACGGCTGGTTGGTTCCCGGTTCCATGCCCTGGACCCTCAATGGCGGGGTGGGGGTGATGATGGGGGGGATGGTAAGGTGAGGCCACGTGTGGTACCTGCTAATAGGGTTACCAACGCTGCGGCGGCCACTGAGGGGATGTAAATGCAGCTTTGATAGTACAGCTCCCCACAGGTGGAGCTTTACCTCAGGGCAGCGGGGTGGATGAGGGGAGTAGTAGTTCTGTCTGTGCTTTCCCCTCTTAAACCAAGTCTCTAGTCCTTGGGGTCTCTTACTTGTAGGTGTCGTGGACCCAGCTGCGGGACCGATGTTGGGCTTCTTTAGGGGTGCTGTGGCTCCCTTGTGTCGGGCCCTCAGCTTGCCGGTCTGCAGTTAGGGTTAGACTTTTACTAGCTGCCTCGGCTCTGGTAGCTGGCTCCAACCAGTCCTGGAATAACCCCCTTCCAAGTCTGGGACACCCCTCTCCTAAGAGGTGTCCTCCTGTTACAGCCGCAGGGTCTACTGCGTCTGCCTTCCTCACTGTCTCACACCGTCTGCCTGACATTATTGTCACTCCCTGTCTCCTGCTCTCTAGGCTCCACCCCCTGGGACCTACTTAATATACGGTCCCCTGTATTAAAGTGGCCTACTGTATGGATGCAGGGTGCAGACTCTGTAGAGTCCTCCATATCCACGGCTACAGAGGCACCACACCTTCTGTTTGGGGTGCAGTACCTCCCTGTGGCGCCTTGCCATAGGGGCGCCACACTTGCATTTTTGCTCTTTACTATTAAAATGAATTAACCATTTAAAGGGAACCTGTCACCCCCCCAAGGGCATTTTATACTGTGCCTAGCAGGTTATACATCATGTAAATGGGGTTCTAGTAACCCCTGTATATGCCCAGAGTGACCCCACATACCTGTGATATGAAGTTATATTCTGTGCACAGCTGGCCTCCTGTTGAGTCACAGAGGCAGCTATTTGGGTCATGTTGGTAAAACGTCTTGCCGCCCCGGCTGGTAATCAGCGCAGTGGAGCAGGCAGGTGTCTGCAGTCCATCGAAGTGATGAAGTCTCGCGAGACTTCACTAATCTTGCGAGACTTCGGTACTGACAGCGGCACCCGCTCCACTGCGCAGGCGCGTGTGCCACTGTCAGTGCCGAAGTTTTGCTAGATTAGTGAAGTCTCGCGAGACTTCAGCATTGTTTATGGCCCGCTGACACCTGCTCCACTGCAGCGGCATGAGTGCTCCTGTCACTCATCGCCGGCTAGAGGAAGGGTGGGATATCAGAACGATGCAGGGCGGGATTACCAGCCAGGAGGGACAGCGAGACGTTTCACCAACATGACCCAAATAGCTGCCTCCGTGACTCAACTGGAGGGCAGCTGTGCACAGAATATAACTTCATATTGCAGGTATGTGGGGTTACTAGAACCCATTTACATGACGTGTCACCTGCTAGGCACAGTATAAAATGCCCTGGGGGGTGACAGATTCCCTTTAAGACTCTCCAATTTAATACATTTCTATCTAGTGGCTAACACACTGCAAAAAATATATTTTTTTCTGTATCTTAGGTCTCATTCAGATGTCCATGACTTTTATCATTCTTAAGAATACGGACCATTGTTTATCAGAGATTTGGATCCAGGTTTCATAAGTGTTTGGTCAGTCTGTCAGTTTTTACCAATAGTTTTCCACCTGTGATTTTTCATGTATGAAAAATAAAAGTATAAAGCTTTTCTTAGCCAGTCCAGTGTTAATGATGAAAAAACACAGATTGCATCCTGATGACATTCCTTGTGCTGGCCATGATTTTCGCCGATCTGGGTGACTCGGATCAAAAACGGACATTGTCTCTCTAATTTTTTTTGTATATGTTGATCAAAAAGACATGGGCATGAGAACAGATCTTTAGACTTTAATGGGCGCATGTTGTATCCATGAAAATCACAGAAACATGTACAGGGTTCACAGACGACTCAATGAGGCTTTAGGGTAGAAATTATGTTTGTGTAACGTCTAGCTACCAAATGGAAAACTGTAATGTTATTGAACTAGATAATAGATGGTAAATCTATGAAAACTGTTTAGACATGTCTGGTAATGATACTTTGTTACATCTCTACTTTCTGTTAATCTACAAGTACATATTTTTATATCATACTGTATATTTGTTTCATGACCACTGAAAAATGAAAAATGAAAATTGAGAATCCCAGTCGGAATATTTAAAATATACTGTATACACATAGATCTGACCTGTCATCACGCTTCTGTTTTCTCTGCGTGCACATATGCCCCCTGGTGGTTATGTGGGACATGTGATAGGATGCCACAGTTGCAACAAGTCAAATCATTAATCTTTTTCCCTCCTAAATATTGCATGACCGACTGTGTTATTATTAGAATAGAATCACAGCAACTATGCCATGAAGTATTCACCATGTAAAGTAAGAGAACGGAGTCACTGAGCCGCTGCCTCCATACCATACATCTTCGAACACCATGCCAAGCGTTGGATGGACTGGTGTAAAGCATGCTGGTAATGGACTCCATCTGGCAGCCGGATTGATGAGTTTGGATTTGTTGAATGTCAGGAGAATGTTACCTGCCTAAATGTATGTGCCAACTGGCCAACTGTACTGTATGTGTGGCGCCCCTGCGACCAGGGTGGCCACAGGTAAGAACTGCAGCCAGGAGATAGAGACAGTTTTCTACGAACACCTTCAAAAACACACCCACAGACAAAAGACCCAGCCCGAAGCTCAGGACTCTAAGCGGGCAAGGGGTGGTAGGGCCAGTCACAGTGAGTGGGACGTAGTCAAGGTGACGGACCGGGTACATAAGGGGAAAACCAGGAAGTAGTAGTTAGTAGGCCAATGGGTGCTGAACAGTAAAGACCAAGAGTAGGACAGAAAGACACTCCTTGAAGGTTTCGGGCTCCATGGAGGCGCAGAATCCTGCAAGGCCTAAGCCCCTGGAGAGAAAGCCCACTGCACAGCCTGTGAGCAAAGGGAAGGGAAAGACTGAGACCGGACCAGTGCAGCTGAGTCCGAGGAAAACGGCAGCGGTGAGAGAGGACAACTGACAGGAGGGATCCCCTGATGTACGCCGTAGTCACACGGGTAGGAAAGAGCCTGGTGATCCCATGCAACATAGGGACACTGAAAGGCTAGGCTGGGACCAGAGAGTCAGCTCTGAGGTGACTGTAGCTACATGCCGGATCACAGACACACCGACGGGGAGTTCAGATTCCAAGTCTGCTCTCCTAACACACGTGCAGGAGGTACAGTAAAATATAGGACCCTGGCTTGCTACCCACACATAGGGAGAAGCCAAACAAGGATCCGAGTCGCCTACCACACAGCACACTGGGAGAGGAAAAGTGTAGGAAAGCCTGAATGGTATCAGAGAGAGAAGGGTCTGAAGCAGGAACCTGGCTGCAGGAGGGCTGGCTAAAAGCACGGAGTTAACCTGTATCAGGCATACAACGTTGTGAATTGTGAACTGTACTGAAAAGAGCCTCAGTAAAACCCGGTGAAACCTGCCAGAGTCTCCCGTGTGTGATTCCCTGCATGTTAAACTGTTTTACACCTGTCAGGAGAAGCCCGACCCACGGCGGGTTCATCCATCCGGCTGCAGCACCATCCATCCTCCTGGCAGAAGCAAGCAGCAGCGGTAGTCCTGTGGCACCCCACAAATGCAGGCGTCACAGAGGAGTATTACACCCGTAAAAGACGTGTAAATGCTCCAGCTGCAGGTGGACCCTAGGATGGTGGGTGGGACCCTTTCCTAGCACTCCCACATTAGTTTAGGGTGGGAGGTTACCTGGGAGGGGATAAATTCACCTCTAGAGGGAACAAGGAGGTCTTTGTTCTTTGGTCTTGTTCTCTAAGTCTTGGAGCTTAGGGTCTCTCGGCTGAGGGACCAAGAGGAGAGATGGAGGAGGAGGAAAGATATTAGAAAGATCAGCTAAAGTGGAACGAGGCGGAAGGTCACACCTGGTCGGTTACAAGCCGCACCAGAGGAGAGGAGAAGGAACCTTGAGGAGGTCCTGAAAGAGGGCGGCTGACAAGAGAAGTACGGGCCCTAGAGAGAAAGGGAGATCCTCAGCGTGGAGCGTCCAGAGTCCAGGGGATACTCCAGTCCAACCAGGGGAACGCCGGGCCTTAAGAACTGGCCAAGTCTAGCTTGCAGTTGGCAACCGGCTGCTGTGGCTTGTTCATCAGCCGCAGCACCCTGCCATCGGAGAGGTCTGCCTGCTTCCTCTCCAACAGGGGAGGGGACTCATGGGACTACCTATAAGAAGCTACTGGGTATAAATTGATCCAAAGCGGGGAAGAACGGACACAGGTTAGTTAATGAAGGTACACCAAGGGTTCCACCATACCACCTGGGATCCACTTGCAGCCACCCGTTAAGCTACCTATCTTTGTAAGATCTCAAGTGCTGAACTCTTAACTGTAACCGCTGCTGCTACAACCAACAGTAAAGTACTCGGGACAAAAGTGACTTTGCCTCTGCTTGTGTTTCCTTTTGCATGAACTTGTTCCCCATACAGGAACGCTGTCCCGGAGGTCTAGCCCTACCTGTAGAGGACTTTGCCAAACTAGCCGCATTACCATCTACCTCCGGCCGACTGTGGCGGCGCTGGTGGCTCCTCACCAGAAGCTACAGGTGGCGTCACGACAACTGTAAATATAATCCCCTGTAAATAATTCCCCTTTTCAAAGAAGTCCCCCAGGACATGGGATCAGGCGCGGCCACCACTCCCCATGACACTGGAGCGTTAACCCCTTGGAGCCTGATACCCGAGTATCCCAAAGCCTGGGGCTCGACAGTCCCCAGTGACCACAACCCGTGGGTGGCGTCACGACAATCCCTGTAATCCCAGGAAATTACCTAGACATCTTTAGTTGCCGTAAGGAGAAATCCTAGTACTTCAACACACCAAAACACTTTGTACAACTCTAGCGTTTTCAGCTGTGAGAATAGTTAGAGGAAGGCCCTTTTCTGTTCCAGCATGACTGCCGCCATACACTACCTTCCGAGAAAGTAGGACAAATACTGGGATGTGCATAAGCTAAACATCTCTTTTATATATCCCCACACAGAAATATTTCTCCTTCTGAAGCTGATTATTCTTCACACATATTACACTGCCATATCGTGGTCCATGATAGAGTTCCTCAAACACAGTATAATGCCCTCCAGGGTCTGGGACTATAAAGCAGCCCTGGTAGACGAAGTCCATATAATGTACATTATAGTCACCTCCCCTCATTTCAATCAAGGAAGAAACAAATTTTGCTTTTCCTTGTTATGCCCTTCATCACTCCCTTAAACAGGTTGCCCACAGTTAATTTTATCTGCCAACTTATCACATAATTTTATCACACCAATACTCACCCTCTCTTGCACCTGTGCCAGCTCTTGTCTGCTGCTCCCATCTTTGTGACAGGTTGCAATGGTAAAATAATGACCACAGCGCACATGCAATCACTGGGAACAATGGTAATGATGAGGTACTGTAGACAGCGTGAGACAGCTGAGCCTAGTAAGGGATCACAACACTATACTCATTGCAACGTCACCATTAAAGCCTGTCAGGAAACTCCAGGGCAGCTGCAGGGAACAGGTGCTACATGAGTATCTCTTTTTTTTGGTCTATGGACTAAAATATTTAATCCTTGATTTCCCACTTAAAGATATATTTGTTGTAGCATTTTGGTAAAAAAAAATCACTGTAAAGACAGCATACAATACCAAGAAAACACATGAACAGTCTTTAATTTTAAGGCTAGTTTAGTTTTAACAGTGAGAGATAGAATATCAAAAATAAAATCCAGAAAAGCACATTGTTTCAAATATACCGTATACCGTATATACTCGTGTATAAGCCGACCCGTGTATAAGCCGACCCCCCTACTTTTGCCCCAAAAATCTGGAAAAACCTATTGACTCGTGTATAAGCCGAGGGTGGACCCCAGCACAGGTATACAGCCCTCAACAGTGTGGTATACAGCAGCCCCAGAGGTATATACAGCAGCCCCAGTGGTAGTATACAGCAGCCCCAGAAGTATATACAGCCCCAGTGGTAGTATACAGCAGCCCCACAGGTATATACAGCCCCAGTGGTAGTATACAGCAGCCCCATAGGTATATACAGCCCCAGTGGTAGTATACAGCAGCCCCACAGGTATATACAGCCCCAGTGGTAGTATACAGCAGTCCCACAGGTAAATACAGCCCCAGTGGTAGTATACAGCAGCCCCACAGGTATATACAGCCCCAGTGGTAGTATACAGCAGTCCCACAGGTAAATACAGCCCCAGTGGTAGTATACAGCAGCCCACAGGTATATACAGCCCCAGTGGTAGTATACAGCAGCCCCACAGGTATATACAGCCCCAGTGGTAGTATACAGCAGCCCCACAGGTATATACAGCCCCAGTGGTAGTATACAGCAGCCCCACAGGTATATACAGCCCCAGTGGTAGTATACAGCAGTCCCACAGGTAAATACAGTCCCAGTGGTAGTATACAGCAGCCCCACAGGTATATACAGCCCCAGTGGTAGTATACAGCAGCCCCACAGGTATATACAGCCCCAGTGGTAGTATACAGCAGCCCCACAGGTATATACAGCCCCAGTGGTAGTATACAGCAGCCCCACAGGTATATACAGCCCCAGTGGTAGTATACAGCAGCCCCACAGGTAAATACAGCCCCAGTGGTAGTATACAGTAGCCCCACATATATATGCCCCAGAGGTATATACAGGCCCCCCCATCTATATACAGGCCCCCGCCGCAATCCTGTAAAGGAATAGATTAGTATACTTATCCATCCGCTGCAGCTGTCCCGCCGCCATCGCGATCCAGCATCTTCCGTCTTCCAGCGTCTCGCGTCTTCTTCCGGCTTCCTCCTCGGTCGCACATGCAATGACGTCATTGCCTGCGACCATCGGAAGAAGACGCGAGACGCTGGAAGACGGAAGATGCTGGATCGCGATGGCGGCGGGACAGCTGCAGCGGATGGATAAGTATACTAATCTATTCCTTTACAGGATTGCGGCGGGGGGCCTGTATATAGATGGGGGCACTGTATACTGTATACATTGTATACAGTATACAGTGACTCGCGTATAAGCCGAGGGGGGGACTTTTCAGCCCAATTTTTGGGCTGAAAAACTCGGCTTATACGCGAGTATATACGGTAAATGTATTTGCATTTTGCAGAGGGAAATAAGTAATTGATCCCTCTAGCAAACAAGACTTAATACTTTTGTGGCAAAACACTTGTTGGTAAGCACAGCAGTCAGATGTTTCTTGTAGTTGATGATGAGGTTTGTGCACATGTTAGGAGGAATTTTGGTCCACTCCTCTTTGCAGATCATCTCTAAATCATTAAACATTTGAGGCTGTCGCTTGGCATCTTGGAGCTTCAGGTCCCTCCATACGTTTTCAATGGGATTAAGGCCACGCCATGACCTTAATGTGCTTCTTTTGGAGACACTCCATTGTTGCCTTGGCTGTATGTTTTGGGTCATTGTCATGCTGAAAGACCCTGCCTCGACCCATATTTAATGTCCTGGAGGAAGGAAGGAAGGAGGTTGTCACTCAGGATTTTACGGTACATGACTCCATTAATTGTCCTGTTGATGAGGTGACGTAGTCCCTGTGCCCCTAGCATGGAAACACCCCCAATACATAATGTTTCCTCCACCATGCTTGACTTTGGGGACGGTGTTCTTTGGGTCATAGACAGCATTTCTCTTCCTCCAAACATGGCGAGTTGAGTTAATGCCAAGGAGTTCAATTTTTGTCTCATCTGACCACAGAACCTTCTCAGAATCACTCTCAGAATCATCAAGGTGTTCATTAGCAAACTTCAGACTTCAGACGAGCCTGCACATGTGCCTTCTTGGGCATTGGGATTTTGCGGCACTGCAGGATTTTAATCCATTACGGCCTAATGTGTTATCAGTGGTTTTCTTGGTGACAGTGGTCCCAGCTGCCTTGAGATCATTAACAAGTTTTCCACATGTAGTTTTAGGCTGATCTCTCACCTTCCTCATGGTCCTGGATACCCCACGAGATGAGATTTTGCAATGTCGATTGACACTCATTTTGTATTTCTTCTTTTTTCTTTCTATTGCTCCAACAGTTGTCTCCTTCTCACCCATCTTCTTACTTATGGTTTTGTAACCCCTTCCAGCCTTGTGTAGGTCTAGGATCTTTTCCTTGACATCCTTAGGCTGTATTCACACCACAGATTTTTGCTGTCAGGCTGTGTTTGGTGTTTGGTGTTTTGCAGGATGCACTGGACACAGCCTGACAGCTCTGAACAAGCAGAACCAGACGGCAAATATGCCCTCCAATCCTGTTTTGTCCTAGATTCGGCACTGCGTGGTTGCTGCCGCTGTCTAGTGCTAAAATTTCAAAATCGCGTCTGGCAGGGAGCTAGCCGCGGTTCTGAAATTTCTGATGGCGGCTCTCCAGGTGCTGAAATTCAGCGCTGGCCGCTGCTGAACTTCAGTACTCGGCACGGATTTTCTGTGAGATCCGGTGCGATCTGCGATAATAGACTCCCATGTTAAAGGGGCGCCGGATCTGGGAGGATCTGGGAGGATCTGATTTTGTCAGATCTTGGCCCCGGACACAAAAACGCTGGAATCTGTGATTTTGTGACTGGTGAAAATAATGAATTCTGCCGTATACTCCCTAACACCAGGGAACTGGATGGCAAATCACTGCTATCTGGCCCCATATGGCCCCATAGGAATACTATGAGGCCAAAATCAGATTCAGGGCTGTCCGGTTCATACCGGACAGCCCCAGATCACAAAAAACTAGCCTTAGACCGGCTTCACGCCACGGTTTTGGAGCTGTCAGGCTGTGAAAAGTGTTTTGCTGGATGCACCGGACACAGACAAATTCAGGACTGTGCAGCTGATGCCGCTGTCCAGATGCAGAAATTTCAGTTTCTGAAATCTCAGCGGAGAGCTCTCCAGGTACTGAAGTTCAGCACCGGCCGGCGCTGAGCTTCAGCATCCGGCATCCGGGAACCATACAGATTTTCCTTTGGATCCAGCATGATCCGGTGCCCATAGACTACCATGTTATTGGGCGCCAGATCACGCCGGATCCCAGACGATCCAGGTGAATCTGGCTTTGTTTAACTTTTGCCCCAGACACAAAAATGCTGCAAGCTGTGATTTTGTGTCCGGGGCAAAAATGGAAACCAGCCTGATGCTGCCGGACAGGGACAAAACTAGATGGCAAATCACTGCCATCCGGCCCTATCCGGCACCATAGGGCTACATTATGTCCAAAAAACCGTGGTGTAAAGCAAGCCTTAGAAAGCGCTTTAAGCCCCTGTCACACATACCGAGATTGTTAACGAGATCGTTGTCGTCACAGATTTTGTGACGTAACAGCAATCCCGCTAACGATGTCGTTATGTGTGACACGTACCAATGATCTGGCCCCTGCTGTGAGATCGTTGATTGTTACATACTGCCCTGGGTCATTCCTACGTTGTTGCGCTCCCGCTGGGAGCACTACATCGTTGTGTTTGAAAGGGACAATGACCAACGATCTCAATGCTACTCTATGGAGTGACAATTCCCAACGACCTCGGTATAATCCTGGATCATTGCTGAAGTCGTTGGTGACATCGCTGGTGATGATGCACCAGCGATCTCGGCATATCGTTATCTGTATCGCTGGTGCGTCGTTATGTGTGACGGGGCCTTTAGTCTTGCCCATGTTGTAGAGGTTAGAGTTTGACTAATGAATTGAGTGTGTGGACAGGAGTCTTTTATACATTTGACAATGTAGGACAGTTGTCTTTAATACAGGTAACGTGTTAATAAGGAGCGTCTAACTGGTCTGTAGAAGCCAGAACTCCTAATGGTTGGTAGGGAATCAAATACTTATTTCTCTTTGCAAAATGCAAATCCATTTATATAATTTAGACAATGTGAATTTCTGGATTTTATTTTTGATATTCTATCTTCCACTGTTAAAATTAACCTATCCTTAAAATTATAGACTGATTATGTCTTTGTCAGTGGGCAAACTTACAAAATCAACAAGGGATCAAATACTTATTTCCCCTACTGTATGTTGCATGTCCAGGGAAAACATACATTATGCTACTGATACGTCATACTGTAATCTAAGTAAATGGTATAATGTAGATTGCATAAAATCCAAATGAATAGTTTTTTTCCCCCTTTATGTCATAGTCATGCAATTATATTCACTATCATATCATTAGGGTGTATGATCAGAGTAAGCACCCACGCTCAGGACATACTGCATTCTACCTGTAGCATCATTCCTCTTGTAGAGACACAATCTAGTAATATGTAGCGCCCCTGCGTCCAGGAGGCCACAAAGGGAACTGCAGCCAGGCAGGTAGGACAACAGTTGAACACCAACACCCTCACTGCCCACACAACCCACGTACAGTAGAGGGCAGCACCCAACCCGGAGCCTGGGAACTCTAGGCAGGCGAGGGGTGGTGGGTTTAGAGACAGTGGGTGGGCAAACACATAGTCAGGTGACAGAAGTTAGAAATAGTGAAGGGGGAGGAGAAAGGAGTCAATAGGCTGAGCAGCAAAGAAAGAGATCACAAGTCCTGGCAGAGTGGGGTGTAGGAGCGCAGAATCTGAACAGAGCCAGTGTGAGCCGCAGAGAGAAAGCACGTCCGAAGTCAGCACCCCGGGAGTGTGAGGGAAGAGCCACCACCATACTGTCTGGAGTCACACACAACCAAGTGAACAGAAAGAGAGAGAATCCACGACTCCTTCCATACAGGTTTGCAGCAGATCCCAGCCTGGAGAGCACAGCTTGCAAGCTCCAACACTGAAGGAGGAGTCCTGCAGCATCTGGATGGTAAGTGTACTGCACTCAGCACAAGGCCTGCACACTACACAATAGACTTTAACCAACACTGCCCTGGGGAACACAGTTCTGCCCACGGAGAACTATTCCACCCTTGCTGCCATTACATCATCCCCGGAGGTTCTGTGGCAGCGGTGGCCCCATTACTGGCCACACACTGTGGGTGGCGTCATGACTGACATTATCCCCTGTAAATACACCCTTATTATTGCCAGGGCCCAGGACATGGTTCAGACCAGGACCACCCGTGACTTTCCCCATAGCAGACCCGGACCGGTACGAGTACCCCGTCCCAGTGGGCTCGACAACCATCTAGTATGATGCCCACAGTTTCTGTTGACATATAGTTGAAAATTATGTGACAATGTATATGTATGAGAATAATGAGAAGAAGCTGTTGGACACTATGGTATATATGTCATGGCAGAGGGTGTTGAAAGTTTACATGTATACAGACTATAGTGAGGTGGCAAAAACCCTCTCACGGATATATGTGCAGCAATATCATAAGGAACTTTTAGTCTGACCCAGTGTAAAAAAATACTATAGAGAAAGTGGACAAGTTGCCCACACTTAATATGGTGCGTGAGCTTTAGGCTGTGTGCGTGCGATGTCTGGTGCGTCCCCGCCTCCCCTGTGATCTCAGCGTCCAATCAAGTGTGCCGTGCAGCGCATGCGCGGTAGTCAATTCCGGGATGCCGGGCGGCCGGAGGATGCGGGCAGGCGCGGACATGTGTGCACCATTAAGCAGCTGTAGAGGGTTCAGGTAATGGATACCACTGTCCCAGCACCTCCTGACGAAGCGGTGAGCGAAACGTTGAGGTGCTGGGCAGTGTGGTGCGGTATGCAGTCAATTCTGATTTGGGCAAATGTGCAATAGGATATGTATAGGATATTTCTACAATGTACATCTTGTATCCCTGGGCCTAAAGTGAGGACATGAAAGAGAAAATGGAGGTATGTGATTTAATGTAAACTTTATACCTATCTTATGCTGGCAAAATCTTGATTGTACTGTTTATGGTATACTAGCTGTGAGCCCGATGTGATTGCATCGGGATTCTAGAATCTGTGTATAGGGCATTGCTCGGGCTGCTGCAACGACTCCCAACGCCCCCTTGGCGGGCATTGCGAGTGAGTCGCGTGGGCGATGCGCGCCCACGAACAAAGCCACGGAGGTAGCGGCGTGTGCGAGGGAAGTCGCTACGGCAATTATATAATAGATTATCAGTATTGCATCGGGATTCTAGAATCTGTGCATAGGGCATTGCCCGGGCTGCTGCAACGACTCGCAACGCCCCCTTTGCGGGCATTGTGAGTGAGTCGTGTGGGCGATGCGCGTCCACGAACAAAGCCACGGAGGTAGCGGCGTGTGCGAGGGAAGTCGCTACAACAATTATATAGTAGATTACACAGGTCAACAAAAAAAATTTTTTTTTCTGGTGCCCAAAATATTTTAATGAATTTGGGGTATTTTTGGGGTGCTGATTCTGAATATGCTATCAGTTTTGCCAGATTGGCTCAAGTTTTTGAGATTTTTGGTATCTTATTTATAGCACTTGTTGGTAAATGCGACGCATCATCTCATTAATTTCTTTGGATTAGTACTTGAACTGAGCAGTTCTCAATATAGTTTTGTGTTAATTAGTGTTCTAAAAGTTTGTTCATAGCTTGATTTTTTGCACTAACTTTATGTTGTTTTCTGTTGTCCAGTGAAAAGCATGAACTCATCAAGAAGAAGTTGTCTTAACGATCCAGACTCATTCTGTTACATTTGTGGTGAATATACACTGACAAAACATAGAAGAAACATAACAGACTTCGTTAAAAAAGTAGCAAAAAACGTCTTTTTTGTTACACATTTTACGAAAAATCTCAAAAACTTGAGCCAATCTGGCAAAACTGATGACATATTCAGAATCAGCACCCCAAAGTTACCCCAAATTCAATGAAATATCTTTGGCACCAAAAATGCTGTTGACCAGTGTTATCAGTATGTAATATATAATTTCCCTAACGCACTTCCGTAAGTTTCGGCGCTGTTTCCGTCGTTGTGGGCGTGGGTGCAGCGCCCACGCGACCTGTGAAGCATTGCCGGCGCCACTGATTCGCAAAGCCTCACTCGCAATGGCCGCCAAGTGGCCGTTGCGAGTCCTTGCAGAATAGGCGCGACTCACTAATTTATACCTAATCACATACATAATACTGATAATTCCTATATAATCACATATATATATATATAGATGGCGGGCCGATTCGAAAGAATCGGGTAGTCTAGAATCCATATATAGTATATTTACTAATAGTTAGGGGAGTGGGGTGAAATGAATTGTGTGTATACAGGTGGCTCAGTGGTTAGCAGTGAGTGGGGTGGCTCAGTGGTTAGCAGCGAGTGCGGTGGCTCAGTGGTTAGCAGCGAGTGCGGTGGCTCAGTGGTTAGCAGTGAGTGCGGTGGCTCAGTGGTTAGCAGTGAGTGCGGTGAGATTGGTGAGCACAGTGGCGTGGGCAGAGTGCTGAGTGCAGCACTGTGGGCAGAGTGGTCAGCACACACATACATACATACACACACACACACACACAGACACTTCGCTATAGTTAGCACCGACCCTACGTCTTCCCTGCCGGCTGGATCCTGAGTAGACATGTCGGCGCCCGCGGACGACTGGATCGAATATGGGGTCCGGGAAGTTTGGCGAGACTTATTGGACGCGATATTTGATCGATTAGTTCAGGGGCGGCGATATGTCGGTGATGCAGGGCCGGTGGTAAGTATAGCGGAGTATGTGTGTGTATGTGTGCGGAGAAAGTGAGGTGTGGTGATGTGGCCCCTGGCCGGGTGCATCACACGGGTTATCAATGCAGGTCTGTGTTCACATGGGCCGGTTTTCCTGATTGTGTGAGGTGTGAGAAACCTGTCCGATGTACAGGGTGTTAACAGCTGAAGGGTTTTCATGAGCTGAGTAAAACAGCTGAGTGTGAGTGCTGAAGATCCGATACATTCATGAGCCTAATGAGCGGCTGAACCTGTGGGGATGAGTGCTTTGCTGTGCGGAGAAAGTGAGGTGTGGTGATGTGGTCCCTGGCCGGGTGCATCACACGGGTTATCAATGCAGGTCTGTGTTCACATGGGCCGGTTTTCCTAATTGTGTGTGGTGTGTGAAACCTGTCCGATGTACAGGGGGTTAACAGCTGAAGGGTTTTCATGAGCTGAGTAAAACAGCTGAGTGTGAGTGCTGAAGATCCGATACATTCATGAGCCTAATGAGCGGCTGAACCTGTGGGGATGAGTGCTTTGCTGTGCGGAGAAAGTGAGGTGTGGTGATGTGGCCCTTGGCCGGGTGCATCACACAGGTTATCAATGCAGGTCTGTGTTCACATGGGCCGGTTTTCCTGATTGTGTGTGGTGTGTGAAACCTGTCCGATGTACAGGGGGTTAACAGCTGAAGGGTTTTCATGAGCTGAGTAAAACAGCTGAGTGTGAGTGCTGAAGATCCGATACATTCATGATTCTAATGAGCGGCTGAACCTGTGG
Organism: Allobates femoralis; assembly: GCA_033576535.1. Lineage (NCBI taxonomy): Eukaryota > Metazoa > Chordata > Amphibia > Anura > Aromobatidae > Allobates > Allobates femoralis. Next base: position 257,870,870 of record JARQOC010000002.1, on the reverse strand, counting down.
GGATGAGTGCTTTGCTGTGCGGAGAAAGTGAGGTGTGGTGATGTGGCCCCTGGCCGGGTGCATCACACGGGTTATCAATGCAGGTCTGTGTTCACATGGGCCGGTTTTCCTGATTGTGTGTGGTGTGTGAAACCTGTCCGATGTACAGGGGGTTAACAGCTGAAGGTTTTTCATGAGCTGAGTAAAACAGCTGAGTGTGAGTACTGAAGATCCGATACATTCATGAGCCTAATGAGCGGCTGAACCTGTGGGGATGAGTGCTTTGCTGGGCTAAACCTGAATGGTGCACAGGGGGTTAATCACATCTCAGGTCTGTGTGTGAGTGAAGATGTGCTGATTGACTCACTGGGTTGCAGCTGGGAGTGAGCAGGCTGGATAGGAACCAGCCAGGTGTCTGAGTGAGGAGAGGACGATGGGATTCAGAAGTCCAGAGCACTGCGATGTGAGCAGGTGCTGGAAGTGATCCGTCCCCAGTGGGTAAGTGATGGGAGCCTGCCAGCTCCATGCTAGTGCACCTGATGTGTGCATGGCAGCCAGTGTCCAAGGGCCAGGCGGTCAGATGTGCGGTGTGAGAGAGCGAGTACGGCTCCAGGGCCAGGTGGTCACAGCTGACTTTGGGACTGACTATTCTTGTTACTATGTGATGTCTTATGTAAACATGCCATGTGTGAGGACAGTGGTGGTGGTGGTGGTTTACTGCTCGCAATGGCCGCTTTGCGGCCATTGCTTCGCGGCCCCGGACAGAGTCCTGGAGAAAGTTCCGAGCTACGCGAACAAAGCCACAGGAAGTAGCGCCGGTCAGACGGAAGTCAGCTACGGCAATTATATAATAGATAAGCCTGTATATGTAAACATGAAACTGTAACCACACTGTCTTGGAGTTGTTTTAGGGGATGGTTTTATCTGTCTGTGTGACTTGATCAATTTAATAAAAATGTATATGCATTTATAAACCCAAGTGTGGAGTTGAAATTGCCGTAGATCTTTGTTTGGTTTATTATGCTACTGATACGTCATACTGTAATCTAAGTGAATGGTATAATGTAGATTGCATAAAATCCAAATGAATTGTTTTTTTTCCCCTTTATGTCATAGTCATGCAATTATATTCACTATCATATCATTAGGGTGTATGATCAGAGTAAGCGCCCACGTTCAGGACACACTGCATTCTACTTGTAGCATCATTCCTCTTGTAGAGACGCAAAGTTTCTGCTGGACAGTGCAGCGTCCATGTGTGTCACCCCAGGGTTTGGTTGCCACAGATACACCTGGAACAGAGATGGATCTCCACATCAGGTAAGCCCGCACACAACACCTTCCACTCCAGACCTGAATGAGGAGCGCTACAAAGTTCAGACGAGGTCCCCTTTAAATTCAGGCCTGGAGGCGAAGTCAGTGAGTGCAGTTCCAGGGAGGACTGTGAAGACGTCTTGGTGACTGAGCTATGCTAACCCTGTACCAGTGAGCAATACTAACCTGCGTGAGGGACCCTAGAGTGAGGGTCAGAGGCAAGGAGTAGTGTCACACCCACAAGGGACCGGGGTACTCAGGGACGGACTGTATCGTCTCTGGGATGTCAGGGTGCTGTAGCCCGGCTTTGTGGTCCCGATGCGTCAGATCAAAAAGGGGTTATTTACAGGGAGATTGTCGTGACGCCACCCATGGTATGTGTTCAGTGGGGACCACCGCCCCTGTATTCCTGCTGGGGACGATGGTGAGGGGAAGAGCCCTCCACAGATAGGGCTGGATGTCCCCGAAACAGGTGTAGGGAATGGGCCTGATGAGGGATTGTGCTCCGGGACTTACTTCTCTGCTGCAGCTTCTCCAGCCAGCGCTCAAGACTTTCGGCCTGTGGCTACGCAGGTATAGGTGTAGGAGTCTTAGCAATTAACAATGACAGTCTCACACAATGTTGAGCTGACAATGTTGAGCTGTACTTTACTTTCCATTGTTCTTAAAAGCAAATTACAGCACAGTTTACAGTCACAGTTCTTACACTTTAACGGGGACCCGGGTTCTACTGCAGCTCAGACGGTTCCTCTGCGTCGCTTCCCTCAAGATATCTTTCAGGCCCTCTCTTCTCTGTTCTGCCCTCACCTATGGGTTCGATCCGGCTGTCACAGGCTCTGTAGTGAGTGATCCCCTTCTTGGGTCACTAGCCCTAGTACAATGGCTTTATCCTACTTGGTAGTGGTAGTTAATCAACGGGTCGTAGAGTCCCCACACTCTGCCGGATTGTCCTGTGGTTATGGTGTCCCCCGTCCTGTGGTTAAGTGTCCCCTGTCACATCTACAGACCCGGCTATCTTGTTGTCCTGACCTAGCTCTCCAGTGACCCAGGCTTACTCTGACTCACCAGGCTCCTTCAGTCTCTCCGGTTGTCAGCTCTGGGTCCTCCGACCAGGCTATATTTTCAGGCGCTTTATCTGGCTCTTCCAGCGGCCCTGGTGGGGGGTGGCATGATGGGTACTATTGGGATTATTACCAGCTTTGTATTATCAGCTGGTACTAAGCCTGAAATTCATGGCGTCACACCAAACTAGACATGGGCACCATGAATTTCTAGTACACAGAAAAAAAACACAACACAGAGGAAAACATTTTTTAATAAAAATCAAACACTAACCACATTTAGACTCCATCTTTATTTAAAAAAAAATCCTCACTCCGACGTAATCCACAGGTCTTCTGTCTTCAGCTCTGCTATATGACTGCCATCAGACAAATATGTCTGCTGACAGAAATGAGCAGGCACGGAATAAAGGCCCCGTTATATGCTGCAATGTTCCAGCGATCCCACCAGCGATCCGACCCGGCCGGTATCGCTGGAACATCGCTGTGAGGTCGCTGGTGAGCTGTCAAACAGGCAGACTCACCAGCGAGCAGCGATAACGCTGGTAACCAGGGTACACATCGGGTAACTAAGCACAGCGCTGTGCCTAGTTACCCGATGTGTATCTTGGTTACCAGCCTGCTCCCGCTTACCCAGCCTGTCAGAATGGACATTGCTGGTCGTTGGACCAACAACCGAAAATTGGTTCCGGCCATTACGCAACAATCAGCGAGCTGATCAATGGTCGTTGCGGCATGTCACACACAGCGATATCGCTGCAAGGTCACTGCAGCGTCACAAAACCGGTGACATTGCAAGGGTATCGTTAGCGATATCGTTGTGTGTAACGGTGCCTTTACACTAGAACACAGTTGTGAGAGAAGTGCTCAGCTGGCCTCCACCCAGCGACCGTGTTTTCCTGTGCGTTGCAAATAATGCATACTTTCAAACGCATGCCTATTTTTGCAAGCGTTAGTCTGCATTTTTGCAATACAAGTCTATGGTACATTGCATTTGTGCTGATTTACAATGGATCCATTGTAACACACAGCATAAATGCAATGTTAACCCAGCCTAACAGCAGCGAAGAGGGGAGACGGAGCCCTGGAGACCGCCTAGTCAGTCTACTGGTGGTACTATTATGCCCATTGCCCAGTATGTCCTCCCAGCCTCTGTGGTACTATCATGCTAGTACTACCACCAGTGGCTGTCAGGACATGCTGGGTGGGCATGATAGTACCGCAGACGCTGGCAGGACATACTGAGCAATGGGCATGCATGATAGTACCACCCGAGGCTGGCATGACATGCTTGCCAATGGGCATGATAATCATGGCCATTGCCTAGTAGTATGTCATGCCAGCTTCAGCCAAGGGTCCAAGAAAGTTACCTCCTCATCCATCCTGCTGCTGGCTCTGAGTCCTGTACAGTGCAGCATGTAGTGTGATTGCCACACTATGGAGATGCTCCTTCTACTACTACCAAGTGGAGGCAAGGGCCACATAGAGATTACAGAGGCCCCATCAGGGGGGGACATGGGTCCCTATCAGGGGCATACATAGTGATCATGGGGCCAATCAGGGGCGTACATAGAGATCATGGGGCTTCATCAGAGCTCTTACATAGAGATCGTGGAGCCCACTCAGGGCTCATACATAGAGATCGTGGAGCCCACTCAGGGCTCATACATAGAGATCGTGGAGCCCACTCAGGGCTCATACATAGAGATCGTGGAGCCTACTCAGGGCTCATACATAGAGATCGTGGAGCCTACTCAGGGCTCATACATAGAGATCGTGGAGCCCACTCAGGGCTCATACATAGAGATCATGGAGCCCACTCAGGGCTCTTGCATACAGATCATGGAGCCCACTCAGGGCTCATACATAGAGATCATGGAGCCCACTCAGGGCTCATACATAGAGATCATGGAGCCCACTCAGGGCTCTTACATAAAGATCATGGAGCCCACTCAGGGCTCTTACATAGAGATCATGGAGCCCACTCAGGGCTCATACATAGATATCATGGAGCCCACTCAGGGCTTTTACATAGAGATCATGGAGCCCACTCAGGGCTCTTACATAGAGATCATGGAGCCCACTCAGGGCTCATACATAGAGATCATGGAGCCCACTCACGGCTCTTACATAGAGATCATGGAGCCCACTCAGGGCTCTTACATAGAGATCATGGAGCCCACTCAGGGCTCATACATAGAGATCATGGAGCCCACTCAGGGCTTTTACATAAAGATCATGGAGCCCACTCAGGGCTCTTACATATAGATCATGGAGCCCACTCAGGGCTCTTACATAGAGATCATGGAGCCCACTCAGGGCTCTTACATAGAGATCATGGAGCCCACTCAGGGCTCATACATAGAGATAATGGAGCCCACTCAGGGCTCTTACATAGAGATCATGAAACCCACTCAGGGCTCTTACATAGAGATCATGGAGCCCACTCAGGGCTCTTACATAGAGATCATGGAGCCCACTCAGGTCTCATACATAGAGATCATGGAGCCCACTCAGGGCTCATACATAGAGATCATGGAGCCCACTCAGGGCTCTTACATAGAGATCATGGAGCCCACTCAGGGCTCATACATAGAGATCACGGAGCCCACTCAGGGCTCATAAATAGAGATCATGGAGCCCACTCAGGGCTCATACATGGAGATCATGGAGCACACTCAGGACTCTTACATAGAGATCATGGAGTCCACTCAGGGCTCTTACATAAAGATCATGGAGCCCACTCAGGGCTCTTACATAGAGATCATGGAGCCCACTCAGGGCTCATACATAGCAGAAGAGATTGCTCTCCCTGCTCTGCCGCTGCAAAGAGCGAACATCATCACTAATCATATCGGCAGTGTGCCGATATGATTAGTGATAGTACCGGAGGGGGGCCTCACCTCTCCAGGAGAGTGCCAAGGGGTATAGGGGGGCAGGGCTTAGTGGGTGTGGCCAACAAGGGTCGGGGCCCCCCGGGGATTCTCCCGATCCTCCGGTAGGCCAGTCCGACCCTGGCTACACCACTCACTAACAGACACTGCTACTAGGCCCAAGCTATTACCTGGGCTAGATGCAGTTAAAAATTTGTATGAAATAGACAGGTGGTGTAGCTTGGTTCACAAGTAGGCTACACCACTCACTAACAGACACTACTACTAGGCCCAAACTATTACCTGGGCTAGATGCAGTTAAAAATGAGTATGAAATAGACAGGCGGTGTAGCTTGCTTCACAGCTGGACTACTCTACTGACTACCAGACAATGCTAATAGCCCAAAAGGATTGAGTGGGCTAGCTGCAGTTACAAATGGGCTACTGGATAGACAGGAGGTGTAGCTTACTTTACAGCTCGGCTACACCGCTGACTACCAGACACTGCTACTAGCCCAAAAGGATTGACTGGGCTAGCTGCAGTAAAAAATTGGCTACTGAATACAGGTGGTGTAGCTTTCTTCACAGCAGTGTTACACTACCTGCTCAAAAGGATTGCCTGAGCTAGATTTGGCCAGATGCTGTGAAAAACACTTGCACAACACTGGCACACACCTGCCAGGCAAAAACAGATAGGAATTGCTCTAACCTAGCCCTCAAAAGGGCTGAAATTACAACTAGTCCCTACTTCTATGAAGTAGCCCTGAAAAGGGCTGATATTCCAAATCCAACTAGTCCCTACTCCCTACTTGTCTGAAGTAGCCCTCAAAAGGGCTGATATTCAAACTAGTCCCTACTCCTTAAACCTATCTGGCTATCTAACTTGTTATTCGCTCACTATCTAAGTCACACTTTATAGCGCCCACAGCAGCAGTAGCTGTGCCTGACTGACACCCAACTGCAACACTGAGGTAATGGTGGCGATGGGGAAAATGGCTGGGTCTTATAAGGCAAGGTCATGTGACATACACAGCCAATGACACATGCCCTTGGTTGTGTGCACAAAATGCACTTTGCTGTGTGTATGTGTGATTTGCTGACAGCCTGCACCGCCCCACTGTATATGCAGTTAAGAGAAAAAAATGGAGATCTATGAGGGTGGGAGGCAGTTCCATTCAAATCAGCAGCTCTGGAAGGCTATTCTGACAATATGCAAAGAAATACAAGCCGAAACTCTCCAGAAACTAAACAGTTCAATGAATGCAAGAATTGTGAAGGTGATATCAAAGAAGGGTTCCTATGTTAACATGTAACTTGGCCTGTTAGGATGTTTTGGAGTTAAAAAGCTTTTTATCTCAGTGAATGTGACCTCCTAAAGCTGCAAATTCAACAAATGAGCATTTTCAGTTCTTTCAAACATATCAAATGTTTAGAAACTCTACTGTGCCTAATAATTTGGATCAGTGCATTTAGAGTTTTGTTTCTAATTTTGAAGATTATACTGTTATCATTGGGAGGTTTCTTCAACAAAATTCGATGTATACACTAACGGGCATGTGCGTACCCAGGATCAAAACTAGAGGGGGGCAAGCCATGGTTGTTCGGAACGTCATATCCAGCCCGGTGCATTCGTTGGGCTGATCACGTGTTCAGACAGGCTCCGGCGCATACGCAGTGCGCATATTGAAGCCGGGCCGAGCATGTGCTCAGCCCCCAGAATGCACCAGGCTGGATATGACATTCCAGCCCATGCGTCAAAGTACGACAGGAAGCGGGAATTTCAAAAAGAGCTGGCAGGTTCCCTTTAAAGGGAACCTGTCACCCCTTTGGCCGTTCTAACCCCTGCCCACCTCCTTATACATGATGTATTTAGGGTTCCTGTGACCACTCTATATGCCCAGCAGTCCCCCTGTGTACCTCCCAAATTAACTTTTAATATCTCCCACGAGGAATGGAAATTAGCTGAAAATGGTCCGTAAGTTTCTGCTCAAGCTGGTCCTTGCCGCTCCGCTGGTTGAAATGCCCGCCTCGCTCCTATGAAAAGGCCACCCCCCCTGTCTACATCACACATCTCTCACACCTGCGCAGCGGCGCGGGTCTCCGTGCTCAATGACTTCACAAATCTCGCAAGATCGGAACCACCGTCAGTAGATGAATGCAGCAATAGAGCCACCATCAGTAGATGAATGCAGAACCAGAACGACCTCAGTGGATGAATGCAGGGTCAGAACCATCAGTGAAGGAATGCAGTGACAGAACAACCTCAGTAGATGAATGCAGTGACCAAATCAACATCAGCAGAGGGATACAGGGCCAGAACCACCTCAGTAGAAGAATGCAGAGCCAGAACAACCTTCAATACATGAAAGCAGCACCGGAGCCACCATCAGTAGATGTCACTTGTGGCCACAAACTGCGCCTGCGCAAGTGACACTGCCGCGATGGCTTAAGGGATTCGGTTACAGCGGCCGGAAGTCTCAACTGGCGTTTATGTGTGTATGGAACCTATACCTCCCAGCATGTCTTTAAAAATGGTAAGGAGATGCTGGGAGTTGTTGTTACCAGTCATCAACAGACTGCGGACCATGCAGGAACCACAGTCTAGATGAGACGCAGACAAATTTTTACATCTTGGTACCTTATACTGTAGATGACATCTTCTCTGATTGGAGTTGTTCCCATTCCTTTTATTTTGTTGTAGCACAGGCGCCATGATGAAATTTGACATCCACAGTTCGTCTCTATAGACTTCCCTCTTCTTCATCTTTAGCAGCGCTTTCCGACACGATGCCCTTAAAAATAAATGTATCACTATACTGCCCTAGAAATATACATATCCCCCCCACACATAGCCCCACTGTATAACACAGACACACACAGCTCCACTTTATAACTCACTTACAGTGCCGCTGTATAACACACACACATAGGGCTGGCTCCAGGTATTTGTGGGCCCCAGGCAAAATCATCTCGGTGGGCCAAATACTGGCTGTACATATATATGTATATATATATATATATATATATATATATATATATATATATATATAAATAATTATATATATGTATAAAATTGAGGCTGCAAGTTGTGTATATGAAATATAGAGGCTGTGGATATATAATATAGAGGCTGGGTGCTAGATATACAGTATATGTAATATAGAGGCTACATGCCTTATAGGCTGTGGGCTGTGCCTCTCCCCCGTGTCTCCCCCTTGTGCGCTGTGAATTATATGGAAAACTATGAAAGTGCATTATACTATATGGGGGTGCATTACAATGTATGGAGGACTATGGGGGTCTACTATATTGTATGGAGGACTATGGAGGTGCATTATATTGTATTGAGGGCTGTGAGGCTGTTTTATGCTATACTAGCTGTAGTACCCGGCTACACCCGGGTTAATAAATAACTGATGTTAGCTATAACAAAATAGAATTTGAATATGTCATATTAATGACCTGTAAGAAAATAGAAGCTGAGCTGTGATTGATTGCTATAGGCAGCCTAATAAATCTCCAGCCAATAGTAAACCCTCCCCCTGGCCGGGCAGTATATGTTACCTAACACATACGCATACTAGACAGCTCATGTGACTGACACCTGCCTTAATTCCCTATATGGCACATGTGTTGCACATTGGCTGTTTTTAATCAGATGTTTATGTTTGGAAATTAAAGATAGCACACGTATGAGGCGAGTTTTGTGAGGTGATTTGTGCACATCTGTGTCCGTCTGTGTGGTGTGTGTCCCTGGGGTGTGTATGTGTGTGCTCCTGTGGGATGAGTGCATGTGTCCCTATAGGGTGTGTATGTGTGTGTGTCCCTGTGGGGGGGGGGTCTGTGTGGTGTGTCACTGTTGTGTGTGTCTCTTTGTGGTGTGTGTGTCCCTGTGGGGTGAGTGCATGTGTCCCTATAGGGTGTGTATGTGTCTGTGTCCCTGTGGGGGGGGTCTGTGTGGTGTGTGTGTGTCTCTTTGTGGTGTGTGTGGCCCATGTGGGGTGAGTGCATGTGTCCCTATAGGGTGGTTATGTGTGTGTGTCCTTGTGGGGGGGTCTGTGTGATGTGTGTGTCTGTATTGTGTGTGTCTGTATTGTGTGTGTCTCTTGTGGGGTGAGTGCATGTGTCGCTATAGGGTGTGTGTGTGTCCCCTTGGGTGTGTGTGTGTGTTTCTCTGTGTTGTGTGTGTCTTTGTGGTGTGTTTGTGTGTTTGTTCGGGTGCGTGGTGAGTATCCAATGTTGGGGCTGCACCTTAGCGACTATACACTTGCAGTTACTCTTTGTGTGCGTGTGGTGTGTATACATGTCCCCGTGCGTGGTGAATATCCCATGTTGGGGCCCCACCTTAGTGACTATATGCTGGTATGTGCTATTAGTCTTTGGCACTATCATCAAGCCCCTCTCATTCACAACTGTCAACTGGTAACTGTCAATTTTTCCCAATTATGTAGATATGGGCAAAATTGTTTGGTGAATTGGAATGCGCTGGGTTAAAATTTCACCTCACAACATAGCCTATGACGCTCCCGGGGTCCAGACGTGTGACTGTGCAAAATTTTGTGGCTATAGCTGACAGCTGTCGATTTTCCTCCAACATTTTTCCATTCACTTTTTCCCCATTATGTAGATAGGGGCAAAATTGTTTGGTGAACTGGAACGCGCAGGGTTAAAATTTCGCCTCACAACATAGCCTATGACGCTCTCGGGGTCCAGATGTGTGACTGTACAAAATTTTGTGGCTGTAGTTGCGACGGTGTAGATGCCAATCCTGGATATACACACACACACACATACACACATACACACACACACACACATATATATATACACACACACACACACACACACACACACACATACACACATTCAGCTTTATATATTAGATGGAGGCATATGAGGCTGCATTACACTATATAGAGGATAATGAGGTTGCATTATTATAATTGGATGACTATGGGGCTACTTTATGATTGAAGGACTATGGGATGCATTATAATATACAGAGGACTATGGGGTACATTGTAATGTATGGAGGAATGTGGGGATGCATTATAATAATTGGAGGAATATGGTGGCAGAGGAGGAAGACCATATAAACCATGATGGGGGACATATATTCCACAATAAGGGCCATATTCCGGGAGGAGGACCATAGATAACATGATGAGGGACATTAATGCATAATTAAGGGGGAGAGGGGTCAATTTGTGAGTCTTTATAGGATTTAGAGCATTACACGGGGCCCATATATCTGACCAACGTGCACGCGGAAGGTGGGGGCCCGGGCCTTAAATTTAGCACCGGTGCCCATCAGACTCTAGTTACACCACTGGGGAGCCCTATGGGGGGGCTGTATATGAAATGTAAGTCCCATCTCATATACAGACCCCCATAGTGCTTTCATCTCATATACAGCCACCCATAGGGCTCCCATATCATATATAGACCACTAAAGGGTTCCCATTATGGGAGCCCTATGGGGGGTTGTATATGATACGGGAGCTCTATGGGGGAGCTGTATATGAGATGGGAGTCCCATCTCATATACAACGCCCCCAATGCCTCATAGGGCTCCCATGTCATATATAGCCCCTCATAGGGCTCCCATATCATATACAGCCCCCCATACGGCTCCCGTAATGGGAGCCCTTTAGGGGACTATATATGATATGGGAGCCCCATGGGGTTGCTATATATGACATGTGAGCCTATGGGGGGCTGTATATGAGATGGGAGTGCATCTCATAAACAGTCAGCCCCCCATAGGGCTCCCATATACAGCCCCCCACAGGGCTCCTGACCCCCCACATTATCTCCCATGTCACTCTCTTGTCTCTTATTTAACAAGTTTAATGTATTTACATCTTTTTTTTACTTCTCTTCTCTCCTAGACAGTCCTTGCAGCTCCAGCCTCCAGCAGTCTCCCCAACTTCAGCTTGTCTGTCGACCGCTCTGCACTGCAGGGCTCGGCACAACGACGAGGCGCTCAGTGATGATGTCATCACTCAGACCCCGCCGAGCTGTTCTGCAGTGCAGAGCGGTCGGCAGACAATGAAGGCGGGATTAAAACTACTGCTCCGCCCTGCCCTTTGCTTACCGCAGGCGCTGCCTGAAGCAACCATTACCTACTAAGCCAGGTGGCGGTGGCCTCATCATGATAGGTGTACGCACCCCTGCTTCTGGGGGGGCACATGCCCTCCCCTGTCCCACACTAGGTATGCCCATGCTAACGGGTGATGACTTTTATTACATTGACTGTCATTTGCACCGACCATTTAAGAAAATGTGAGAATAAGAACATTTGCATAATAATTTGGAACATGGTGTATATATATGTTATCAGTAGCACATCGTCTGTGTACATGGGTGATGTGCTACTGAGGACAATGAATTTTGTGCTGCCGTAAATAATCCAATCACACAATGAATGAACATTGTCTTTATAAATGTGGATGCTGCGCAAATTGCATGTTACATACACACATCTGTGAGATAATAGAAAATAAGGCACACCATTTAGTTAATCTTTTTACAGCTACTGTCATGTTTTCATACCACTGTATATGGCAGTATAAGTCTTGAAATTGTACTCTGCAGTACTGACCACTGGCCACAAGAGGTCACTATTTCACTTTATACCCTTTTATAAACTCTACAAAAGAGACAAAAACTGATCCTTGGTGAACAGAAACTTGTGGTATACTAAATGGACACTGCTCTGCTGATTTGGACTACATTTTGACAGCATTAGGAGCCCATGCAGGGTAGCTGGCAGCATCTAGAAGGAAGTGCCTGACAAGAAAGAGGTCGATGGCTATCTTAGGAGGGGAAACCCTAGGGACTAAAAGTAATTTTTTTTTGGCAGGAGACAACCTGCATTTTTTACTGCAAGATTGCTGCATTTTTTTTCTACGTTTTTACCACATTTTTGCTGCATTTTGGTTTTCTGCATTTTTGCCCACAGAACACTACAAAAATGCAGAATAGAATTGACATGCTCATTTTTTCAAAACGCAGAAAAGAAGGTTTTAGCTTCTGCAAGGAAATTAAACCAATGTGTGTGCACAGATTTTCCCTGAATCACATAGGTTTTGCTGGGAATCAAAAATACAGGTTTAGATTAGGATAAAACCATGGTAAAAATTACATGCCCACTCTCGGGCAGGGGGTACTCGTTACCGGGCAAGTTCTTATGGTTCTTTTTGGGGGCATGTCAAGGTGGCCACCCGGCTCCGTGACCCTGGCAGTGTCAATTAAAAGTTCAGATGACAGGGCAGGGGTGGACCCAGACTGTAGTGGGCCCCGATGCAAGAATTTTTTTGGGCCCCCCCCCCCCTCATAGTGGCAACAAAGTAACGTAAACATATAGATTGTAATATTTATTTACAACGCAACTATCAAATCTAAATAGTAAAGTTGTTTAATTTTTTAATATGATCCTAAAAACTAATAGGAAGATAGTTGATACCTACCTACCCGTTCTACCTACCACTTGCATAGGTCTGCCACAAACCTCTCTAGCCAGTGATTCTGCTGCTTCATGTCAATAGACAGCACCTAGGCCCCTTTCCCATCAGCGGTAAGCTGATATTTGTGGCCGATCCAGCAGGGGGTGCGGCATAACGGCCGACTTGTGGCCTGGATGCGGCAAGCCCCATGCTTGCAGCGTTTTTTTTTCACGGCTGCAAGTGCAGCATCTGCCGCATCTGGCAGAACCACAAGCCCCATACACAATGCATGGGGCATCCTGCATCCGGTCCAGTACCAGAACCCTCCATTCCTTGATGCATCCAAGCTTATCCCCAAGCTAGGGGAGATCGGCTGCATGAAGGAAGGGGGTTCCTGGGGCCCCCATGACTCCCCCTTTGGAAGGGGGGTCCAGAGGGAGAAGCTCAGCTGCATCAAGTTAGGAGGGGGCCCTAGGGGGTCCTGGGGGAGAAGCTTAGCTGCATTAAGGAAGAGGAGGGGGCCCCTAGGAGTCCGAGGGGCCCCCCTTCCTTGATGCAGGTGAGTTTCCCTCCCGGTACCCCCCTTCTGAAGGAGGGACCTTGGGGCACCAGGAACCCCTCTTCCTTCAGGCATCCAAGTCCTGGGGCCCCCAGGATTCCCCTTTGGAAGGGGGGTCCTGTGGGAGAAGCTCAGCTGCATCAAGGAAGGCCCCCCCCCCACCAAATCATGTTGGTCACTGACTGTTTAATTATTTATTCCCTCCCCACCAAAGCCCTGCTCTGGGGCTCTTACCTGGAGCAGGCCATGCAGGGGAAGCATCAGAGTCGGATGATCCTCAGCTCAGGTAGGATCATGAGGAGTGTCACAGTCAGATGACAGGCCCTCAGGCATCGGGTATGAGTGCACGCCTCTCCTCGATCTTGCCGCAGGCCCGCAGCCTCAGCCGCCCTCAGTCACCCGCTGGCTGCCAGCACTTGCTCACTGTCACTTCCGGATGAAGGAGACCTTCCCCAGCCTCCACGGAAGAACCCGGAAGTGACACTGCAGCGCCGACTCTCCCAGCACCAGCACACTGTGCACAGTACTGGCTGGTTGTCATGGTGACCAGTCACTGTGACACAGGCGCTGGCTGAGGAGTGTGTCGGATGCTGCCTGCAGCGCACCCTCCTCCGGTCTGGAGCCCTGTCAGGAAAGAGACGGACCAGACCCGCGGCTGGAGCCTTGAGGGGCCCCCTAGCCGGTCGGGGCTCTGGTGCAGCTGAACCAGCTGCACCACGGTAGGTCCGCCCCTGTGACAGGGGAATAAAGGAAAAGGGGAACTATTTATGGCACCTGTGGTATGCGGCCAGGACGGCCGCCGCTGCTTCAGAACCTCTGGGGGCGATGATCGGCAGCTTGGATGGTTTCGCTCCCTGCAGGTGGTGCACGTACCTTGGCAGATGTTCACTAGGTCATCAGTAACCCGGTGTCTTTGTGGTGTCCCTGCGACCAGGGTGGCCACATAGGAAACTGCAGCCAGGCAGGAAGATAGACAGTTTGTGCAACAAACACCCTCACGGACACAAACACCCACTAGAGGCAGCACTCAACCCGAAGCCCGGGACTCTATGCGGGCAAGTGGTGGTAGTTTTAGAGGAAAGTGGGTGGGAAGAATGTAGATCAGGTGACACAGAGCTTAAATAGAGGAAGAAGAGGAGGAAGGAGTTAGTAGGCCAGAGTGAGCCGAGAGGTAAAGACACCAGAAAGAAAGTGACACATCCCGGTGGGATTGGGCTCCCTGGAGACGCAGAATCCACAGAGTCACAGAAACCATTGAGAGAAAGCTCGTCCATAGCCGGCATCCCAGGGGAGTGTGAGGAAAGAGACCGGACCGGTGTTACCGGGTCCGAGAAATACGGCAGCACCGACCTCATACCAGCAGAGTAGTTTTCCCTAATTGTGCTGGAATCACACGGGTTAGATGGAGCCTGGTAACACCTTGGAAGATAGGGTTACTGTAGGCTAGGAAACACCAGAGTGTCGGCTCTGAGGGGAACTGAAGTTCCAGACCGGCTTTCCAGACAAACCGATGGGGAGCTCTAATTACAGGTTGGAGTTCCCACAACAGGGTTGGAGGCACAGCAGCAACCACGAGGACCCACAAAGCTCCGAGCTGCCTCCATGCTGCCCGCGGACAGAACGGAGAGGGGGAGAACAGCCTGAAAGGACATTAGAAGGAATAGGGGTCTCAGATTGACAGCCTGGCTGTAGAGGGTTCGAGTGTCTGGAGTTAACTGAACTGTGAACTGTGTTAAGAACTGTACCGTGACTTGTGTGACTTTGAAGAACTTGAAAGTAAACCCGGTGAACCCTGCTGGAGTGTCCGTGTCTGATTCCAGGTATACAGAACTGTACATCATACCTTTCACCCTGCCAGGAGCAGCCCGACCTGCGGCGGGCTCATCCATCTAGCCGCAGCCCATCCATCCCTCCATCCTCCTGGCAGAGCTGCGCTGCAGCGGTGGTCCCATTACTGACCACAACCCGTGGGTGGCATCACGACAAACATCCATTGTATATATCCCCTTTTACTTGTGAGAACCCGGGACACGGTCTGGACCAAGACCTCTGTGACATCCCCAGCAGTACCCCGGTCCGGCACCGAGTACCCCGTCCCAGTGGGCTCCACATCTCGTGCGTCCAGTGGTCACTGCTAAAGAAAGTCTCACACACCATAGCTGGGGTTCAGTTACTTTTACTCAGTAGTTTCAGCATGGCCGCCAGGTGCTTCCCCTTGCAACCTCCAGTTCAGTATTGTCTCCTGAACCGGGACAGTGCAGTTGAGCCTGTGTTGGTGTTCCTGTCTCTCTCTCTCTGTTACTTTCTGGGTGTCTCACTGGTGATCCCTCAGCGCTATAAGGTAGTTTCTCTTCTGGGGTGAGCATGACACCATTCTGCCCCCCAGGCTCACAGCACATCCGCACAAACACAGAACTCAGGTACCGACAGCCACGGGTGCTTAGTTGTACCCCTCCCGGGCACTGCTCCCTAGTTCAGCTGCCGTCTCCATGGTGTGTCAGGTGTTTAGCCACAGCTCCCGTTAGGAACTTGGGGCTTCTGGTTTAACGGTTCAGGCATACAGCTTCCGCGCCATTTTCTGGGTGTGTCATCCATCAGCCCCTCTGTACCCTTGCCAGATACAGGCATACGGGGATTTACTTCTCACCTCGTACCCCATGGGCTCTGTTCTTCCTCCACACCCATCAGTTGTTCCCTCCCGGGGTGAGTGTGACCGTGCTCCAGTCCATGGGAGTCAACACCTCCTCCTCCTGCTTGTCTCTCTGTCTTTCCTTTTCTCTGTTTCTCTTTCTAACTTCTCCGGCACTTCACTTTTCCCTCCCGGCTACACTTGGGTCCTCCCTCTGAATCCACCCACCGCCCTGGGGTCCCTAAGTGTTGTGTGTATGTGCGTGTGAAGCTCTACTGCGTTGTCCTTGCACCTGGAGAGCAGAGGCACTACTCTTCCTCTATTGGAGGAGTGCTTTACCTCTGGTGACGGCCTACCCGGTGAGGCGCCACAAAAACGCAGCACAAAAGTGCAGCAAAAACGCAGTAAAAATGCAGTGCGAGAACACTGCAGGGAGCTTAGAAGTGGGAGAGACAGCACCCTGAGGGGAGAAACAGCATACTGGGAGGATGGAAGGGAACAGCACATGTCATTTTACCCGCTGTTTTTGTGGTCACAGCCTCCCTTCTGGTGTCCATAATACTACACTTAAAGAACTGCAAGGGAGAGGGTCGTTTACTCTGGCAAGGGAGAAGGTTGTCTTGATGATGCATAGGCTATGTTCACACACCTAAGGCTGGCTTCACACCACGTTTTTTGGATCAGGTTCTGTCCGGCTTGAACCGGACAGAACCTGATCTGGTTTTGCCTACCATGTATCCATATGGTGCCGGATTGGTCCTATTTGGCCATCAGGTTTTGTGTATTCTGTGCCTGATCCGGTTTTGTCAGGTTTTTCACCATCCCCAAAATTGGAGCCTGCAGCATTTTTTGTCTCTGGTGCAAAATTCGGACAAAACTGGACAGAACTGGATCCGGCACAATCCAGTTCCCATATAGTGAGATTCTATGGTACCGGATCATAACTCTAGACTTGGTATATTTTTGTTGGAGTTTCCCCCTGACCTCATGTCTTTTACGACTTTTCATTACGACGACGACTACTCAACCGAACTTGTGGCTAAAATCATCACATCAGGTGAATTCTTAGCTGTATCAGCCAAAGAAGCAAAAGGAAAGGACTATGAGAAGGAACTTAAAAGGTAAGTAGCCTTGCAGTTACACCTAGCAACTCTAGCTGAATATGTCAAAGCTAAATGCATACCACGCGGTTTGCGAGTGTCACTAAAGGGGCCGTCACATGCGTCAATATCGCTGTTAATATCGCTGCTGCACGTGACGTTGCAGCGATATTGATGTGTGTGACAGGGCGCATCAACCAGCGATAAGTTGCTGGTTGATGGTCGCCAGGTTTTCGGACTTGACCGAAAACCTGGCGATGGTCGCCCGGTGTACACTCAGCATCGCGATTAGAGGCTGTTATTTTTGCAAAAGGTGGATCTACTAAATATTAATGTCACTTTTCTGTTGAGGTGCCCACACTTTTGCACCTGTCAAATTTTGAAATAATGCATATTTCACATTTTTAGTTAGTACAATAAACCTCATTTCAATCCTGAAATATTACTGTGTCCATCAGTTATTACATACAGTGTTGGCCAAAAGTATTGACACCCCTGCCATTCTGTCAGATAATACTCAGTTTCTTCCTGAAAATGTTTGCAATCACACATTCTTTGGTATTATTGACTGTCAAGACCCCGACCACCGGTTCTCCCCGCCGCGCAATGATTGAGACCACACCAATGTATATCTTTGAATACTTCTTTATTGAGGGCATAAACGTAACACCACTCATATATTGCATAAAAGGGGGTTGGATATTATATATGGCCGCAGCTCACAACAAGGCCTTAACTGCCTTACACCTGAGGGGAGAAAGCCCGAATGCCTCGGCCGTCCTTGGCAGGTAGACTTTCACCAACTCCCTCTTCCACCGGCTGCGACTTGACCTGTAAAACATCCTACTTATAGGGAGGGAGGGCGGGCGATGATGTTCACTCTGAGAGCAGAATGGTAAGAGACAGGATGTGCCCTGGGGGTTGCAGTATGTAGCCTGGGGGCGGGCTGAAGGCACTAGGAATGTGGCTCAGAGGGGAAAAAGAGGGGGGGGGGGAGAGAGGAGAGCGACAGGAGGGGAAAGCTAAAACATTCCACGGCGAGGAGTAGCGATGCATAACCTTAGCTGGGCTTGCCAGTCAGAGGCATCGGCATCAGCCGAGGTGCCTTACAGACTGTCAAGACCCCGACCACCGGTTCTCCCCGCCGCGCAATGATTGAGACCACACCAATGTATATCTTTGAATACTTCTTTATTGAGGGCATAAACGTAACACCACTCATATATTGCATAAAAGGGGGTTGGATATTATATATGGCCGCAGCTCACAACAAGGCCTTAACTGCCTTACACCTGAGGGGAGAAAGCCCGAATGCCTCGGCCGTCCTTGGCAGGTAGACTTTCACCAACTCCCTCTTCCACCGGCCACGGAGTGGCGAGGGCTGTCGCCCGAGCTGCGACCCCCACTCATGCATCTGATAGCCTGCTCCACTCCATCCTGGATATCCGACAGAAATATGTCGAGGCCTATCTCATTTAGGCTAAACCCGTCCTCTAGCAGAAACCGGTGGATGTCGGCTTCCAAAATGTCGTGCCCGACCACTATTCCCCTTCTGACTGACACAAACCTGGCCATACGTGAGTTCACGTACCTTCTAGCCTTCTCCACCGCCATCACATTCCTTGCCCCTGGCCAGCTCGCCCTGGGGAGCATGTTTGACCAAACTATCAACAATTTGTTGAAGAAGCCCCCGAGCCTCTCCAGGTCTACTTGCATTATTGCGAGGAGCTCGGGGATTCTGACCGACACTAAGTCGTTCCCACCTGCATGTATAACTAGAATGATGGGGCCCGCTTCTAGCCGCGCTATGGCCACTGCCTCAGGCAGGACCTGTGCCCACGGTAGCCCCCGCTTGCCTCTCCAGTTTACGGCTATATCCCGGAATCCAAGGTCTCCGCCACCCGGTCTCCTGGCTTCTGCTCGCAATGCTGCCCAATAAATCTGCGAATGGCCCAAGATCCAGACGCTGGGTCTGGGCGGATCTAAAAGAGAAAGGTCATTAGCAATCGTCCCTCCGACAACATCCTTGTCATCGTGCCCCTTCCCAAGATTTTGTGCGCTGAGCTCGCTATTCACTGCTCGCGGTATGCCGTGTAAAACACATAATCCGGCTGACACACTCTATGCCCGCATGCTTGCCTATGTATATATATCTGAATGTATTGTAAATATGTATATATATTTATTTATCTCTTTTTTCTTTTTTTTTTTTTTTTTTTTTTTTTTAATATAGCGAATCAAACTGTGCCAGGTTTACAATGTCTTGCCGGGGTCCGGTAGGCAAAAGCCTGTTGTAACTTATTGTGACCCGATTCCACCATGCAAGGAGAGCCATACTTTCCTGGGTAACGGGGGGAAGGGTTGTGGTAGGGTGGTGATCCCGCATTTAAATTAAATCTGGCCTTATGTAGCGGAAGAAGGCATCCGACTTCCAGCGCCCTACCCTTTTTATTTCTTGATTTGTGAGGCCGGCCCTGGCGGCCTCGGTTGCTGCTCCTATGCGAAAGGAGTGAGTGCCATAGTCTTTGGGCTGCAGACCTACACCTGCGAGGGAGGCTTTTAGCTTGGCTGTGAATTGGCCGATGGTGAGTGGGGAACCATCTGCGTGCTCGAAAAATTGAATTTGTGGGGTTCGGGAGTCCCAGTATCGGCGTAGGGCCTTGATGGGGCATAGTGGTCCGGGGACGGGAATATGGGAAACCAGATACCCCGGCCCAGCTTGTCTGTTTTGGATCGCCTGATGCGCACTCTGACCCCCCCGTTGCAAACAATGACGTCGTCGCGCTGCAGCCCGCCGGGGCGCTCTGCCGATCTGGTGACAAGCTCGCTTACCCGAAGCGCACCGAAGAAAGCAAGTGCAAAAGCAGCCGCAAAAAGCAAAACCTCGTGTGCCGTGGGGCAGTTGTTGGATAGACAGTCTATCATTTTGGACAGCAGAGAGAAAGATATAGGCCTTCTGCTTTCGAGGCTTACCCGCTTCCTCTTCCAACCTTTTATGGCTTGCGTGAAAAGGAACCTCTTAGTGACGTCAGGCCAACCCCGTAACCGAAAGTGAAAAGCCAATCCCGCCAGACGCTGCTGCGCGACGTTGCCGGAGACGCCGCTGGCGTGCAGGTTTGCTAAATAGTGGCCAATCATTTGGCATAAAAAGGCATGTGTTACCTGCTGCGGCATCGCCGGCACTAGGTCAGACCATTCTTTCCAAGCCTTACCATAGGAGCGCCAGGTGGCTGGAGCTAGTGACGCTTGGACCAGTGGCATCAGTCGTTCTCCAAGAGCTTCCACATTAGTTTCGGGCACTCCGTGCCCCTTCTGTCTGCTTTCGGGTGCAATGCTCGAAATGTCTGAAAATCAAAACGTGACAAGGCATCAGCAATTCTGTTATCCACCCCAGGGACGTGTCGTGCCCTAAACCAAATGTTGTATTCGAGGCACCTGAGTACTAGGTAGCGAATAAGTTTGATGACTGGCGGTGATGACGATGCCAAGCGGTTGATGGCATGCACCACGCTGATGTTGTCCGTCCAGAAACAAATGCGTTTGTTGGTGAGTTGCTCCGCCCACAGAGCTGTGGCTGCCACTATGGGGAAGAGTTCCAGCAGGGTGAGGTTCTTCGTCCAACCCGCCGGGCCCCAGGTGTCCGGCCAGCTGCCGGCGCACCAGGATGTACTCAGGAAGACCCCGAAACCGTAACTACCGGCTGCATCTGAGAACAGTGAAATATCTGAACTGGATACCTCTGGCTCTTGGAAACAAGTGCGACCATTGTAGACTGCTAAGAAATCTTTCCACACTCTTAGGTCATCTTTCAAGGGCCTGGTGATGCGTATCCTGTGGTGTGAAGCCTGTATGCCCCTTGTAGCTAGGCATAATCTGCGAGAGAATGCCCGCCCCATGGGCATGACCTTACAAGTGAAGGCTAGAGACCCCAGTAGGGACTGCATCTGGGCGAGTGTCACCTTGTGCACGGTTAGGAAGCCATCAATTAGGGCTGATACCTTCCGGACCTTATCTGCTGGTAGGCGAAAAACCATGGCAACCGTGTCTATCTCGATACCCAAAAAAGAGAGTGTCGTTGTGGGTCCTACCGTTTTCGCTGCTGATAATGGAACCCCGAACTTAGCCGCTATTGTTTGGAAGGCGTGCAGCGCGTTGGCGCAAGCATCGGACTCCGGAGGGCCGATGAACAGGAAGTCGTCAAGGTAGTGTGTTACAGATTTGAGCGAAGAAACGTCCTTGACCACCCATTCAAGGAAGGAGCTGAACAACTCGAAAAGCGAGCAAGATATGGCGCACCCCATGGGGAGGCACATGTCGTAGAAGAAGTGGTCTTGTAGTGTGCACCCCAACAGGTGGTGACACCCGGGGTGAACCGGCAAGAGGCGGAAGGCTGCCTCAATATCCGATTTGGCCAGAAGAGCCCCTTGCCCTGCTTCCCTGACCAAGCGAACCGCCTTGTCGAAGGAAACATACGAGACAGTGGAATCTTCAGTCGGGATGTCGTCATTGACAGACTTTCCGTGTGGGAAGGAGAGGTGGTGTATCAGGCGGAATTCGCCTTCCTCCTTCTTAGGGACTACACCGAGTGGAGAAATTCTTAAATTGGGGAAGGGGAGAGTTTTAAATGGGCCAGCCATGCGGCCTAGCGCTATCTCCTTTTGCACCTTGTTGTGCAGTACCTCGGGGTTGTCCCTGGCAGATTTGAGGTTGCGTGCAAACTTTGGGAAGGGGGAAGGAATGAAAGGGATGACAAAACCGTGGGTGAAGCCGTTGGCAAGGATGGCGGCCGCTGCTTTTTTAGGGTAACGCTCTAACCAGGGGGCCATCTCTGCTACGCTCACTGGCGTCCTTGGAAGAGGAGGATGGCTTTGGGAGTGGCCGATTGGCTGCCTTGTCACATCTGGAAGATGCGTGGCTGCCCCCGCAGGATGAACATTCATGCCTGTATTTGCATAGTCCCTGAAATTTGCAATGGCCCTCGTTGAAGAGCCAGCAGCAGCCCTGCTTTCTGGGCTGGCTGTATAGTTGCCCTTGCCTGGGAAGAGGGTTCCCTGGAAAGGACTGAGCAGTCCTTTGAGAGAGCATGAGCGTGAGCCATGAATCTGTGGCCTTGATACCCCAACCCAGGTGGGGCTGCGCGGCTAGTTGACGCCTGAAATCTTCATCGTATTTCCACCAGGCAGAGCCCCCGTGGGTCTTATACGAATTGAAGATGGTGTCGCAGTATGTGAATAACTCCGTACACCTTTCTGGGTGCTTTTGACCCATGACCGACCCCAGGGTGTGAAAGGCCTGAAGCCAGTTATGGAAAGTTTTTGCCGCTCTGGGCTTTTTGTGGGGCATGCGGTCGGTCGGAAGCCTTTCTTTGTCAACAGTGGCCAGCTCAGGTTTGAGCAGCGACCATATATCAATGTAATCGTTGGCCCATATCTTATGTATGGTCTCCGGGGAAAGGTGAGACCCGGGGGGTGCGACCCTGCAGTATTCCATGTGGGAGTGCACGGTATGTGGTGTGCAAAGAGGGGCATGCGCTGAAGCAGCAATGGAACCCTCCCGGGACACAGAAATGAAACCCTCCCGGGACCCGGCTAGCTGTGACCCCCCAGCCCAAGAATTGGCAAAGCCGAACTCACCATTTGATGTCGTCGGCTGGGTTGATGTCGTCATCTGCTGGCTTCCTAGATCCCCGTTTGTAGCATCGTTCATTCGTCGAGCTGACGTGCGCTTGCTTGTTCTCCTGTTACGAGAGCGGCCTTCTTCTATTGACGATGTTGATGATTTCGGTGGGTCGCTCCGTGACCGACTTCTGTGCGATGCGGAAGTTGAAGCACTGGAAGATGCGTGATGCCTCCGACGGGTTGATCTCTTGTTCCGTCTGTATGATCGAGAGTGTCTATGACGTCTTGCACCTCTGGATGTATGTCGTGATGAACGATGATGTCTGCCGCGGCTCCTGCTGCGACTGGTATATGATGAGCTTGACGAACCGCATTCTCTGCGTGACTTTCGTCGTGGCGGTGATGGCGTTGCCGTCCCATCCTGGGTTGGCCCTCCGACTCCCTGCAGTGACGCTATTGGGGGTGAGGGCTGTGGGTGCCCGTGAGGTGGATACCCCCCGTGGGTTGTCTGTGCTTGAAGGGATGCTTCCGCCTGCCCTTGTGGCCTTTGAGAGCAGGGAGGGGTGGGGGGCAACAGTAAGCCCTCAGTGAATGGTGGCCCGGGGTTATCATGGGTGGTTGACTGAAGAGACTCCCCAGATGACCTAGGGGAGTCCTGCTGCAAGGACTCCTCTGCAGAGGAGTAGGAGCTCTCACTTGCCCCCATGTTGTGGAGTGCAGTGGAGGTAGTGATAGCACTGGCCCTGGGAGAGTGTGCCGCGGGGTCCTCCCTGGCCGGGCGTTCGCGGGGAATGTTTGAACGCCGGGCCGGAAGTGACGCCGCCGCACGTGTTGTACGGCCGCCGGATGCCGGGCTTGTAATCCGGCCACGTGACGGCCGCGTCACCGGAAGTGACGCGACGGGCCGGGAACCCGGACGCGGTGCTAACCGCGTCACTTCCCGTCGCGTCACCGGAAGCGACGCAACGGGCCGGGCACCAAGACGCGGTGGTAGCCGCGTCACTTCCTGCCGCGTCACCGGAAGTGACGCGGCGGACCGGGATGAAGGCCGCGGCTCCCGCGGGAACGCGGAGCCCGGTGGAGCAGGGGCTGCGCGAGAAGAGCGCGCTCCAGGCGCGGGGAGCGCGGCTGCCCCTGCTCCTGGCTGGCGGCTGTGCTGGGGGAGAGGATTCACCTGCTGGGCCGCAGATAAGGTGAGTGGGCGGCGAGACCGCCGGGGCCCCGGGAGGGGCGGAGCCGGGCTAACCCGATGCCGCCGTGCCGCTGGGGGGTCCATGCGAGCAGGTGACACGGCTTGGTTGTGACCCAGGGGAGGGGCTTGATTGGATGGAGTGCGGCCGTTACTGGCCGGCCTGTGCCTGCGTGTGGGGGCTTCTGTGGCAGTGTCAGAGGGGGCTGCTGCGTTGATGGACGCAAGCGGAGGTAGCCTGGCCCTGTCCGCCCGGGCCCTCTGCCTGCGTCTGGGGCTTTCAGTGGGGCTGAGCCTTATGGGCGGACGTGATGGTCTGGAAGACCTGCGTCCACTTAGTGCAGGATCAGCTAGGAGGGAGCTGGTGCCCACAAGGGAGGCTAGCCATTCGGCCCCCTCCCGTCCGAACCTTTCTCTTACCGCTGCTTTGAGAGCGTCCATCGTCTGGTCAGCAATGGTGATCGTCGATGATGTTCACTCTGAGAGCAGAATGGTAAGAGACAGGATGTGCCCTGGGGGTTGCAGTATGTAGCCTGGGGGCGGGCTGAAGGCACTAGGAATGTGGCTCAGAGGGGAAAAAGAGGGGGGGGGGGAGAGGAGAGCGACAGGAGGGGAAAGCTAAAACATTCCACGGCGAGGAGTAGCGATGCATAACCTTAGCTGGGCTTGCCAGTCAGAGGCATCGGCATCAGCCGAGGTGCCTTACAATCTTCATTTAATTTGTCTTCAATAAAAAAAACACAAAAAGAATTGTCCTAAAGCCAAATTGGATATAGTTCCACACCAAACATAAAAAGGGGGTGGGCAAAAGTATTGGCACCATTAGAAAAATCATGTGATGCTTCTCTAATTTGTGTAATTAACAGCACCTGTAACTTACCTGTGGCACCTAACAGGTGTTGGCAATAACTAAATCACACTTGCAGCCAGTTAACATGGATTAAAGTTGACTCAACCTCTGTCCTGTGTCCTTGTGTGTACCACATTGAGCATGGAGAAAAGAAAGAAGCCCAAAGAACTGTCTGAGGACTTGAGAAACCAAAATTGTGAGAAACCAAATTGTGAGGATGCATGAGCAATCTCAAGGCTACAAGTCCATCTCCAAAAACCTGAATGCTTCTGTGTCTACTGTGTGCAGTGTCATCAAGAAGTTTAAAGCCCATGACACTGTGGCTAATCTCCCCAGATGTGGACGGAAAAGAAAAATTGACAAGAGATTTCAATGCAAGATTGTGCGGATGGTGGATAAAGAACCTCGACTAACATCCAAACAAGTTCAAGCTGCCCTGCAGTCCGAGGGTACAACAGTGTCACCCCGTACTATCCGTCGGCGTCTGAATGAAAAGGGACTGTACGGTAAGAGACCCAGGAAGACCCCACTTCTTACCCCGAGACATAAAAAAGCCAGGCTGGAGTTTGCCAAAACTTACCTGAGAAAGCCTAAAACGTTTTGGAAGAATGTTCTCTGGTCAGATGAGACAAAAGTAGAGCTTTTTGGGCAAAGGCATCAACATGAAGTTTACAGGAGAAAAAAAGAGGCATTTAAAGAAAAGAACACGGTCCCTACAGTCAAACATGGCGGAGGTTTCCTGATGTTTTGGGGTTGCTTTGCTGCCTCTGGCACTGGACTGCTTGACCGTGTGCATGGCATTATGAAGTCTGAAGACTACCAACAAATTTTGCAGCATAATGTAGGGCCCAGTGTGAGAAAGCTGGCTCTCCCTCAGAGGTTATGGGTCTTCCAGCAGGACAATGACCCAAAACACACTTCAAAAAGCACTAGAAAATGATTTGAGAGAAAGCACTGGAGACTTCTAAGGTGGCCAGCAATGAGTCCAGACCTGAATCCCATAGAACACCTGTGGAGAGATCTAAAAATGGCAGTTTGGAGAAGGCACCCTTCAAATATCTGGGACCTGGAGCAGTTCACCAAAGAAGAATGGTCTAAAATTCCAGCAGAGCATTGTAAGAAACTCATTGATGGTTACCGGAAGTGGTTGATCGCAGTTATTTTGGCTAAACGATGTGCAACCAAGTATTAGGCTGAGGGTGCCAATACTTTTGTCTGGCCCATTTTTGGAGTTTTGTGTGAAATGATCAATGTTTTGCTTTTTGCTTCATTCTCTTTTGTGTTTTTTCATTGAAGACAAATTAAATGAAGATAATAATACCAAAAAATTTGTGATTGCAATCATTTTCAGGAAGAAACTGAGTATTATCTGACAGAATTGCAGGGGTGTCAATACTTTTGGCCAACACTGTATATCACACTGAAATAGCTGTTACAAAAAAAACAATTTTAAACAAAAAAAAAAAGTAAGATTAGGAGGGGTGCCCAAACTTTTTTCATATGACTGTACATCGGGTATCTAGGCAGCGCGCTGCCTAGTTACCCGCAGTTTACCATGGATACCAGCCTGCAGACATTGTGGAAACGATATTTAAATCATTTCCACGATGTCACTGGTAAAATTATCGCTGGTGAGTCTGCCTGTGTGACAGCTCACCAGCGATCAGCCGTCAATGTCGCCAGCGATCAGATCGCTGACGACATTGACATGTGTGACGTCGGCTTAAGACCAACACTATTTGCAGAGAACAAGGATTTTTGCGACCGGTTTGAGCAAATAGTCAAATGCTCTATGGACCTAATCACACTGACCATTAGGCACATACAAGCTGAATTACCATCTTTTGAGCCAAAAATTACCCATATTGAGAAACAACTATCCCATACTTTATCTCCAACTGAGTCGACCAATCTGAAGACCAAAACTAGCAATACAATCAACGAATTCAAGAAGAACCTACAGTTACGCAAAAAAGCTAATTCCTACGTGACCAGGAAGATTACTCAAGAAAACAAGTATATCGATGGCGAAGTGAGGAACCACACAATCCCCGGGACAGTTTCTTGTCAAGTAGTGGGGACAAATACGGGAGACCCTATCCTCCCTGTTTTTTAGGCCAAAGATGTCGAGGAAAAGGAAAATGAGGTGTGTGAAGAGGAGGGGTCCCAGCATCCCCCAGTAGTACCACAACAAGTCCCCGTAGCCTTATTGCCCAACTCCACAACCGATGGCCACGAGGTCACAGGTAAGACCAACTTGGTCTTTAACATCTCCTCATAAATCTTGACACCTAGTAAGACCTTAGTTCTTAAAAAAGGCTTACGTTTCTGTCCTACCCCTAAATATGATTCATTTAATACAGAAGTCAAGTTGGGTAATTTTTCAGGACACTGCGGCTAAAGGCACAATTCCATGACACTGCTTTGACTGATACTTCACATACCATCCCACATAGCTCTATCGAATTAAATGACCTGTTTCTAATACTACCAAGTATATACAGTACAGACCAAAAGTTTGGACAGATCTTCTCATTCAAAGAGTTTTCTGTATTTTCATGACTATAAAACTTGTAGATTCACACTGAAGGCATCAAAACTATGAATTTACACATGTGGAATTATATACTTAACAAAAAAGTGTGAAACAACTGAAAATATGTCTTATATTCTAGGTTCTTCAAAGTTCTTTTGCTTTGATTACTGCTTTGCACACTCTTGGCATTCTCTTGATGAGCTTCAAGAGGTAGTCACCGGAAATGGTTTTCACTTCACAGGTGTGCCCTGTCAGGTTTAATAAATGGGATTTCTTGCCTTATAAATGGGATTGGGACCATCAGTTGTGTTGTGTAGACGTCTGGTGGATACACAGCTTTTATGGTACCTTCACACGCTGCAATATCGGCTGGCGATATGAGGCGATCTAACGTGCACGTTATTCATGCTTGCCTCAGATCGCTGCACCCGCAATCTCGCCCTGAAATAAAGGTGATGTGTCACCCTGGAAATCGCCTCACCCACAGCGGAATTTCCTCGCTGCTTCAGATGCCGCAATCCCAATGGCAATGTGGGCGTACATGGTCAGCGCTGCGAGCAGATAGGCATGCCACAGTGGTTTACACCGCACCCCATACACGCTCATTGGACAACGCAACAGCGTTATGATTGGTCAGCCTGCTCTGGAAGACTGGCTAATACATGATGCCATTGAAGATGTATGTGTTGCTGAACGGACAGCTCTTCAAATATGGTGCCCTGTGAACTGACAGCCAAAGAGAACACAATAGCCACCACCAATCATCGCAGACGGGGCGCGGACTACAGCACGCTGTGGCACGCCTACGGGAAATCATAGGCAACGCTGATTCCATCACTATCGCCCTATCACACGCCACAACACGGAAATATCACCTTCATGATTGAGGCTGATTTCAGAGCAGTGCTCAGGAATCAGGCGACAGGCGATTTATCGCCGCGAAATTCCCCAATCACACGCCGCAACTGTGAGGCAATTTCACGGCGGTTGCTCCGGGGTGACATATCGCCTTTAGGATTCCCAGGCGAGATGGCGGGGTGTGAAGGTACCAACAGTCCTAATGAATAGACTGTTAGAATTTGTATTATAGCAAGACAAAAGCAGCTAAGTAAAGAAAAATGAGTGGCCATCATTATTTTAATGGTACCTTCACACACTGCAATATCGTCTGGCGATATGAGGCGATCTAACGTACGCGTGCATGGTTTTCATGCTTGCATCAGATCACCGATGGCAGTATTACACACCGCAATCTCGCCCTGAAATAAAAGCGGTGTCGCCCTGGAAATCACCTCACCCACAGCGGAACCAATCCGGTCGAATTCCCTCGCTGCTTCACATGCCGCAATCCCAAAGACAATGTGGGCGTACATGATTAGCGCTGCGAGGAGATAGGCGTGCCGCAGTGGTTTACTCCGCGCCCCATACGCGCTCATTGGACAACGCAACAACGTTACGACTGGTCACGCTCTCTGGAAGGCTGGCTAATACATGACGCCATTGAAGATGCGTGTGTTGCTGAACAGACAACTCTTCAAATATAGCACCCTGTTAACTGACAGCCAATGGGAACACAATAGCCACCACCAATCATCGCAGACGGGCGCGGACTACAGCACGCTATGGCACGCCTACGGGAAATCATAGGCGACGCTGATTCCATCACTATCGCCCTATCACACGCCATAACATGGAAATATCACCTTCCTAATTCAGGCTGATTTCAGAGCAGTGCTCAGGAGTCAGGCGACAGGCGAGAGGCGATTTATCCCTGCGAAATTCCCCAATCACACGCCGCAACTGTGAGGCAATTTCACGGCGATTGATCCGGGGTGACGTATCACCTTTTGGATTCCCAGGAGAGATTGCGGCGTCTGAAGGTACCATCAGAAATTAAGGTCAGTCAGTCCGAAAAATTGAGAAAACTTTGAAAGTGTCCCCAAGTTCAGTTGCAATAACCATCAAGCACTACAAAGAAACTGGCTCACATGAGGATCGCCCCAGGAAAGGAAGACCAAGAGTCACCTCTGCTGCGGAGGATAAGTTCATCCGAGTCACCAGCCTCAGAAATTGCAGGTTAACAGCTCAGATTAGAGACCAGTTCAATGCCACACAAAGTTCTAGCAGCAGACACATCTCTACAACAACTGTTAAGAGGAGACTTTGTGCAGCAGGCATTCATGGAAAAATAGCTGCTAGGAAACCACTGCTCAGGACAGGCAACAAGCGGAAGAGACTTGTTTGGGCTACAGAACACAAGGAATGGACATTAGACTAGTGGAAATCTGAGCTTTGGTCTGATTAGTCCAAATTTGAGATCTTTGGTTCCAATCACTGTGTCTGTGCGACGCAGAAAAGGTGAACGGATGGAGTCTACATGCCTGGTTACCACCGTGAAGGATGGAGGAGGAGGTGTGATGGTGATGGGGTGCTACACCAGATGACCTGGCCTCCACAGTCACCAGACCTGAACCCAATTGAGATGGTTTGGGGTGAGCTGGAACACAGAATTAAGGCAAAGGGGCCAACAAGTGATAAGCATCTCTGAGAACTCCTTCAAGACTGTTGGAAGAGCATTTCCGGTGATTACCTCTTGAAGCTCATCAAGAGAATGCAAAGAGTGTGCAAATCAGTAATCAAAGCAAAATATGGCTACTAGTGATGAGCGAGTACTAATATGCTCGGGTGCTCGAAGCTCGGGCCGAGCATCCCGAGATACTCGTGTACTCGGCCCGAGTACCGAGCCCAATGTTATCCTATGGGAGACCCGTGTATTTTTATGAAATGACTGCCGGCAGCATGTAGAAACCCTAAAAATGTCACAAAATTCTCAGAAGAGTGCTTAAATGACATGGCAACACCATGGGGAAGACCCCTGGAAGCATTTCTCACTCAAAAGTCACAGCTGTGGACAATCTTGTCCGAGTTTCACGCCAATTTTACAGAGTCACCAGAAAACCTTCCAAAATGACACTACAATGAATATTCAGGGTGGAAATGTTAAGGGCACATACCCAATAGTGAGATACAGCTGGTGTATGTTACTTTTTGTGATTACATGAAAGATTTTACGTGAAAACATTGTGCGGCACTCCGATGTCCCTGAGAAGAGACGTACATGAAGCCCTGTGTTGACATATTGTGCCCATTTTGAGGAACTGGTTCTATTGTAGTATTTTCCTTTGCCAGGGCAGTCTAAAATTGGGAGGTTCACCAATGCCCCTGGATAGAGAAGTGCATGAGGACCTGTAAACCTGAAGTGCCCATTGTAAGGAAGTGGGTGTATTGTAGTATAGCCCTTTGGCAGGGCAGCCAAAAATTGGGAGGCTCCACATTGTCCCTGGATAGAGACGTGCAGGAGGGCCTGTAAACCTGAAGTGGGTGTATTGTAGTATAGCCCTTTGGCAGGGCAGCCAAAAATTGGGAGGCTCCACATTGTCCCTGGATAGAGACGTGCAGGAGGGCCTGTAAACCTGAAGTGGGTGTATTGTAGTATAGCCCTTTGGCAGGGCAGCCAAAAATTGGGAGGTTCAACAATGACCCATGCATACGGACATGCAGTAGGGCCTCTAAACCTCAAGTGGGTGTATTGAAGTATAGCCCTTTGGCAGGGCAGCCAAAAATTGGAAGGCTCCACATTGTCCCTGGATAGAGACGTGCATGAGGGCCTCAAAAAACATTTTTTCCATTGAAAAGGAGCGGGTCTCCTGTCGTTGTAATGCCCATTCTAAAAGAATGGGTGAAAAAATTTACCACTGGGGGTATACCTGAAACAACAGCCTAACTATTGTAACGGTCATCATGGTGGCACATGAGGAGAAGCAGGAGCAGTCCAGCAATTAGCCAAAGTCCAGAAGTGTGTACCCATGGGTGAGTGGAGGTAAATGGCAAATTCCCATAACAAAATTTAAATTCAGTTGTCATTTGTTGGTGGTGTGGTGAAGTCTGGCCCAATCCAACCCTTGTTCATCTTGATCAGAGTCAGCCTGTGAGCATTTTCAGTTGACAGGCTGGTGCGTTTATCAGTAATGATTCCACCTGCGGCACTGAAAACACGCTCTGACAAAACGCTAGCGGCAGGGCAGGCCAGGACTTCCAAGGCGTAGAGAGCCAATTCATGCCACGTGTCCAGCTTGGAGACCCAATAATTGTAAGGCACAGAGGAATCTCGCAGTACAGTTGTTCGATCAGCAAGGTACTCCTTCAGCATCTGGCCAAACTTAGCATTTCTTGTGGCACTACCCCGCACTTCAGGGGCTGTGGTACGTGAGGGGCTGAGAAAACTGTCCCACATCGTAAAGACTGTTCCCCTACCTCTGGCGGATTGGACTTGTGCCCCTCTCGGCCGTACGCCTTGGTTGTCCACCGATTCCTGACCTATGCCGCTAGCGTTTTGTGAGGGGAATGATTTGCCTACTTCCGTGACTATGGCCTTCTGGAACTGCTGCATTTTGGCTGACCTCTCCGCCTAAGGAATGAGAGACATAAAGTTCTCCTTGTAGCGTGGGTCTAACAGTGTTGCCAACCAGTACTGATTGTTGGCCAAGATGTTCTGAACGCGAAGGGTCACGAGCCAGGCAGCTTACCATAAAGTCAGCCATGTGCGCCAGACTCTTAACAGCCATCACTTCAGTATCCAGACCAACACGATGACTGAACATGCTGTCCTCCTCCTCTTCATTTCCCCTGTCCTCTGGCCAGCCACGCTGAATCAAGGGTATGACTGGTGTGCACGTCATATCCTCAATTTGGCCAGAGAGTTGCTCCATGTCTTCATCCTCCTCCTCCTCGTCATAGTTCTCCACTGCACGTTGTGATGAGATGAGGCTGGGCTGTGTGTTTTCACCCACACCCACTACTGTTTCTTGCTCCAAGTCATCGCGCTCGGCCTGCAATGCATCCTCTTTGTTTTTCAGCATAGACCGTTTTAGAAGGCAGAGTAGTGGTATGGTGACGCTAATAATGGCGTCATCACCGCTCACCATCTTGGTGGAGTCCTCAAAGTTTTGGAGGACGGTACATAGGTCGGACATCCATCTCCACTCCTCAGGTGTTATGTGTGGAGTTTGACCCATTTCCCAACGGCTTAGGTGATGCAGGTAGTCAACAACTGCCCTCTTCTGCTCACATATCCTGACCAACATGTGCAGAGTTGAATTCCAACTCGTGGGGACATCACACACCAGTCTGTGGGCCGGAACACGCAAACGGCGCTGAAAGCCGGCAAGGCCGGCTGAAGCAGCAGATGACTTGCGAAAATGTGCAGACAGACGGCGAACATTTACCAGCAGTTCAGACAGCTCTGGGTATGACTTTAGAAACTTCTGAACCACCAGGTTGAGCACATGGGCCACGCATGGAACATGCGTCAGCTGGCCTCGCCTCAAAGCTGCCACCTGGTTCCGGCCATTGTCACACACGACCTTTCCTGGCTTTAGGTTCAGAGGTGTGAGCCAGTGATCTGCCTGATGTTTCAGAGCTGTCCACACCTCTTCTACATTGTGGGGTTTTTCACCTATGCAGACTAGTTTCAGCACAGCCTGTTGCTGCTTCGCAGAGGCAGTGCTGCAGTGCTTCAAAGCTTGGGACTGGTGTGGAGGGTACAGTGGATGAGGATGCGCAGGAGGAGGAGGAGGAGGCTGAGAAGCATGACATTCCGGAGCTGTAGAGTGTCGGTGAAACCCTGACAGAGGTAGGGCCTGCTATCCTTGGTGTGGGAAGGACGCGTTCGGTCCCTCGCTCAGACTGGGTCCCAGCCTCCACAAAATTAACCCAGTGTGCCGTCAAGGAGATGTAGCGGCCTTGCCCACAAGCACTTGTCCACGTGTCTGTGGTTAGGTGGACTTTGGCTGAAACAGCGTTGTTCAGGGCACGTGTGATGCTGTTGGACACGTGGTTATGCAATGCGGGGACGGCACATCTGGACAAATAGTGGCGGCTGGGGACCGAGTAACATGGGACAGCAGCCGCCATCAGGTCGCGGAATGCTTCCGTCTCCACCAGCCGGAAAGGCAACATTTCTAGCGCTATGAGTCGCGAAATGTGAGAATTCAGGACTGTGGCATGTGGGGCGTTGGCAGCGTATTTGCGCCTGCGTTCAAATGTTTGCTGAATGGATAATTGAACGCTGCGCTGGGACAAGGACGTGCTTGATGGTGGTGTTATTTGTGCGTGGGCAACTTCAGGTGCAGGGCCGGAGGCTTGTTCGCAGCCAGCATGGACAGGGGATTGGTTCGCACGCACAACACGCGGAGACGTAGCAGTGACATCAGCAAGCACCGCTCCTCGACTCTGTTGTACTTCCCACAAAGTCGGGTGCTTGGCTGACATGTGCCTGATCATGCTGGTGGTGGTCAGGCTGCTAGTTTTGGTACCCTGCTGATACTGGCATGGCAGGTGTTGTAAATGGCCTTTTTAGAGTCATCTGGAGCCAACTTAAAAAACTCCCAGACTCGGGAAGACCTAACATTTGCACAGGCACCTTGAGTCGTGTTGTTGTTCCGGGGAACGGTTGCCTGCCTTCTGCCTGCGGACACGACCCTGCTTCGTACTGCCTGTTGTGATGCTACGCCTCCCTTCCCCTGTGCACTGCTGGCCTCACTCTGCATATCGTCCTGCCATGTTGGGTTAGCTACTGGATCATCCACCACATCGTCTTCCTCTTCCGCACCCTGATCCTCCTCCTGACTTCCTGGCAATTGTGTCTCATCATCGTCCACCCCTTGTTGAGACACGTTGCCAACGTTCCGTTCGTGAGAACGTGGCTGCTCAAATATTTGGGCATCTGTACATACCATCTCCTCATCACACACTTCAACAGGAGCTGGCGAGAGGCCAGATTCTGAAAATGGATACGTGAACAGCTCTTCCGAGTGTCCTAATGTGGGATCAGTAATGTCCGTGGATGTGTACTCGGCCTGGTGGTAGGAAGGAGGATCATGTTGGGAAATGTGCGGTGCAGTATCACGGCTACTGACACTTGACCGTGTGGAAGACAGTGTCACGGGTGGCACGGATGACAGGGTAGAGGCCACGCGCAGACGGTCCCAGCGTTTGGCCAATCAGCCATAAGGTTTGAGGACGGTCCGTCTTTCAGGGGCATTTACCTTCTGTGTAGATAAAGAGAAGGTATGATAAGATCTCCCTATCATGGGGAGACGGCTGGGAAGGTCTTGTGCTCGGTCTGGTTTCTACACCAGTATTCTGGGTCTCTAGGACCCAGCAGGTTCTTCCCACCTTTATAAGGAGTTTCATTGCCCTCCCTCGGTGCAGGTGATATTTCCTTGTGCACTCATTATCCTTGCTCCAGCAGAAGCTGAGGTTGTGGAGGTTGCTGTGCTCTGCTGCAAGATAAGTGTTTTCTTTCCCCATTGTCTGTTTTTTCCTTGTGTTTGTCTTTAGTTGTTAGTGGAGGGGTCTAGTGAACCTCTCCATCTGATCCTTAGATAAGGTAGTGCTAGGATCAGAGAGGGACGAGGTTCGTGGTCGGCGACAGTTGAGGAAACTGTATAGGGACGTTAGGGCAGACAGGGTCAGCCCCAGTAAGACTAGGGGTCACCCTCTCCCTCTTGTGCCCATAGCTTTAGGGACTCCTTATTCCCCCCCCCGTCGTGGTCCTACGCTGAGTGCCTCTCCCGCTCCCAGCGTGACAGACAGGGTGTTTGTGGAGGTGCCCATCTGACTTGAAGCATTATCCGCTATCCAAGTAACAACCTGTTGACACTGGTCTTGGTTCAAGAGCGGTGTACTGCTGCGGGCCCCAAGAATTTGGGACAGGACGTGCGAGCGAGTAGATGTGCCCCTTTGTTGTTGCGAAATTAGTGCTTGCACACGACCTCGGCCTCTGCCTGCACAACCATCACGTCCACTTCCTTGTTCCTTGCCAACGCCCTTGCGCATTTTGATCCTGTATACAGCGACAACAGTCTGGTGACTGTTGAGGTCACAGGAGAGTAGGATTTTAGTCCCTAACCTGTATCAAGGTAGTAAGTACAACAGTCTGGTGACTGTTATGGTCACAGGAGAGAAGGATTTTAGTCCCTAACCTGTATCAAGGTAGTAAGTACAACAGTTTGGTAACTGTTCAGATCACAGGAGAGTAGGATTTTAGTACCTAACCTGTATCAAGGTAGTAAGTACAACAGTCTGGTGACTGTAATGGTCACAGGAGAGTAGGATTTTAGCCCCTAACCTGTATCAAGGTAGTAAGTACAACAGTCTGGTAACTGTTCAGATCACAGGAGAGTAGGATTTTAGTCCCTAACCTGTATCAAGGTAGTAAGTACAACAGTCTGGTAACTGTTCAGATCACAGGAGAGTAGGATTTTAGTCCCTAACCTGTATCAAGGTAGTAAGTACAACAGTCTGGTGACTGTAATGGTCACAGGAGAGTAGGATTTTAGTCGCTAACCTGTATCAAGGTAGTAAGTACAACAGTCTGGTGACTGTTGAGGTCACAGGAGAGTAGGATTTTAGTCCCTAACCTGTATCAAGGTAGTAAGTACAACAGTCTGATAACTGTTCAGATCACAGGAGAGTAGGATTTTAGTCCCTAACCTGTATCAAGGTAGTAAGTACAACAGTCTGGTGACTGTAATGGTCACAGGAGAGTAGCATTTTAGTCCCTAACCTGTATCAAGGTAGTAAATACAACAGTCTGGTGAATGTTGAGGTCACAGGAGAGTAGGATTTTAGTCCCTAACCTGTATCAAGGTAGTAAGTACAACAGTCTGGTGACTGTAATGGTCACAGGAGAGTAGGATTTTAGTCCCTAACCTGTATCAAGGTAGTAAGTACAACAGTCTGGTAACTGTTCAGATCACAGGAGAGTAGGATTTTAGTCCCTAACCTGTATCAAGGTAGTAAGTACAACAGTCTGGTGACTGTAATGGTCACAGGAGAGTAGGATTTTAGTCCCTAACCTGTATCAAGGTAGTAAGTACAACAGTCTGGTGACTGTTCAGATCACAGGAGAGTAGGATTTTAGTCCCTAACCTGTATCAAGGTGGTAAGTACAACAGTCTGGTGACTGTAATGGTCACAGGAGAGTAGGATTTTAGTCCCTAACCTGTATCAAGGTAGTAAGTACAACAGTCTGGTGACTGTTGAGGTCACAGGAGAGTAGGATTTTAGTCCCTAACCTGTATCAAGGTAGTAAGTACAACAGTCTGGTGACTGTTGAGGTCACAGGAGAGTAGGATTTTAGTCCCTAACCTGTATCAAGGTAGTAAGTACAACAGTCTGGTGACTGTACTGGTCACAGGAGAGTAGGATTTTAGTCCCTAACCTGTATCAAGCTAGTAAGTACAACAGTCTGGTGACTGTTATGGTCACAGAAAAGCTTTGATAGCGATCTGGATCACCCTGCCTATATCCTCCTAGATTAGTCCTGAGAAGGACTGTTGTGGTAAGCAGCAGTTTGCAGCCCTGTTCCGGATCTACCTATGAGGGCCGCAAATCTGTCCCTAAGCAGCAGCAGACACTCTCCCTACACTCACTGTCTGGATGGCTGTGTGCAGAGCACAGCGCGGCCGGGTCTTATAAAGGCTCGGTCACGCTGTGCAGGCCGGCCAATCACTGCAATGCCACAACTAACAGGGCTGTGGCATTGCAATGGTCTGCCAGCCAATCCCTGCATGTGGGCTGGCTCTCTAAAGAGCGCCAACATGCAGGGATGAGGACCACGAGCACAGCACGAGTATCGCGAGATTACTCGGTGCTCGCTGAGTAGCCCGAGTACAGTGATACTCGTGCGAGTACCGAGCAGCGCAGAGCATACTCGCTCATCACTAATGGCTACTATGAAGAAATCTAGAATATAAGACATATTTTCAGTTGTTAACCACTTTTTTGCTAGGTATATTATTCCACATGTGTTAATTCATAGTTTTGATGCCTTCAATGTGAATCAACAATTTTCATAGTCATGAAAATACAGAAAACTTTTTGAATGAATGTGTGTCCAAATGTTTGGTCTGTACTGTACACACCACCTAGGAGCCACCTAGATTGTACTTATGTACAATTGGTTAAAAACGAAATCAACTGATATGCATAGAAAAATTCGTAGAGGCGAGTTCCGCCTCCATGACAATCTCTCATCACAAGAGACTCAAGCCATTAGGGATCTTAGGAATAACAAAACAATAGTTATTAAACCGGCGGATAAAGGTGGTTCCATTGTTGTAATAGATCACAGCTACTATGTGCAGGAAATTCAGAGACAACACTTGCTCTGTGGAATAAGACCCCACACCACAGATCAGATCACTTATTGAAGAAAGAATTAGACATCACCTTGGAATAGGTACTTTAGATTCTAAGTTAGCCAAATACCTTATAAATCAACACCCGATCACACCTGTCTTACCTAAGGTGCATAAGAATCTGACACAACCCCCTGGACGTCTGATAGTGGCCTCCACAGATTCCATCTTGTCACCCCTCGTCATCGTATTTGACAAGTTGCTAACACAGTTGGTTCCATTAATACCATCCTATTTGAAAGATACATAGCATTTTTTATTGGTTCTTCACGATATCTGTCAGATTCCCACAGATGCCCTACTGATAACTTTGGGTGTTAATTCCCTACATACTAGCATTAATCACCTTATGGGTCTCCAAGCAGTGACATGGTTCCTTCATACATTGACTTCATCACAGGCAAAATTGCATTCTCCATTGATCTCCTCACATTGGTCCTAGAACATAACCACTTCCTCTTCCAAGACCAGTGCTATATTCAGCGTAGGAGAACCGCAAATGGCTCAAATGTGGCACCCCCCCATGCAAACATCATTATGGCCAAATTTGAAGAGGACTACGTCATCCAGCACCCTCTATTTAGAGAGCATTGCATCACATGCAGATGTTACATTGATGATGTCTTCCTCATTTGGCGAGGCACGACATTGGAACTATCACATTTTTTTTGATAGTATCAATTCCTTTGATCCCGATCTGTCCTTCACTATCCATTGGGATTACACCTCCAAGCAGTGACATGGTTCCTTCATACATTTTCTGACATCACCAGAGGCAAAATTGCATTCTCCATTGATCTCCTCACTGGTCCTAGAACATAACCACTTCCTCTTCCAAGACCAGTACTTTGTTCAGCGTAGGAGAACCACGATGGGCTCAAACGTGGCACCCCACTACGCAAACATCTTTATGGCCAAATTTCAAGAGGACCACGTCATCCAGCACCCTCTGTTGAGAGCACATTGCATCACATGGAGACGTTACATTGATGACATCTTCCTCATTTGGCGAGGCACAACATTGGAACTATCAAATTTTTTTGATAGTATCAATTCTCTTGTTCAAAATCTGTCCTTCACTATCCATTGGGATTACACCTCTATCAATTTTCTCGACACCCTGGTACAGAGGGATCAGGAAGGGTGGTTATTGACAGGCTTATATACCAAACTGACAGACACCAACAGTTCACTTCACTACACTAGCTGCCACCCTAACCACATCAATAAATCACTTCCCCATTCACAACAAACCAGGATTTCAATAATAGTCTCCGATACTATTAAGCGTACATTGAGACATCGTGAAATGAGTCGTAAATTTCAAAACCGTGGATATCCAGAATACCTAGCTTTACCACGACCATCATCACAAACGAGAACAACAGGTGCTAGCTGGCTGCGGCTGAAGTGCAGGGTCATGGGTCACAGGGATTTGCAGCGCTCTAATGGCCCGGTCTTTCAGGACTACAAAGTCTGCATCAGGGTGTTCTAGGGCCCATAGACGCAGCTGAGTATGATCGGTGGGTGAATGCAACCCCTGAATAAACTGTTCAGTCAGCATTTTATCCCCCTCCCGCACAATGATGGGGTCTACCTATTTTAAGGCCCGCAGCACCTCCTGGAGGTTCAAGGCGTAGTCCTGTATGCTATCCTGTGATCTCTGTCTGCAGTGGTAAAACCTCATTCTCAACTCAGCCTCAGTGCGGGTTTCAAAAGCAAGTCTTAAGTTATTAAATATTTGGATTTCCGAAT
Source organism: Allobates femoralis (assembly GCA_033576535.1). Taxonomy (NCBI): domain Eukaryota; kingdom Metazoa; phylum Chordata; class Amphibia; order Anura; family Aromobatidae; genus Allobates; species Allobates femoralis. The sequence continues at coordinate 257,831,694 of JARQOC010000002.1, read as the reverse complement.
CTTTATCTGCATCTGACCAAGACTCGGCTTCACGCTCTGCTGCACCTGTTAACTGTCCTAGCACAACAGACGCTCTTTGCTTGCCAGTCATTGTATACATGTCCAGTGCATTGCGTATCTTTTTCCTAAACCCAGCCAGGGTCTGCCATCATATTGTCGTAACCACGCCGCTCCCAGGACACATGACAGAGAGAGTGGCGCGATCGGTGCCACAGCTCCAGGTGCTGCGGCTGCTCCGACACTAGCATTCCCATGCGCATCCATCCTCACTCCTCCCTAGTTAACTTTAGCATGTGTCTCAAAAGAAAAAGCAGTCGGCGGCTCCTCAAGCGTGGAGTTGAGTGCTCGGGTATTTCCGGATCAGGCCACTGCTCTTCGTCGGCTTTCAGCAGAGCGAGGGGCGGTACTTATCTTTGCGCACTTTTAGCAGTTACGCCCCTCTTCTTCCTGCACTCTGTGTGACACAGTAATGGCAGCCCAGTTTAACAGTTCCACACAGTCAATACGCAGCACACAGTACCCCGTTTTACCGGGCACGGGATCCTGTTCATGACACCAAAAGCTGACCCACACCAGGGCCGTGGGGTACCCAGTTCAGGGCGTTAATTTACTGGGGATGTCATGGCATTTGTTGCCCGTTCCTGTGGCCCTGGTGCAGGGCTGTGGAGTCGGAGTCGTGGAGTCGGAGTCGGAGTCGGAGCTAGTTTTGGCCGGAGTCGGAGTCGGAGTCGGTAGAAATGTACCGACTCCGACTCCAGCTTTAAAAAAATGTATTAATATTTCATAATTGAACTTTCATATTCATTTTATAAATGTTACTCAAATATTTATGTTCTATCAAACTATGAACAACAGTGATAAGCAGTTCTGCTGGAGATAGAGACATTTCTTACTTCTTGTGTGTCACTGTTCTCCACTGCCCTTATCTATTCTTATACTTGGTTAACTTCATGCTGCCCCAACCCCCCTACTTACAATGTATGAAACTGAAAGTGAAAATGTGTTGCAAATTCTTAGTAGTAACTTGGCTCCTCCTCGTCTAGACTAGATCATACTAGCCGGTGTGCATCTTCCAAGCATCTCACAGCTGCCTGCTACTCAGAAGAAGAGGAAGACTGTAAGAAGTATTATCCACAAACTTTGCATCAGTTAACTGTGAGTACATGAGGAATAATAACAGTATTACTGACCAGTATATCAGTTGTACGACCTGGCAATAATTTTGTACAATTGTTTTTAGGAAAAACAATTGTCATTTGGATTGTGAATGCAAAGAGGAGGGTTAATTGCAAGTGGCATTGCTACATCAATGAAACGGAGAGAGGAGCTACTATTACAAAATAACATTCTTTTGGCAGCTGTTTATGTAGACCCAATGCATCGGATTCTTCTAGATGATCAACAGCTGAGTAAAGGAAAAGAAGCTCTGTTTGAAATAGCAGTAAGGATGAAAGGATTGCAAAACAGTCAGGAGGAACAAGAAGAATTTGATCGTCCTGCCACATCTTCACCCTCATCATCAACTGATGAAGAATTTAATATCGAAAAATATTTGTATCAGAAGGACCGTGCAAAGCGTTCCCGCATGGAAGAGTCATCCCCATCAAAGAACACAGCCAGTACATTTCAGCAGAATTTTTCATGTGCACTAAAAGAGATTGAGAAATTTGATCGTTCATCAAAAATAACAGTGCAACAAGCGATTCCCCTGTATCCTGACATTGTCAGAGATGTTGCCCGAGTGGTTACTGCTTTGCCACCAACCCAAGTTAGTGTAGAGAGGTTGTTCTCTGCTCTCAAAATAATTAGATCAGACTTGAGGGCATCCATGAAGGAGGATCTGACAGAGGCTATACTTTTTCTGAGGACAAATGTATAGATTTCTTATTAACAGAATAACAGGGTTTATTGAAATTTACTTACAGTTTTGAAAAGTTTATAAAAGTTATTTGGTATATTCTAATTGTATCTAATAAATATAGTGTTTGCTCTAAGTGGTCTGATTATTTATATGATGGTGAGAAACTGAATAAGCTCCATGTTAATATTTTACAACAGTAAATTTATTGTTACGAAGTGGCCATTTATGAAGGAGTCGGAGTCGGAGTCGGAACCTGATAAAATCCTGGAGTCGGAGTCGGAGTCGGAGTCGCAACTGTGTCTTACCGACTCCACAGCCCTGCCCTGGTGGTCGCTGAAAAAGGGGAAAAATAAAAAGTATTAGTGACACCACTTACAGTTCCCGGTAATGATACCGGCACTGCGGGACAGACCTCCAGGGTGATGGTGGAGCAGCAAGATGGTTATGCTCCCTGTGGGTGGAGGGGATGGCAGCTCTACAAACAGCCTTTACTTGAAAAGAACTTGGCTCACCAATAGAGTGGTGCACAAAAAATAGTTCAATGTATATTCAAGAGTTGGCACACACAACAAAAAATGGAGAACATTTGTTTTCAGCAAAAAACCTTTTATTGTTTTCTTGCTTTTAGGCATAGAAGAATATTCCCTATGTTTCGACTCAATGAGTGTTCTTCAGGGAAAAAATGTTTTTGAACTATAAATCAAGAAACAACATAAACAATATCAGACATCTTGTCATTACAATGTCAATGTACAAAAATTATGTCAAGCTGACATGTAACAACTAGAAACAAATGCATACCTATGTTGAGACAGTATAGGTTTTTTGGTTATAATGAAGCATGTGTATTGTGTTTGGTCCTAAATAAACTTCTTATAGGACCTCTTGATCCAGATCCCAGGTTTTGGGAACCAACTAGGTAAAAACCAGGTGGTCCCTAAGGTTGCATGCTCTTTTATTGCAAAATAGTGGAGGGTTTTTGAATTCTTGAATATCTGGGTAAGCAGTAGATACATACACTGCAAATTTAGAACCACATGGTCTTAATAGGGAATATGAAATCATGTCTTAGTGTATTCCTTTTTCCTATAATCCAACTTCTTTGGAGCAGGGGAACCATGTTGCCACCCACCTGAATGGTCTGCTTTGACTGAATATTGTTATACCCAATGTCCAATAACAACTGATGAGGTGACATAATCACAAATGCACTGTGTATAATTGATGCTGTACTGAATTCACCTGGATTCACAATACCTTGATCTTGGATCTCTCCCAGCGACCAGCTCCTCACTCCGGCTCTCTCCACAGACTGACTGGATTAACTGAAACTAATTGACTCCTCCCCTTAGGCCTGGATCTTTTAAAGGGGAACTGGCTTAAGGCAGCCAGTAGAGCTACCCCTTCAGGTCTGGGGTGGAAGGTGTTGTGTGCTGTGTGAACCAAGGTGTAATTCCCTCCTTGCATCGGTGGATCGTGTAGCAATTCTCTGCAGGGTTGCCACATTGGCTTTGCAGGGCTATATATAATTTGGTGGCTGTGCTGGGCCCTACAGTATGGAGGCTGTGCTGGACTATATATAATTTGGAAGCTGTAGTGGGCTATATGGAGGTGGTGCAGGGCTATATATAATTTGTAGGCTGCCGGGCTCTATGGAGGCTTTGCTCAGCTATTTAGAGGCTTTGCTGGCTTATTTGGAGGCTGTGCTGGGCTATATATAATTTGGTGGCTGTGCTGGGCCTTACAGTATGGAAGCTGTGCTGGACTATATATAATTTGGAAGCTGTGGTGGGCTATATGGAGGTTGTGCAGGGCTATATATAATTTGTAAGCTGCTGGGCTCTATGGAGGCTTTGCTCAGCTATTTAGAGGCTGTGCTGGCTTATTTGGAGGCTGTGCTGGGCTATATATAATTTGGAGGCTGTGCTAGGCTGTATGAATTATTTGGAAGCTGTGCTGGGTTGTATATATTATCTGGAGGCTGCTGCTGCGCTGTATATAGTTGGAGGCTGTGCTGGGCTGGCACAGCCTCCAGATAATATATATAGCCCAGCAGCAGCCTCCAGATAATATATACAGCTCTGCACAGCCTCAATATTATATATACAGCCTACCCAGGAGCCTTTATATTATATACACAGCCCGCAGCTTCTATATTAAATTCATCAATCGTGGTTTGTGTTAAAAGGGCCCACTGAGACTGTTTCGCCCGGGGCTCACAAAAACCTGGAGCAGGCCCTGGGTTAGATGTTTAGGAGTGGGATCGGATTACAGTGAGCATTTGTCTTTAGTTCTGTCATTGACTGGCATTGATTTTTCTGGTGGCCGGTCGGAGTCAGCAGTGATGCAGAGACTGGCGGCTTTGGCCTTTTGGATTAAATTGCAAGGTTTGGCTGACCTGACAAAGGACATTTTGATGAAACAGGCTATGAGAAGTTTTCAGGAAGGGGTGAAGACTCGAGACTCGAGGAGACCGGTTTCTTTTGGGTTATTGGTTACACTTGTGGAGTCTTTAGAACGGGTTTGTTGTGCTAGTTATGAAGTGTTGTTGTTCTTGACAGCGTTTGTTTTGCCATTTTTTGGGGCATTTTGGATAAGTGAGTTGGTTAGCATATCCAAAAGGGTCCAGGGTAGCTTGTTGGTCAGTGAGGTGTGCTTGCTGCCAGAGAGGTTGGAGTGTTACTTGAAGCGTTCCAAAATAAATCAGTTAGGAAAGGGATGTCTGGTTGTCTTCTACTGGATTGGGGGTCATAGATGTTGCCCAGTTACAGTGGTTGGGGAATTTGTGAAGCTGAGGGGAAGTTCCCGGATCCTTTTTGCTGCATCAGGATGGGTCAGCATTATCGCAATATCAATTTTTGGCTGTGTTCAGGACTTGTTTGTCTAGGTTGGTGTTAGACCCGGTAATTTTGGTTCCCATTCCTCCTGTATTGGCACAGCAACTGAAGCTGCACATTGGGATTTGGTTGAGGAGATGGTCTGCTGAATTGGTAGGTGGGAGTCATCTAGGTTTCGGTCCTATGTTCGCCCGTATCTGGTTATGGCTTATGGTAAATTTTGTTTGTGGTTGTTGTTTGGCTAATGTTGTTGGTGGTTATCACCTTCCAGGTCCGAGCCTTGTTTGGATTTTAGGACACTCTTTCTTTCATTTTTTGGAGGATGTTACGTGCGGATGTATGCCCGGATGGTCGGCAACTTGGACTTAAAAGAGAGGTAGTGACGGTGAGGTGGCTGCTTTGGAGGGGCATGACCTGGAGCCAGATTATACTGGAATTTGCAGATTATTGCAGTGTGGACCATCCTCCAGATGTTTTGGTGCTTGTGTTGGAGGAAATGACATTAGCGTACGATCCTCCAGAGAATTGATAAGTGATATTAAATTTGATTTGTTACATTTGTGGTTAATGTATCCAGGCATTCTTATTGTATGGTCAGACATTGTAGCACGGTGATGTGGCGGTACATGCGCTCCATTTCTTCCCTGAACAATAAACGGTTTAAGATCAATGAAGCAGTGGCAAGGTTTGTTATTAGAAATGGAGGTTTGATGGTACGGCACAAGGATTTGGTATCCACAAGGAAAGGGATCCTGTCACCTCCAGAACGCCTCCTGAGTTATCAAAACATGTATCTGCAGCATCCTATCAGTAATCTCACACTCCTTTTGTCTCCTAAAAGCATCCTGTGAAAGTGCATAAGAACGATTTAATACTCACTCATTAGTGATTATAATTAGCAGGGACTATATTCTTTAGTCCCCAGGGCGGGCTGTTTTGCAGGCTCCAGGATCCTCCCTCTCTCTGTTTGTGTGCTTTGTTTGTGCAGGCTTTACCATCCCCCTCTCTATCACTCACAGAATGCAAATCATTAGTCCTGCCTTCAGCTCCACATCACAGCAGCACAGACAGAGAGAGGGTGGATCATTCAGGCTGCAAAACAGCCCTCCCTGGTGACTAAAGAATATAGCCCCTGCTAATTATAATCACTAATGAGTAAGTATTAAAACGTTTTAATGCACTTTCACAGGATGCTTTTAGGAGACAAAAGGAGTGTTAGATTAGTGATAAATAAACTAAAAGAAGGAAGCAAGCGTAGATAGGGTCTTATCTTTTTAACAATCAGCGGCTTAAGAGCCGTAATGAACACTGCTCACCTGGTCTAGTTGTGTGACACACAACCAGTATGAAAGACATGTAATGGCGTCTGCTGCTGGACCCACACCTCCACGTGCTACGTGGTTGAATTCCAGAATTTTCCCAGGGACAATGTGTCGTCGGTCCGCGCTGCCACAAATCCAGGATTTGTGGCAGCGCGGACCGACGACACATTGTCCCTGGGAAAATTCTGAGATTAGTGATAGGAAGCTTCAGGGACATGTTTTGATAGCTTAGGAGGTGTTTTGTAGGTGACAGGATCCCATTAAGGCGTGATGGGGTCCATCTTAACGCGATGGGGACAGATTTGTGGATGTTGGATTTAAGGGAGGACGTCAATCAGGTCCTTGATGTGTGGAGGGACCCGACCGTATAAGGGGTCACACGGCCGGTCGGTGGCAGAAGATAGGTCTGGGTCTGAGGCTATTTAAGGATTATGTACCTTGTTAAAGGAAAGGTAAGAGGATATAAAATGGTACATCCCTGGAAATGTGGCGGGCATAGGTCTCGCATAGTTGGGGGTATCAGCTGGATAGTGCTGATACCTTATTTCCCGGGGCTAGTGCAATGCTGCCAGGGAGATTGTGGTCTATGGGATGTGTGAGTTATTGCCTCAGGCCTAGACCCATGCAACATTAAATATTGGAATGTGTTGTGGGGATGCCATGTGTAATTGGGGCCCCTGAGTTATTTTGTATTATTTAATAAAGGCTGCTGTGGCCAATTTCTACCAAGTCATTGCAGTCATGCGTCTTATTTATGGAGTTGGGTTTAAGTATTTGGGTGCTATAATGCATGGAATGACAAAATCCCTCTTAATTTGTCATGAGTAGTATATAGTACAAGTAATGAAATGATCTCAGGTACAAAGACCCTAAGTGGACAACAAAAGTTTTACAAACACAGAAATAAAAATTTTAATCCCTTCAAAATAAATAAAATAAATAGGTTTATATATTTATTGTTTATTTTGTATCTTTGCATGAGTAAAGTCTTGACTTGTAATGATAAATAATCAAAACGTTGTTTGTGCCTTCAAATTGGTATTGATAAAATCCTCAGCTCAAATAACAAACTCAATAGCTGAATCTCCAGGGGACACAGTGACATCTAGTGGTTACATTGCAAAAGTATTCATAATTGTAACATGTATGCAGTTATCTTGTAGATGAATGCATCATATAATTGAGTTCTATAAAGAATCTATACTTTTATACTATACCTAATGTAGCTTGAGTTCAGTAAACGGATATGTAGAGTTCACCATACACATTAGATGGCTGTACGAACAGGAGCACCGAGTTCAGCCAGACATATCTGGTGGCAGCTTATCTCAGGAAGAACAGAAGGATCATTATTCCAATACAAGACATGCCAGATCCTCAACTCCTCCGATAATATATTGTCCATATACTCCACACAGATTGTCAGCACAACCTGTACAGGTTTGACAGACATTAGTCTAATGTATATGAGAGGCTTAAGATGGTTCAATAAGGTTTCATATCCCTATTGCAAATACTAAGAACTTTTGTCATCTGATACTATTTTGTCTTAGGACTGTAGTGTTATACCGTTTAAGCTAAATATGCCTCATTGCATTGCTATAAACAATTATGCTTTAAAGGGAATCTGTCAGAAAGCATCAATCCTCCAAAGCTGTCTACACTGTGTTCCAAATTATTATGCAAATTGGTTTTAAGTGTCATAGGGTTTTATGTTATTTTATCTTTTTTTTCAATGAAACCCATTGATGGTATTCTGTCTCAGGGTTCTTTGGATCATTGAAATCAATCTCAGATATCTGTGATAATTAGTTTGGCAGGTGAGCCCAATAAAAGGAAAACTGGATGTTCCACAATATTACGCAGGCCACAGTTTTCAAGTAACATGGGACAGAAAAAGGATCTCTCTGCTGCTGAAAAGCAACAAATAGTGCAATGCCTTGGACAAGGGATGGAAAACATTTGATATTGCACGAAAACTTAAGTGTGATCATTGTATTGTGAAGAGATTTGTGGCTGATTCTGAGCACAGATATGTTCGTGCAGATAAAGGCAGAATGAGGAAGATTTCTGCCAGGCAAGTTCATCAGATTAAGAGAGCAGCTGCTAAAAAGGCCTTACAAACCAGCAAACAGATATTTGAAGCTGCTGGTGCCTCTGGAGTCCCTCAAACCTCAAGGTGTAGGAGCCTTCAAAGGCTTGCTGTGGTGCATAAACCTACAATTCGGCCACCCCTAAACAGAGCTCACAAGCAGAAACGGTTTCAGTGGGCCCAGACATTCATGAAGACTAACTTTCAACCAGTCTTGTTTACTGATGAGTGCTGAGCAACCCTGGAAGGTCCAGATGGATGGAGTAGTGGATGGTTGGTGGATGGCCACCATGTCCCAACAAGGCTGCGACGTCAGCAAGGAGGCGGAGGAGTCATGTTTTGGGTTGGAATCATGGGGAAACAGCTGGTAGGCCCCTTTAAGGTTCCTGAAAGTGTGAAAATTATCTCTGCAAAGTATATAGAGTTTCTGACTGAGAACTTTCTTTCATGGTACAAAAAGCAGAAACGTGCCTTCAGGAGCAAAATCATCTTCATGCATGACAATGCACCATCTCATGCTGCAAAGAATACCTCTGTGTCATTGGCTGCTATGGGCATAAAAGGAGATAAACTCATGGTGTGGCCACCATCTTCCCCCTGACCTCATCCCTATAGCGAACCTTTGGAGTATAATCAAGCAAAAGATCTATGGGGGTGGGAGGGAGTTCACATCAAAACAGCAGCTCTGGGAGGCTATTCTGACATCATGCAAAGAAATACAAGCAGAAACTCTCCAGAAACTCACAAGTTCAATGGATGCAAGAATTGTGAAGGTGAGATCAAAGAAGGGTTCCTATGTTAACATGTAACTTGGCCTGTTAGGATGTTTTGGAGTTAAATAGCTTTTTATTTCAGTGAATGTGACCTCCTAATGCTGCAAATTCAACAAATGAGCATTTTCAGTTCTTTAAAACATATCAAATGTTTAGAAACTCTACTGTAACTAATAATTTGTAACAGTGCATTTAGAGGTTTTTTTTTAATTTTTAAGATTATACTGTTATCATTGAGAGGTTTCTTCAATAAAATTTGATGTATACTCTAAAGGGTGATGACTTTTATTACACTGACTGTCATTTGCACTGACCATTTAGGAAAATCAGAGAAAAAGATCATTTGCATAATAATTTGGAATACAGTGTATAGTAATCTCTCCATCCTAGTCCTCTTGCAGTAATGTCCCCATCCTGATCCCTTCTTGTAGTAATATTCCCATCCTGGTCCCCATCTTGTAGTAATAACCCCTTCCTGATCCCCTTCTTGTAGTAGTAATGGCCCCATTTTGGTTTCCATCTTGTAGTAATGTCCCCATGCTGGTCCTCTTCTTGTATTCATGCCAATCTTGATCCCCTTCTTGTAGTAATGTCCCTATCTTGTAGTAATGTCCCCATCCTGATCCCTTCTTGTAGTAATATTCCCACCCTGGTCCCCATCTTGTAGTAATGTCCCCATCCTGGTCCCCTTCTTGTAGTAATAACCCCTTCCTGATCCCCTTCTTGTAGTAGAAATTGCCCATTCTCGTTTCCATCTTGTAGTAATGTCCCCATGCTGGCCCTCTTCTTGTATTCATGCCAATCTTGATCCCCTTCTTGTAGTAATGTCCCTATCTTGTAGTAATGTCCCAATCTCAGAGTAATGTCTTCATCCTGATGCCCTTCTTGTAGTAATTGTCCCCATCCTGCTTCCCTTCTTGTAGTAATGTCCCCACTCTGGTTCCCATCCAGGGGCTGACTGGCCCACCGGAGGATCGGGAGAATCCCCGGTGGGCCCCGACACGTGGCCATGCCCCCAAGCCCGCCCCCTTACCCCCCTGGGCCCCCCGGTCCGGTAATATCGCAAATCATATCGGCAGCACTGCTGATATGATTAGTGATGCCTGTGCCAGTCTGCAGCTGCAAAGCAGGGAGAGCAATCTCCCTGCTCTGCCTGCTGCCGCCACTGTGCCGCTTTGACACCCGCCGGCGCGTGCGCAGGACATCAGTCTCAGGGGTGATGACATGCTTCCTGTGTGAATATTCGTAAATGACCAGCACTCAGAGCGTTTGCGGTTTTATGGTGCTATTGGGAAAGGGTCAAGTGATCCGTAGTAAATAATGAATGAAGAATCCCAGCACTCATATATTTGATTTTTTTGCTCAAGGTGATTTTATTTACAGTTCATGCAGATGTGTCAGGTGACATGCAGGACAAAAGACGTTTCGGCCAACACTATGGCCTTGTTCACAAAGTCACTATAAGAAGGAATATACAAAAATGAATACAGTGCAGGTGAAATATATACAGTATTTACATAGACATTCAGTCAATGAACTTATTGATTGGTTTTGGATTTTCTATGAATCTTTCTGCTTTAAAAATGGGGTAACTTTAGAGGGTGTGATATTCAGATACAAGAGGTGGTACTAGGGTAGAGGGTATCGTTTGACCTACACTGTGCCACACTTGGCGAATACTACCGGCAAAGTAAAATTCCTAGAGGACTCAGATGTAATCTAAGACCAACTCTTTTCTCCGACGACGAGAAATACTGCGCTACATTCCAAAAAATCCTAAACAAGTGCTCATTGGACTTGATCTTATTAACTATAGAACATTTACAAGACGCCATAAAAGTCTCTGAAGAAAGAGTCGCTACTATTGAAACCCAATTAACTACAACACTTAGTAGTACAGAGTTCTCTAATCTAAAGAGCAGAGTGGAAACAGCACTCGCCACACACAAAAAAACATTATAAGAGAGAAAAAGAACTAAATTCCAAAGAGATACGGAAGACTATCTCACCAACAAGGTATATAGGTGGGACGGAACAATACCTAGAAGACCATGGCCAAGACCAAGGCGACCAGCCGGAGGACAACCACCATCTGGCGGCTCAACACCATCAGGCGGCACACCAGCAGGCTCCGGGAGCGAAGGTGGAGACTCACCTACCCCACGCCCTCAACCGGCTTTTTTAGGCCAAACCGGAAGACCACAAGGCGGTCCAGGCGGTGGAGAAACAAATCGACAGATGATCCTCAGGTCACAGGTAGGGGTCCAAACCTAGTAGTAAACATCTCTGATTACTCTTTATCTCCAGTTGAACTATCGGTACTTAATAAGGGTCTTTCCTTCTGTCCCACACCAAAGTGGGACTCTTTCCAACTTGAAACTGATTTACAACGTTTCTATAGGACATTAAGATTAAAAACACATTTTGATCAACAGACACCTATCCCAAACAATCAGATTGGCAGCAGTACGAGTACCACAAATACATCACACATCTCCATTACTAGTCTTGGTTTAAGGAATGTTAGCAATTTCAATCCTCCTAAAACTGACCACCCAGTCGAAACATACATTAGACTGCTCGAACAGGACATAAGGGATGTTGTACATGACCGACAGATTGGACTTCTCCCAGTCCGCACTAACATATCAGCACACGAGCGACAGGCAATTGATGCCCTAAAGGAAAATAAAAATATAGTCATTAAACCTGCGGACAAAGGGGGAGCCATCGTGGTCATGAACAAGGATCAATATGTTTCAGAAATAAATAGACAACTGTCAGACGAGAAAACATACACTAAAGTTCAAAATGACCCCATCTATAACATAAGGACCAAGATACACAGGGTAGTAAATAAGTATTACCAGAATAATACCATTGATTCAAAGACAAGGACTTACCTCATTAACCACAACCCCGTTACTCCAGTATTGTATACTTTACCAAAGATACACAAGAATCTGCATAATCCACCTGGTCGTCCCATAGTGGCAGGGACTGACTCCATTCTAAATCCACTCTCCATTTTTCTAGAAAAAATCTTAACTCCTTATACAAAACAGACTAAATCATTCATTTTGGACACAGGTGATTTCCTGAGCAAGCTCAAGTCAATGGGACAGGTTCCCAAGGATTGTCTGTTATGTACTTTGGATGTAAATAGTTTATACACCTCCATCACACATGAAGAAGGGATTGAAGCTGTCAGAACAACACTAGCACAGCACAACATAGACACCAATATGATGGATTTATGCATTGAACTTTTGAACTTGGTCCTCAGAGAGAACTATTTTCTCTTTGGGGACCAGTTCTATATACAAACATGCGGGACCGCAATGGGTTCAAACGTAGCGCCTGCTTACGCAAATTTATATATGAACCAATTCGAGGAGGCCCACATTTACCCTAACAACCTATACAAACAATATGCTACCCAATGGTTCAGATATATAGACGACGTATTCTGTATATGGACAGGCACTGAAGCCAGTCTAATGTCATTTATTGAACACATCAACTCAATCCGTCCGGAGTTAAAATTTACCTTAAACTATGATATCAATGAGATCCCATTCCTTGACACCATGGTTCAAAAAAGCATGGATGGGCAGATCATCACTGACATCTACTCAAAACCTACAGACTGTAATGGTCTTCTCCTCTACGGTAGTTGCCATCCAAGATCGACAAAAAACAGCCTTCCTAGGTCACAGTTCAAACGGGTAACCAGGATAGTGACGGACTCCACCACCAAAGCTATAAGACTTCGGGAAATGTCTAATAGATTTTCCCAGAGACAGTACCCACACAGTCTTCTAACCACTGAAATGAACAGTGCCATGGATAACATAGCTGAGAGACAGGACCGTTTACCTAAGATCGACAGAATCCCTTTCGTACACACGTACCACCCAATCATGCCCAGAATACATAAACTGGTGAGAAAAAACTGGCCGTTACTAGCTCGTGCCTACCCAAACATACAGACATTCCAAAATCCCCCACTCATGTGCAGTAGACGACCAAAAAACATAAGAGACCAAGTAGTCAGAGCTGACATCGGCACTAGTAAAACACCACTCACCAGGACCCTGACACACGAACCAAGACTAGGGACCTATCCATGCTTTGGATGTGCATGTTGCTCTAAAGTCATCAAAGGGAGTGAAATAGTCCATCCTCGCACTGGAAAAACATACAAAATACGAGGGTTCTACACCTGTGAATCTAAGTACGTGATCTATCTTGTTAAGTGCCCCTGCGGACTTTTATACGTAGGGGAGACTACCCAGACTATTAGGGATAGGATCTCGAGCCACAAGTCAACCATACGTACAGGCAAAGTTTTTCTGCCACTTCCTCATCACTTCACGGAAGCCAACCACAACGTGGCACAACTAAGACTCCAGGTGATAGAACACGTACCCAGACCTCGACGTGGTGGGAACCACATCAAACTGTTGAAACAGAGGGAGTGTTACTGGATCTATACCTTGGGCACCCTAACCCCAAGGGGCATTAATAGGGAAATTGAATGGCTAACTCATTAAACCTCTCTTCCAGATTCCTACCTAAACCTTATTATTCTGTTCCTCCGAAGACCCTCCAAAGGGTAAGAAACATAGTCTTTGTCAACCCCCCCCCCTTTTTTTTCCCTTGTTCCTTTTTAAGTTTCATTTCGCTATATTATGATTGCCGATCATACCTATATACGTGTTTGGACCCCTGAATAAGCCTGGTTTTGAGAGATCATTCTTGTACATATGTATTATTATTTTACATCGCTGAATGTATTAATAACATGTATGCCATTGCACTTGTAATCATTGCTGCTATGTTCATGATCGCAGCATATCAGATGTTTAAAAAAATGGCAGGGTTATTGATCTGCATGATCCATGTACAACTACTTCACTCATACGTATATGTGTTAAACCAGAATATATAATTGAGAGTATTAACATGTTTGTCCAAAGCTATAATTGGGGCATCTTAATATGTAAACTAATACATTCTCAAAAGACCCTCTAATCCCCATGGAGTCCTCCCACCACTACTATGGTGTACACGAACTAGGCGCATGAATAATGACCACCAGATAACTAGCAACCACTGCCATACGCGCAGACTCCTTATTGCAATGATTACCAATAACTATGGTAACTGCATATACAAAGCGGCACCGATCGGTGCCCGTCTCTCCATTTGCGCAGGCGCAACCAATAACGTCACTTCCGGTGACGCGGTGGAACGCAAACGTCACATCCCGTGACGCGTCACTTCCAGTCAGGTGACCCGCCGCTCGCACAAATTGCGGCGACGGCGGGCTGCACACCACCATCTCCTGCTTAGGCACTGGAAGTGCTAGCATCGACACCACTACAATAGAAGTAAGCAGGACTCACTGGGGGACGGACCATCAATGAGATAAGTACATGATCACATATGTTGCTTATATTACATTGTTACATACTTACTCCATAGACTACATAGCTCTGCTGAGCTGCACTAACAGAGAGCAGATTCTAACAGGATACCACCCTGGGGACCTTTGCTATAAGGTACTAAGATCTACATAATATTCCTATTAGAAACCAGTATACATTTATAAACTTATACATATATTGTGAATTCATAGATAGAACCTTGGGCAATCTACATCGCTTCTTTAGCTCTTGCACTAAACTACAGTGCCCAGAACCACCATTACACCGGATCTATTCCTATACAGAATAAGCTTGCAGGTATCTGGATTTAAACATTAATAAATGTATGTGCATTCGTGGGAATATAAAATGTATAATCACATATGTTATATTTTAGATTACCTTCTCCTCTATATGATATATCACCCAAAAGGAAACCAATACAACCCCCCTCCCCTCGTGGTGACAATCCTGTGTTGAGATACTGGCAGGTAAATGGGATTGTATTCTTTTACCTTATAAATCCCGATTCTACATACCCTCTACCCTAGTACCACCTCTTGTATCTAAATATCACACCCTCTAAAGTTACCCCATTTTTAAAGCAGAAAGATTCATAGAAAATCCAAAACCAATCAATAAGTTCATTGACTGAATGTCTATGTAAATATTGTATATATTTCACCTGCACTGTATTCATCTTTGTATATTCCTTCTTATAGTGACTTTGTGAACAAGGCCATAGTGTTGGCCGAAACGTCTTTTGTCCTGCATGTCACCTGACACATCTGCATGAACTGTAAATAAAATCACCTTGAGCAAAAAAATCAAATATATGAGTGCTGGGATTCTTCATTCATTATATGCTTCCTGTGTGCACAGCAGAAGCCGGCGCTCAGGACGCTGTAGAGGAGAGACCGCCCCAGGCAGCAGCTGCCTGCTCCGTGGTGAGTATGGGGAGCAGGGGGGCCCAGGGTGCCTGGTGCTGCTGGGCCCCAAGGGTGCCTGGTGCTGCTGGGCCCCCAGGGTGTCTGGTGCACCTGGGCCCCCAGGGTGTCTGGTGCTGCTGGGTCCCAAGGGTACCTGGTGCACCTGGGCCCCCAGGGTGCCTGGTACTGCTGGGCCCCCAGGGTGCCTGGTGCACCTGGGCCCCCAGGGTGCCTGGTGCTGCTGGGCCCCCAGGGTGCCTGGTGCTGCTGGACCCCCAGGGTGCCTGGTGCTGCTGGGCCCCCAGGGTGCCTGGTGCTGCTGGGCCCACAGGGTGCCTGGTGCTGCTGGGCCCGCAGGGTGCCTGGTGCTGCTGGGCCCCCAGGGTGCCTGTTGCTGCTGGGCCCCCAGGGTGCCTGGTGCTGCCGGGCCCCAAGAGTGGCTGGTGCTGCCGGGCCCCCAGGGTGCCTGCTGGTGCCTGGTGCTGCTGGACCCCTGGTGGTGCATAGTGCTGCCGTCCCCCGGGTGCCTGGTGGTGCCTGATGGTGCCGGCCCTCTGGTGGTGGCTGGTGGTGCCGGGTTTCCCTGGTGGTGCTGGGCTCCCTGGTGGTGCCAGGCCACCTAGTGGTGCCTGGTGCTGCTGGGCCCCTGGTGGTACCTGGTGCTGCCGGGCCCCCAGGGTGCCTGGTGCTGCTGGGCCCCTGGTGGAGCCTGGTGCTTTCGGCCCCCTGGGTGCCTGGTGGTGCCTGATGGTGCTGGTCCCTTGGTGCTGCCGGGCCCCCAGGGTGCCTGATTGTGCCTGGTGCTGCCAGGCTCATGGTGGTTTCTGGTACTGCCTGGCCCATGGTGGTGCCTGGTGCTGCCTGGCCCCTGGTGGTGCCTTGTGCTGCAGGGTCCCCTGGATGCCTGGTGATGCCTGGTGCTGCCGGGCTAATAGTGGGGCCGGACTCCCAGGGCTCCTGGTGTTGCCTGGAGCTGCCAGGCCCCTGGTGGTGCCTTGTGCTGCCAGGCCTCTTGTGATGCCTGGTGCTGCCAGGCCCCTGGTGCTGCCGGGCCCCTGGTGGTGCCTGGTGCTGCCGGGACCCTGGGTGCCTGGTGGTGCCTGGTGCTTCTGGGCCCCTGTTGGTGCCTGGGCCGGCCCCTGGTGTTGCCTGGTGGTGTCTGGTGCTGCTGGGCCCCTGGTGATGCCTGGTGCTGCCGGACATCCCGGTGGTGCCTAGTGCTGCCGGACCCCTGGTGGTGTCTGGTGCTGCCGAGCCCCTGGGTGTCTGGTGATGGTTGGTACCGCCGGGCCCCTGGTGATGCCTGGTGCTTCCGGGCCCCTGGTGGTAGCTGGTGCTGGCCTGGTGGTGCCTGCTGCTGCCAAGCTCCTGATGGTGCCTGGTGTTGCTGGGTGCCTGGTTCTGCCAGGTGCCGGAGACTGGGAGCTTCAGAGGACTAAGCTGCCAGGTACCTGGTGCCAGAGACTGGCAGCCGCAGAGAAAGAAGCTGCCTTGTGCTGGTGAGCGGGAGACTAGGAGCCACAGAGGAAGAAGCTGCCTGGTGCTAGCAGGCGGGAGACCGGGAGCCGCAGAGGAAGAAGCTGCCAGGATTAGGAGTGTGGTGTCAGGTAAGGTGCTGTTACAGCCGAAGATAGCAGCCGGGGGGACAGAGAGGAATGACTAAATGGATGGATGGACGGGGTGGACTGGAAGAGGGGGCAGAATGGGATGGATGGATGGATGGGGCGGCCTGGAAGAGGGGGCAGAATGGGATGAATGGGGGGCGACATGGAAAAGGGGGGAAAACGGGATGGATGGATGCATGGATGGGGAAGAAGGTACATGGATGGATGGGGAGAAGGTACATGGATGGTTTGGTGGATGGGGGAAAAGGTACATGGATGGATGGGGGATTAGAGGGAGAAGGAACATAGATGGATGGGGAGGAGAAGCTACATTGAACGTGGGGGGAGAAGCTACATGTATTACCTATACACACACACTGACACTATATACAGAGTTCATGCATATAATGTCAATGGTGATCATTGCGTTACCTGTACACTGACACTATACCTGAACTCCTGTGTATAATGTCACTGGTGATCACTGTATTACCTGTACACTGACCCAATATACAGAGCTTTTTTACATTTCTGTTAATTTAGTATTATATGTAGTGGACCATGGCATTATGTGCTTTGGTCCTGACATGACGGTATTTGTCCCTTGTATATGGTATTATTCGGTCACTATGTGGTGCTAATATGTGGTCTCATGGTGTGGCAGTATTTATACCTTGTATGTGGTAGTATTTGATCACTATGTGGTGGTATTATGTGCTTTCGTCATGGTGTGGCGGTATTTGTCTGGTATGTGGCATTTTTTGGGCACTATGTCGTGGTAGTATGTGATCTGGTCATGGTGTAGTGGTATTTCTGACTTCTATCTGGTAGTATTGGTCTTGGTAGAGTGGATTTTGGTCGGTCATTTGTTTTATCTGATATCAATAAGTGGAAACTATTTTATTTCCAATAGATATTAAATACTTGGATGTTTAACCCCTCCCTGTCCTGTGACAGCAGCAGAGATGCAGAGGTTTGCCAGAGAAAGCAAGCTGAGCATTTGGTGACCTCAGTATTTATAAGACAAAACAAGGAGTGAGTGAGAAATGCATAAAAAAATTACCTCTGATTGCTTTACTCCTGGTTTTGTCTTAGGCCGGCTTCACACCACGTTTTCACCCCTGTCAGGCTGTGTCCGGTGCTTTGCAGGAGGTACCGGACACAGCCTGACAGGTCCGGACAAATAGAAGTGGAGGGTTAATATGCCCTCCGGTCCTGTTTGTAGCCAGATTCTGCAGAGCACAGCTTCAGGAGCTGTCCCCTACTGAAATGGTGCTGAACCTCTTCACAGGGGACAGCTCCTGGGGCTGAAGTTCAGCGGAGCTCACGCTGAAGTGCAACAGCCGGCATCCGTGACCCTGACAGACTCTCTGTCAGGTCCGGCACGATCCGGCGCCCCATAGACTCTCATGTTAGGGGGTGCCAGATCATGTTAGGGGGTGCCAGATCGTGCTGAAACCGGGAGAATCCGGTACGATCTGGTTTGCTTAAATTTTTCGCCCTGGACACAAAAATGATACAAGCTCCGTTTTTGTGTCCGGGGCAAAAATCGTTTGCAGCCTGGTGCTGCCGGACAGGGACAAAACCGCAAATAGCTGCCATCCAGCATTGTCCAGCACCATAGGGGCTGCATTATGTCAAAATCGTGTCCGGGCCTGCCAGATTCACATCGGACAGCCCTGGACCTGATCACAACGTGGTGTGAAGTCAGCCTTACAAATACTGAGGTACAAAACTCACCAAATACTCAAAGCTCCACATTCTTCTGATGGTACGGATTCCACCAATAAATAAGTGATCACCTTCCTTACCTGTGCACAGGGGCGGACTGGCCCAAGTGGCAGGGAGGCATTTGCCCCCCCGGCCGGTGGTTTAGTCCCAGTTTAGAGTCGCCCCCTCAGTGAGAGCGGCCGTGCGGGACCCGGGACGCAGCAGGCAGGACGCGGGCGTCAGCGTGGAGGCTAACAGTGACCTGGGACTGGCGCGGCGGCAACAGGCAGCTAGCAGGCTAGTGAAGCAGCGCCAGCACCCACACACTCAGTTGGCCTCTGTAGTGGTAGCAACCCTCCCCCTTGCTCTTCAGTTGGCCGCCGGCTAGAAAAAGTCGACTGCCCCCCAGGGCAAGATTTGCCAGCAAGCCCCTGCCTGTGCATCGCTGATAACTTGTTTTCACCAAAAAATCCAAACTAATGCAAACTACAGTAATGATACATCGCAGTAAGGGTGAGCCCACAGTGATGTGCAGGAGCCACCTGTGTTTTACAGTCCACGCTACACTATAATAGGTATAACGGATAACAGGCATTTGCATATAGCTGAAGAATGGGTGGTCCCGGGTGGGTCGGCCCCTGGAGTCAATTTCCTGGTGGGCCCCAGACACCTCAGTCCGCCGCTGTTCCCATCTTGTAGTAATGTCCCTGTGGCGCCTCTGTGGTCTGGTGACCACAGTGGTAGTTAACTCCATCAGCACTAATACCACGTCTGAAGAGAATTCAGGTATTCTATGATGACTCCCCATACATGCACACACACTTCCCAAATCCTAATCAGTGGACTGCTAGACGCTGATTGAGGGGAGGAGTTGGCTGTATTGAGTTGTGGGAAGGCGGGGTGGCATTAGGAGTTAGAACTCGGAAACACTTGGGAGACAGAGTCAAACAGTGGATGAGACTGTGGTCCTACTGACAGCCTTTTGGCTGTGTGGGACACAAGCTGTAGACAAGGGCAAGAATTTCAGGCTGTCAGGACTTAAAGCCTGGCAGCAATCTGGATGCTGCTCAGTTGCAAGCATTATAGCCACACTGTGGGGCAGCCAGGGGCACAGTGACCATCATAGGGCTAGAAGAACCGGTGTGGGTCCGAGGTCTCAAGAGTCCGTGGTCGCCTGCCTGCCTGGTAGTAGCCACAAAGAAGGAAGAGGCATATGGGGAAACGGATAGTACCAAGAACCTCAACTGAAGGGGAAAGACAGCTGGAAAGGCCATGTACCAATCCATCAAAGCAGTGCTTAGTTATTAGCCAGATTGTATGGCCCGGTGAACCAGTACCCTGGATCTGCAGATAATTGCAATACCGAGAAAAAGGTAAAGAACAGAGACTGTCTCCTTGCTTCCTTTCTGCAGCCACCCTGCACCTCCACTCACTCTTACGACTCCTATCATTTCCTCTCCAACTACTACTACATCCCAGGGGGATCTGTCCTACGATCCCTTGGCATCAACCTTTCTGCAGCCTGTAAATACTGTAGATGCCTTGATGACAATGCAATCTGGGTTTAATATGTATTCCCCGTGCCGAGCAGTGACAAGTTCTCTAGCTCAGCTACATCAATGACAGCAGCTGGCCACTCAGGTAATATCTCACACCTATGTCAGCTGCTGACATCTGCAGGCCCAATAATTAAGCCCAAGTGGTGCATGCAGCTTATGGGCAGCATGTTTGAAACCCCTGGTCTACTGTAGATGATAAACTGCATATAGTGTAAGCCATTGAAACTGTCAAAATTATATCAGAAGTAGATCACAACAATGCATCCATATACAGTTGTGGCCAAAAGTATTGACACCCCTGCAATTCTGTCAGATAATGCTCAGTTTCATCCTGAAAATTATTGCAATTACAAATTCTTTGGTATTATTATCTTCATTTCATTTGTCTTCAATGAAAAACACAAAAAGAATTGTCCTAAAGCCAAATTGGATATAATTCCACACCAAACATAAAAAATGGGGTGGACAAAAGTATTGACACTGTTAGAAAAATCATGTGATGCTTCTCTAATTTGTGTAATTAACAGCACTTGTAACTTACCTGTGGCACCTAACAGGTGTTGGCAATAACTAAATCACACTTGCAGCCAGTTGACATGGATTAAAGTTGACTCAACCTCTGTCCTGTGTCCTTGTGTGTACCACATTGAGCATGGAGAAAAGAAAGAAGACCAAACAACTGTCTGAGGACTTGAGAAACCAAATTGTGAGGAAGCATTAGCAATCTCAAGGCTACAAGTCCATCTCCAAAGACCTGAATGTTCCTGTGTCTACCGTGCTCACTGTCATCAAGAAGTTTAAAGCCCATGGCACTGTGGCTAACCTCCCTAGATGTGAACAGAAAAGAAAAATTGACAAGAGATTTCAACGCAAGATTGTGCGGATGGTGGATAAAGAACCTCGACTAACATCCAAACAAGTTCATGCTGCCCTGCTGTCCGAGGGTACAACAGTGTCAACCCGTAGTATCTGTCGGTGTCTGAATGAAAAGGGACCGTATGGTAGGATACCCAGGAAGACCCCACTTCTTACCCCCGAGACATAAAAAAGCCAGGCTGGAGTTTGCCAAAACTTACCTGAGAATGCCTAAAACGTTTTGGAAGAATGTTCTCTGGTCAGATGACCAAATGTTCTACACGGGACAATTATATATTGGATCTCCTCTATGCCAGTGTTAAGGATGCTTACTCATCATCTGCATTGCCCCCCCTGGGGAAATCTGACCACAACCTTATACTATTGTCTCCAGCCTATCAACCAGTTGTCTGCAAACAACCAGTGACAATTAAACAGATAAGGAAGTGGTCTCCGGCAGCAGAAAAGAGGTTACAAGACTGCTTTGATTGCACAGACTGGGAGGTGTTATGTGCCAGGGAACATAATGATGATGTTAATGAGGTTACCGGGAGAGTTACTGATTACATCAACTTTTGTACTGACAATATTGTACCTATTCATGAGATTCGGTGTTATGCAAACAACAAGCCTTGGATTACAAAAGAATTGAAACATCTACTAAACAGGAAAAAAAAAGCTTTTAAAAGGAAAGACAAGAAGGAGATGAAAATTGTACAGAGAGACTTAAAGGGGAAAATTAAGATTGCCCGTGAAGCATTCAGAATTAAATTGGAGAATAAATTGTCACACAACAACTCCAGAGAAGTGTGGGCTGGAATGAAGCTATTGACTGGGTTTAAGGCAAGGTCAGATCAAGGGGGTGGGGGGCTGATCATGGCTAATGAGATGAATGAGTTTTTCAACAGATTCAACGATAAATGTGCAATGTCAACAGGGGAGAAGG
This sequence comes from Allobates femoralis, assembly GCA_033576535.1. Classification (NCBI taxonomy): domain Eukaryota; kingdom Metazoa; phylum Chordata; class Amphibia; order Anura; family Aromobatidae; genus Allobates; species Allobates femoralis. The sequence continues at coordinate 257,809,774 of JARQOC010000002.1, read as the reverse complement.
CCAGGGAGCGACAAGCAATATCAACTGGGAGGAGGAAGTTGGAGACTTTCTTGATCTCAGAAAATGATGTGAGGGAACAGTTTAGTAGGCTGGTCATTGGTAAAGCAGCAGGGCCTTATGGTATCTGTCCACGTGTCTTCAGAGTGTGTGCAAATCAGCTGTGCACTGTCTTTCAGCACCTGTTTAACTGGAGCTTACAATCACAGAGAGTACCAGTTCTATGGAAGACTTCTTGCCTGGTGCCGGTTCCCAAGACTACCTTCCCGAGCTCCCATAACGACTATAGACCGGTGGCCTTAACATCGCATGCGATGAAGTCCTTGGAGAGAATTGTACTTGCCTACTTGTGTCCGAGGGTGTCTGCTTTTATGGACCCCCTTCAGTTTGCGTATCGGCAGAGTCTAGGGGTGGACGATGCTGTAGCATATCTGCTACAAACAGTACATTCCTTTTTGGACAATGATGGAACCACTGTACGTGCCATGTTCTTCGATTTCTCCAGTGCATTCAACACCTTACAGCCACTATTATTACGTAAAAAGCTGGTTGAAATGGCGGTTGATGAGGGACTAGTGAATTGGATCATTGATTACCTGTCGGACAGGCCACAGTTCGTAAGGTTGGGGGCGGCCGTATCGGATAGTGTTCGGAGCAGTGTTGGAGCCCCTCAGGGAACGGTGCTGTCGCCATTCCTTTTTACGTTATACACAGCTGATTTTCAGTGTAAATCAGACCTTTGTCACCTTCAGAAGTACTCTGATGACTCAGTGATAGTCGGAGGTATTGAGAGAGGCAGGGGGGAGGAGGAATACAGAAGGGTGGTCTCGGACTTTGTTGACTGGTGCCAGGCTAACCATTTAGAACTCAACGTAAAGAAAACCAGGGAGTTGGTGTTGAGTTATGGAAGGTGCATGAAGGATTGCTTACCTTTCACTATTGATGGTCAGGATGTGGAGATGGTGGAGAATTTCAAATATTTGGGGGTTCACCTGGACAGCAAGCTTGATTGGAGGTGCCATATGGAGAAGGTTTGCAAGAAAGGGATGAGTAGACTTTACTTCCTAAGGAAATTAAGGTTGTTTAATGTGTGTAGCAAAATGCTTGAAATGTTCTACCAATCTATTGTGGCGAGTGCAATCTTTGCTGCAATAATATGCTGGGGTAGTAGTGTGCGCACAGCTGACGCTAATAAGCTGAATAAACTTATCAAGAAGGCTAGTGCGGCGGTGGGTCTACAACTTAGGACTTTCGAGGAGGTATTAGAGGATAGAATTAATAAGTAATGCAAGGCTATAATGAGCAACAATACACACCCGCTCTCTGAACTGTTTGCGAAGCAGAAGAGCACATTCATCAAGTGTCTAATCCAACTAATGTGTAAAAAGAAAAGATACAGAAAATCGTTTGTTCCGACAGCTGTGGGGATGTTTAACAAATGTATAAGTGTAAAGCGTCCCAAGACTATGTGAAGTTCTATGAGTATGGGGGGAATAGGTGAGGTACATGTACCAGTCTACCCACATCTGCTGTCCATATAGACTTATTTTGTAAAGTGTGAAATGTTCTTGATCTTTGTTCTGCTGCTGTAATACTGTAATTTCCTCCGGGATCAATAAAGTTTATCTTATCTTATCTTATCTTATGAGACAAAAGTAGAGCTTTTTGGGCAAAGGAATCAACATATAGTTTACAGGAGAAAAAGAGACATTCAAAGAAAAGAACACGGTCCCTACGGTCAAACATGGCGGAGGTTCCCTGATGTTTTGGGGTTGCTTTGCTGCCTCTGGCACTGGACTGCTTGATCGTGTGCATGGCATTATGAAGTCTGAAGACTACCAACAAGTTTTGCAGCATAATGTAGGGCCCAGTGTGCGAAAGCTGGGTCTCCCTCAGAGGTCATGGGTCTTCCAGCAGGACAATGACCCAAAACACACTTCAAAAAGCACTAGAAAATGGTTTGAGAGAAAGCACTGGAGACTTCTAATGTGGCCAGCAATGAGTCCAGACCTGAATCCCATAGAACACCTGTGGAGAGATCTAAAAATGGCAGTTTGGAGAAGGCACCCTTCAAATATCAGGGACCTGGAGCAGTTTGCCAAAGAAGAATGGTAAAATTCCAGCAGAGCATTGTAAGAAACTCATTGATGGTTACCGGAAGCGGTTGATCGCAGTTATTTTGGCTACAGGTTGTGCAACCAAGTATTAGGCTGAGGGTGCCAATACTTTTGTCTGGCCCATTTTTGGAGTTTTGTGTGAAATGATCAATGTTTTGCTTTTTGCTTCATTCTCTTTTGTGTTTTTTCATTTAAGACAAATTAAATGAAGATAATAATACCAAAGAATTTGTGATTGCAATCATTTTCAGGAAGAAACTGAGTATTATCTGACAGAATTGCAGGGGTGTCAATACTTTTGGCCACAACTGTAACCTCTTCAAAGTGATAAACAAGCAAACAAATATATGGACATGGATCTTGAGAAATACTGTAAAATGCACAGAACATGGCAGGGCACACAGGAAGTCACGAAGTATACCTCGATGCACGGTTCACCTGTAATGGCTTCATCAGGACATGCTCTGCATGAGAATCTGCTTATAAAGGTTATTGTAAATGAAATAGGGTATTACCATTGTGAGACATATAACTATCGCAGAATAGTCGAATTGAACTTGCCTTCTTACAAACACATTTGCTGGAACTCTCACAAAAATACTGTAGTATTTGTAAATCAATCTACACAATTGTACAATTGAAAACAAATAATTTTATAATAAGGTGAATTTATCACAATACTTATTGCTGTTCATGTAAAGTCTGAGAAGTATTGTGTAAATTCCCTGTTTTCTATTTTTGAAAAAGCAATAAAAACATCTTGTAACAAAAATACCCTAGTGTATATAAAATATAACTTATTATATCTCGCTAAAATCAAGTATATTGGGGTGATGCACTGTGATTTTTTTTTTTTCAAATATATACAGTAGCTTAGACACACCTTCTCATTCTAGGAGTTTTCTTTATTTTCATTACTATTAAAATTGTAGATTCACACTGAAGGCATCAAAACTATGAATTAACACATGTGGAATTATATACTTAACAAAAAAGTGTGAAACAACTGAAAATATGTCTTATATTCTAGGTTCTTCAAAGTAGCCAACTTTTACTTTGATTACTGCTTTGCACACTCTTGGCATTCTCTTGATGAGCTTCAAGAGGTAGTCACCGGAAATTGTCTTCCAACAGTCTTGAAGGAGTTTCCAGAGATGCTTAGCACTTGTTGGCCCTTTTGCCTTCACTCTGTGGTGCAGCTCACCCCAAACCATCTCGAATGGGTTTATGTCTGGTGACTGTGGAGGCCAGGTCATCTGACATAGCACCCCATCACTCTCCTTCTTAGTCAAATAGCCCTTACACAGTCTGGAGGTGTGTTTGGGGTCATTGTCATGTTGAAAAATAAATGATGGTCCAACTAAACGCAATCTGGATGGAATAGCATGCTGCTGCAAGATGCTGTGGTAGCCAGGCTGGTTTAGTATGCCTTCAATTTTGAATAAATCCCCAACAGTGTCACCAGCAAAGCACCCCCACACCATCACACCTCCTCCTCCATGCTTCATGGTGGGAACCAGACATGTAGAGTCCATCCGCTCACCTTTTCTGCATCGCACAAAGACACGGTGGTTGGAACAAAAGATCTCAAATTTGGACTCCTCAGACCAAAGCACAGATTTCCACTGCTCTAATGTCCATTTCTTGTGCTCTTTAGCTCAAACAAGTCTCTTCTGCATGTTGCCTGTCCTTAGAAGTGGTTTCCTAGCAGCTATTTTACCATGAAGGCCTGCTGCACAGTCTCCTCTTAACAGTTGTAGAGATGTGTCTGTTGCTAGAACTCTGTGTGGCATTGACCTGGTCTTTAATCTAAGCTGCTGTTAACCTGTGATTTCTGAGACAGGTGACTCGGATGAACTTATCCCCCACAGCAGAGGTGACTCTTGGTCTTACTTTCCTGCGGCGGTCTTCATGTGAGCCAGTTTCTTTGTAGCACTTTATGGTTTTTGCAACTGCACTTGGGGACACTTTCAAAGTTTTCCCAATTTTTTAACGGACTGACTTTACTTTAAGAAATTATGATGGCCACTCGTTTTTCTTTACTTAGCTTCTTTTTTCTTGCCATAATACAAACTCTAACAGTCTATTCAGTAGGACTATCAGCTGTGTATCCACCAGACTTCTGCACACCACAACTGATGGTCCCAATCCCATTTATAAGGCAAGAAATCCCACTTATTAAACCTGATAGGGCACACCTGTGAAGTGAAAACCATTTCCGGAGACTACCTCTTGAAGCTCATCAAGAGAATGCCAAGAATGTGCAAAGCAGTAATCAAAGCAAAAGGTGGCTACTTTGAACAACCTAGAATATAAGACATATTTTCAGTTGTTTCACACTTTTTTGTTAAGTATATAATTCCACTTGTGTTAATTCATAGTTTTGATGCCTTCAGTGTGAATCTACAATTTTCATAGTCATGAAAATATAGAAAACTCTCTGAATGAGGTGTGTCCAAACTGAGAGGGACCTGTAGATGTGTAAGTAGGGCCTTTCTCCTATTGTAAAATAAGGCTTTGATCCTCAGAGTGAAAAGTGGCACGAGGGTCTTGCATATATCCTGCATATGTCACACTGTATTTCATGCGAGTGCACTTTTGTATAGGATGCATATGTCACGCATATGTATTCCATATACAATGCATTTTTAACATCATCTTTTACACAGTAGAATACTTCATGTAAAAGTTTTAGCTAATTGTGAGAACTAAATACAAAAAAATGTAAATTCTAGATAGATAACTTGCTAAAGTAGAAGAAATAGCTTGCAACAGAATAGTTTGAAACATATTATATGCTTAAATCCTTTAGTGCCTCTCCTGTGGCACAAAATGGTGTTTAGCCTGGTTTAACCTAAACAAAAAAATTAAAAAACAATGTGTTGTCTCACCTACTTTTGATAACCATCCCAGGTCTATTATCAGGCTGAGAAGTTCCATAAATATTGGGCCCTTCCCAGCCTAAAAACACCAGTTCACAATTGCCCAAGAAGTGGTACATCACATTAGATGTTCCAACTCTGGTGCTTTGCATCAGCTCTTCCTGATTTGCCCTGGTGCGTTGAAAATTGGGTAATATTTTTGGGGTTGATGTCAGCTGTAGAAAGTCAGCTGGCATCAAGACCTGGTATTAGCAATGAAGAGGTGTCTAACAGAATCTCTTTACATAAAGGTACCAACTACCTCCCTGTTAGTACATAGGAACATTTTTTTTTAGAAAGTCCCAGATTTCCCCTTTAACCTTCAGCTACTTAGAATTCACAGACACAAAATGGCGACGTCAGACCGCAACAGTGTTGAAAAAAGGTGAAGACAGCAGTAGGTGACTGTCAAGGACCTTAGATTAGAAGCACAATAAGGGCCACTTCAGTGTTAAAAATAAAATAACCCCCCTCTCCAAAAATGCATCAGTGGAGCTTTAACAAGAAGCCTTATTGCAAAGATAGTGGTGTCATAATGTCAGTCCATGGCCAGGGTGAGCTGCTTTTACCTAACAAACATAACAGGGGCCATCTTGCTTATCTTTATCTTGTGAGACCTCAGAGCCTGTAAAATGTCACACAGAGCCAAACTGCCCTCTAGCCTTTTGTAGGACTGGCTCTTTCTCTTTGGCCACCTATTCTATATAGACTTTTGATTTTATTTATTTCGCCCCCTCTCAAACACTAACATGTCCAATTCTGGTTGGCGGATAGCCTAAGACATTCATAGACAGTCAGCTAATAGAAAAGAACATAGCAAACATGCACTACTGTATCCTGCATGAGTTGCTCTTAGTGAACAAGAAGAAGAAGGAGAGCACAGGAAAACAGAGTGGGAAGACAGGTAGGAGGAGACAAGCAGTCTCCCCTCCCAACTGAGAGCCCACTTTTATTCTTATTGTGCCCCATTAGCCAAGTTGATAATGCTTGAAGTTCACGGCTGGGATTGGACGCTGGAGACTCAGTTTGTCCCACTGTCACAAAAGCATCTTTCTATGCTGTGAACTATAGCTGATGGATCTCTGCTTACCGCCCATGCTATGCTCCTCACTGTTTGAAGGCTACCCGGCGCTGACACTGTGCACCAGCTATAATACAGGTTCGCAGCTTTGTATCTCTCAGGTTGGAACATCATGCTTCACAACCCAACTCTGGTTCGAGGACTGATGGTTGGGGATCCATGGATCATAGCACTACATGGTTTATTTAAAAGTGGAGCATTTTATAGAGAGTTCTGGAAAATTGGTAACCCAAAGGTGCCTCTGTGTTGCCTTATACAGAGACAAAGTCTAGATGGAAGAAGTGGTCATGACGGTCTGCGCCGATGGAAAATAAAAATAAAAATGAATGACTATGATCACCACAGATGTCATTAGCAAGTATTTGTACAATATATATATGTATGGTCTACAGAGCATTGGTGTAAAGGTTAACTTTATCATCACTGTATGGTAGCAATATCAAGCTTAGTACAATGTTTGATGTTAATGTTCTGTCACAAACTAGTGGTATATGTCTATTATATTGCAATATTGTGATATTATTTAATCGTATAAGCATTATTACTGGTGATATAGGTCTTGTAGTAAATCTTGCTTTCTTCCAGGCAGAGTAATATGTATAATAGAGACCCCTATCTGGAGAATATGGTGGGTGGGACAGCGTGGGTCTATGATCTTTTAAATGTTAAGGCAGAAGTTCAGTTCCAGTCCGGCCCTGGCTGCAGATTTTCGGATCAAAAACCCCAACAGGAAATCTGCATTTCCGCCATATGTGAATTTAACCTTGTATACTTCCTTGTACACATAAATTATTCAGTAAACTATGTAAAACGTGCAAGCATCAAACAAAGTGATTCTTGACACAAGAATGAATAAACATATTTTTATTAAAATCGTTATATGTACATCAGCTCTGGAAAGATATACAAAGCCGGTTATATTGTGAAAAGCAGGCAATAAACATTTCAGAGGCATTCAGCATGTCTTGTACTTTAAAATATTGATGAAATAGTGTTTTCTCCATCAAAATAATATGTTGGCATTTTATTGAACATATTGCAAACCTAATATGCCATAGACCAGACAGATGCTTCACTTAGTCTTTATTCACACCACTCTGTCAGTGTATTCTTGGCATATAGGCCAAGGAGTGGACATCTACAGTTTATTTGGCCCTCATATATAAAGCTGTATACATCAAAAGAATCCTATTAAAAATAACACACAATGACCCCAATTCAGCAACGTAATTAAACTTTCAAAACACAGAGTTGTACAAAATTCAGAGATTTTTTTTTTGCGTTTCCACTCCAATTTGGCCCAGTTTTGGGTAGAACTGGGGCAGTACATAGTGCGAAAGATGGGTGATGCCACAGCTTGTCTAATTTATGATGAGGTGTACTGTGCGTTATGGCAGAACTCTTACTCCAGCCTTTGGAATAAGGTGCACGCCCCTTGTCAGACCCTCCTAACTCATTAATGAAACAGACACTTCTGACTTCAGCACATCTCTTCCTCAAGAGCATTGTGAACGTTGCTGGTCTTGTGGTTAATATGTATCATGCTGGACCTTTTTTTCATGAAAAAGTGTAGTTGACTATAAATGCAGAATGTGCCTATGGTTTACATTATGCATGGGAAAAACGAAGGTTGGAACCACTAATAATATGCCATAACATTCAACATTTAGAATATGCCACTATTGTTGGGTTATATTAAAGGGGCTGTCCAGTCTTCTGTTGAAAGATTTAAGTTGTTCTATGTGATGCAGGTTTCTAAATCATTACATCACGCACACTGTATACTGTCAGGATTCTCCATCCTGCAAAGAAGGGGCAGTCACATGACTTTAGTATGTGATTTGCATAATTCTGGCCACATTCCAACTCGACATTCCAACTTCACCTGTATTGAGCAAGGTCATGCATGTCTTGTCGGTACATCATTGTATTTTATGCAATTCACAGACTTGTGGTCGAATGACTGCCTGTTTTCAGCAGCTGCACCAAAGAATCCTGACAGACTGACGTGCGCAAGCTGTAAGGGTCAGAAGTCTGCAGTCACATGACTTTAGTATGTGATTTGCATACTTCTGGTCACATTCCAACTCGACATTCCAACTTCACCTGTATTGAGCAAGGTCATGCATGTCTTGTCGGTACAGCATTGTATTTTATGCAATTCACATACTTGTGGTCGCATGACTGCCTGTTTTCAACAGCTGCACCAAAGAATCCTGACAGGCTGACGTGCGCAAGCTGTAAGGGTCAGAAGTCTGCAGTCACATAATATGACTGCAAACTTTCATCAAAAGACCAGACAACCCACTTAACATATTGGAACTAGAACATGTTTATGCTAGTAGATTTTAACCTGTTCAGTGAGCAATGTTTTAACCTTCACCGAGTTTTCTTGTTTGTAGCAACGTCAAAATAGTTTCATTATTCTGATAATTACTCTCTTATCTTAATAATAATTCACTATTAGTCTTGCAGGAAGTATGGTGTCCTTCAAACTAGAACTGTAGTCAAGAGCTTGCTTTGCATGCATATGCCATCTGTCTATTCCCAGCTATGTATGAGCAGAGAAGAAAAAGTGAATAGAGAAAATATATGTTGTATGTTCTCTTTGCTGGTTACATATTGATAATGTCAGCATTTCGCAGGCATAAGGGGGTGTCCGGCGGGATGTTATTACTTTCAATCTCATTACCATCCAAGCGTAAAATTTCCAGCCGGGAGAAAGATGTGATGTCCACATGTGTGCAGAAACTTTTCACTGTAAATTCTAGAGATGAGAAAAACAAAATTATTATTATACTTAATATCATTCAAGGAATTTAATGCATATAAGATTAAATTGTGCAACATTTAATGCAAATTTAAATCCACGTAGGGGTCTTATTTCATGCATGGAAGTTTAAAAGCAATGATTGCATTTACATTAAGGATTGCTCAGGTTATCTAGGCTCACCATACACACTAATATGACTATAATAATTTGTATTTTTCAATTGGTCAGAACATAATACTGTTACTATAATTTTTTTGGGAGAAAATAAGATAATATCTTTATACTAGAAAACTGTATATTTATTCTGAATGCCATTGCTATGCATCAGCCTTTCTCTGTTAACTGCTTGTGTCATGTACACCATATGGAGGAAAGCATTGTGACACCAACACATTACACCTGCAGGAGTTTTTATGACATCCCATTCTAAATCTGTGGATTATTATGGCACCAATATTTATATAAGGCATATTATTAGCATTATTATTTATTTATATAGCACCATTAGTTCCATGGCGCTTTACATGATAGGAGGGTAGACGAGGACAAGTACAATATATTCATGTAGTCCATACAAACAAGAACAGGAGGGAGTGGGACCCTGTCCTTGAAGGCTAACAGTCTATAGGGCATATAATGCATTGTATGTAATTGATATAAGGCATGTAGCATGGCCTGAATATGGAGTTTGTCCACCACTTTGCAGTTAACAGAGCTTCTCCTCTTCTGGGAAGTGTCCTTTCTACAGGATGTTGAAGTATGTCTCTGGGAAATTTTGCCAATTCCTCCAAAAGGTTTCTTTCTAAAGTAAAACAACGTATGTTGGATGAGAGGACCTCACTCACAATATCTGTGTTATTTCATTCCAAAGTTTTCTATGTGGTTGACATACACAGAGATCTCTGTAGGCTAGTCAAGTTTTTCCAAACGTAACTCACCCAACCAAGTTTTTATGGAAACTGCTTTGTACAATGGGGCACAGACATGCTGGGCAAGGTTGCCAACTGTCCATAGATTACTGGACAGTCCATAACAATAGGACATTTTTTTCCCTGTACTTTAAAAAAAGTAAGGTGTCCGTAATTTTCTTGAAGCTTTAAAAACTTACACAAATTTTGACTGTAATTTTCATCATCTTACAGTTCACAGTAAATGCAGATTATGTGTTATCAGAATTATGGGCCCTAGACATGTATCATTAGGCTAGGGTCAGACCTGCGTATGTTCTGAGCCTGGCCAATCCGTCAGAAACGTAGTTTCTGGCAGGAGCAGCGCATAGCGTTACCAGCATGTAACACTATGTGCCACCAGGCTATTGATCACTATGGCAACCAGAGACTTTCTGCAGGCGCCGGCTCCACAGAGATCTCCCGGATATGCGCTTTTGCAGAGCGCACAGGAAAATGTTGCAAACAGCAATTCCTGTGCAATCTGCAAAAGCGCATATCCGGGGAATGTCTGTGGAGCCAGCAGCTGCGGTAAGCTTCCGGTTGCCATAGAGATCCATAGACAGGCAGCGCATAGTGTTACATGCTGGTAACGCTATGCGCTGCTCCTGCCAGAAACTAAGTTTCTGACTGATCCTGCAGGCTAGGGGCAGACACAAGTCTGACCCTAGCCTTACAATTCTAATAATTTAATCTAGTCTTCCAATGTGTCCATAAAAAATAACTTTGCATAACATTTTGATAAGCCTTAAGTTGTAACCCCTGATGCTTGGATGGCAAAGTTATTAAACAACTGTACCCAATTTGGAAGTACAGAGCTGGTAAAAATGTCTTGGTATGCTGAAACATTAAGATTTCCCTTCACTAACACCAAGATGCAGAAGCCAAACTCAGAAAACAAACTCCATAACATTACCTTTACTCCACTGAATATTTCAGAGGGCACAATGCAGTCAAGCAGGTAACATTCTCCTGGCATTCATCATATCAAGATTTGTTTATCAGTTAGTGAAAATCAATAATTGCTACTAGGACCAAACCCTAGTCAAATATGGAAATCATCCATAAAATGTGTATATAACCCAACTCCTTCAAAAAAGGAGAAGCAAGATACAAAACTCATCAAAAGTGTAAATTAATTTTTATTGGTGATTTAAAAATCTTCAATATTAAAGAAGCAAGAGCACAAAGCAAAGATAGGGCTAAATATTCACTCACCCAAATAATAAATAGCTTAATAAATATGTCAACAATCATAAACACAAAAATGAATGTAGAGAAAATATATACTGTGGCAATAAAAATGAGAGAACAACAGACAATTTCCTTAGGTTAAGGTCATTGTGTTGTCCTATATGAAAATATTATAACATGAGTAAAATAGTAGTAATTTAAGCTTATTTCATTAATTCAATATATTCTAAAGCACAGAATAAAAAAGAGATAAATGAAAAATAACACTGATCAAAATTAGAGAACACTTTCAGATACCTTGAAATTATTGGTGTTAATCTGGCACCTAGTTCTAGCTTCCTTAATTATCTGCCAAATCCTATTTAATTAGCAGCCTAACTTTCCAGTTTGCACTCACTTTGCAAAAATAGTGTGCTGTTCCAAAATGACTGAAACCCTCCAGCAGCCCCAAATAAAATTGTTTCATTTTTGCATATTATCTAACGGTGTTGCTCTCATCTGTGCCTTGTCTTTTCTTCCTTGGCTCCTGCAGCAGGTTGTCCAGATAAAGGCCAAAGGGGTCACCCTATCAGCCATAGAAACAGAAGTTTGTTGTTCCAAGTCTGTAATCTGTAGAATATTGCATGTCTACAATATCACAAACTCTTTTAAGTCCCCCAAGAAGACTGGTTGCCCTCAAAAGACAAATGTAAGAGAGGGCAGGATAATGTGGAGACTCTCCATGGGTAATGGCTTCAACACTGCAGCTGGAATAGCTCACCAGTTCAGCAGTGAACATGGTAAGGATCTGTTTCGTCATACAGCATCACGACTTTTAAGTGCATTTCAACTGAAAGCCCACCCTGAACTGACCAAACCTTACATTACCATAAAGAATCAAAAAGATAGACTCACTTTTAGTGAGGAGCATGTTGTATAGACAGATGAGAAGTAGTCAACAGTTCATTTTAGTGAGGAAAGCAAGATTAATTTATTTGGTTCTGATGGGAAATATTATGTTCATTGACAAACTGGGGAAAGACTGAACACAAAGTGTATAAAGAAGTCAGTGAAAGGTGGTGGAGGAAGAGTCATGGTCTGGGGAATCTTTTCTGCTGCAAGAGTTGGACCTCTCATACAGCTACATGGCAGAGTGAACGCAAGTGTGTATCAGAACCTTCTAAAAAAGCACAAGGTTATTTACTTGCATTCAGCACTCAATCAGCCAGCAATTTTCATGCAGGACAATGCCCCCTGTCACACAGCAAAACAGGTAGGGTGCCGTCACACCTGGAGACGGCACCGGAGATGTCGGCGGCGACTGGTGGGAGCGCACACGTTTTTGGCACCCCGCCAGCATCGCCGCCCCCCCCCCGTTTACACGAGGAGACACCTCTGGCGATGCCTCGGCGTGCTGACAAGCGGCATCGCTGCCAGGGTGTCTCAAAACCCCAGCGGCGATGCAGTACAATGAGAGCCTATGGCTCCCATCACCTGTCAGGTCGCTGGCGGCCATTTACATGGGGCGATGTGTACACATGTTGGTCCCCTGTGCCGCACTACTCCTGCCTCGTTGCTCTAATACGCCCTAATGGGCGTCATTATACAATGCAGAGCGCGGGCACGATTTCAATATCGCATCCGCAACGTCACCGCTGCGACGCGAACATGTGACGCCAGGATCTCCACGTCACTTCCGGTCGCACACAGGAAGACTTCAGCATGCAATCCGCACATGCGCGAAGTCTGCCTGTGAGACATGCGACCGGAAGTGACATGTCCTGGCGTCACATGACCGAGTCGCAGCGGGGACGTTGAGGGCGCGATATTGAAATCGTGCCCGCGCTCTACATTTGTATAATGATGGCCATTAGGGCATATTAGAGCAACAAGGCAGGGGTAGCGCGACACAGGGGACCCACCTTCCGGTCAAAATGGCTTGGAGGAACGACCCTCTGACAAGAATTTCGTAAGTTTCCTAACTACATTATTGTACTCATAGATTAGTAAAAAAGGTGAGACAGGGATAATAATAATAATAATAATAATAATAATAATAATAAAGCTTTATTTATATAGCGCCAACATATTCCGCAGCGCTTTACAATGTAGGGTTAGAGTACAGAAAATATACAGTAAGTAATTACAATAGAGAACAAATAAAGTACAATAATTGGATACAAAACAATAGGCATAGAATCAATGTGAAAAAAATACAATAAATAAAGCAAGAAATGAAGGTGAACCTGCTTAAAAGAGCTTACAATCTACAATGGGGTAGGGGTTGCACAAGGTGCAGGGACTTATTGCACTTATTGTCCAGGCATCTTGAGGAAATAGGGCATAGGGCTAAGCTTACATGAATGGTCATCAGACAGTCTGTGTAGACCTTTATGGTTTGGTGGAGTTTGTAGAAGAGTAATGTCCCAAGGGATAGCCCATTCACTGTCTACAGTACAATGGACTTCTATTAGGGAGTATGATAGGCCGCCTTAAAAAGATGCGTTTTTAGGGATCGTCTGAAGCCATGCAAGTTGTGGATAGTCCTGATTTCTTTGAGTAAAGCATTCCAGAGGTTTGGTGCAGCTCTGGAAAAGTCTTGGAGCTGGGAGTGGGAGGATCGGATTAGTGCAGATGTTAGTCGAAGGTCATTTGAGGAACGTAGAGAGCGGGTGGGGTGATAGACAGAGATGAGGGAGGAGAGGTAGGGGGGTGCTGCTCTGTGAAGAGCTTTGTGGGTGAGAACAAGCAATTTTAATTTGATCCTGTAGTATACGGGCAGCCAGTGCAATGACTGGCACAGAGCAGAGGCATCTGAGTAACGATTGGCCAGATGGGTGATCCTGGCTGCTGCATTAAGGATGGACTGGAGAGGAGAAAGTCTGGTGAGGGGGAGGCCACTTAATAGAGAGTTGCAATAGTCAAGGCGGAAATGGATTAGGGCCACGGTGAGGGTTTTTGTTGTTTCCAGGGTGAGAAAGGGGCGGACTCTAGAGATATTCTTCAGGTGTAAGCGACAGGAGCGGACGAGAGATTGCGTGTGGGAGGAGAAGGAGAGATCAGTGTCAAACATAACACCCAGACAGCGCTGCAGGGACAGGTGTTAATAGGTTAGAAAGGTTATTTGGGGTGACCGGTTCCCTTTAATTATCTAAATATATAAACCATTACATGAATGGACGCGACCAATCAGCCACGCGGGATTTGCATTACAGAGAGACAGATGAACAGACAGAATTAGACGATTATATAGTACATACAGTTGTGGCCAAAAGTATTGACACCCCTGCAATTCTGTCAGATAATACTCCGTTTCTTCCTGAAAATGATTGCAATCGCAAATTCTTTGGTATTATTATCTTCATTTAATTTGTCTTCAATGAAAAAACACAAAATAGAATGAAGCAAAAAGCAAAACATTGATCATTTCACACAAAACTCCAAAAATGGGCCAGACAAAAGTATTGGCACCCTCAGCCTAATACTTGGTTGCACAACATTTAGCCAAAATAACTGCGATCAACCGCTTCCGGTAATCATCAATGAGTTTCTTACAATGCTCTGCTGGAATTTTAGACCATTCTTCTTTGGCAAACTGCTCCAGGTCCCTGATATTTGAAGGGTGCCTTCTCCAAACTGCCATTTTTAGATCTCTCCACAGGTGTTCTATGGGATTCAGGTCTGGACTCATTGCTGGCCACCTTAGAAGTCTCCAGTGCTTTCTCTCAAACCATTTTCTAGTGCTTTTTGAAGTGTGTTTTGGGTCATTGTCCTGCTGGAAGACCCATGACCTCTGAGGGAGACCCAGCTTTCTCACACTGGGCCCTACATTATGCTGTAAAATGTGTTGGTAGTCTTCAGACTTCATAATGCCATACACACGGTCAAGCAGTCCAGTGCCAGAGGCAGCAAAACAACCCCAAAACATCAGGGAACCTCCACCATGTTTGACTGTAGGGACCGTGTTCTTTTCTTTGAATGCCTCTTATTTTCTCCTGTAAACTCTGTTGATGCCTTTGCCCAAAAAGCTCTACTTTTGTCTCATCTGACCAGAGAACATTCTTCCAAAATGTTTTAGGCTTTCTCAGGTAAGTTTTGGCAAACTCCAGCCTGGCTTTTTTATGTCTCGGGATAAGAATTGGGGTCTTCCTGGGTATCCTACCATACAGTCGCTTTTCATTCAGACACCGACGGATAGTACGGGTTGACACTGTTGTACCCTTGGACTCCAGGCCAGCTTGAACTTGTTTGGATGTTAGTCGAGGTTCCTTATCCATCATCCGCACAATCTTGCGTTGAAATCTCTTGTCAATTTTTCTTTTCTGTCCACATCTTGGGAGGTTAGCCACAGTGCCATGGGGTTTAAACATCTTGATGACACTGCGCACGGTAGACACAGGGACATTCGGGTCTTTGGAGATGGACTTGCAGTCTTGACATTGCTCATGCTTCCTCACAATTTGGTTTCTCAAGTCCTCAGACAGTTCTTTGGTCTTCTTTCTTTTCTCCATGCTCAATGTGGTACACACAATGACACTGGACAGAGGTTGAGTCAACTTTAATCCATGTCAACTGGTTGCAAGAGTGATTTAGTTATTGCCAACACCTGTTAGGTGTCACAGGTAAGTTACAGGTGCTGTTAATTACACAAATGAGAGAAGCATCACATGATTTTTCTAACAGTGCCAATACTTTTGTCCACACCCTTTTTTGTGTTTGGTGTGGAATTATATCCAATTTGGCTTTAGGACAATTCTTTTTGTGTTTTTTTATTGAAGACAAATTAAATGAAGATAATAGTACCAAAGAATTTGTGATTGCAATCATTTTCAAGAATAAACTGAGTATTATCTGACAGAATTGCAGGGGTGTCAATACTTTTAGCCACAACTGTATCTATCATATATCTATGTGTCTATCGTCTATGTATGCTACATTTATGTATCATCATCAGCGCGCTGTGACTGACTGAATGTGTTCAGTAAACGTGACTAAAGTATGTCACACTGTAACTGACAGAAGTGACAGAACTGACTGTACTCACACTGTAACTGACAGAAGGTATTCAGTAAATGTGACTGAAGTAGGTGACACTGTGTCTGACAGAGCTTGACTGAACGACGTCACACTATGACTGACAGAACTTGTGAACTATGTTGCGCTGTGAGTGGGGGTTAAATTCCGCGCCAATATCTGCGGTGCGGGATTCATATTCCCTCCAAACTGCAGGCCGCTTCACTGATGACAGTCATCTCCCGGCTGCTCTAAGTTTGTAGTACCCCGACCGCCATATTGGAACACCCAAGTTATGGGTATTCCAATATGGCCACTGCACCGCTTCGCTGAAGCGAAGTGGGATTTAAATGACGCGATACCATCCACCTCCGGCAGACAGACCCATCACCAGATACTACAGGTGGCGTCACGAGAACTGTATATAGAATCCCCTGTAAAAATAACCCCTTTCTGAAGTGTCATCCAGGACACGGAATCAGGCGTGGCCATCACTCCCCGTGACACAGCAACACTACCCACAGAGCCTGATGCCCGAATACCCCAAAGCCTGGGGCTCGACAGTATAAATCATAAGTCATATGACAGCACTCGTTAAAGGGTCTTTTTTACTTTTGAGATTGTTGCTTTCAATAGGTGCCACTAGAATTCAAAACCTCTTCCTCTCTGAAGAGATAATTTGCATATTTTATTTCCCATGTTAGCATTGTGGCTCATAAGTTTCCTCATTACTGGCATGCAAGATTGGTATGTTACTATCCAGAAGGTGAAAAGCTTACCCCTAAGACCCCATTTATTGTCTTACACAGCCAGAGCAGATCTCATAGTTTACACCAATGAGGGGCAATTACCATGTAACACTGTGTCTGCAAATTGAGGTTATGATCAGGCATAATTCCGAAGTCATATGACAAGGCTCATTAAAGGATTGTTTTGGACTTTTAGAATTGCTACTTTCCAATAGGTGGCACTAGAGTTCAAGCCCTCTTCCTCTCTGAAGAGACAATTTGCAACTGACTTGTTACAAAGGTGACTTACAATTACAATACCATCCTTAAATTCATTGACTTCTTTCGGAGAAACCATTCTTTCACGAATATTTGTAGAGGCAGACTTCATGTTTAAGATTTCAATTTTATATACTTCAGGCAATAGTACTAGATGAAAAACCTGAACTCAAAGATTAACCTCTTCATGAACTATGACGTATGGGTCCATCAAAGGTCGTGTTCTTTCCTTTGATGTGAGCTCCCACAGTGAGCTCACATTATCCTTCCCACATCTCAGCTGATCTTATCAGCTGAGATGTGGGGATAACAGTGCTGATCTGATCCATGATCCAATCGGTGCTGTTACCCCTTTGGATTGCGCTGTCATTCACTGATGGCGCGATCCAAAGTGCCGCGGCAGGGATCGCATTGTTACCCATTGTGATTCGCGGGATCTCCTTGTGGTAGCTGGATAGCCCGGAGTCCTGTAGTTATTCCAGATGCTATCAGGGTTCACTTCCTGTGGATGCCTGGAAAGCATCCACAAGAAGTGATCATTTGTGCTATGTCCCAATGTGCTGCAGCTCATCCGGACATGGCACAAGCAATCGGACAGTGCAGCATTGTGGCGTCCTATGGGGCAGTGTAAAATATAGAAAATATAAAAAAGTTTTTAAAAATATGACAAAACTCCACAAAAGTTGAAATTGTCCCCCTTTTGCCCTATTCAAAATAAAAGTATTAAAAAAAATTTAAAAAAAACACATATTTAGTATTGCTGTATTGAAATGGCCAATCTAAAAAGAATATTAAATATAAAATCAATTAATCAGATCTGTACACTGAGTAACGGAAAAAAGTCCAAACGCCAAAATTACGTTTTTTTTGGTTGCCACAACATTGAAACAAAATGGAATAATGTGTGATCAAAACATCACATGTACCCAAAAATGATATCATGAGAAACTTCAGTTTAAGACGCAAAAAATAAGCCATCACACAGCCACAGATCCCGAAAAATGAGAACGCTGTGGGTCCCGGAAAATGGTGCAAAAGAGCAATTATTTTTCTGTCAAAACTTCTGAATACCAACACGTCAGTGTTACCATATAGTGAACATGGTGAATAAAAATCCCTAAAAACAAATGTGTAATTGCACTTTTTTGCAATTTCACTGCACTTGGATTTTCTTTCCTTTTTTCCAGTATACTATATGGTAAAATAAATGATGTCATCTGAAAGTACAACTCGTCCCGCAAAAAAACAAGCTCTCATATGTCTATATTGACAAAAAAATTAAAAACATACGGCTCTTGGAAGAAGGAAAGGAGAAATCGAAGGCAGAAAGTGGAAACTCGCTGGGGGGTAAAGGCATTAAGAGGTGTGTCCTAATATGTTTGTTCATATGCATGTATTTTAAGGAATTGTCTAGACTTGGGAAAATAGTCTGCTGTCACTCCAGGTGAATTGTGACAGCATCAGGTGTGCATGTTGTCATGATTAGAGATGAGCCACCCCCCTTGTGTTCTAATTCTATTCGGTTCGCCGAATTGGGCGTTTGTTCGTCGAATGTTTGTCGAACACCGTCGTATCCCATTGGAAACAATTGCAGCCAAACACATACAAACACGTAGAAAACACCTTCTAAAGTGTCCAAAAGGTGACAAACTACTCAGAAGATACAACAAACATATGGAAAATTGAAAACTACATATAAAAATGCAAAAAGAAAAGAGATAGATGAGTAAAAGTTAGAGGAAACACAGATATAGGCATGTTATGACCTTCCAAAATCAGTTTTTACAACAGTAGTTGTAAGGCATCATGCACACGATGAGTAGTTGTTGAGTTTTACTTCAGAATCTGTAAGGCCACGTCAAGAAAATGAGTATTTGGTGTGTTTTACTACAGTGTCTGTAAGGCCATGTGCAGATGATGATTATTTGGTGTGTTTTACTTCAGTATCTGTAAGGCCATGTGCAGATGATGATTATTTGGTGTATTTTACTTCAGTATCTGTAAGGCCATGTGCAGATGATGATTATTTAGTGTGTTTTACTTCAGTATCTGTAAGGCCATGTGCAGATGATGATTATTTGGTGAGTTTTACTTCAGTATCTGTAAGGCCATGTGCAGATGATGATTATTTTTTATGTTTTACTTCAGTATCTGTAAGGCCATGTGCAGATGATGATTATTTGGTGTGTTTTACTTCAGTATCTGTAAGGCCATGTGCGGATGATGATTATTTGGTGTGTTTTACTACAGTGTCTGTAAGGCCATGTGCAGATGATGATTATTTGGTGTGTTTTACTACAGTGTCTGTAAGGCCATGTGCAGATGATGATTATTTGGTGTGTTTTACTTCAGTATCTCTAAGGCCATGTGCAGATGATGATTATTTGGTGTGTTTCACTTCAGTATCTGTAAGGCCATGTGCAGATGATGATTATTTGGTGCGTTTCACTTCAGAATCTGTAAGGACATGTGCAGATGATGATTATTTGGTGCGTTTCACTTCAGTATCTGTAAGGCCATGTGCAGATGATGATTATTTGGTGCGTTTCACTTCAGAATCTGTAAGGACATGTGCAGATGATGATTATTTGGTGCGTTTCACTTCGGTATCTGTAAGGCCATGTGCAGATGATGATTATTTGGTGCGTTTCACTTCAGTATCTGTAAGGCCATGTGCAGATGATGATTATTTGGTGCGTTTCACTTCAGAATCTGTAAGGACATGTGCAGATGATGATTATTTGGTGAGTTTTACTTCAGTATCTGTAAGGCCATGTGCAGATAATGATTATTTGGTGCGTTTCACTTCAGTATCTGTAAGGCCATGTGCAGATGATGATAATTTGGTGCATTTTACCTCAGTATCTGGAAGGCCTTGTGCAGATGATGAGTATTTGGTGCGGTTTTTACCTCAGTATCTGGAAGGCCTTGTGCACACGCTGAGCATTGTGTCACATTTAGGGGACTACAACAAGAGTCTCCATTTTTCTCAAAAATCTGGGCCCAGACACCACTTCAGCGGCATCAATTGCCCTACAGTTGCAAGCTGAAAATGGTTGGCGACGTGACTTTCATGCAGCACATTGCAAAATCCACAAGCCTTTAGTCTCCCCATGTTAGCTGTAAGATTTGTCACCAAAATGTAAGTAGCGGCCAAAAAATCTGGGTAACTATGAAGACAGCAGGAGAAGGGTCTGCTGTCCAAGTCTTACGATCCCGACAAGTTGTGCGTCAATCCTCAGTATGTAGAAGTTCCTCCACTGCTTCTGCCTCCTCAACCTCATCTCGGTCCTCCACCTGCACCCAAAGCCTGTCTGGTAATGCCACCCGCATTCTAACTGCGCACAAGGAATCCTGCACACCTCCTTACTATGATGGCAGCAGGGCTCAACGGCATCAGGCGGTCTTTACCTTGAAATGTATGGGAAATGTGAGTCACACAGCTGAGGAGTTGTGGTCTCCTGGGGAGACTGAGTATCATCAATGCTTGTGTCCACTGAACATGCAGCCAGGGAAGGCCGTGTGCGACAAAGCTGCAATGTTGGGTTCAGCCCTCCGCCGGGGCAATGTGACACACGTGCCTTGCATGGCTCACGTCTTAAATCTGGTTTTCCAGCAAATGTTTGCACACTATCCGTCCCTAGATGGTCTTCAGCAGAGGGCACGGTCACTGTGTGCTCACTTCCGCCGTTCGCCTCCCGTAGCTCAACACCTTGCATCTCTACAGAAGTCATTCAGCCTGCCAGTTCACCGGCTGAAATATGATGTGCCGACACGATGGACTTCAACTCTGCACATCTTGCAGCAACTGTGGCAGCACCGATGAGCCCTGGTGCAGTACGTCATGACGTATAACCTGGGCCTACGAGATTCAGAGGTGGGGCACTCACACTGGTGGAGTTATCTAAAATGAAGGACCTATGCACCATTCTGTACAATATTGAAATGTCGATGAAGATGTTTAGTGATGATTATGCCATTATCAGCATGACTATTCCGTCATTTACATGCTGGAGCACACTTTAAACAGTATTCGGAGTCAGGTGGTGGCACTAGAGGAGGGGGAGGAAGTACAGGAGGAGTCGTATGCGGAGGGGCTCACAAGATCTCCAAGGTGCAGTTGACACTTTATGAATGAGAGTCTACATTATGCTTGCTCAGAACCTTCTTTATCTAGTGCTGGATCCGAGTCCAAAAGCTTCTGGGCATCAGTGCAGATCATTACCTCGTCTTAACTCACAAAAGCTGTTGAGCAGACCTCTGATTCCCAGGCTATAGTATGAGTGAAGAGCGATGCATAGTCAACCATCTGTCTTACCCCATACTCAGATGGGTGGCTCGAGACTTGGGAGCTGTGCGGAAGCAAGTGGGATTGTGGTGACACCTCTGTGGACTGGTGTATTTGTGAAGTAGAAGTTGAGGTGGAGGAGAGCCCACTTGCTGAAGCACTTGCTATCCATTCATGATTGCTCTTTTTGTGCCTCATCGAGAATTGGTATTGATCGTCGTCTGAGTCGTGTCCGTACGAAAGGGATCATTTCAGAATCTCCAAGGAAAGAAGTAGACATCTTACTTTGGCTGGAAGATGCTCTTTCTCCAGCAGATGTTACTCTTGCTTTCCCACGTACACCACGGACACAAACTGTTCTTCCCTTTCCACCACGCCTATTCCCCCTTCCACCAGCAGCAGGTCTTTTGCCACTCATTTTGTATGTGAACAAATTGGCAACCCTGCAGTTGTTGGCAAAAAATATTCTGATGGAAATTGAGCACAGCTGATTGGACAGACAGTGGTACTAGGCACGAAACATTACGTTTGCTTGTTCCAGTAAAAAATTATTAGAATGAACTACACTCAAGGTATATTTGTTATTATTAAACGTGGCCTACAGTGAAGGTTTAGTGAACACTGCTTTTAAGCAAAAACTGACAGGTTACCGTATATACTCGCGTATAAGCCGAGTTTTTCAGCCCAAAATTTGGGCTGAAAAGTCCCCCCTCGGCTTATACGCGAGTATATAAAAAAAAATTAAAAAATACCGCAGCAGCCCCGGAGGTATACAGGCCCCCCATCAAGTTCCAGGGCCCCCCCCACCTTGCGCGCAGCCTGTAAAGGAAAATCATACTTGCCAGAGTCCAGTCGCGCCGTCCGCAGCTGCCGACATGACGATCCCGGGCTCCATTCAGCGTCTTCCGCATTTCCTGTAGTCGCGGGCAATGACGTCATTGCCCGCGCGCACAGGAAGTCGGAAGCCGGAAGACGCTGAATGGAGCCCGGGATCGTCATGTCGGCAGCTGCGGACGGCGCGACTGGACTCTGGCAAGTATGATTTTCCTTTACAGGCTGCGCGCAAGGTGGGGGGGGGCCCTGGAACTTGATGGGGGGCCTGTATACCTCCGGGGCTGCGGCTGTATACAGCCCTGGGGCTGCGGCTGTATACAGCCCTGGGGCTGCGGCTGTATACAGTCCTGGGGCTGCGGCTGTATACAGCCCTGGGGCTGCTGCTGTATACAGCCCTGGGGCTGTGGCTGTATACAGCCCTGGGGCTGCTGTATATACCTCTGGGGCTGCATCTGGGGCTGCATATGGGGCTGCATATGGGGCTGTATATGGGGCTGTATATGGGGCTGCATATACCTCTGGGGCTGCATATACCTCTGGGGCTGCATATACCTATGGGGCTGCATATACCTATGGGGCTGCATATACCTCTGGGGCTGCATATGGGGCTGCATATACCTCTGGGGCTGCATATACCTCTGGGGCTGCTGTATACTACCACTGGGGCTGCTGATGTATATACCACTGGGGCTGCTGCTGCTGTATATACCTCTGGGGCTGCATCTGGGGCTGCATATGGGGCTGCATATACCTCTGGGGCTGCATATACCTCTGGGGCTGCATATACCTATGGGGCTGCATATACCTCTGGGGCTGCATATACCTCTGGGGCTGCATATGGGGCTGCATATACCTCTGGGGCTGCATATACCTCTGGGGCTGCATATGGGGCTGCATATACCTCTGGGGCTGCATATACCTCTGGGGCTGCATATGGGGCTGCATATACCTCTGGAGCTGCATATACCTCTGGGGCTGTATATACCTCTGGGGCTGCTGTATACTACCACTGGGGCTGTTGCTGTATACTACCACTGGGGAGGCTGCTGTATACCTCACTGCTGGGGGTTGTATACCTGTGCTGGAGTCCACCCTCGGCTTATACGCGAGTCAATAAGTTTTCACAGTTTTTGGGGGCAAAAGTAGGGGGGTCGGCTTATACACGGGTCGGCTTATACACGAGTATATACGGTAGCTTGTTGCAGTAAAAAATTAGTACGAGTAAAATTAGTATTAGTAAAAAATCACTTACACTGAAGGTGTAGCTTCTCTCACAAGTGGGCTACAACACTGTGGGACACTGCTAGTCTGCTACTAGCCCGAACAAAGTGCCTGGACTAGCTGCAGCAAAAAAAAAAATGCCTAATTAAGACAGTTGGTGTAGCTTTCTTCACAGCAGTGCTACACTACCTGCCCTAATGGATCCAAAGAGCTATATTACTGTGGCCAGATGCTGTAAGAAAGACTTGCACAGCGCTGGCACACACCTGACACACACCTGCCTGGTAAAAACTAATAGAGACTGCTGTAACCTAGCCCTGATAAGGGCTGCAATTAAAACTAGTCCCTGCTTCTATGAAGTATCCCTGAAAAGGGCTGATAGACTACTAGTCCCTAGTCCCTATCCCTAATCGCTACTCCTATGGAGCAGCCCTAAAAAGGGCAGATATTACTAGTCCCTACTCCCTAAACCTATCTATCTATCTATCTATCTATCTATCTATCTATCTATCTATCTATCTATCTTGGTATTCGCTCAATAGCTGACTGAGAGAACAGTTTGCACTGTTTAGCAGTCGCACACAGCAGCAGGGTGCCGTCTAACACCTGCAGCAGCTATCAGCAAAATGGTGGTGATCTTTAAGATGGCCGGGTTTTATGGGGCTAGGACATGTGACAGACACAGCCAATGATGACCTTGGTTGTGTGAAAAAATGCACTTTGCAGTGTGGCACTGTGGTTGGCTAGCAGTCTGAACCGCCCCACTGTACATGCTGTAGGAGTAAAAAAAAAAAGCACGACCTTATTGCTGCAGCTCTGATACAAGCCTCACCTGCACACTATACACACAAACTGGATATTAACATAATTTTACAGTATTAGGGCTAGGTTTAGGGTTAGGAAGATTAAGCTTTTAGGAATCGAAGCGTTATCGAACATATACTAGAACTGCCGAATTTCAAGCAAATTGTTCTAATTCGGCGAATGACTCAAACACTGCCAAAAACAGCTCGAATTCGAGATTTGAGATTTGAATCGAACATCGCTCATCTCTAGTCATGTTTCCCTGGTATTCCCCATGCTAGTCGGTGATCACAAAACTGCATGTATGCGATTTGCACACTTACATTCAGGTGCCAAATAGATTCATTTGTCTCCTCTGAAAAACTTGCAGAATCAATAGCAGAATGAATCTTTCCTTTTAAATTAATAGGAAGAGTATTCGAAGAGCATTTGAAGCTGTTTTGGTGATGGATTTTGGAGTGGCTCTCTTCAACGCCTTGCTAAACAAAAAACTGAAAAATATCACCTCTTGAACTTATGCACAAGTCAGTATTTTGTACGTGTTTGTAAGCTATGAGTGGAAAATAAACAGAAAACTGAAATGGAAAAATGTGTAATCCTATTTCAGTTTCCCAAAATTGTGCTTCGGCTGAACTCCCACCTAGAAAGGACAGGAAGAAATCCAAGAGGTGACTTTTGGCAATTGTTGGGTGACTTTTCTACCTAAAGTTATTGGAGTAGTATAAGTTGCTTATGGGAAAGCAAGGAAATGCAGCTGTGTTTCTCTTGGGATTCGGAAAAATCTAAGAACTGTGCCAAGCTTCCTGTATCATGACTAAAGAGAGCAAGAATACAAAGGACTGTAACAACAACAGCATAATGACTAGTTATAAAATTTACTGGAGAGGCACAGCTGTTGTCTTCACATGCCACTGCCTGTATGCTTTGCCTTTACTAGGAGACAGCCCATCCCAGGATGGTGACTGTAATATGAAATGCATCCACTTAAGGGCAGAGTTCTTATCCCAGGACAAAAACCTCAATCCATATACAGTATAAGAGGCTCAGCATAAATGAGTACATCCCAACAGATTTGTCAGAAATCTTTTAGTTTCCTTTCAGAATTAGGGTTTTCCATGGACCATTTATTGTGGGCAATTGATTGCAAATAAGAGTTCTTATTTTCACACTCAGAAAAGTAATTTTTCTAACATTTATTCAAGGTCATGTTGCAAAACTCAGTACACCACAATGAATGTCTTAAGGTACCGTCACACGCAGCATATCGCTGGCAATTTGACGTGAGCATGCACGTTTTGGGAACTTTTTTGCACATCGCCGTAGCCATGTCACACATAGAGATCTCACCTGCGTTCTATTGCGATCCTGCGTTCCGGAAATCGCCTGCAGAAGACCGGAAGCAATTTCCCTTTTCCACATTGTCGCGTCACACGCCACCATCTCATCAGCGATGTGGGCGTAAAGTGTGAGTACGGCAAGGAGACAGGCATGCCAGAGTGTTTTTTCACCGCGCCCCTACCACTCCGATTGGCCCACACAACTGCGTTACCATTGGTCAGCCTTGTCAGGATGTCTGCGGACTACATGACGCATGTGCCCTTTCTACTATATCGCTATTCAAATATGGCACTTTAGCCATGGGCAGCCAATGGGAACGCAGGAGCGACCACCAATCGCGGCAGAAGGGGCGAGCCAAATAGAGCGCTCAGGCACGCCTCTGGATTTGATTCAAGATGGTCTGAACTCCCTTTCTACATCGCTATTGCCCTGTCACACGCAAAGATGTGCAGAAAAATCGCCCTGTCTCACACCACTATGCACATTCGATGTCGCTTCCACATTGCCGAAATACACAAATTTACAGCGATATGGAAGCCATATCGCTGGGTGTGACGGTACCTTTAGGAGCAAAGCTAACGTTTAGACTACAATATTCTGATTACAAGAATTCAAAAATAGGTAAGTCTAATTATTCATTAAACAGGTGTCCAGCAAATAGATGTCTATTGAAAGGCGTTATTTAATAAAGAAAATCCCCTTGTCACTTTTAATGCTGTCAGCAACAGCACCACATAGAAGAGAAATGTCACAAAACCTGAAAAAGTAAGTAATTTCTTTACATGAGAAAAGTGAAAGCTACAAAAGGATCAGCAAAGCTTTATGTATCAGTCAGAATACTGTACCAAAAGTGATACAAAATTTAACAAAGATGCAACTATCTCACAAAGACGTCCAGTTAGCACCAAAACAAAAGTGTCCACTGATGAGAAGGCTTAGAGGAAATCGACAAGTTCACTGCAATTAGCTGGAGAAGTAGAAAGTGTTTCCTGTGTCACAGTATTTTCTACAGAGAAATTACATGTATGTGTGTTATCCAGCAATGAAGACTCTCCTAGAGCCCCTGCAAAAAAAAACATGCCTACAATTTGCTGGGACCCATGTTCAAAAATATGAAGACTTACTCAGACTCTATATTTTAGAGTAATGAGATCAAAATGAATCTTTTTGGATCTGATGGCTTCAAAAGTGTAAGGGTACCGTCATACGTGGCGATCGTACCGCCGATTTGTTAGGCGATGCAGGGCCGTGGCCTATCGGCATCGATATCGCTCCTGCATTGCCTAATGTAATTAGGCGATGGCGACGCCTTTTACTGGTCGCCTGGTTTCAGAGCAGTGCTCTGAAACCAGGCGGCCGATCTGGGGCGATGTGTACACATCTCCCCATGTAAATGGCCGCCGGCGACCTGACAGGCGATGGGACCCATAGGCTGCCATTGTACTGCATCGCCGCTGGGGTTTTGAGACACCCCGGCAGCGATGCCGCCTATCAGCTCGCCGGTGCATCGCCGGCGAGGTGGCACCATGTGACGGGCCCCTATGGCATCACAAAGGTGAGCAGTACAAAGCAAAATACATGGTGCCTACAATGAAACATGGTGGAAGCAGTGTTATTATATGGGGCCACATGAGTGCTCCTGGTGAATTCCTGAAGAAAAGGTTGAAAGTTGTTCAGTGGCTCTGTATATAAGTCAAGGACCTACTGTATATGTGGCACCCCAAGGGTTAATGTGCCACAGAAGCACAACATGGGTTTACTCCCCGCACAACACTACACTAGAAAGTGGGAGGAGCTTTTGTGGCACCTGCAAGAGTGGGAGGAGCTAATGTTGTTTACCTCAGAGCAGGAGTGACAGTTAGTCAGTTTAGTTTAGTTTAGTCTGGAGCTGGAGGAGAGTCAAGTGGAAGTGGAGGTCCTGAGAAGTCTGAGGAAAGGAGTCAGAGAAACAGAGGAACACACCCGGGACAAGGAGTTACCCTAAACTTAACCCCGGAGAGGCGCTTAGGACGGATACCGGATCCGAGGATGTGCCTGAGACAGACAGGACAGTGAATACCGGGATAGTGAAGGTCCACCATCTTCACTGTACCATAGCAAAGCAACACGGAGGGGTCAGTGACACAGAGGTCTCAAGTTGCCTAGCAGATTGGTATCCGTGAGGGGAGACAGGGCCAGCAGTTCAGCTAGAAGCGGCAGCAGGGCCACACACAAAGCGCAGAAGTAGGAAGCCAAGGACCCGGTCACGGTGGGAGCAACCCGGCCCCGGTACAGACTCTGTGGACAATACTTTGTTATACCATCTGCAAGTAAAGACTTGGAAAACGACAACAAACGTGAGTGTGTGTGATCCTTGTGCTGAAGACCCACTCTCCCTCATAAACTGCCATTGCCTCCACTCTCATCATCTCTACTGCTACCCCTACTCTCCTGCAACATCTGTAACCACCATCACAGACTTTAACTACCACTGCCCCAGGGAACCAGGCTCTACCTGCGGAGAGCCGTTCCATCTAAAGCTGCAAAAACATCATCCCTGGAGGTTCTGCAGCAGCGGTGGTCCCCTAACTGACCACAACCCGTGGGTGGTGTCACGACAAACCTAATCCCTTGTATATACACCCCATTTACTTGTGTGAACACGGGACACGGTCTGGACCAGGACCGCCGTGACATCCCCCAGCAGTACCCCGGTCCGGCACCGAGTACCCGGTCCCAGTGGGCTCCACAACCTGGTGTCACGAACAGGATCTACCATGCCCGGTACCGGGCATTGTGTGCCGTGATTAGTGATCGTTTTGAATCAGCCGCCATTGCTGGGCGCGCGGCAAGCTGAATTTTAACTGCGCCACAGAGACTGTAAATTTTTAAATCCGCCATTACAGAGCTCGCGACGCGCGGGAAGAGAAACCGCTCACCGCTCTGACCTCATCTGGAATGGAAGATAATCCCTGGTGCGCAGCGGAACCTTTGTGAGACATCCGGACAGAAGCAGAAGACAGGAGGGCGGACCTTAATTAAGGGGGCAAAGGATGTCGCAGCCAGCGGTGCCAAGCAGCGGCGGAGCAGCCGGTGAGAATCCAGCATCGGATCAAGGAGCAGCACTCAGCGGTGCTGCGGCGCAAGGATCAGCGCCTATTATGCCACTCCTGATGCCGTATACTCCAGGGGCAATGTGGCTGCCCCAATATGTCGGTGAGCCTAACACTCTTAATGACTTTATCAGCAAGATAAAAGCATACTATGTGATGTACCCCCTCACTGAAGCCCAACGTGTAGGAATGATTATTGGACAATTAACAGGCAATGCACAGCGGGAGGTCGCATCCTGGCTGGATACAGAAAAGGACACTGTAGAGCATCTTATAGCTGGATTAAAAGCAGCATTTACTGGATTAAAAGCAGCATCTACTGCTGATACCCGGGCTAAAATGAGGTTCTTTGCATGTCAACAAAAGCCTGAAGAGAGTGCCAGAGACTTTGCCTTAAATCTGCAGGAAGCACTCAAAGCACTTAAGCTAGCAGAACGTGCCTTAGCCCCGGGAGCGGACAAAATGTTAATTGACCAGTTCATAGAGGGTCTCTTATCCCCGTCCCACAGAGGACAGTTGAGTATGATGCTCATCCAGAATCCTAAAATGACATTTGCTGAGTTAAAAGACAGAGCTATTCATCTGCAGCAGGTAGAGGAGCCCTGGAATCGGCAATCTATATAGGGCCCTGCAGCAGCACCTCAGCAACCGATAACATGGCAGATGTAGCTGATGCTATCGGTTGCTGCTGAACACAGAGAGCCTATCTCTAATGAGGCCCTCAACCAAAAGCTAGATGCCCTGACAGACACCGTTATCTCCATGGCCAAGGTCATCAAGGAACTGCGAGAGTCAAAGCCTGCACCCAAGATCAAGTTGGCGACCAACAGAGAGGTTGTCCCGTGGATGAGGCCCAGGAGATATCAAGCGACACGAGGACGACCCAGCGATCGCTATCAGACGGATGAACAGCCCATTTGCCGCCGTTGCCAGAAACCAGGTCACTTTGCCCGAGAGTGTGCTTTAAACGGAGATTCCCTGGGCAGGTGGGCAGCTACTCAGGTATGAACTCTAAAGGTCCTTCAGCCTGGTTTGACAGATTCGTGGGAGGACAGCCAGTGATCCCTATCGTGTTAAATGGCATTCCCTTTAATGCCTTGTTGGATACCGGGTCCCAGATAACATCGATTCCACATGTTCTTTACAAAAGGTACTGGGCTAATTCAGACATTGATAGTGGTCCATCAGACTTTAAAATGAATGTATGGTCTAGTAATGGATAATTAATACCACAGGTTGGGTTCAGAGAGATGACCATTCAGATTGGAAAGGTAGAATTGCATATCCAGGGTATTATAATTATAGATGTTGACCGGCGAGATCCAGAGCCAGTAATGTTACTAGGAATGAATGTAATTGAAAAATGTTTTTCCGAGGTAATTACTGTTTTGCAGCAGATCGCCAAGACTGCCGGAACCGGACAGCAGAGGCTTTTGCACAAAGAAATGAAAGCTCTGATGTTAAAGCAGCACGTAGAAATATCCGGAGGTGAAATCGGCAGTGTACGAGTAAGTGATCCAATACCCATTGTAATACCTCCCAAAACTGAAATGTTGGTCTGGTGTAGAGCCGCAATAGGCATTAAAGGGCAAGACTATCAAGCCCTGGTAGAACCCGTGTACTCAGACAGTAGACCTACTATACTCACAGCTAGAGGAATGGTTGAGGTACACAGGTGAAGAGTACCATTACGCCTCCTAAATTGCGGAAAGGATGAGAGCACATTACCAAAGTATGCTACCATGGCTAAGTTGTACACGGTTGATAATAACAACATCACAGCCGTCGAGCCCTTGGACCCGTCAAGTCAGGCGGATGACAATGGCTTAAGGGAAAAGCTGGAGGATTGGTGCCAAAAGCTACATGTGGGTACCAGTTCTACACCTTCCCATCAAAAGCATGGAGTATACCGGGTAGTGAAAGAATATGAGCAGATATTCAGCAAACACCCGTTAGACTTTGGTCAAATCAAAGGGGTAGAGCACACTATACCCACAGGTAACCATCAGCCTATAAAGGAGAGGTATAGACCATTACCACCCGCTCACTACCAAACCACCAAAGACATGCTCAGAGAAATTAAATCTGCAGGGGTAATAAGAGACAGTTGTAGCCCCTGGGCAGCACCTCTAGTGTTAGTTAAAAAGAAGGATGGGACCATGAGAATGTGCGTAGATTACCGGCAGATTAACCGCATCACACATAAGGACACATACCTATTACCTAGGATTGATGAGTCATTAACTGCATTAAAATCTGCTAACTACTTTTCCACCCTTGATCTGACTAGTGGGTACTGGCAGGTTCCTGTGGCCGAGGCCGACAAGGAGAAGACAGCGTTTACTACGCTGATGGGCCTCTGTGAGTTCAATTGTATGCCGTTCGGACTCTGCAACGCACCCGGGACCTTCCAACGCCTCATGGAGAGCTGCCTAGGACACAAGAACTTTGAAACTGTCCTCCTGTACCTAGATGACGTCATAGTCTACTCCAAGACGTATGAGCAACATCTACAAGACCTGGCAGAAGTGTTCGAAGCCTTGTCCAAATATGGCATGAAAATCAAGCCATCTATATGTCACCTTCTTAAACCAAAGGTACAGTACCTGGGACATGTCGTGAGTTCAGAGGGAGTAGCACCGGATCCTGATAAAGTCACGGTGATAAGGGATTGGCCAAGACCTACTAACGTAAAAGAAGTGAGGCAATTCCTGGGCCTGGTAAGCTATTATAGAAGATTTATCAGTGGATTCACGAAGCTAGCAGCTCCTCTACAAGACATCCTGGTAGGACAATCAAGAAAGTCTTCAACCCGTAATCCTCCTTTCCGGTGGAGTGAAGAGAAGGAAGACTCCTTCAACAAACTGAAGTGTGCATTGATGGGAGAAGAGATTCTGGCATACCCTGATTACCATCAACCATTCATTCTATACACGGATTCCAGCAACGTGGGACTGGGAGCTGTGTTGTCGCAGAAGCAAGGAGGCAAAGTGAGAGTTATTGCCTTTGCAAGTAGGAAGCTCCGGCCTACAGAAAGAAATCCTGAGAACTACAGCTCTTTCAAGTTAGAACTACTGGCAGTAGTTTGGGCTGTGACTGAACGTTTCAAGCACTATCTGGCAGCTGCAGAATTCACCATCTACACGGATAACAACCCGTTAACCCACCTGGATTCAGCAAAATTAGGTGCATTGGAACAGCGATGGATAGCCCGGCTGTCTAACTACAATTTTGTCATCAAATATAGGGCAGGCCGCAAGAACGGGAACGCAGATACCTTATCCCGGATGCCACACCTGGAAGACGTGTAAGAGGAACCGGAAGTGTTGGAAGAAATTGAACTACCTGCCTTTCATCGTTCAAAGGTAGACAAGTATCAACCCGGCATCTACCAAAGAGAACAACAGGCAAGTCTTAACCTGTTAGCACACCATGGATGGGCTGATACCCAAGATAGTGATCCAGCTGTGAAGCTAGTTGTCCAAATATCTTTATTGAAATTTCAAGGGAGGGGGGAGGGGAGGGAATGAGATACATAAATAAAGAGGGAGGGGGAGGGGGGGAGGGGAAGGGTAATAAACATAACAAGTAAACAAACCAACAAATAACATGAACGGTACAAATCGTAAGTGCATATGCATATTCAAATACAGCGCTCGTACAAAAAGAGAGAAAATTGGACAGGTACAAATGAATATCTGAATAGTCCGAACACACTCTGTACATTTTGTCGCAAATCGTAATGCAAGCTTGAAAGCATTGTGGGGAAGATACAGTCAAATCATCAAATTTTTACGTTAGCGGCCTATTGCAGGAGGGATGGGGAAAAGGTTGTCAACCATGCCTCCCAACGCCCTTGGAATTTTGGGAACCTGTTTGCGCGTATAGCGAAGTTGTACTCGAAAGTACAGTGAGTTGACACTCTTTCAATCAGGTCATCCACTGTGGGGGGTTCTGGTTTGTTCCACCTCGAGGCTATCAGTACTCTAGCAGTCAAAATAATGTGGGATGTTAAGAAGCGTATGTGGTGAGGGAGGTCCTCTGTGCCAATCAGTAGTAATATTAATTCTGGGGTGAATTTTATTTGAATCCCAGTGACATTTGTAATTAGAGATTTGACATCTCTCCAGTAATTGGTCAGGACAGGACAGTGCCAGAAAATATGTGAGAGGGTTCCCAGGTTTCCACAGCCTCTCCAGCAAGATGGGTCGTGATTAGGGTTCATATGATATAGTTTGATAGGGGTATAGTACCATCGTGAGAGGACCTTATAGTAAGACTCGTGGAGGGTGGCACAAGATGAGCTGGAATACACGGTCTTAATAGTTTTAGCCATTTTCCCCAGGTCCACGCGGATACCCAACTCCTCCTCCCAAGCTCCAAAGAATGAGAGGTTTAGTAATTCGACTTCTTCGTTGAAGATTCTATAGAGAGAGCTCGTTCCCCAAAGGGAGGCTTTCCACGGGGTGTTTATAAGTTCGTCAATTACTTGCGGAACTGTGAGTTTGAGATTGTGAGTGCTGAGGTAGTTGGCTATGACTCTCCAGTTACTTCGGTCATCCCTGGTGAGGGGGAATTTGTCTTGGAAGATGTGGAAGGGGAGGATAGAGTTTCCTGAAAGCAGATCATTAACATAAAGAATCTCCTTATCCCTCCAGAGAGAGAGGTTCAGGTTCGGCATCAGAATTTCAAGAGTTTCTAGAGGGATTTTGTTGAGAGTGGAAGAAGTGTAGTATTTGGCTGCCTTTTTGACAAGGTCTCTCCAGGCTAGAATAGTTGCTCTAGTAATTGGGTGAGTAGGAGGAGGTTTGGAGTGATTTACTAGGTAAGCCATGATTAGAGCTTTTTGATTATTGTTATTGATCGTTCCTTCTATAGAGATCCAGGGTGAATCGTTCGGGCCTTTAAGCCATTTTTGTGAGAGCTTGGCGATGGATGCCAAGTAGTAGTTGTGCAAGTTGGGAACTCCTAGGCCTGCTACTCTCTTGTGCCTCTCGAGGGATAGTCTGGCCACTCTTGGGCGCTTATTGAGCCAAATGAACGCACGGAGTTGTGATTGGAGTTTAATGAACCATCTCTTCGGGATGAACAAAGGGATGGATCTAATTATGTACAAGAATTTCGGGAGCAGTGTCATTTTGAAAGCTTCAATCCTGCTCAGCCAGGACAGTTCAACTTTTGAAAGACGTAAGTAGGCCTGATGGAACGAGTTAAATAGGTTTGTTAGGTTCGTCATACCGTGGCTGAACAGGGTTTGGTCAAAGTAATCCCTAAAAAAGAAATCTCCTTTTCCGTCCATGTATAATTAAACTCTTCTTTGAGGTACTTGAGTAGTGTTTCCTCTATATTAAAGTCCAGGATCTCGGATTTTGTTTCGTTTATTTTGTAGAAGGAGAGCTGGGAGAATCTCTCAATGACCCTTGACAGGTGTCTGAGGGATTTGAGGGGATTGGTAATTGAAAGGAGGATGTCATCTGCAAACAGAGATATTTTGTGTTGGCGTTGATTTAACGGGATTCCTCTAATACTGTCATTGTCTCTGATGCTAGATACAAGTGGCTCAATGAATTGGGCAAAGAGGATAGGGGAGAGTGGGCACCCCTGCCTCGTGCCATTTGTCAAGGGGAATTTTTGAGACAGGAAATTGTTGGGAGTATACTCTTGCTGTGGGATTGGCATACATTGATGATATGAAACGAAGGATATTGCCTTGGAACCCAAACCTCCGCAGGGTGCGAAATAAGAATTTCCACTGGACCCTATCAAAGGCTTTCTCGGCATCTAAGGCCAAGAAGGCTGAGGATTGTTTTGAATTCTCTATAGAGGTGATTAGATCCAGGGCTCTCCTAGTGGCATCAGCCGTATTACGGCCTGGGATGAAGCCTGCCTGATCAGGGTGGATTAATTTGGTGATGTAATTTTTTATTCTATTAGCTGCTATTTTAGCTAAGAATTTCGTGTCCGAATTCAGGAGGGAGATCGGCCTATAGTTCTTGGTATCTGCCGGGTCTCCCTTTCCTTTGGGTATCACCGTAATAACAGCTTCGAGCATTTCAGGTGGTAGGTGTCCGTGGGTAGCAGAGTAATTGGCCAATCTGGTAACATACGGGGACAATAAATCTGTGAAGGTATTGTAGAGCTCATATTGGAATCCGTCAGGGCCAGGTGATTTGCCCACTTTCGATTGTCCTATGACTTCTGAAATCTCAGATGTCGTGAACGGTAAGTTGAGGTCCAATAAGTCACGATCTGTAAGTGAGGGCAGGTCAAGGTTGGTTAGGTAGTCGGTGATATCTTGATCCGAGGGTTCCAAAGTGGAGGGGTTATTTTTCATATTGTAGAGGGAGGTGTAGAAGTGAGCAAAGGTATCGGCTATATCCTTCGGGTGTTTAAGAGTTTGGCCAAGTGGGTTCCTAATCTCTTTAATTCTGGATTTCAGCTTCTGGTGTTTAATTTTTGCTGCTAGGAGTTTGGAGGGTCTATCGTCAGAAAAGTAATGGTTGGTTTTGAGAATTTGGGAGATCCTGTCATATTCGGAGGATAAGAGGGATTTTAATTCTGACCTGAGTTTCAAAATGTCCAAGGAGAGATCGGGACTAGGACTAGATGTTTGCTTTTGTTCCAGATTGTGTATCTGGTTCACCAAGGTTTGTGTTTTTTCTCTGTTTTTCCTGTTATGCTGTGCGTTCAGTTGTATCATTTTGCCTCTAAGAACAGCTTTGAAAGCGGACCAGAGTATAGGGGTTGAAACATCCTCCGTATCGTTTACCTTGAAGTAGTCTACTATGGTTTTTTCGATTTCCTTTTTATATGCTGGGTGAGTGTATAGTAGACTGTTGTTTCTCCAAAGTCTTTGAGAGGTTACTATCGGGCCAATCTTGAGTTCGAAAGTAACAGGTGAATGGTCGGACCAAGTTCTAGTACCAATTGAGACCTCGAGAAACTTGGAAAGGGTGAAAATGTTGGTGAGGATAAGGTCAATTCTAGAGTAAGATTGGTGGCGTTTGGAAAAATATGTGAATTCTAAAGACGTGGAATTGAGACATCGAAAGGTGTCGTATAGATCGTTCTTAATCAGCCATGGATCCAGTGACTCCAAATGCTGTCTGGATTTGGTAGAGGAGTCAAGTGATCCATTGGGAACAATGTTGAAGTCCCCGAAGATCACCAGCTCTCCCTTTTGGTTGGTGTTGACAATCCTCATAAGCTTGTTTATTAATGTTACTTGCCCTTTGTTTGGGGCGTAGACGTTGACTAGGGTAAAAATATGGTCATTTAGTTTGCATACTAGAAGCAAATATCTGCCGTTCGGGTCCTCAAATGTGGAGATTTCCTCGAAGGAGATAGTGTTCTTGATCATTATATCTACTCCCATTTCTTTTTCGAGTTGTTTACACAACGAATGTTTTGGAAGTTTTTGTTGCTGAATTTCGGTGGCTTAAGGGAAGAGAACTTCGTTTCCTGCAGACCTACTACATCTGCCCCGGTCTCTCTAAGAAGTTTCCACAGGA
Source organism: Allobates femoralis (assembly GCA_033576535.1). Lineage (NCBI taxonomy): Eukaryota > Metazoa > Chordata > Amphibia > Anura > Aromobatidae > Allobates > Allobates femoralis. Next base: position 257,773,657 of record JARQOC010000002.1, on the reverse strand, counting down.
AATATCCCCTCTGGGGAGAATTAAGGCCGTTAACGTTCTGTGACAAGAATTTAAGTGACATAACCTACAATTGACGTGACGAAGAAAGGGCTCAGAGTGTGAGAGCAACTAGATAAGGGGATCCTTTCCATTGTTAGCGCAAACAATACATTGGTGGTAGAACTGAAAACTTTCTCTAAATCTATTTTAGTGCCAGGTGAAAAGTGTAAACTTGTGACCACAACTTGACCCATAACGGAGGGAATCTAATTAAGATTACGCTGAACTACCTCCTTGGGTGGCTAAAGTTATGGCTATTCTCTTCAGCCTCATGGATATGATCCATTTAAGATATGATGATTCCTAGATCCCTAAGAACCCTCATTCCCTCTTCTACTTCAAGTATAGTTGTGTATTTCCCCTGGTGGTGGAGAATAACTTTGGTGGGATTGAATCCCCATCTGTATTGGACACGGTTGTTTTGGAGCAGGTTAGTGATTGGGGTAAGTCTCCTCCTCTGGAGCATGGTTTCTCTGGACAGGTCCGCGAAGACCTTGATATTTTCGTAGGGTCCAGGGAGAGTTTTTTTTAATCGAAGATAGTCCAGAAGTTGTTCTTTGACATGGAAGAAATGAAATTTCTTTATGACGTCCCTGGGGGTCTCAGGTTTCAGGGATTTAGGCTTGGGTAGGCGGTGGATCCTGACCACCGTTGTGTCGAGGTCCGTCAGGGTAGGGATCGTGCGTTTTAGGAGATCCTTAATGTACGGTCCCAGTTGGTCGCTTTTTACAGACTCTGGGATTCCCCTAAACTTAAGGTTCTGTCTCCTGTCCCTATCCTCCAGGTCCGTCATTTTATTTTTCACCGTTCTAAGTTCTTCTTTGAGGAGATGGTGCTCTTTTTCAAGTTTCTCATGTTTATTCGTCAAGTCAAAGATGTCTGACTCGTTTTTTTCAGTCCTGTGGGAGACCGAATCTAGAGAAATCTGGAGTTGATCTGGAGTCTAACTTCTGACTGAATGCTGAGAAAATACCTTTGAAGAAATTCTGGTCGATGGGTTGGGTCCAGTCGAATGTGTCCAACGGATTGGATCCCGATATGGGTGGGCCTTCCTTCCTCATATGCTGCTTAGCGGGACTTGCGCTGTGAGAAGCCTCAGCCTCCTCATCTGAGCCGTCCAGAACTGCCAGTTTCTGCAAGGAGGTCTTCTTTGTGGCCATTTCTTTCCTTTTTTGTTTCAGAGCTTGCGGGTCGTCGGATTTACAATCGTCCATTTGTTCCTGTACCTGGGGTCAAGGGTCCTTTTGTTGTGGCCTGGGGGACCTTGATCGGTGTTTCTGCGTCGAGCGCATTACCTTGGATTCTGTGAGAATGGGTTTGGATTTTCCAGTGTTTGTTTTAGGAGTGGTCGTAGTAAAGTAGGTAGCTATTAAAGTAGCTGTGAAGCTAGTGAAAAAACTGCTTGCACAACAAGGTGTGTACCCTAACCAAAACGCCCCGGCAGAGACCCAACAACTCTGGAAAGAGAGAGGCAAGTTGTTCCTGTATCAAGGGAAGCTCTGCAGAAGGCATACCAACCCTAAAACACATTAATTGATCTGACAGATAATCGTACCCAAGTGAGACATCAAAATGGTCTTAGAAGCCTACCACGACTGTGCAGGCCATTTTGGATGGAAGAAGTTGGAAGTGCTCCTAAGAGAGAGATTCTACTGGGTTGGTATGAGAAAATCAATTGAAGATTGGTGTAGAAAATGTGGCCCATGCAACCTCAGAAGAAAAGATCAACAGAGAGTCCCCATCCAGTCCATAGTAACCAAGCAACCACTAGAGTTAGTTGCATTAGACCACGTCATTAGACTACTGTTGTAGCCCTCAGATCTAACCTATGGTTGCAGGGCTTGTGGCTCTAATTGTTGCACTGGCACTTTATACATGTATATGTGTTATACCTCCTCATCTCTGATGTACTATAGGTGGTCTATGTTATTATCCATTTGAATGTTGTATTGTGCACTGTAAATGGTTGATTTTACATTGTTACACCTGCATTGTATGCACTTTGCCCCAAGCATCTTATGTATCCATCCTTTTACTTTGTGAAGCCAGTATATTTGCCTAACATTAAATGATATATATTTATGCACACCTCCTCTCCTTTTTGTTCTTATATATTACAACAGAAAAGGATCCCTTTTCTATAGGAATGATGACAAATGATATCAAGATATAAATGATTCCAAATTTTATTTATATTTCATATCAAAAAATCCATAAAATTATTAAAAAATCCAGAGCATATCCTCTTAGGGATCCACAGGAATACAACCACAGCAGTATATATTACATAGTATATAACATTCAATTTATGCTTAACATTCTTTAAATAGCCACACAAATGTATATTACCATTATCTCAAGTGGCACGGTTTTGTGGTATTGATCATATGTATAGAGGGAAACCAAAAAGTATATATAACATTCAATTTATGCTTAACATTCTTTAAATAGCCACACAAATGTATATTACCATTATCTCAAGTGGCACGGTTTTGTGGTATTGATCATATGTATAGAGGGAAACCAAAAAGTAGCTGGACTGCCAAAGAACCGGTTGCTTAACCATTGATAACCACACTCTCACTGAGGTATCTTATATTCATATGGTATCACCAAACCTAGGCCTTCAGCATTAACCAGTTCCCACTGTCTCTATTATAGTCCAAACAAAACCCCCTATACAGCACAGCGGTCAGGATCAGGTATACATCTTAACACTCTATAGGGGGTTTTGTTTGGACTATAATAGAGACAGTGGGAACTGGTTAATGCTGAAGGCCTAGGTTTGGTGATACCATATGAATATAAGATACCTCAGTGAGAGTGTGGTTATCAATGGTTAAGCAACCGGTTCTTTGGCAGTCCAGCTACTTTTTGGTTTCCCTCTATACATATGATCAATACCACAAAACCGTGCCACTTGAGATAATGGTAATATACATTTGTGTGGCTATTTAAAGAATGTTAAGCATAAATTGAATGTTATATACTATGTAATATATACTGCTGTGGTTGTATTCCTGTGGATCCCTAAGAGGATATGCTCTGGATTTTTTAATAATTTTATGGATTTTTTGATATGAAATATAAATAAAATTTGGAATCATTTATATCTTGATATCATTTGTCATCATTCCTATAGAAAAGGGATCCTTTTCTGTTGTAATATCTTGTTTTTTGGAGTGAATAATTCAATAGGGATATTGTTTTAGTTGTTCTTATATATACAGTATATTAGCATGCACCCACACTAAGTGCTGCAAGCACTGGCAGCATCAGTGGGAGCAGTTGCAGCAGTTGCAGTACTGTTACTGTCACTTATAACCTGAGAAACAGAATCGATTTGTTGTTAGTTCTTTAGAGGTGATGACCCTTTTTAATGATCAAAACTATTGGGCTCAAATACATAGACACAGCTTTGGCTGAATCACTTTTCTCACAACCTGCAGATGAATTTGAGCTGGTAATCTGATAAGGTGAAATAAATGGAAAAATAAGTATTCACGCACAATTCTTTCAATACTTTGCTTATGAGTTTTTGTATCACAATTTTTGTTAAAGCAAGCACACTATGGGCCATAGAGAATGCTTGTGACATCCTTATTAATGCCATAGGTACCAGCAGAATGAAAAGCAATGAATTTCTGGACTAATAACTTGTTGCTCTCCCACTTGCAGAGTATCACCAATAATGGTTTGGAGAAGACGTGACCCATCCAGTTCCTCTCTTCATTTCAAATGCCAATGTACAATTTATTCCATTTGTTTCTGTGTCACAAATGAAAAATAAAACACCTGGAATTTTTTATGTGCACAGCACCAAAAGGACACAAATTTTAAAAAGTAATAATAAAAAATAATAGCTTTATTCCATAATCTATTGGTAATAATTAGTGATGAGCGAGTATGCTCTGCGCTGCTCGGTACTCGCACGAGTGTCACTGTACTCGGGCTACTCGGCGAGCACCGAGTAATCTCGCGATACTCGTGCTGTGCTCGTGGTTGTCATCTCTGCATGTTGGCGCTCTTTTGAGAGCCAGCCCACATGCAGGGATTGGCTGGCAGACCACTGCAATGCCACAGCCCTGTTAGTTGTGTCATTGTAGTGATTGGCCAGACTGCACAGCATGACCGAGTCTTTATAAGACCCGGCCGCGCTGTGCTCTGCACACAGGCATCCAGACAGTGAGTGTAGGGAGAGTGTCTGCTGCTGCTTAGGGACAGATTTGCGGCCCTCATAGGTAGATCCGGAGCAGGGCTGCAAACTGCTGCTGCTGACCACAACAGTCCTTCTCAGGACTAATCTAGGAGGATATAGGCAGGGTGATCCAGATCGGGATCCAAGCTTTTCTGTGACCATAACAGTCACCAGACTGTTGTACTTACTACCCTAATACAGGTTAGGGACTAAAATCCTACTCTCCTGTGACCATTACAGTCACCAGACTGGTGTACTTACTATTTTAATACAGGTTAGGGACAAATATCCTACTCTCCTGTGACCATTACAGTCACCAGACTGGTGTACTTACTACATTGATACAGGTTAGGGACTAAAATCCTACTCTCCTGTGACCATTACAGTCACCAGACTGGTGTACTTACTACCTTAATACAGGTTAGGGACTAAAATCCTAATCTCCTGTGATCTGAACTGTCACCAGACTGGTGTACTTACTACCTTAATACAGGTTAGGGACTAAAATCCTAATCTCCTGTGATCTGAACTGTCCCCAGACTGGTGTACTTACTACCTTAATACAGGTTAGGGACTAAAATCCTAATCTCCTGTGATCTAAACTGTCACCAGACTGGTGTACTTACTACCTTAATACAGGTTAGGGACTAAAATCCTACTCTTCTGTGACCATTACAGTCACCAGACTGGTGTACTTACTACATTGATACAGGTTAGGGACTAAAATCCTACTCTCCTGTGACCATTACAGTCACCAGACTGGTGTACTTACTACCTTAATACAGGTTAGGGACTAAAATCCTACTCTCCTGTGACCATTACAGTCACCAAACTGGTATACTTACTACCTTGATACAGGTTAGGGACTAAAATCCTACTCTTCTGTGACCATTACAGTCACCAGACTGGTGTCGCTGTATACAAGCAAAATGCACAAGGGAGTTGGTAAGGAAGAAGGAAGTGAACGTGATGGTGGTGCAGGCAGAGGCCGAGGTCGTGTGCAAGCACTAATTTCGTAACAAGAAAGGGGCACATCTACTCGCTCACACGTCCTGTCCCAAATTCTTGGGGCCCGCTGCAGTATACCGCTCTTGAACCAACACCAGTGTCAACAGGTTGTTACTTGGATAGCGGATAATGCTTCAAGTCAGATTGGCACCTCCACAAACACCCTGTCTTCCACACGGTCAAGTGTCAGTAGCCGTGATACTGCACCGCACATTTCCCAACCTGATCCTCCTTCCTACCACCAGGCCGAGTACACGTCCACGGACATTACTGATCCCACACTTGGACACTCGGAAGTCCAGAAGTGTGTACCCATGGGTGAGTGGAGGTACATGGCAAATTCCCATAACAAAATTTAAATTCAGTTGTCATTTGTTGGTGGTGTGGTGAAGTCTGGCCCAATCCAACCCTTGTTCATCTTCATCAGAGTCAGCCTGTCAGCATTTTCAGTTGACAGGCGGGTGCGTTTATCAGTAATGATTCCACCTGCGGCTCTGAAAACACGCTCTGACAAAACGCTAGCGGCAGGGCAGGCCAGGACTTCCAAGGCGTAGAGAGCCAATTCATGCCACGTGTCCAGCTTGGAGACACAATAAATGTAAGGCACAGGGGAATCTAGCAGTACAGTTGTTTGATCTGCAAGGTACTCCTTCAGCATCTGGCCAAACTTAGCATTTCTTGTGGCACTACCCCGCACCTCAGGGGCTGTGGTACGTGAGGGGCTGAGAAAACTGTCCCACATCGTAAAGACTGTTGCCCTACCTCTGGCGGATTGGACTTGTGCCCCTCTCGGCCGTACGCCTTGGTTGTCCACTGATTCCTGACCTATGCCGCTAGCATTTTGTGAGGGGAATGATTTGCCTACTTCTGTGACTATGACCTTCTGGAAATGCTGCATTTTGGCTGACCTCTCCGCCTCAGGAATGAGAGACATAAAGTTCTCCTTGTAGCGTGGGTCTAACAGTGTTGCCAACCAATACTGATTGTCGGCCAAGATGTTGTGAACGCGAGGGTCACGAGCCAGGCAGCTTACCATAAAGTCAGCCATGTGCGCCAGACTCTTAACAGCCATCACTTCAGTATCCAGACCAACACGATGACTGTATGTCACGGGTGGCACGGATGACAGGGTAGAGGCCACGCGCAGACGGTCCCAGCGGTTGGCCAATCAGCCATAAGAGTTGAGGACGGTCCGTCTTTCAGGGGCATTTACCTTCTGTGTAGATGAAGAGAAGGTATGATAAGATCTCCCTATCATGGGGAGACGGCTGGGAAGGTCTTGTGCTCGGTCTGGTTTCTACACCAGTATCCTGGGTCTCTAGGACCCAGCAGGTTCTTCCCACCTTTATAAGGAGTTTCATTGCCCTCCCTCGGTGCAGGTGATATTTCCTTGTGCACTCATTATACTTGCTCCAGCAGAAGCAGAGGCTGTGGAGGTTGTGAAGGTTGCTGTGATCTGCTGCAAGATAAGTGTTTTCTTTCCCCATTGTCTGTTTTTTCCTTGTGTTGTCTTTAGTTGTTAGTGGAGGGGTCTAGTGAACCTCTCCATCTGATCCTTAGCTAAGGTAGTGCTAGGATCAGAGAGGGACGAGGTTCTTGGTCGGCGACAGTTGAGGAAACTGTATAGGGACGTTAGGGCAGACAGGGTCAGCCCCAGTAAGTCTAGGGGTCACCCTCTCCTTCTTGTGCCCATAGTTTTAGGGACTCCTTATTCCCCCCCTGTCGTGGTCCTACGCTGAGTGCCTCTCCCGCCCCCAGCGTGACACTGTACATGCTGTCCTCCTCCTCCTCCTCCTCCTCATCTCCACTGTCCTCTTGCCAGCCACGCAAAATCGAGGGTATGACTGGCGTGCATGTCATATCCTCAATTTGGCCAGAGAATTGCTCCATGTCTGGGACTGGTGTGGAGGGTACAGTGGATGAGGATGCGCAGGAGGAGGAGGAGGAGGCTGAAGAGCATGACATTCCGGAGCTGTAGAGTGTCGGTGAAACCCTGACAGAGGTAGGGCCTGCTATCCTTGCTGTGGGAAGGACGTGTTTCATCCCTCGCTCAGACTATGTCCCAGCCTCCACAATATTAACCCAGTGTTTTGTCAAGGAGATGTAGCGGCCTTGCCAACAAGCACTTCTCCACGTGTCTGTGGTTAGGTGGACTTTGGCTGAAACAGCGTTGTTCAGGGCACGTGTGATGCTGTTGGACACGTGGTTATGCAATGCGGGGACGACACATCTGGAGAAATAGTGGCGGCTGGGGACCGAGTAACGTGGGACAGCAGCCGCCATCAGGTCGCGGAATGCTTCCGTCTCCACCAGCCGGAAAGGCAACATTTCTAGCGCTATGAGTCGCGAAATGTGATAATTCAGGACTGTGGCATGTGGGGCGTTGGCAGCGTATTTGCGCCTGCGTTCAAAGGTTTGCTGAATGGATAATTGAACGCTGCGCTGGGACAAGGACGTGCTTGATGGTGGGGTTATTTGTGCGTGGGCAACTTCAGGTGCAGGGCCGGAGGCTTGTTCGCGGCCAGCATGTACAGGGAATTGGCTCGCACACACAACACGCGAAGACGTAGCAGTGACATCAGCAAGCACCGCTCCTCGACTCTGTTGTACTTCCCACAAAGTCGGGTGCTTGGCTGACATGTGCCTGATCTTGCTGGTGGTGGTCAGGCTGCTAGTTTTCGTACCCCTGCTGCTGCTGGCATGGCAGGTGTTGCAAATGGCCTTTTTAGAGTCATCTGGAGCCAACTTAAAAAACTGCCAGACTCGGGAAGACCGAACATTTGCACAGGCACCTTGTGTCGTGTTGTTGTTCCGGGGAACGGTTGCCTGCCTTCTGCCTGCGGACCCGACCCTGCTTTGTACTGCCTGTTGGGATGCTATGCCTCCCTCCCCCTGTGCACTGCTGTCCTCGCTCTGCATATCCTCCTGCCAGGTTGGGTCAGCTACTGGATCATCCACCACGTCGTCTTTCTCTTCCTTGGCTAATCGCTGGATTGCTCCTCCTTCTCCTCATGTGCCACCATGATGACCGTTACAATAGTTAGGCTGTTGTTTCAGGTATACCCCCAGTGGTAAATTTTTACGCCCATTCTTTTTGAATGGGCATTACATCGACAGGATACCCACTTCTTTTCAATGGGAAAAATGTTTTGAGGCCCTCATGCATGTCTCTATCCAGGGACAATGTGGAGCCTCCCAATTTTTGGCTGCCCTGCCAAAGGGCTATACTACAATACACCCACTTGAGGTTTACAGGCCCTCCTGCACGTCTCTATCCTGGGACAATGTGGAGCCTTCCCAATTTTTGGCTGCCCTGCCAAAGGGCTATACTACAATACACCCACTTGAGGGTTACAGGCCCTACTGCATGTCTGTATGCATGGGTCATTGTTGAACCTCCCAATTTTTGGCTGCCCTGCCAAAGGGCTATACTACAATACACCCACTTGAGGTTTACAGGCCCTCCTGCATGTCTGTATGCATGGGTCATTGTTGAACCTCCCAATTTTTGGCTGCCCTGCCAAAGGGCTATACTACAATACACCCACTTGAGGTTTACAGGCCCTCCTGCATGTCTGTATGCATGGGTCATTGTTGAACCTCCCAATTTTTGGCTGCCCTGGCCAAAGGGCTATACTACAATACACCCACTTCAGGTTTACAGGCCCTCCTGCACGTCTCTATCCTGGGACAATGTGGAGCCTCCCAATTTTTGGCTGCCCTGGCCAAAGGGCTATACTACTATACACCCACTTCAGGTTTACAGGCCCTCATGCACGTCTCTATCCAGGGGCATTGGTGAACCTCCCAATTTTGGACTGCCCTGGCAAAGGAAAATACTATAATAGACCCAGTTCCTCAAAATGGGCACATTATGTCAAGAGGCCTTCATGTACGTCTCTTCTCAGGGACATCGGAGTGCCGCACAATGTTTTCACGTAAAATCTTTCATGTAATCACAAAAAGTAACATACACCAGCTGTATCTCACTATTGGGTATGTGCCCTTAACATTTCCACCCTAAATATTCATTTTGGTATCATTTTGGAAGGTTTTCTGGTGACTCCGTAAAATTGGCGTGAAACTCGGACAAGATTGTTCACAGCTGTGACTTTTGAGTGAGAAATGCTTCCAGGGGTCTTCCCCATGGTGTTGCCATGTCATTCCAGCACTCTTCTGAGACTTTTGTGACAATTTTAGGGTTTCTACATGGTGTCGGCAGTCATTTCATAAAAATACTCGGGTCTCCCATAGGATAACATTGGGCTCGGTACTCGGGCCGAGTACACGAGTATCTCGGGATGCTCGACCCAAGCTTCGAGCACCCGAGCATTTTAGTACTCGCTCATCACTAGTAATAATATACACTCCTCAACAATTGAAATGACAACACTAAGAAGGAAATGTTGTGGAATATTAATGTGTAATGCTATTGTGGCGCCCCGCAACGAGTGTGTCACAGGATGGTATTGCAGCCACAAATGCAGCCGCAATATCCTCTGACTCAGCAATGACCTGGTTAATTTAGAAATCCAACCCAGCATACATCACCTAGAATAGAGGGCCAATCCTAGGTCCTGGTGGGCGGAGTGCTAGGGTAGTGCAGAAGAACAGACACATGGTCTAGAGAGAAGAAGTCTAGAACCTGAAGAGAGCAGACTAGAACTTGGAGAGGAGCGGGGGCTCCGCACCCCGTGCGGGCCCCTGGGCCGTCACCGGTCGGGTGTCAGCACCTGAGGCCTTAACCACCGGGATTGGGCATTTCTACACGGGTTCCCAAAAGACTCCCGTGCCCACAACTCACAGCCGGTTCACTGGTACCGAAGCTGGCAGCAGTTCACCTCTGCTACGCGAACCAGAAGAGTGGAGGATCAGCTTTACAGGAGCACCCCACCAACAGCCAGTTTCCAGTCATCTAACCAGCGGTGTACCCACCGAGGGATCCAAGGCTCCCCAAAACATCCAGAACGTACAGCATGGATAGGGCATTGAAGCAGCCTCCCTGTACCCGACCTGGTATTCCTGGGCGACGCTGGCAACAAATCAAGTTAGGTAGAATGGAGGAACACTACGGATTTCTAAGGGACACCATCACTGCTGAGTCCACCCGGTCTACTACTCAACCACTGTATACCATGTATTGCCTGCTGGTTACAGTAAAGACCGTTATAGAGACTGTCTGTGTCCGTGATTCCTTATGAACTGTCCGTCATTAACTAGAAGGTAACCGCAGCTGCCGCACAACATCTTGAGCAGCTCCAGCCCCCGGGGATCACCGCTCAGCCTGTGGGGAGCGTAACATCTTGCTGCTGTCCATCCCCCGGGGGTTCCGCAGCGTCGGTAGCCCTTACCGAACTACTCATAGGTGGCGTCACGAAGAAAACAAATTAAAACCCCTTTAATCTGTTCCCGCAAGACGTCTTCACTTTTGATCTGCACTACACCGGGCCCCACTACCGGCAGGCGCGGTCCACCCGTGACAAGGAAGGAGAAGAATCGCCTGTATCAACCGGAGTCAGCCGGCCGCGGTGAGTCAGAAAATGGCGTCACGAACAGGATACGAGCAGGCCCGTTACCCAACGGGTATATTGTGCTTAAACTGGACTTTATTGTCTACAATTGGACTTTGTTCGTCCCTAAAAGAACTTTCCCGCCTTTACACCATTGGGTCAAGATGGCGCCCAAGATGGCGTTCCCGCCACAAGAAGCCGCCACGTGAAGCCCAGGAGTGAGTCAACCCCCCCCTCACAGTGGGAGGGCCAAAGACAAAAGGCGCCAAACTCTTTGTCCGCCCTGATTGCTCGAATCAACCATGGGGGCGGACCCCAAAGACTTTTCCCACGATTGGACTACAAGAGCCCAGAGGAAATGGGAGTGTCATAGACACACCGACAGACAGAGAAGAACTTCTTCACCAGCTCTACCAGAACGTCTTACCGGTTGAACGGGTGTGGTTTCCCTCCAAGAAGAGAATGGCCAGCACGAGACTCCAAGACCTAATGCGGGAGGTCGAGGCGGAGGCCAGAGAAGCCATAGGCCAACTGGGTCCGGATCCTGCCCTTACCATAGACGGCAGCCCCGACTTCTGGCTAGAGGCTCTACAAGACCTCCGGGTGCGACTACTAGAGACTGTGGAATGGACGATTCGCAGCTGGAGCGCGACCCTAGGCAGAAGACTCCATCATGCGATGCAGCAGAGCCGACCGGGTACAGCTTCTCCAGGCCCAGACGACATCGCCAGCTTCTCAACAGCCTCACCGTCGCCCACCACCTGTCCTGCTTCGTCACCGGAGCCCATAGACTGTGTTATTCCAGTGAGGACCACAGCTCGACCCGTTCCAGCGGACGAAACCGCAGCCGACCCCGTTCCAGAGCCGGAGCTTCCAATACGCTCCCACGAAGAAGCTGACATTTACCTGGTTCCACCTGCGGAACCCGCGACTAGTTTCCAAACTACTGAGACTGTCGCCTGTTTCTCCCTGAACCGGAGGCCTCCTCTGCAACTACAGAGGCCTACCTGGTGACCGGGATTGAAACACCACTTCCTGCTGCTACAGAAGAAGAGGCAGGCAGCCTGGAAGTCCTGCACAACGTTCCCGAGGAGAACTTTGCCGCACAGCCACCCACAGAGTCAGAGGATTCCATCCCATCATCTTCGCAAGCCGAGAAGCCCGACGTAGTCATCGAGGAGGTCGAGGAGGATGACGAGGAGACCTACAGTCCAGCTGAGGATCTCTACACCGGGTTCGCCTGGGGAAACACAAGGAACCCTTCTGCCGGGCGATCAGCTCGGGTGCACTGGTCGGGTGCCGCCGCAACCGTATCTTCTCCGGTTCCGTTGAACCGGGCTCCACTCCAGACTGCCCACCAAGCTCGAGCGGTTCAACAACCAGCACGCCGTAGTGACTTTATCCACACGCCGCATCACTCCGACGAAGAGGTACGTCGTATCCGGAGAGACGAGTGGCACACTCGACTGCAAGCCAACATGCAGGCTCGTGCCGAGGCCCGCCGCCAATCTCCATTGCCTGAACAATTCCGTAAAACCGGGTGGGTAAGCACATTTAACTTGTCCACCGGGTGGGGATTCGTAAGGGAGGAGGGTGTGAGTACCGAAGTGTTTGTGGGGCGCCGTGATGTGGAATCGCACCTACCGCGAGGCCATCCAAGCCGAGACTTGTATAGAGGGGACATTGTAACCTATGAGCGCCATATATGCCGTGATGGGTGGTTCGCTATACGAGTCCGGAACACTGCCATTCATCAGTGACTTAAGTTGTTGTTTGAACTTTGCTATTAAAAGAGACTTCTTCCTGTTTGCACCGTAACACCGCGACTTGGCGGCTACAGCCTGAACTTTTATTCTAAGGTCCGCGCAATGTGTTAACCTGTTTATCTACCTCACTTTTATGCATATATGACTTGTCATTAATAAAAGTGTATTACCTGTTATAAAATGTAAAAACCTCTGTAATGTGAGTTGTGAGACGCTTGGGGACCAGCGTATTCAACCAAGGGGGAGTGTGGCGCCCCGCAACGAGTGCGTCACAGGAGGGTATTGCAGCCACAAATGCAGCCGCAATATCCTCTGACTCAGCAATGACCTGGTTAATTTAGAAATCCAACCCAGCATACATCACCTAGAATAGAGGGCCAATCCTAGGTCCTGGTGGGCGGAGTGCTAGGGTAGTGCAGAAGAACAGACACATGGTCTAGAGAGAAGAAGTCTAGAACCTGAAGAGAGCAGACTAGAACTTGGAGAGGAGCAGGGGCTCCGCACCCCGTGCGGGCCCCTGGGCCGTCACCGGTCGGGTGTCAGCACCTGAGGCCTTAACCACCGGGATTGGGCATTTCTACACGGGTTCCCAAAAGACTCCTGTGCCCACAACTCACAGCCGGTTCACTGGTACCGAAGCTGGCAGCAGTTCACCTCTGCTACGCGAACCAGAAGAGTGGAGGATCAGCTTTACAGGAGCACCCCACCAACAGCCAGTTTCCAGTCGTCTAACCAGCGGTGTACCCACCGAGGGATCCAAGGCTCCCCAAAACATCCAGAACGTACAGCATGGATAGGGCATTGAAGCAGCCTCCCTGTACCCGACCTGGTATTCCTGGGCGACGCTGGCAACAAATCAAGTTAGGTAGAATGGAGGAACACTACGGATTTCTAAGGGACACCATCACTGCTGAGTCCACCCGGTCTACTACTCAACCACTGTATACCATGTATTGCCTGCTGGTTACAGTAAAGACCGTTATAGAGACTGTCTGTGTCCGTGATTCCTTATGAACTGTCCGTCATTAACTAGAAGGTAACCGCAGCTGCCGCACAACATCTTGAGCAGCTCCAGCCCCCGGGGATCACCGCTCAGCCTGTGGGGAGCGTAACATCTTGCTGCTGTCCATCCCCCGGGGGTTCCGCAGCGTCGGTAGCCCTTACCGAACTACTCATAGGTGGCGTCACGAAGAAAACAAATTAAAACCCCTTTAATCTGTTCCCGCAAGACGTCTTCACTTTTGATCTGCACTACACCGGGCCCCACTACCGGCAGGCGCGGTCCACCCGTGACAAGGAAGGAGAAGAATCGCCTGTATCAACCGGAGTCAGCCGGCCGTGGTGAGTCACTATGCAACGGTTGAAAAAAATGAAAACAACATTTTCTAAACATTCTGATTTATTTAGTATTGAGTATATCTGCAAGCCACAGAAATATACAATGTCCATACCGCTGGTTCCCCTAACAAATCAATGTAACTCCAAGCTGTTAGTGTTCATCGAATGAAGAATTGACTGCTCTGGCTATTTATTTATCTTTATTTATCTTCTTTATATAGCACCATCTTATTCCACAGTGCTTTACATGCATTATCAGTTTCCCCTTTTGGGTTTAGAGTCAAAATTCCTTATAAGTATGTCTTTGGCATGTGTGCGGAAACTGGAGAACCTAGAGGAAACACACACAAAAATGGGGAGCTCTTGACAATATTGCCCACATGGTCTCCAGATGGAGACCAGAGGCTGGTATGCTGCAATGGAGACTGGAAAGTACGTCTTCTTTTCAGCACTTCTGTGCCACTGTTGTCTTGGACATAAGAAATCGGAGATTGGTCTGGAGACTCCTTGAGGAATGTATATGTAATCTAGTCAGTATAAGTTCTAATGCTGCCAACTACTCTGCTTCCCAAAGTCATTCCTATCTCTCTCTCTCTCTCTCTCTGATAAAGAGACTGACTAGCACCTCCAGTAGATGTGAACAGGTGCAGGCTGAAAACACAATCTAATTACAAAAATATACGCAGCAGCACTCTAAAAAGCTAAAATGTGCAAACATTGAACGAGGGAATTCTGGCAATGCACTACAGCTAAATTGTAGACAAAAGCTGAGACAGAACAAACTAGTGTGAACAAGCCTGTATAGCAAGTTCACTACGAACGCCAAATTGTATGAAACAACAACTAGAAATCAAAAAAATATGAGTGTATTGTATCCAAATACCTTGGAATAAATAAAGAATAGCTAGTGCTGTAAAAACACAGGGTACTTGGTTCATACCTTTTTTGCAAAAAAAGTACTTAAGCCATCCCATCACGGCAAGGTGAGCCACTTTAGGATGGCCTCTACACTAACTATATTATAACCTGCTACTGTGATTATTGACCTCACAAGTAGCAGGGTGCTGTGTATGATCTGGGCTCAAAATGGATCACAGATGGGATGCATTATATCAGTGTCTGCTAAGCAGGAAGCTACCGTATATACTCGTGTATAAGCCAACCCGTGTATAAGCCGACCCCCCTACTTTTGCCCCAAAACCTGGGAAAACCTATTGACTCATGTATAAGCCGAGGGTGGACCTCAGCACAGGTATACAGCCCCCAGCAGTGTGGTATACAGGCCCCCCCAGTGGTATATACAGGCCCCAGCAGTGTTACAGCAGCAGCCCCAGTGGTATATACAGCAGCAGCCCCAGGGGTATACACAGCAGCAGCCCCAGGGGTATACACGGCAGCAGCCCCAGGGGTATACACGGCAGCAGCCCCAGGGGTATACACGGCAGCAGCCCCAGGGGTATACACGGCAGCAGCCCCAGGGGTATACACGGCAGCAGCCCCAGGGGTATACACGGCAGCAGCCCCAGGGGTATACACGGCAGCAGCCCCAGGGGTATACACGGCAGCAGCCCCAGGGGTATACATGGCAGCAGCCCCAGGGGTATACATAGCAGCAGCCCCAGGGGTATATATAGCAGCAGCCCCAGGGGTATACATAGCAGCAGCCCCAGGGGTATACATGGCAGCAGCCCAAGGGGTATACATGGCAGCAGCCCCAGGGGTATACATGGCAGCAGCCCCAGGGGTATACATGGCAGCAGCCCCAAGGGTATACATGGCAGCAGCCCCAGGGGTATACTGGCCGCCCACCCGCCCGCCACCATCAGTATACATGCGCCCCCCCCTATCAGTATCCAGGGCCCCCCCTTGCAGCCCAAACCTGTAAAGGAAGATCATTATACTTACACCTGCGCCTGCCGCCGTCCCCGCTCTGCACCGGGCTCCTCCATCTTCTTCCGTCTTCCTCCTCGGCCGCACAGGCAATGACTCGCACAGGCAATGACGTCATTGCCTGTGCGACCGAGGAGGAAGACGGAAGAAGATGGAGGAGCGCGGTGCAGAGCGGGGACGGCGGCGGGCACAGGTGTAAGTATAATGATCTTCCTTTACAGGTTTGGGCTGCAAGGGGGGCCCTGGATACTGATAGGGGGGGGGGGGGCGCATGTTTACTGATGGTGGCAGGCGGGCGGCAGGTGTACTCGCGTATAAGCCGAGGGGGTACTTTTCAGCCCAATTTTTGGGCTGAAAAACTCGGCTTATATGCGAGTATATACGGTAAGTTAAATTGCAGACAAAAAGCTGAGACAGAACAAAGTAGTGTGAACAAGCCTGTATAGCAAGTACACTACGAAGGCCAAATTGTATGAAACAACAACTAGAAAACAAAAAAAGTATGTGTATATTGTCTTCAAATACCTTGCAATAAATAAATAAAAGCTAGTGCTGTAAAAACACAGGGTGCTTGGTTCATACTTTATTTTGCAAAAAACTTACTTAAGCTATCCCACCACGACAAGTTGACCCACTTCGGGATGGCCCATGCACTAACCATATTATAACCTGCTACTGTGCTTACTGACCTCATAAGTAGCAGGGTGCTGTGTATGAACTTAGCCCCAAAATAAATCGCAAATGGGATCCATTATATCAGTTTCTGCTCAGCAGGAGAGAGGCAGAGCTCTCCAACTTGCCAGTAGACAAGTGGTTAAGTTAAATTGCAGACAAAAGCTGAGACAGAACAAACTACTGTGAACAAGCCGGTATAGCAAGTCCACTACGAACACCAAATTATATGAAACAATGACTAGAAAACAAAAAAAGTATGTGTGTATTGTCGCCAAATACTTTGCAATAAATAAATAAAAGTACTAGCTGTATTTGGAGACAATACACACAGACTTTTTTTGTTTTTCCAGTTGTTGTTTCATACAATTTGAACTTGCTATACAGGCTTGTTCACAACTAGTTAGTTCTGTCTCAGCTTTTGTCTGCAATTTAACTTAGCCACTTGTCTCCTGGCAAGTTGAAGAGCCCCTCCTCTCTCCTGCTGAGCAGAAACTGATATAATGCATCCCATCTGTGATTTATTTTGGGGCCCAGTTCATACACAGCACCCTTATGAGGTCAGTAAACACAGTAGCAGATTATAATATGTTTAGTGTAGGGGCCGTCTCAAAGTGGGTCACCTTGTCGTTATGAGATGGCTTAAGTACATTTTTTAGAAAAAAGGTATGAACCAAGTACCCTGTGTTTTTACGGCACTATATTTTATTTATTTATTGAATGGTTTTGGAGACAATACCCACATACTTTTTTGTTTTCTAGTTGTTGTTTCAATGCAGTACTGCAATAGGAACTATTTTTAATGAAATTAGATATGCCAGATATAAAGAGACATGCCATGACAAGGGCATATCTCTTTATCAGGATACTAACTTCAAATTACACTATCTGGATTTTAGTTTCAGGTCCCAAGAGGTTTTGCCATGGTTTTCGGGCATACATGTATTGGCCACTACATTAACTAAGTTTCTAATTTTTTGAAATATAGTTCCTATAGTAGTAATGTAGTAATGTTTGCATATTTTAACTTTTTAGCTGGCTGCTCTATGTATTTTTGTATCCTTTTCGAAATCACATAATCTGAATTTACAAACCTGCTTGTGTAGATGATGATGTCATCTTCTCTGTGTAAGTCTCTAAGTCTAAATGTGGTTCAGAATTAGATTTCAATTACATTGGGAATGTAAGATGATGGACGTTTTTCTAAATATTTAAACACATGCACACTATATACATATTGATAATGGGTTAAGGAATACAACTTTTTCAGGAAGTTCTTGAACCCCTTTTACATCCTTGGACATCTGTTATGGTTGGCAAGGAGTTCCCAAACTATGGTATATAGACATGTCATGGCGATCTTGCGGGCACAGTTCCTGTGCCCATGTGATCAAAGTTGAGAGTTTGGCTTGTACGAAAACTGTGCCCCACATCTCAGAGCAAGGAGGGGGGTCCCCTGGTTGTTTAACCTCCCAAATGCTGTGATCAATAGAGATTGCAGCATTTAGAAAGCTCAGAGCGGAGCGATGGGGACCCCATGACATGATCACTCTGGCCCGATTGTTGCCATAGTAACCTGAGGTCATCTTGACGACCTCCGGGTCAGCTAGTTACAGCAAGCGTCTTAGAAAATCCAGGAGCATCTGTCAGTGTACAACTGACAATAATCCATTACAATTATGGAGCATTGCAATGGATTATACCGGCGATAAGTGCTATAAAAGTTAATGTCTCATAGAGGTACTAAGTAAAAATGTTAAAAAGGTTTATAAAAATGTCAAAACAAATAAATGAAGAACAAGAAAAAAATATATAACACATACAAATATGTATATTTGTGTAAAAAATAAACAAAAAAGTACACACATTTGGTATTGCCACTTCCAGAATGACTAAATCTGTCACACTAGCTAACCCTTTCAGTGAACACTGGAAAATAACTAATTAAAAAAATCTGCAAATAAGTATACTTTTTCTTCTACTTCATACTGCCAAAAAGGTGAAATAAAACAAAACATAATCAAAATGTCCCATGTAAAACAAAAATGGTATAGATGAAAACATCATCTTGTCCTGCAAAAAACAAGCTAACATACAGTTCTGTCATAGGAGAAATAAAAAAGCTATAGCTCTCAGAATACAGCAATGCAAAACAAAAAATTATCTAAAATTGTTATCATGGTGCAAAAGTGTCAAAACATAAATAGCAATATAATTGTGATATAGCTGTAATCGTACTGACCTGAAGAATTAAGCTGTGTTATCACTTTTAAAGTACAGTAAACAGTATAAAAAGAAAAAACAATTCCTGATTTGCTGCATCTTCTCGATTCTTCCTCACATAAAGTAAAATAGATTTTGATTAAAAACATGTGGCACAAAATAATACCAATGCAAACTCCAACTCATCCCCCAAAAAATGAGCCCTCAAATGACTCTGTTGGCAGAAAAATAAAAAAAATATATAACCTTCAAAATTTGGTGATACAAAACAAACCTTTATTTAATAAAAAAAAGTGTGATAGTAGTCTAATCTAAAAAAACAATATAAATTAGGTATCTCTGTAATCGTACTGATCCGAGGAAGAAATCTGCCTAATCACTGACAGCGTATGGTGAACAGCGTAAAAAATAAAAAAGGCAATACTTCAACTGCTGTTGGTTTGTTCATTCTGTCTCCCAAAGATCGCAGTAAGGCCCAGCTCACATTTATCCTTCACTTTAGGCTGAGTGCTTACATAGGAGTTTATAAGTAAATCTCTGGAAGATGTAATTTAGACAAAATTTCAAAGGAAAATTCACAGTAATTAATCGGATGGAGTTGCTTTGAATTCTGACATAGGGTTCGGACACATTCATCCGAGTTTGAGGGACGAGACTGCTCCAGCCTGTTTCGAGTCTCGTCCGTCAAACTCGGATGTAACTAGGAGAGTGTGTCCAAGCCCATAGCCTGTGAGCTGGCGGTGTCCATTTTATGTTTTTTTCATAGGCGTGTACAAAAGTGTGGTCAACAACAGTTTTGTGCACCTTTAAAAAAAAAATGAACACTGATGAACAGAGGCCAAATGGAGTAACTCAACTTCCTCATTAGTGAATGAATCCATCAGGGGTTTAACATGAATCACATATTTTGAAGATGTAGATGGAAACTCTAATGTAAGTATACAGGATAGTGCACAGGATAAATGCGAACTGATCCAAACTGTTCTATACTCAAAATTGCTACCAATAGTATTCGACTCAACTAACAAAAAAACAAGTCCCCACTCACGTCGATTATCTGTTAACCAAAACATGGTGAGCTTCCACATTATGGGTAGCTCAAAGGCTCTGGAAAAAGTGCTATTACTCACCCCAAAATGAAATCCGGCAAAATCTGTGCTCCCAAATTCAAATGCCATCCAGCCTTCTGAGGCTGTTTTCACACTGCAGTTTTTTCCCTGATCAGGTTCGATCAGGTTTGTGTGCCAAAACCAGGAGAGAAACCTGAAGAGGAACTTGCAGAGAAAAACTATAATTGAAAGATTGACACCTATTCTGAGTATTGGAGACACTCCTAGTTTTGACACACAAACCTGATCGAACCTGATCAGGGAAAAAACTGCAGTGTGAAACCAGCCTTAGGGCCCCTTTACACTGCGGCGTGATCCGGTCTGGTTCTGTCTGGGAGGACCCTGACAGCCGTGGTCCGGATCTGCACACAGGACTGGGGGGCTATTATGCCCTCCGGTCCTGTGTGCAGCGCACGCAGCTGCAGCCGCTGACAGGTCAGGACTGCAGCGCCAGCGGTCCTGACTTATCAGCAGCGGGAACTGCGTGTGCTGCACACAGGACCGGAGGGCATAATAGCCCCCCAGTCCTGTGTGCAGATCCGGTCCACGGCTGTCAGGGTCCTCCCAGACAGAACCGGACCGGATCACGTTGCAGTGTG
This sequence comes from Allobates femoralis, assembly GCA_033576535.1. Lineage (NCBI taxonomy): Eukaryota > Metazoa > Chordata > Amphibia > Anura > Aromobatidae > Allobates > Allobates femoralis. The sequence goes on along the minus strand of JARQOC010000002.1, from coordinate 257,753,305 downwards.
AAGCGGCCCTTAGCCTCACAATGTCTAAGCCAAAGTTAACGTTCATATGTTTAGAATTATTTTAATGAAGAGACCTACTGAATTTACTTCAACAGATAATAGAAGAAATGGCAGTACTCACTGACAGTGGTATCTTCAACTTTATTTCATATGTACTTACCGTATATACTCGAGTATAAGCCGACCCGAGTATAAGCCGAGGCCCCTAATTTTACCCTCCAAAACTAGGGAAACATATTGACTCGATTATAAGCCTAAGGGGGAACTGAAGCAAACTCTAATCACGGTATACAGCCCCTCTCATCATGATAAATGTCCCCCCATTACTGGTATATAATCCCCCATCACTGGTATATAGGACCTCCATCACTGGTATATAGGACCTCCATCACTGGTATACAGTTCCCCTCCATCAGAGGTTACAACCCCCATCAGTCGAATACTGCCCCCATCAGTGGTATATACAGGCCCCCCATCAGAGGTTACAGCCCCCATCAGTGGTATATACGGCCCCCCTCAGTGGTATATACAGGCCCCCCATTAGTGGTATATATAGGCCCCCCCATCAGAGGTTACAGCCCCCATCAGTGGTATATACAGCCCCCCTCAGTAGTATATACAGGCCCCCCTCAGTGGTATATACAGGCCCCCTATCAGTGATCTATACAGGCCCCCCCATCAGTGGTATATACAAGCCTCCCCTCAGTGGTATATACCGGCCCCACTTCAGTGATATATACAGGCCCCCCATCAATGGTATATACAGGCCCTCCCTCAGTGGTATATACAGGCCCCCCTCAGTGATATATACAGGCCCCCAATCAGTGGTATATACAATGGTATATATACAAGCCGAGGGGGGCACTTTTCAGCACAATTTTTGTGCTGAAAAACTCGGCTTATACTCTAGTATATACGGTAATTATGTACTTCATTTACTTAGTATGTGTCTCTAGAAGCATGAATTTAAAATTCTGCAACATTCACTGCATTTGACATTGGTGTTTTCCAAAGAAAAAATAGTCACTACACCTGAAGATGAATTCCCAGAGGAGTGTAATTTCCAAATGTGGTCACTTAAGAGGCTTTCTGCTATTCTGGCACATAGGGGCTCTAAAAATAAAACCTCATCGCTCAAGATGAACTCAGGTAACCTACACTGTGACATCACCTCGTTCACTTTGAGAGCTGAAACTCATTAAATTTTGGGTCTCGGCAGGAATGGATGTCGCAGAGGATCGTGGATGGGTATGTGGGAGTAATAAAGATGGAGTTTAACTATGTGCTTGGGTTTTTTCGTTCTATTAAAAATATTTTTCATATTTGATGTAGGTATTGTGTTCTTTTCTTGTAGGCCCCACTTTGTTTTTGGCAAAAAGTACAATGATGTGCTTTACCAAAAGTTGTATCATGATCTCATCTGTCCACAAGAAGCTTTCCCAGAAGTACTGTATTTTGGCTTACTCGCGTACATTTTGGCAAAAGCAGTCTAGTTTTTTTATGCCTCTGTTCTCCCACTGATGCTCCTTGATCCAGCTTGGATTTCTTTGGAACTTGATTGGTTTATCCACCTTCATCACTATCTGCATTGCAACCTTTCATTAATTTGTCTCCCCTGTCCACCTCAAAGGAGATTAGCTACAGTGCCATGGGTTGTAAATTTCTTGATTATGTTGCGCACTGTGGACAAACAAGCATCAAGATCTCTGCAGATGGATTTATAGCCTTCAGATAATATAATAGTATTTATTCATTTATATAGCACTATTAATGCCATAGCACTTTACATATGTTAGTAATGCTGTCCCAATCAGGGCTCACAATCTAAACATCTGATCAGTATGTCTTTACAATGTGGTAGAAAACCCATGCAAACATGAGGAGAACATACAAACTCTTTGGTAGGATTTGAACCCAGGACTTCTGCGCTGCAAGGCCACAGTGCTAACCCACTGAGCCACCATGCCACCCAAGATTCTTTATATTTTTCAGCAATTTTGGTTCTTAAGTCCTCAAACAATTCTCTTCTTTTCTTTCTGTTCTTCATGCTTAGAATGGCACACACAGAAACATAACGCAAAGATTGAGTCAACGTCTCACCCTTTTTCTTTGTTTTCTGGTGTACTTTTCATATTGCACACACCTATTACTTGCCACAGGAAAGTTTTGATTATGTACAGCATGTTTGCAGCAAAGTTGTTTACCCACAATTTTGGAAAGGTGCCAAAAACATTTTTGTCTGGTCCTTTTTGCAGTGTTTTGTGTTAACTTGTGTCCAATTTGCTTTTTTTTTGTGTCGTTTCAATGCACATACTGGACATAAACATTTAACAAAATATGTTTGATTGCAATAGTTTTCTGGGAGAAATACTTTGTTTTCTGAAAACAATTTCAAGGGTACAAACACTTTCGAATATGACTTTATTTATTCATCCATCCATCATACACATTATGTGAATATAACACAAGTATTTCTTTATCTTTATGGCAATATATATTACCCATTTCACACATGAGAAGAAAACATAGTAATTCAGATAAATTGAGCAAACCGTATAAACCCACCTCCAGGGGCGGGATGGCAGATCTTGCCCAGTTCACCCAGGACTGGGGGAGGTGGTGCTGGCTGCAAAATGAGGACTGGGGGGTGCTAGCGCTGCTTTGCTCTCCTGCCGACGACTGGCTGCTCCCGCCGCTCCGATGTCGCGTCCCACCTGCTGCGTTACGGGTCCCGCTCTAAATCAAGTGAGTGGGCAGCCGCTCTCACTGTGGAGGCGAGCCTAAACTGGGACTAAACCACTGGCCTGAGGGGCAAATGCCTCCCTGCCACCTGGGCCAATCCGCCCCTGCCCACCTCCAAGTCATTTTTTCCCCTTGGTGCCAGCACTCATCCCGTTTCATCCAAATGTTTTAATTAGAAAAGACTGCAAAGAACCTCACTTATTTGCATTTAATCTGTAGTTTGTAACAACATGGAAAAGATAACTTTTTTGGAGAAGTGAATGTTTTAATGCTGTACCTTTTAAGAGGAGTGAATTGAAGCCAAATGAGCTTAGCTTAGCAGCAGGGGTGCTATAAAGTGCCTGGGTCACTCTTCCTGTATGTTATGTTTTGCAGTATGGGTGGTTTTTATGCCATGATGCAGCTGATAGAGTAGAGATCATCTTCAAGAGGTATGATAAAAGGCTTAAACCTTTTCTCAATAAAGATATTGTGTTTGTTTTTGTGAATTTAGCTTAGCCACAGTGAACCTATTATATTGTGGTTTGTTTAGATTACTATTAGTTTGATTTTCAGTACTCCTAGTTCCTGAGGAAAAAAATCAGTTAACAATAACCACAAGAAATGTAGCTAAGAATATGTTGATTGCTGGTACTTGTTGTCTTCCAAAAGAGCCCATCACTATCATAAAAACTCTAGATTAGCAAAACGCACAAAAAAACAAACATAAGCAATATCTAGTTTGTGTTGCAGCACATAGTGAAAATTTTATCCAATTCATTTTGGGTCCTTTTCTACACTAAAAATGGTGGCACTTTTGAGGCACTATGGAAAAATCCTTCATAGTTTTTGTTCAGGTACATGTCTTTATAATGAGAGAACTTCCAATTAGAGCTTACTTTTTATATAGAAATGGCAAACCATTGAGGACCATTGTCTGTAACCCCTCTTTGCAGAAACGTAACTTCACAAAATGTTCAGCACTGTAGATCAGCAATATCCTTATAAACTGTGTAGTTTAAGATCATCTTTAGTAGAAGACATATCATCTTCAGTAAATAAAATACCATATTTGATCCCTTTTCAAAGTGACTTAAAATATCCAATAATACCTAAAATCTAATACTTTAAGTCAGTAGATATTTACACAAGCCTGGTTACTGCCCAGTAAGGAAAGTTATCCAGTTATTTCTCCGACTTGCCAAGGACATCAGATTACAGAGCTAACTATTCCAGCCCAACTGTGAAGTCAATCAGGTACATTCCATTAGACTTTATACAATGTGTAGCTATTCCTGAATTATTCGATATTTTACAAAGGTCACTGTAGAATTTCAGATCTGTCCTGTTACAGGTCTAAGACTTGTTTCATCTTTCATTCAAATGGCTTTCAGAGTGCAATTGGATTTCTCAAATATTTATGCTCTAGTTCGTAATTCAAGGAAATTAACCAAATTAATCAATTTGCATGTATTTTATGAAAGGTTTCATTCACATCTGAACAACTCTTAGTATTTTCAAATAGAAATCATCAAATGTACATAAAATACAATTTTGCATTGAAAACAAATTGCATTAGGTGCTTTATATGTAAGCAGACATTTTAGTGAACAAGTTTCTTCAGCACAGCATGAAAGGGTGTGTTTGAGAACTTATTGCTCTCCTTCAAAATAGTTAAGATATAAGGCCCAAGGTTGCCTGTACAATGAATAATTTGCTGCAAGCCTTTGGGGTATTAGGTAGCATTTAGGGGCAGAGGCACCCAGTGTGCTGCTCAGAATTATTCAACTACATGGACTCCATTTACCATTCTCTTAAGTACAATAGCGGTTCCGCCTGGTGGAAGTATAATGAGGATTTCAGGAGGCGTTTGACCCTGCAGCCACAACTAGACTGGGGAGTTAAATCATTGCTCTGCCTTACATTGTCCCAAAAATCCACAACCCCATTTCAGTCAGCGTCCTCTGATTCCTCAGCCGGTTCTGGGCTAGTGGCTGTCTGTCGGCCCGACTCCTGCTAATTGTTTAACAAAGGACATTGTTGGTTCTTTGGGTTATATAAATACAACCACGAGTACTCTGTCTGCGGAGGGCTTCACTCCACAGTCAAATGCACTTAACCGTCATCAAAACTGAAAACTAAACCTTCTAGCCAGCAGGAGTCTAAGGACTTCGGTGAGTGTAACCATGATGAAGCCATGGCTCGACCACTATCCTATTAAGGAAGCGAGTTCGCAATTGCGTTTTGGCTTTACGTTCGGTTTCTTTATCCCATTCAAGTCTTCTTTGCATTTACCAATGTTTTCAGGTAATTTGAAGTCTGCTAGGGATTCCCCTCATGTTCCTCAGGAGAAGTTACAAATGGAAGTGTCCTTGGGTAGAACTGCTGGCTCTTTCTCTGCCCTACCTTTCCGCTGTTAGTTTTTGCATAATGCATCATGCCAATGGGTAGAATTTTTTTGTAGACGTTTATTCCTCTTTATGAAGGGGATCAAACTTTCTCATCACAGGTTTCGGATAACGTCCCCTCTTTCGGCAGATATATTTATCTAGAAAGAATTTCTGCTATCTTGTTATTGCCAGATCTATTTTCAAGCTCCGGTGGTTTTGAATGAGAAAATAGTACTTTTTTCCGATGCAGTGGGATCCTCTGGCTTTGGCATTATTTTTAGTGACCAATGGGGCACAGAGCCTTGGTCCGATACGTGGCTTGGTTCGGCAGCCATTAAAAATATTAATCTTCTGGAGATCTTTCCCATAGTGATGGCAATTGCCACTTGGGACCTGGCATTATGCATTAGAAGGATTTACTTCCGCTCTAATAATATGAACATTGTCCATGCTATTATCCATCTGACTTCCTCTACTCTTCTAGTAATTAGACTTATAAGATTTCTGTCCTTAAATGTTTAATGTTGAATATCTTGATTCGGGCACGCCATGTTTCAGGTGTTGACAGTGCTTGTGCTGACTTTGTCCTGCTTTCATTAACAGAAATTCAGGGAGCTGTGTCGCACATCTCAGCTGGAGGGCATATCGTGCCCACCATACATGTGGGATATAGTGGATCCCAACTGATGCCCTTGGTGAGATCCTCTGTGGTGAATTCATCCTGGCAAGCTTATGATAGGGCATGAGGTGAGTGGTTTCAGTTTGCAGGGGACAGGCCAGTAGCCTCATTTGATTCTATTTGGTTGGAAGTGACATTAGATTATCTCCTTCATCTCTCCGAGACTGGCATCTCAGATGCGGTTGCGCAGAATCACCTTTGGTTTGTCTTTGCATTTTCATCTGTTAGGTTGGACAGATATAACAATAGTATTTTTCATTCATCAGGTCATCATGGGTTGGAGGAGGGGCCTAGTCTCTGGGGAGAACAGATGGGCGATTTCTGTTTCTTTGTTGCACCAATTGATTTGTTCTCTTCCTCATCTCTGTTCCTCTCCTTTTGAATCCGCGCTTTTTTCAGATGCCTTTGGCCTGGCCTTTTTAGTGCTCTCTGCCTTGGCTAATTAGTCTCCTCCTCTAAGAACAATCCAGGAGGTCTTCGGAGTAATGATGTTTTTTTTCCAATGAGGGTCTGTGTATTTGTATTCAGAAATCTAAAACTGACCCTACAGGTATCGGTTCATGGGTTACTATATATGCCATACAAGGTTCAGCATGTCTGGTCACTTTGGTCAATACCTATCATTCCTTTCATTGTCCAGAGTTTCATTTTTGGACATGCCAGTCATATAGCCGGCTGTCTCTAATATGCATTCACCCGGCAGTCTCTATTGTGTATACAGCAAGGCAGTCTCTAATGTGTATACTGCCAGCAGTCTCTAATGTACATACGGCCGGCAGTCTCTAATGTGTATACATCCCACAGCAGTCTCCATTGTCTATACAGCCTGCAGCAGTCTCTATTGTGTATTCTCTGTTGCGTGTACAGCCAGTAGCAGTCTCTTTTGTGTATTCAGCCCTAATATATATATTTGTGCGCTTGAGTGGAGGTGGAGCCTGCGTGGAGACAGAGTTGGGGTAGAGGCTGGCTGGAGTCTCAGGGGGGCCCCAAAATTTTGCCAGTGAGAGGCCCTGAAATTCCTAGTGGCAGCCCTGAGCATAAGCCAACCCAGACAATATCGACAGGTTTGGCTGACATACCAATGTATATGGGGGTCCCTGACAAATGATTGCAGCAATAAACTGTGGAAAAGAAAAGCACAATAGGGTTTTACCCAGGGAGAGGAAGAGATATAGTGCTCACCTTGTATGGTTGTGACCCACAACCAAATGAAAGCGTTAGAGGCAGCTGCCACAGAAACCACATGTACCAAGGCAAGTTGAATATGCAAGGATATCAGGAAAAACGGTATCAAATCCGCGCTGCTGCCAAATGATCCAATTGAAAGCAAACAATGCATCATATGGTTCATTGGGTAAACCACCATATGCTGCATTGTTTGCTTTCAATTGGATCATTTGGCAGCAGCGCGGATTTGCTACAATTTTTCCTGATATCCTGACAAATGATTGAGGATATAAGGATCTTGAATGTCCGATTTCCCACTGATGATCATTTACTTCTCCCTGAGAATAAGATGCCACTCAAGATGTCTGCTAGTGGGTCTCTCATAGAGAACACAGAAATGTTTGTCAGTGCAAGTTCTCCTTTATATGGAGGAATTGATTGAGGTAGCTGCCTGCTGATGCTATCTAATGTGTATACACTACCGTTCAAAAGTTTGGGGTCACCCAGGCAATTTGTGTTTTCCATGAAAACTCATACTTTTATCTATCAAATGAGTTGCAAAATGAATAGAAAATATAGTTCAGACATTGACAAGGTTAGAAATAATGATTTTTATTTGAAATCATAATTTTCTCCTTCAAACTTTGCTCTAGTCAAAGAATGCTCCCTTTGCAGCAATTACAGCATTTCAGACCTTTGACATTCTAGCTGTTAATTTGTTCAGGTAATCTTGAGAAGTTTCACCCCATGCTTCTTAAAGCCCTCCCCTAAGATGGATTGGCTTGATGGGCACTTTTTGTGTACCATATTGCCAAGCTGCTCCCACAATAGCTCAATGGGGTTGAGATCTGGTGATTGCGCTGGTCATCCATTACAGATAGAATACCAGCTGCCTGCTTCTTCCATAAATAATTCATGCATAATTTGGAGGTGTGCTTTGGGTCATTGTCCTGCTGTAGGATGAAATTGGCTCTAATCAAGCGCTGTCCACAGGGTATGGCATGGCGTTGCAAAATGGAGTGATAGCCTTCCTTATTCAAAATCCCTTTTACCTTGCATAAGCCTCTCACTTTACCAGCACCAAAGCAACCAAAGACCATTACATTACCCCCACCATGTTTGACAGATGGCATTAGAAACTCTTACAGCATCTTTTCAGTTGTTCTGCATCTCACAAATGTTCTTCTGTGTGATCCAAAACCCTCAAACTTTGATTCGTCCATAAAACTTTTTTCCAATCTTCCTCTGTCCAATGTCTATGCTCTTTTGCCCATATTAATCTTTCCTTTTAGTATCCATTCTCAGATATTACTTTTTCTTTGCCACTCTGCCCTGAAGGTCAGCATCCCAGAGTCGCCTCTTCACAGTAGAAATTGACGCTGGCGTTTTGCGGGTACTGTTTAATGAAGCTGCCAGTTGAGGAGCTGTGAGGCGTCAATTTCTCAAACTAGAGACTCTAATGTACTTGTCTTGTTGCTCAGTTGTGCAGTGGGGCGCCCACTTCTCTTTCAAACTCTGGTTAGAGCCTGCTTGTAGTACACACCGTTGTAGGAAATCTTCAGTTTCTTGGCAATTCCTCACATGGAATAGCCTTCATTTCTTAGAACAAGAATTGACTGTCGAGTTTCACATGAAAGTTCTCTTTTTCTGGCCATTTTGAGAGTTTCATAGAACAAACAAATAATGTAATGCTCCAGATTCTCAACTAGCTTAAAGGTAGGTCAATTTTATAGCTTCTCTAATCAGCCAAACCAAGGCTGGACAAGGGTTTTCTAGGGTTTTATAAACATCCATTAGCCTTCTTACACGGCAAAGACAATGTACTATTAAAACACTGGAGTGGCGGTTGTTGGAAATGGGTCATTATACACCTACGTAGATATTGCATTAAAAACCAGATGTTTGCAACTAGAATAGTCATTTACCACATTAATAATGTATAGACTGTATTTCTGATTCATTTAATGTTACCTTCATTGAAAAAAAAATGTGGTTTTCTTTTAAAAATAAGGAAATTTCTACATGACCCCAAACTTTTGAACTGTAGTGTATCTGAATATTTGTTTCCATGGGAGTACTTCACATAACTGGCGTTATCAAAATGCCCTGATTAACTAAGGAAACAGAATATCCTCACTACCAGTGTTGTCAAAGTAACGTTAACTGACAGACTGCAATGTCAGCATAGTTAACCTTCTCTCGGATCTTATGTTAATATACTGAAAGTGTTTTACATGGAAGTAACCGTATAAAATCCACGCAGGTTTGGCCAATCTAAATTTGCACATTTTTAGGGAAGTACTGAGAGATAGCTGTCAGCAACAAGTTATCTTATGCGAATGGGTAGCATAAGGTAAATTCTTCTGTAATTCAAACAGCCAAAAATATTGAGCAGGATTTAAACGTCATTGAATTGATATCAACCCAGCCAGGGGATGTCTAGGACTCAATATGAGATTTGTAGGGTGCGGCACCTGCACCCCCACTGATTGGCTCCCCTGGTACTGTCAGGAAATAAGCAATATACCTAGTAGAACACCACAGTTCTACTGTTTAGTGGCCACTGTCAAGTACTGCAGTATACCTCCTATTTACGTTTTACTCAATAGAATGCTTATATCAAGCTGTTGCTGTAGCAGATATCAACTGATCGGTGATGCATTGTTTGGTGTCCCCACCTATCTCATACGGATATCTTACAGGTAAAGGCCCTGTCACACATAACAAGATCGCTAACGAGATCGTTGTAACGTAACAGATTTTGTGACGCAACAGCGATCCCACTAACAATGTCGTTATGTGTGACACGTACCAACAATCTTGCCCCTGCTGTGAGATCATTGATCGTTACATACTGCTCTGGATCATTTCTATGTAATTGCGCTCATCTTTGTGTTTGACAGAGACAATGACCAACAATCTCAATGCTACGCTATGGAGTGACAATTCCCAACGACCTCGGTATAATTCTGGATCGCTGGTGCATCGTTTTTCACATTGCTGGTGAAATACCTGTTTGACATCTTACCAGCAATGTGAAAAACGACGCACCAGCAATCCATGCACATCATTATCATTATCAGGATCGCTGATGCGTTGTTATGTGTGATTGGGCCTTTAGTCAATATGGAAGTCACAGAAATCCTCTTTAAATATGATCAAATACCAGAGCCTGGATTCATACATACTGATTTTGTATTGTTTAATGTTGATGATGAGAAGATATTGACCATATTAATATTGATGCAGCATGCAAAAATGTGTAAAATTCAGACCAGTACTACTGCTCATGGCAGACATGACACCTTTCATTTCCATAATTAAAAAAAACCTGCACATGTTCATTAGTATGAGATAAAACTATATGTTGCTGATTTAGAAATTGCCAGCAGGAAAGATGATAGGGCGCCAATCTCCTCCACATCATTCATCTCAACCTCGGCATTATTTAAAACCTATATATAGACATATTATACATTTCAAAGAAAAAACAAGATCAGTTCCTTTGTATGTAGGCAAAATAATTATCATTATGTTTGGAACAAGCATCTCATGGAAAACTTGTATAAAGTGCAAGCTTTTTAAATCTAGACTTTCATAGTCTATAATAAAGCCTTTCAAGTTAGCCAAGACTCTAAATTTCTATGCACTTCAGTGTTTTCAAACAAGGAAAGCATTAATGAACAATTAAGCTTTGTTAAAGTGCATCCATCTACAAGGACAATTATGAGTATTTATATATCTTACTCTCACCTGCTATCTGGTTCCCTTGCAAGTATAGATGCTGCAAGTTGGTGTTAACCGGTGGTATACGATGAAGTTGGTTGTAAGAAAGATCTAGTTCCACGAGGCTACTGGTGTTGAATGTGGTTCCAGGCAACCCATCACTGGTGAGTCGATTATGTGCTATTCTAACATATTGTAGATTTGGATAAGCTTTGAAATAATCATTTGGCACAGAGCTCATTTGATTGTATTCTAAATACATCTGCACCAGAGAATCTGGAAGGGAATCTGGTAGTTTACGGAGCTGATTGCTGCTCAGGTCTAAGTGCACCAAAGACTTAAGACCTTTCAGTGAGTTTCCCACTTCTTGAATCTGGTTTTCATGAAGATAGAGAGCAGTTAAATTTTCCAACCCTTCCAAGGCATTAGCGGGCACTCGGTTTATCTGATTTGAGGACAAGTGCAGTTCCCGGAGCGAACGAGGCAGGCCACTAGGAATGCGGGTCAAATTATTGTTTTGCATATAAAGTCTTTCCAACCCTCGAAGTTTGGAGAAAATCTTTCTGCCAACTTTATCACTTAAAATCTGATTCCCATGCAGAGCCAGCCACACTAGTCCAGTGGCATTGTCAAAAGCTCCATCTGGAATAGCAGAAATCTGATTGTTCTGAAAATAGGCATATTTAATACGAGATGGAACATAGGGCAGATATTTCAGATTACGTCCATCACAATACAAAGCAGTGGGAAAACTTGGGGGGCACTCACACTCCTGAGGACAGTCACTGACAGATGGCCTTGGGGGATCTGGATCATAATCATAAGAGGGACCATAGCTGTACTGCTGACTGTGCAAATAAGCAATCCACCAATGGGAATCATATTCGTAATATTGGGACCATGAGACTTCACACAGGGAGACCAAGAGAATTACAGTAAGGAACTTCATTGTGGTAACCTTAGGGAGAAAAAGTAAAAACCTTTACTTGACATTGAAATCAATTTTGAAAAAATTAACAAGACTTGACATAGTTATGGCTGGGAGCCATATTCCAAAAGCAAGTATAATTTGATTTTTGACATATAGGAGCAAAATATGTATGGATGTTAAAAAAGGAGACATATAGTAGAGGAGACACATTTAGAGTTTGCATTGCAGTTGGATTGATGAAAGATCATGAACACAAACATTTCCTAGTATACAATGGTTTTACAATTTATGATGATAATCAATATCTAAAACGATAAGGACTTTTTATGGTCTATTAAAATGTTAAAATTAGGAAGTAAATTGTAATTTTGTGATATTAATAATAAAAAATCTTTTCAGTCTTGAATTCTTGAACAATGAATGGATAACAATCTAACACAATATACAATTAAAATGAAATATATGGCAATGTATTTACCTTATAGGATCTCACTGCAACTTCAGTCCAGTATCCTTGAAAGTTGTGTGGCAAGTTGAGTCTTCTGGTGTCTTGCAGAGTTTACATCTGAGCACTGTGTTATACTGTATGTTATTAATAGAGTACAGTAGTGCATGTGAGTCCAACAAAAAGATGTGACTTTCTCAGGTCACCAAGAAATCCCTTCTTCTTTCTACACCCTTGACACTATTTTTATTTCTTAATACTTTCCACTTTCATTCAGCTATACTTTTTTTCTCTTTTCCCCCTGTCACTCTCTCTTTCCTTTCTGATGAGCTCCTTCCCTTGTGTTCCTATGAGGTGTTTATGGAAGTTGAGACCTGGGATGAAAATGGAAATTTTCCTCCGTCTCCTGCCAATTACAACCTTCACTTGTAACTTCTGTGTGGCTCCTCCTTGTCTTCTGCCCTTAAGTGTAAAGCCAGAGTTATTCTCATGCAATAAGGCCTTCTTAAAATGTCTGGATACTATCAAGAGCTTATGCTTTTTAATTAGTAAAAAGGACCAACTTGTAGATGTCACAAATTACTTTATGATAATTTTTTATCTTACATCAGTATTTTTCATGAAATACACTAGTGTGCAAACATTGTAGAATGGTGTGGAAAAACACTGCAAGGATTAATGCAAAAAACAGAAGTATAAATAGTTCATTTTTATTATTTAACTAAAAAAAAGTGAATGAACAAAAACTAAATGTTAATCCGATCAATAGTAGATGTGATCTCTCTTTGGGACCCAGCTACAACCATCTATTATTTGGAGACGTCTGGATAGAAGTGATTTTCATGGAAATATTCTAATTACATATGATACATTCCACAGGTGACTCAACCATGAATTAAAACATAGGAACTGAAGAATGCAGAAAAATGGTAGCAGGTGCTCTGGACTCATGAGTAGTGATTGTCGAACCTGCCGATCTTCGAGTTCAGCGGATCTGGACGGATTTTTTTTAAAGTCGGAACTGGAGTGGACGTGAATTTGAGTTGGAACCCCGAACCCGGACTTGGCGGCAATAAACAGAAAGAAAACAGTGATTCATCAGCATTATACTTACTGGATCTGCATACTTGTACTTCTGGGGCCACTCATTACCATCCTGGTTATTCACATCATGGTAAATGCTAGAATGTATGGGTTTTTTCCAGCTAACTGCACTTGCTTCAACAGCCAATCACAGACACCCACTCTCTGTGACAGCATCTGTGATTGACTATTGCACCTCTGACCCATTGTGCCTGCGTTTGTGATTGGTTGGCAGTGGCAACGAACCTGACATCATAGTCGTGTAAAAATAAATAATTTAAAAAAAATGACGTAGTGCTTCGCTGTATTTTTGATTCCTAAGCACAGATAAAGCAGAGATCTACAGGCTATCACCCCGAGCGGCCTGGCTATACCTTGGCTGTGAATCAAAATTAAGGGAAAACAATTATTTTTTTAAATGATCTAAATAAATAATAATAAAAATGCATAGGCCTGCATTCACTCTATTTTTGATTGCTATCTAAGGTAAAACCCAGGCAGCAGATATTCTCAGGTGGTGAGACCCATAGTTATTGCCTTCCCCCCCCAGGCTAAAGATTAGCAGCCTGCTTCTGCCCCAGAAATAGGAGCATTCATTAAAGTGCCAATCCATGGCGCTTTAGCCGGCTCTTCCTGACGCTCGGGTGCCGTGGCACCAGGGTAATGGAAGAGATTATTGAAAGTTGAGTATTGACAGGTTGTTATTGAGCCCAGATTGATAAAGTCAGACATCTATGGGACCTGCACATTATCAATCCTGTGAAGAAATAGTTACAAAATACAACACATAGAGAAAACTCTTTTATTTGAAATAAATAAGACAGACAATCCTCATTTATCCGTTTATTATCCCACACATACCTAACCGACGATGCTTCACAGAAATTAATGCAAAGTGGAAAGAAATAAAATTACATTTTACCTAAAAATGTTGCATAAATTCCAATATATTCAGTTTTACAAGGGATAACAAGACAAAATGGACTCCAACATTTGTTACCCAGATTTCTGAGGGCGTTGTTACCCTACATGTTATCAGAAACCTCTGTTTGGACATATGGAAGGGCTTGGAAGGAAAGAAGTACTTTTTGAATTTTGAAACACAAATATGGCTGAAATAGATTGTGGGCATCATGTTGCATTTGCAGTGGCCCCGAAGCACCTAAACAGCAGAAACCCTTGTACAAGTGATCCCATTTTGAAAAGTAGACCCCTCAAGGATCTTATCCAGGTGAGCAATTTGAACCCACAGGTACTTCACATAATTTGATACATTAGGTCATCATATTAAAATGTTTCATTATATTCATAAAAATGTTGCTTTAGCACCAATTTCTCACTTTTACAAGAGATAACACCAAAAAGTAGACCACACAGTTTTTTACCACTTTGTTCTGAGCCCCCATATGTAGTCAAAAAGTTCTGTTTGGACAAACCACATACCAAAAACATCTGAAATCCCCACAAGTGACCCCATTTTGAAAACTAAACCCATCAAGGAATTTATGTAGGGGTGTCTTTTGCATTTTGAACCATAGGTGCTTCAATTACCTTTTTAAAAAGTGGATGTGAAAATTATAGTTTTTTTTCTCCAAAATGTTGTTTTAGCCCCAAATTTGTAATTTTGGCAATGAAAAAATAAGAAAAATTGAACACCATAATTTGCTATGCAATTTCTCCCGAACACAGTGATATTTCATATAGAATGGTCAAAAACCAATGTTTTGGCACAAGGCATGGCTTGGAAAGCGAACAGCGCTAGTCAATTTTTGGAATGCAAATTTGGACGTGTTGCAAGTATTTCTATGGATTATTGATGTTTAAAGCCATATTGTAAGTAATGTATTTTGCCATCAGGAACATCCCAGGTGAACAGGTTTCAACTGAGATACCAGACTTAAAATACTGCCCAGTGCCAACATCGGCAGCATGATAATATACAATGAGGTAATTATATACTAGCAACATACAGCTTTGATTCAGTGTGGCTCCTTCACAGAAGCCACATTACTGTACAGAAGAAATGATTGGCAATCTACTTTTGTATCATGCCAAGAAAACTTGATGGAAAGTAAAACTAAAGGAATTCAACCTAGTAGTGTAAGATGCACCCCTAGGTTGGAAGGCGCTCAACAAGCTACTGGGGAAGAGCCAATGGTCAACCTGAGTACGATCAAGTCCCATGACATGCCTAAACATCTAGGTGCTGATACCACTTGGTGAAAAGGGATGATTGAAGTTTGGAACTTAGAACGTTCAAACCATGAACCAAGGCAAACCTGACATTGTTAAAGACAAAATGGACAGAACAGGACTTGATTTATTCAGAATTAGCGAAATAAGATGAATCCAATCCGGACAATTCCAGTCATACGACCACTGGATCTACTATTCTGGCAATAATAACCAAGGAAAAAATTGTAGCACTTTTATTCTAAACTGAAAATTTTCCAGCATTGTCCTGAATTGCAATGTGCTCCAGAATATGGCACATTCGTTAGAAGCTCCATATCCTGACGCTTCATCTCGGCTCCCTGGTGGCAAATGGAGTAAAAGAAAAGGTTAATGACAGCTGAGAATTGTGAGCTGTCATCAACCCCTGGATTGGTAATGTTGAGACATCTATGATACCCTCACATTACCAATACAGTGTGAAAATAGTTAAAAAATAAAGACACAGAGAAAAATACTTTATTAGAAATAAAATACTCAGACAACCCGCTTTCATACTTTTGTTAATCCCAAACATCCCAACTCCGACAGTAATCCACAGTACGATAGCCACCACATTACACTCGGCATGGCTAATCCACCATGACAGGAGTGTCCAGCTGCATGTAATTCTATGACGCTCCAAGCTTCTGTCCAGAGAGAGGGTGGCTGTGCAATGTGATGCATGTGAGCCTTGAGCGAGTCTTCCATGTCTGTCACCCAATGTGGCTCCAGCCTCATACTGAATAGTGGCTTTGAGTAATGATGTCAGACAGTTCATCTGATGTCACTATGGTAACAACTATAGCGGTTTCCATGCTAACTCAGGTATTACCACTGATGAACTGTCTGACGTTACTACTCAAAGCTGGCTGTCAGTGAGAGTGAGCTGTTGCGGTGTGCGGACACTTACTTCATATAGCAATGCCTGGACATCGCTGTGCATTATCATTGGCATTGGAGGGTATGTTTGGGCTTTATAAGGCTATGTGCACATATGCCGGCGGGTTGGTCGGCGGCGGCTGGGCGGACCCGCCAGGAAGCTCTGCAGCCATCCACCGGCTTCCTGGCGGGTATGTGCGGCGGGTGCCGGGCGGATGACGGGCGGGTGCACAGCGGGTTAGCGGCGGCGGTTCTGCAGCGGCTGGAAGCAGCACATGATTCTGCTTGCAGCCGCTGCAGAACCGGCCGGTTTATAGAACATGCTCATTCGTTGCTAACCCGCTGGGAACCCAGCGGGTTAGCAACAGATGAGCATGTGTAAACCGCCGGTGTGTGCACACCGGGTGTCGGTTTCCATAGGTTTTAATGTTAATCCAAACGCCGGTTTGGATTAACATAAATTTACATAAAATTTATGTAAACCGACCGGCGGTTTACACAGCTAAACCGACCCTAACCCGGCCAGTGTGCACATACCCTAAATGGGCAACAACAGGTTGTCTCTGTGTTTTATTTACAATAAAGGAATTTTCTCCTTGTGTTTTATTTCTAAAATATTTTTCTCTGCATCTGAAACTGCACAAGGACAGTGAGAAGAGCGAGGGTGAAGCACCAGGATTTGTGTTTCTTATGCAGGCACTAGTTCTGGAGCATCTGTGGCCTGCTATTTTTAGGGTGGTCGGGGCCCATGAAAGATGGCCTCTCCCATCCTGAGAACACCAGGCCCCAGCTGTCAGCTTTACCTTGGCTGGTAATCAAAAATTGGGGGACTCCACACGGTTTGTTTACAAGTTGTTTTATTATTTAAAATAAATAAATTTTAAAAAATAAATGTTAAAAGTTTAATGTATTAAAATTAATATATGGCAGCATGTTAATGAAAGAACAAACAAAAAACACACCAGAGTTACTATTAAAATACTTCTATTTTGTAAAACACTGCAAAACACACAATAAATATAAATCTACACATAAAAAATTGATCGATCTGAAACTATATTGAAAATCAGGATCCCAGCCGGTGATCCTTTATTAATATAAAATATTTAAACATTATACAAAATATCCCAATCAGGGGCGTAAGTACCACAGGTGAGGGGTTGCGATCGCACCTGGGCCCTGCTTCCTAGGGGGACCCAAAAGTCTCTTTGGCTTATAGAAAAAGACTGATACTATTAAAGATTTGCAATAATTGGGGGCCCCGTTGGAGCTTTCGCATCGGGGCACCTGGGCCTGAAGTTACGCTACTGATCCCAATCTAATTCTAAGGTTATGTGCCCACTGTGCATTTCTGCTGCATTTTTGGAGCTGTGTTTCTGCAGTATAAACGTATCACTCACAGCATTATCATTTAAATCTATGTGATTTGTAAAATGCTGTGCCCACATGTGCTTTTTTAGGTTTTCCATTTTTGCTGCAGAAAATGCATGCACTCAAAAATTACCATGTCAATTAACTTTTAGGTTGCATTTTCCAATTTACAGCCATTCTAATCACATGGAGAATGAAGCACTAAAAATGCAGCACAAATGCAGCATCAATGCACCAGAAACTCAATGCATTTTTTAAAAGACTAGTGTGTTTGTGCAGCCGAAAATGCAGCAAAAATACAGCACAAAAACGTAGCGTACAAACGTCCAGTGGGCACCTAGCCTTAGTTGTAAGAATATAAATGAAGTGGATATTTCAAATTTTATGCATTGCTTTAGTAATGTTCAAAATTAATGTCATTCACAATATGTTATCGAGATTTACCGTATATACTCGTGTATAAGCCGACCCGTGTATAAGCCGATCCCCCTACTTTTGCCCCTAAAACCTGGGAAAACCTATTGACTCGTGTATAAGCCGAGGGTGGACCCCAGCACAGGTATACAGCCCTCAGCAGTGTGGTATACAGCAGCCCCAGAGGTATATACAGCAGCCCCAGTGGTAGTATACAGCAGCAGCCCCAGTGGTATATACATCAGCAGCCCCAGTAGTTAGTATACAGCAGCCCCAGAGGTATATACAGCAGCACCAGTGGTAGTATACAGCAGCAGCGCCAGTGGTATATACAGCAGCAGCCCCAGTAGTTAGTATACAGCAGCCCCACAGGTATATACAGCAGCCCCAGTGGTAGTATACAGCAGCCCCAGTGGTAGTATACAGCAGCCCCAGAGGTATATACAGCCCCAGTGGTAGTATACAGCAGCCCCACAGGTATATACAGCCCCAGTGGTAGTATCTAGCAGCCCCACAGGTATATACAGCCCCAGTGGTAGTATACAGCAGCCCCAGAGGTATATACAGCCCCAGTGGTAGTATACAGCAGCCCCACAGGTATATACAGGCCCCCCCCCATCAGTATATAGCAGCCCCAGTGGTAGTATACAGATGCCCCAGAGGTCCCACCATCTATATACAGGTCCCCCCGCTGCAATCCTGTAAGGGAAGAGATTAGTATACTTATCCCTCCACTGCCGCTGTCCCGCCGCCATCACGATCCTCCGTCTTCTTCCAGCGTCTTCCGTCTTCTTCCGGCTTCCTCCTCGGTCGCGCAGGCAATGACGTCATTGCCTGCGACCATCAGAGGAAGCCGGAAGAAGACGGAAGACGCTGGAAGAAGACGGAGGATCGTGATGGCGGCGGGACAGCGGCAGCGGAGGGATAAGTATACTAATCTCTTCCTTTACAGGATTGCGGCGGGGGGGCCTGTATATAGATGGGGGGCACTGTATACTGTATACATTGTATACAGCATACAGTGACTCGCATATAAGCCGAGGGGGGGACTTTTCAGCCCAATTTTTGGGCTGAAAAACTCGGCTTATACGCGAGTATATACGGTAAGTTTCCAGTAAAATTCACACCTGAACTTACACATTCACAGTCTTATATGTATCAATTGATTTGCTTTTGGATGAAAGTCACATACATATTATGGTGACACTTGCAGTTTTTAGCTGGCTTTTTAGTTTCACTGGGATCCTCCTGCTCTTCCCCAACTTGTGCAGTAGCGATTCCGGAAACTGACAACACTCTGTTAGGCTAGTTTCCCATTAGCAATGTTTTGAACCCAGGGACATGCAGGAAAAGCCTGCATGCCCCCGATTACCCTGAACCTCCCCGCAATGATGCAACTGTATGCACTCGAATCAGTGATAAATCCAATGAGGGAGCCCCTGTTTGATCCCCTCAAGTCTAAACTGCAGAAATCTTTGTGACGACACTGCTTGTCACACTGTCACCATTGGCTGTATGCCTACTCTCACAGCATACAGGGGATGGTTTTTGTAAATGTACCCACCCATATGCTTGTAAGATGGTCAAGGGAGAGCCGCAGTTGTGGTGCAAGGGCTCGAGGATTCCCTTTGCCTCCTGGTTACCTCCACAGAGACTTCTTGGGCGGGGGTGGGAAACTCTAGTCCTAAGTGCAAGTTTTCAGGATTTCCATAGCATTACACAGGTGGTAATTTAATCACCTGTACAGGTGATGATTCCAACACCTTGTGCAATGCTAAGGAAATCCTAGAAACATGCACTGTTTGTGGCCCTTGAGGACTGGAGTTGCCAAGCCTTGTTCTACAGGAGTGCATAGTGTCTTGCATTCCATACCTCACAGCTTCAGGTCAGAGGCCTGCTGCTTGTTCTCCAGCATCTCTAAGGGAGTATCAAGGCAACTCTAACTTTACAGTACCTCTTAATGTGTCCCACTCTGTGTCACTAGAGCTGATGCTCCTCCTTTCTGTATCTCCTGCAGCACACAGAGCGGGACACAGACCAGGCAGCTGCGGGAGAGAGGAGGATGCTCCACTGACAGCGTGGTCACAGAGGAGGTGGTGAGCACACACCGCGTTGACTACAGAGCTTTTCTCCTCTTCTGACACAGTGTGCCAAATCCACAGCTTAGTGTACTCAGCAATCATCTCCTTGACACAGTGTCAGTGGTATACTGTGTCAAAGGAGGAGGTGATCGCTGTGTGCAGCTGGGGTGGGTGGTCATATTGGCAACTGGCAAGGGCTTGTAGGAGCCTGGGGATGTCTAGGCATGCTGAGTCTGAGGGATGTGTGCCTGTAAGTGCCTGGGGGTGGCCGGGCATGCTGAGAATGGAGGGTGGGCCTGTAGGAGTCTGGGTGTGGCCAGGCATGCTGAGATGGGGGGCAAGTCTGAAGAAGCCTGGTGTTGGCCGGGTATGCTGAGACTAGGGGGCGGGCCTGTAGGAGTCAGAAGCATGTTTGTAGAAGACTGGGCATAAACAACCAGTTATAAAGTTTGCTCCCAGGCTCCAAAACAAACACGCCCCCTGGTTGGTCTCCTCCAGATGCAAAAAGATGATATCTAGGAAACAATGCAAAATGTAGAACTTCATACAAAAACAGTCTTTGTGCATTCAACAGGACAACTCCAGGACTAATGGCTAACCTTTTTTAGGGCAGTCCTCTTTAATTCGGAGTCCTCACACTCTAGTTTCTTTGTCAACACTGATGTGCCCATCTGTAGGTCGCTCCTGGACAATCTCAGGGGGTTTCAGAGGCTATCCCTCCAGGGGCATTCTCTATCACCACTTGCACCACAGCACTCCCAAATATGGCCACCACGGGAGAAGAGAACAGAAGAATTAGAGGATGGCCACCCCCTTTAGCAAACACCGGAGGCAACCTTGACAGGCCCTTCAGGCCCCTTGACCCCTGTGGGTTTCACTACAGTTGGCTGGCTAACATGGTCATGCCTTGCCCACAGCCAATGCGCCATCCTCTCCATGTTAAAACTAGAAAAGGGAAAGAGAAGAACAATAGGGTCTTATCATTGATAAAAAGGTGGACTAAAATTAATTAGCCACTCACCTGGAGGGGTTGTGTTGCACACAACCAGGGTCAGGACAAAAGGTAATAGCTGCTGCAAGGATCCACACCACAAAGGTTAACATAGTTCAAAATTGCACAGCGTGGACACAGATTGTATAGCATAATTAGTAGGATCTTACCAGCATTAAACACCTGATAGGTTCAAGACCTCTTATGACACATATAATTCCCAACCCTGCAAAATTGAATTTTTTGAAAAATACAAGAGAAGTTTTCACTGATTTTTATGTAATTTGGTGTGCTGATTACGAAAATGACCTCCATTTTTTTTCCATCACGTAAGGATTTTTTGTAAAACCAAGATCGATATTTTTGCTAAAATCCTATTTAAAAAGGAATTCTGTCGAAAAATTGTACATGTAATATCTGGCAACAGCGGTTTTTATCCATCTAAATTTATGTATAAATATACAGAGGCCCCCCCTGCTGGCACATGGCCCCCCCATCGGTATACAGAGGCCCCCCTGCTGGCACACTGCCCCCCATCGGTATACAGAGGCCCTCTGCTGGCATACGCCCCCCCCTTCGGTATACAGAAGCCCCCTGCCTCCACATTGATCTCACCCTCTGATGTCTGCAGGCACCCCCTCCGTCCACTCTCCTCACTGTATGCCGGGTTTGCTGCGAGCGGCGCCACAGGGATGACTTCACCACTGCGCCCGGCGGTCACATGTAGAACCCGCTGGCATACAGCGAGGAGAGTGGACGGAGGACCCCGGGTGCCTGCGGACATCGGAATACTCCAAGAATACTCTTAATGTGTTTTTCCTCTGTAAATCACATTCCCGAGGTGCTTCTTCTTAATTGATTAGTATTACCCTTCTTTGCGATCCAACATTAGTTCCAGTTATGCATTTGGCACCAAATCCACTAGTAGCTGAGGGGTGAAAAACAAGAAGTATGGTTATTAGATGTCGTGTTGGAATGAGTTTGAATCCTGAATGAATTCTTTTTTAGCAAAAAAAAAAAAAAATCTCTTTTAGCACTTTTTAACTTACGGTATTTATTTAAAAAAAAAAGCTGTGTATTGTTCTTAATAAATTTAGTTGTTTATACTATTCACTATTAATTGTTTTATCTTTTTATATATGTGTTTTTAGTCTTATGATCCAATTCCAATTAAACATTTTTTTTTGTTTTTTTTTCCTCATGAAATGAGTAGGGGCAGACCTTAGGTTGAATGATGTCATACATTCCCTCTCCTTCCTGTGATGTATTAATGGTGCTAATTATATGTGACTATATATATGATCCATCAGTCTTATTTGTAACACTACCATTCCCTGAGGAAGGAGTTGGGACTAACTCCTAAATGCGTCGGAAATAAACACTACAATGATGAACACCGTCTGATCTTTCTGGTCTATGCAGCGCAGGTCTGTATACACCGTCCATCCTCTCCATGTTGGCTTGGCCTCCTGCGGTCACTCTTGGACATCATCTGCAGTGGCAACCAACTTGTCCCTACCGTGTACCCTTACAGCCCTTTACCTTCATAAAAGTGACCACCTCCCCAATATAGAGGGTGCAGAATCATGAATGCAGATAGTTATGCAGCAGGGTAGACCAGTTGACGTAGCATTGGTCACAAGTCCTGTCTTCAGCTAGGAACCCAAACCCTCTCTTTTGGAAGAATGTCTATGTTTAATCTTGGTTGTGTAGACGTACACAACCATTATAGGTGAGTGCACTGGCACTTTTTATTTATACAAATAGCCCTGTGTGTCTACACATGCGCCCTTTTCTTTTTCTTTTTCTTTTTCTTTTTCTTTCTGCAGGGTGCTATAGAAGGCAGGGAAACATGGGCTTCTTCCAATACTGCCTCCTTCTCATCCTCCTCTTCCTCAATTTGTCGATCCACTGGCTGCTGGTTTCTGGCCAGGCATGCTGCAGGATCCTGCCTCCAATTTATGATGGTTCCAGCTGGCATACGGAACAGCTCATCTCCTGACTTTGAGCTCTATTGCAGTGGAACTTTTTCAGGCATACAGGACCAGCACTGGATCCTGGCCTTGCTGCAAATCAGGCGCAATAAGGGGAGCACAGTTATACTCCAGCTCACATATGTGAGTATCTCTTCTGTGGGCTGCTCCAGCTACGGTGAAGCATCCTCAACCCCTGGGATGATGAGGAAAATCAGCTCCTCTGGAGCAGATATCTCTTGGGGTGGATCCATTAGGTCTTCAAAGTGTGGATTGCAGGCACACAGTAAACAGTGTTGCTCCATTGTATTGCAATCACTAGTTGGTACTGGTCACAGTGATATGTCTTCCTTTGCCTAGGGTCCCACCACTTCAAGCACCATGACTCAGTCCCTTAAGCCCCGGTCTCACATAACGATGTGTCAGCGATGCCGACAACGATCAGCATCGTTGATGCATCGTTGACACATCGTTATCAGGTCGCTGGTGAGCTGTCACACTGACAGACTTCACCAGCGACCTCTGGCCAGCCAGATCGTTGGTACCCAGCGTCCGCTCGTTCCCTGCATCCTGGGAGCGGACAGACGCTGGTAACCATGGTAACAGCGGGTCTCTCCTGCACTTAGAGACCCGCTTGTTTACCATGGTTACCGGCACCCGCCCGCTTCCGGGTTGCGGGGAGCGAGCGGGTGCCGACCTCTCATAACCTGTCCCTCACTATTCTCATCTCTCCCTGCTATTTCCCTGTTCCCTACTCTATCCCCTATCCTAAATCCTAATCCTATCCCTCTCCTTGTTCTAAATAAAGAAAATCCCCCCGAGGCTCACCGGCATCAGAGGCTCCCATACCGGCATCTCTGTAATGGAGATCTCAGGGGTAAAGGACCTATGATGAGGTCAGTATCATGTGACCGGCCTATACTGTACAGTATAGGCCGGTCACATGACTGTGACCTCATTACAGGTCCTTTACCCCTGAGATCTCCATTACAGAGATGCCGGTATGGGAGCCTCTGATGCCGGTGAGCCTCGGGGGGGATTTTCTTTATTTAGAACAAGGAGAGGGATAGGATTAGGGTTTAGGATAGGGGATAGAGTAGGGAACAGGGAAATAGCAGGGAGAGATGAGAATAGTGAGGGACAGGATAGGAGAGGATGCACCCGCTCGCTCCCCGCAACCCGGAAGCGGGCGGGTGCCGGTAACCATGGTAAACAAGCGGGTCTCTAAGCCCGCTTGTCACCCTGGAGGTCATGTTACAGCGCTGCTGTGCGGCGCTGTGACATGGCGGGGGATCCTGACAGGTCGCTGATCGCTGCCCCCGCCGGTCACACACACCGATGTGTGGTGACCAGCGGGGGGGGCCAACGACCAAAAAATGGTCAGGAGCCCTGTGCAACGATCAGCGACCTCACAGCAGTGGCCTGATCGCTGCTATCAGTCACACGCAACGATATCGGTAAGGATATCGTTCCTACGTCACAAATAGGACGATATCGTTACCGATATCGTTATGTGAGACCTAGGCTTTACAGGATATTATTGTTTGCACGATCTTGTAGCCAAGCTCTTCATTGATCCCTCCATGGGGTGGGCTGCAGAAGGCACCTGACTTACAAATCCCATGCACCATGCCACAGGTAACACCCGGACATGTGGTTGGGGGGATTGATTATTGAAGCCTGACATACTTAGAGGAGAAATAAGAAAAAGAAAATAGTTTTTTTAGTTCACACCACCAATTCATCTGGAGTGTTGAATAAGGCTGGTGGGCAATGCATGGACAGGTCCCAGATTAATGCTACAAGTGCTTCTCAATAAATTAGAATATCATAAAAAAGATAATTTATTTCAATAATTCAATAGAAAAAGTGAAACACATATAATATATAGAGTCATTATAAACAAAGTGATCTATTTCAAGTGTTTATTTCTGTAAATATTTATGGTTATGACTTACAGTTGTGGCGCCCCGCAACGAGTGCGTCACAGGAGGGTACTGCACCCCTGACTGAAGGTGCAGTATTCTCCGTCTCAGTGGTGAACAGGTTAATCCCAAGGCTCCATGTACCACATGCAACATCTAGAGGCAGAGGACCAATTAGATACCTGTTTCCTGGGCAACCGGTCCTGGTGGGAGGAGAGTTAGATGTATATCGGTGGGGAAGAGAACAACAGAGTTAGAAAGTTGGAGAGACAGGAACAAGAAGTCAAGTCGTGACAGAACAGCTAACTGGGAGGGAACCGAGCAGTGGTGACCCAGAAGTGAAAGGGGCCAAGAGAAGCAGAAACGGGAATCAGACAACCCGAGCCCAGTCCAAAACCGGAGTACCGGCTCCGAGGTGGTACAGATGCTACATCACTGCACCACAGACCCGGAGTGATTGAGAGCTTTATAGGAGTGCAATACACAGCTTACCATCACCGCAGCTGTATCAGGAGGGGTACCCACCATTGAGGTTCAGGGACCTAT
Source organism: Allobates femoralis (assembly GCA_033576535.1). NCBI lineage: Eukaryota > Metazoa > Chordata > Amphibia > Anura > Aromobatidae > Allobates > Allobates femoralis. The sequence continues at coordinate 257,727,769 of JARQOC010000002.1, read as the reverse complement.
CGGGAGTCGCAGGCCAACGGCTCGGTTGCCCAACAGAAGATCCTCTGTATCCTGACCTGGTATATGAGAAGCAGCGACGAGAGAGGGACAGTTAGTATAAAGAAAGACACTGTGGAGCCTTGTAGGGACACTGTTCACCACAGGGACCACCTGGTCCGTTACCTGGAAGTGGAAACCGTTATACCTGTACACTGTGAAAGAACTAAGTAAAGACCCGTACAGAGGAGCAATGTGTCCGAGCCTTATTTCTGGACTGTTACTAACTGTTTCGTCTACAGAAACAACCGAGCTGCCATATTCCTCAACTGCAGCTTCTGACCCCGGGGACTCCCGCTCGTCTTGTAGGGAGCGGATCCATCTAGCTGCCGCCCAACTCCCGGAGATCCAAGCAGCGCCGGTGCCATCACCGGACCCCTACAGGTGACGTCACGAAACAGTAACTTTATTCTTATTTTAACATCTCACTTTAACCCTTTACTGACCACCGGGCCTCCACAACCTCAGGCCCAGAACCGTGACCACAGCCAGCGCCTAAGTCCTGAGGACCCAGCTCACGGTGAGTCACAGTCACTGAAAACCCAAAAGTCATTATCTCAAAACATTTTAATATTATATAAGACCAACTGGAAAAATTATTTTCAACTCATAAATATTAGCCTAAAGCAAAGTATAAACACTAAATGCACTCAATACTTGGTCAGGACTTTCTTTTAAAGCTCCCCTAAATTCACTATGATGAAAGAAACCGGTAGACCCGATGGCTGTGAATTTACTGTAAACTAACCTTCAGTTAGTAGAGTTCTCAGCCCCTTGGTCTTCCGGAGAGTGGTTTGGCCCCAAACCTTCAAGGACATGTTTGGGAAAGGTTTGCTCATCCCTAGTTGAGATCTCAGTTTGTTATCTAGAGATAAAAGCAGATATTCTTCATAAAAAACTACTTTGTAAACAATATCTAAATCCTATCATTGTTGAAGACTTTTTCAAGGCTGCAGGTAAAGACGAATGCCAATAGTGACTGGAACATACTGTACCATGTAAACCTTATTGGTAATTCATTACATTTCATTTTCTGGAAACATTTCCATAAACATCATATTTCGCAGAATTGTTCATTTGATGCATTTTAGTATGAACACTTAAACAGAGCCCCATGTTAATGACCCTTTTTGTGTTAATGACTTAAATGAAGGCTCCGGTATCTTTATATATTGCACTAACACATATGTAATAATGTTGTGTTTGTCTCTGAAAGATCCCAGCAGTTTGCCAAATACTGACTGAAATCAATGAAGCATGTTTATTTTTTCACAATGCAGCAAGAACAAAAAAACAACTCCTGGAGTGAAATTTCTTTTGTTTGCTACATACTTTTACAGCAAAAATATTCTTAAAATATCCCTGAGCCTTAAGGTCTTTTTCCAACCCAAGTGTCTCAGAAGCCAGATTTCTCTTCCAAAGCAAATAGGTTTTTATGCTTCTGAACTCTGAATCATCTGACACTTGCATACAGTGCTTTCTTTTTGCCCAATATGCCAGGCAGCTTTATTTTTTCAATATTTGCACAATCTGTCCACAAATTCTAAGCCTATAGGCCTTCAAAAATTGAAATATGTACATGGATGTGTCTGATATTTCTTTTCCACTTTGTGAGTTAAACAGCATATGTTCAATGCTAAAGGCTGTGTCAAATGCCCTCTCAGTTTTCATACTAAATGCAGAAACCTTTAGGTGATGTGTGATAATCAATGGTGTCCATCAATCAGAAATGCCCTATAAATAAATCACTACTAGAAATGACACTAAACTTACCAAACTCCTCTTTTGATGGCACATAGCCAAACTACCGTGTTTATAGCTCAACTTTAGTTCTTTCAACAACATCACTGTTTTTATCTCATAAATCAAGTAAGTATTCTCTCATTTTTCTTCTAATTTTTTTTCCTAATTTACTTATCTGTCTCCTATATTCTTCCTATAAAATGAATTTTAACATATAGACTTTGTAACTTAGACATACAAAGGAAATAAATAATAATAATTATTATTATTATTATTCATTATTGTAGCGCCATTTATCCCATGGCGCTTTACATGTGAAAAGGGGCATACATGGACAAGTACAATAAACATGAGCAATACAAGGCACAGACAGGTACAAAAGGAGAAAGGGCCTTTCCTGCAAGGGCTCACAGTCTACATGGCATGGGTGAGGATTTATACATATACATTATTTTATATTTATTCAAATAATGTATTTTTTGGGGGGAGGGAGTACAGTAATTACAAAAGATAGCAATTCTTATTTTGGGGGTTTAGTTTTTTATGTCTTGTTATTGTTGTACTGTGCAGTGTACCCGACATATAGTAAGTGGACAACATTATTTGGATACAACTCTCAATAACTATATGGTAGATTGTTTTCAGTCCCAGTGTCACAAGTGGTAAGTTTTTCTTTCACTCCCAAGCACCTAGCCATGTAGTCTGCCTTTACAAATATTTGTGAAAGAATGGGTTGTTCTAAATGGGGTTGACCACTACTAGACAACTCAATTTAAATGCTAAAGATACCTAAATATAATGAAAAAAGTATCCTCACCTCTAGAGAAAGCAAACTTTCCTCGAACATGTTTCACAAGTTAAAATTTGACCTAACATGGCTGATTCGACTCAGGGAAACCTGGACACTTTCCTCAAATGTCATCAAACGCTACGTTGTTCTGGAAAAAGCTTGACAATTAAAAAGGCCCTAAAACTTTACCTGTTTATTTGGGGCCAAAACGCTTGCAGGAAAACCCACTAGCTGGGGACAACACCTAACCAAATGGTTAGGAGTGTCCGCATTCATTGGGTCTATCTGTTTGTATCAAGGTGTAAAATTATTTGGAGCTGCAGAGTATGAATTTTGGAAACAGCGCCAGATGTGGCAGCAGCTGTGAAGAAGTCCAGGAAGGTTATAACATGATTAAAACATCCATTTAAGAGAGCTTAACATTTTTTAGGGAATTTTATATTTATTTTTTATTTTATTTTATAATTTTTAATAAATTTTTTGTGGGGAGCAAACCTTTATTATTGCAGAAGGTCAGCAGCATGTGAGGCCATCTTTTCTACACTTATGAGATAGCAATTCATATAGAAATAGCATACGGCTGTTCATTTATGCAGCGCTATTAATTCCATAACGGTTTACATACATTTCCAACACTGTCCCCATTTAGGCTCTTACTTCGTGCCATACATTTACAATACAGACTTTTGGCAAGAGTACTATGGTGTTGCATGTTTAATTCATAATACACTCATCCTTGCATTCCTGCAGTAGCATTCAGCATTCAAGATGAATTGGTGGTGACCTGAATAAACTCATTTGTTTTCATCATTATGTCTCCTACAAAGATATCATGCTTCAATAATGACTGCATCTAAGCGCAACTCAGTTGTTATACTTTGTGGTCTGTGGAATTGGATTTGTAATAGTGACGTTGGTTCTAAAAAGCATCAGATAGAGGAGTTAATTAGGAGCTAGGCATTAGGCTACAAGAGTGTACAAACATTAACCCCTTTACGACCAATGACGAGTATACTCGTCATGAAAAGATGTCAGTTCCCGCATCATGACGAGTATACTCGTCATGGCTTTGAACTGTCACTGCTTCTAAACGAACAGTGACAGTTCAATTCTAAAAGCTGTCAGTGACAGCCAAGGGTTAGGGGAAGAGGTGTGGGGACCCCTGTTAGTCAATCTGACCGACCGATCACATCAAGATCACGCAGGGAAATGCATGATCTTTGCAGGAGCCGGGCTGTCAGCTGTGCCCGGCTCCTACAATCGTCCCCTGCTTGTGCCCACTGATGTGCCCGCTCTCCTGCATCACCCCCCCCACTCATTCCCCATGACCCCCCCACTGTGTCTGGCACCCCCCGCTCATCCCCCCTGTCCCCTGCTGTGTCCGGCCCCCCCCCACTCATCCCTCTTCTCCCCCGCTGTGTCCGGCCCCCCCACTCATCCCTCTTCTCCCCCGCTGTGTCCGGCCCCCCCACTCATCCCTCTTCTCCCCCGCTGTGTCCGGCCCCCCCACTCATCCCCCTGTCCCCTGCTGTCACTGTGTCCCCCCACGCTAATCCCCCCTGCTATGTCCGCCCCCGTTCCCCTCCACGCGGTCATCCCTCTTGCTCCCGCCTTGTCCCGAGTCCTCCGCTGTCCCCCCTGTCCCCTACTGATTCTGGGCCCCCCCGCCACCGCTGGTGACCGGCGGGAGGAGGTGATCACCAACCCGGTGAACACCTCTTCCCGCCGCTTCCTCCGCTCACCTCCTCCTGCCGCCGCTGCTGCCTCCTGCCGCCGCTGCTGCCTCCTCCAGTCGCCGCCGCCGACCTCCTCCTGCCGCCACTGCCTCCTCCTGCCGCCGCCGACCTCCTCCTGCCGCCGCTGCTGCCTCCTCCAGCCGCCGCCGACTCCTCCTGCTGCCACTGCCTCCTCCTGCCGCTGCCGACCTCCTCCTGCCGCCGCTGCCTGCAGGGGGATCCCTGATCCCCCATCCCCCTGCAGGGGGATCCCAGATCCCCCATCTCCCTGCAGGGGGATCCCAGATCCCCCATCCCCCTGCATGGGGATCCCTGATCCCCATCCCCCTGCATGGGGATCCCTGATACCCCTGCAGGGGGATCCCTGATCCTCCACCCCCCTGCAGGGGGATCCCTGATCCCCCATCCCCCTGCAGGGGGATCCCTGATCTCCCATCCCCATGCAGGGGGATCCCTGATCCCCCTGCAGGGGGATCCCTGATCCCCCATCCCCCTGCATGGGGATTGAGCTGCAAAAAGCAATCTGGCAGCTCGGGTGCAGTGATCCAGTGGATCACTGAAACCAAGCTGTCAGATTGTTTTCTGCAGCTTGCTCTCCATGCAGGGGAATCCGATTGAGCTGCAGAAAGCAATCTTGACAACTCGGGCGCAGTGATTCAAACTGTGCAGTGATCCACTGGATCACTGAAACCAAGCTGTCAGATTGTTTTCTGCAGCTTGCTATCCATGCAGGGGATTCCCCTTGCATGGGGATTGAGCTGCAGAAAACAATCTGACAGCTCGGGCGCAGTGATCCAGTGGATCACTGAAACCAAGCTGTCAGATTGTTTTCTGCAGCTTGCTCTTCATGCAGGGGAATCCCCTTGCATGGTGATTGAGCTGCAGAAAGCAATCTGACAGTTTGTGCGCAGTGGTCCAAACTGTGCAGTGATCCACTGCACAGTGATCCGGGCTTTCAGACCACTGCGCCCAAGCTGTCAGATCACTTTCTGCAGCTTGCTCTCCATGCAGGTGATTCCCCTTGCATGGGGATCGGGCTGCAGAAAGCAATCTTGCAGCCCCGGCACGGCACCCGGGCTGCCAGATTGCTGCTCTGCAGTCCGATCCTCCTGCATGAGGATCGATCTGCAGAAAGCGATCACGCAGCTCCGGCGCTGCACCTGGGCTACCAGATCGCTGCTCTGCAGTCCGATCCTCCTGCATAGGGATCAAGCTGCAGAAAGCAATCTCGCAGCCCCAGCGCTGCACCTGAGCTGCCAGATCGCTGCTCTGCAGTCCGATCCGTCTGCATGCAGATTAAGCTGCAGATAGCGATCTGACAGCCCGGGTGCAGTGATCCACTATGTGGATCACTGCACCCGGGCTGTCAGATCGCTACTTTGCAGTCCGATCCTCCAGCATGGCGATCATGGGACCTTCGTTGTGGACTACGTCGGAGACGATCGAGCGTCGTGGGACCTTCGTTGTGGACTACGTCTGATCTTTTTACAATAAAGATGGAGTCTAAATTTTGTTTGTGTTTTTTTTCAAAATAAAAATATTTTTCTCTGTGTGTATTTATTGACTACTTATCAGAGATTCCTAATGGCGGGTCTAACATTGGCCCAATATTATGAATCTCGGGCTTAGTGCCAGCTGCCAATAAAAAGCTGGCATTAACCCCTTTATTACCCAGTTTGCCACCGGCACCAGGGCAACTGGAAGAGCATGGGTACAGCGCCAGAAAATGGCGCTTCAATGAATGCGCCATTTTCTGGGGCGGCTGCGGGCTGCAATTCGCAGCATGGGGGACCCAGACCGCTTGGGCCTTTCCATGCTGAGGATTCCAGCCCCCAGCTGCCTAGTTGTACCTGGCTGGGCCAAAAATATGGCGGAGCCCTACGTCTTTTTTTTTTCTAGAATTAGTTCTAGAAATAAAAAAAAATGGGCTTCGCTGTATTTTTGGCTGCAGCCAGGTACAACGAGGCAGCTGGGGGTTGCTGGCAGTCTGTAGCTGCCAAGTTGTACCTGGCTGGACCACAAATATGGCGGAGCCCTACGTCATTTTTTTTTCTAAAATTAGTTCTAGAAATAAAAAAAAATGGGCTTCGCTGTATTTTTGGTTGCAGCCAGGTACAACGAGGCAGCTGGGGGTTGCTGGCAGTCTGTAGCTGCCAAGTTGTACCTGGCTGGACCAAAAATATGGCGGAGCCCTACGTCATTTTTTTTTCTTCTAGAATTAGTTCTAGAAATAAAAAAAAGCCTTCGCTGTATTTGTAGCCAGCCATGTACAACTTGGTAGCTGGCTGACTGGAATCCTCAGCGTGGAGAGACTCAAATGTTGTGGGTCCCCCATGCTGCAAATTTCAACCCACAGCCACCCAAGAAAATAGCGCATTCATTAGAGGTGGCATTTTCTGGTGCTGTACCCCAACTCTACCAGTTGCCCTTGTGCTGGTGGCACACGGGTTCTCCATATGCGACATGGTGTCCGCTAACAATTTCAATAGAAAATTAGCTCCAATTGTGAGCGGAAACCATGTCGGGTATGGAGAGCCCCTCCCTGTGTGCCTGAACATTGGAGCTCCCCCACAAGTGACCCCATTTTGGAAACTAGACCCCCGAAGGAACGTATCTAGATGCATAGTGAGCACTTTGAACTCCCAGATGCTTCACAAATTCATCCATAAAAATTAAAAAGCACGTTTTTTTCCACAAAAAGTTTCTTTTTTTCATTTTTACGGATCAATTTGTGAAGCACCTGGGGGTTCAAAGTGCTCTCTTTGCATCTAGATACGTTCCTTGGGTGGTCTAGTTTCCAAAATGGGGTCAATTGTGGGGGAGCTCCAATGTTTAGGCACATAGGGGCTCTTCATATCCTACAAGGTGTCCGCTAACAATTCCAATTGTTAGTGGACACCATGTTGCGTATGGAGAGCCCCTGTGTGTCTCCACATTGGAGCTCCCCCACAAGTGACCCCATTTTGGAAACTAGACCCCCAAAGGACTATATCTAGATGCATAGTGAGCACTTTGAACCCCCAGATGCTTCACAAATTGATCCGTAATAATGAAAAAAGAAATTATTTGTGGAAAAAAGTGCTTTTTCATTTTTACGGATGAATTTCTGAAGCACCTGGGGGTTCAAAGTGCTCACTATGCATAAAGATACGTTCCTTTGGGGGTCTAGTTTCCAAAATGGGGTCACTTGTGGGGGAGCTCCAATGTGGAGACACACGGGGACCCTCCAAACGCGACATGGTGTCCGCTAACAAATTGAGCTCATTTTCCATTCAAATTGTTAGCGGACACCATGTCGCGTTTGGAGGGTCCCGGTGTGTCTCCACATTGGAGCTCCCCCACAAGTGACCCCATTTTGGAAACTAGACCCCCTAAGGAACGTATTTAGATGCATAGTGAGTACTTTGAACCCCCATATGCTTCAGAAATTCATCCGTAAAAATGAAAAAGCACTTTTTTTTCCACACAAATTTTCTTTTTTCATTATTATGGATCAATTTGTGAAGCATCTGGGGGTTCAAAGTGCTCACTATGCATCTAGATATGTTCCTTAGGGGGTCTAGTTTCCGAAATGGGGTCACTTGTGGGGGAGCTCCAATGTGGACACCCACAGGGACCCTCCAAACGCGACATGGTGTCCGCTAACAAATTGAGCTCATTTTCCATTCAAATTGTTAGCGGACACCATGTCGCGTTTGGAGGGCCCCGGTGTGTCTCCACATTGGAGCTCCCCCACAAGTGACCCCATTTCGGAAACTAGACCCCCTAAGGAACATATCTAGATGCATAGTGAGCACTTTCAACCCCCAGGTGCTTCACAAATTCATCAATAAAAATGAAAAAGCACTTTTTTTTTCCACACAAATTTTCTTTTTTCATTTTTACAGATCAATTTGTGAAGCACCTGGGGGTAGAAAGTGCTCACTATGCATCTAGATATGTTCCTTTGGGGGTGTAGTTTCCAAAATGGGGTCACTTGTGGGGGAGCTCCAATGTGGAGACACACGGGGACCCTCCAAACGCGACATGGTGTCCGCTAACAATTTGAATGGAAAATGAGCTCAAATTGTAAGCGGACACCATGTCGTGTTTGGAGGGTCCCTGTGTGTCTCCACATTGGAGCTCCCCCACAAGTGACCCTATTTTGGAAACTAGACCCCCAAAGGAACATATCTAGGTACATAGTGAGCACTTTTAACCCCCAGATGCTTCACAAATTGATCCGTAATAATGAAAAAAATAATTTTTTAGTGGAAAAAAAAGTGCTTTTTAATTTTTACGGATGAATTTCTGAAGCATATGGGGGTTCAAAGTGCTCAATATGCATCTAGATACGTTCCTTCAGGGGTCTAGTTTCCAAAATGGGGTCACTTGTGGGGGAGCTCCAATGTGGAGATACACAGGGACCCTCCAAACGCGACATGGTGTCCGCTAACAATTTGAGCTCATTTTCCATTCAAATTGTTAGCGGACACCATGTCGCGTATGGAGGGTCCCCGTGTGTCTCCACATTGGAGCTCCCCACAAATGACCCCATTTTGGAAACTGCACCCCCTAAGAAAGGTATCTAGATGCATAGTGAGCACTTTGAACCCTCAGATGCTTCACAAATTCATTCATAAAAATTAAAAAAACACTTTTTTTTCACAAAAAAATTCTTTTTGCCTACATTTTTTCAGTTTCACATGGGCAAAGGGATAAAATACATCCCAAAATTTGTTGGGCAATTTCTCCTGAGTACACCGATACCTTATATGTGGTCATAAACCACTGTTTGGGCGCACGGCAGGGGTCAGAAGTGAAGGAGCGCCATTTCACTTCTTGAACGGAAAATTGGCTCTAAAATTCAAATTGCGCTCCCTCCCTTCTGAGCCCTGCCGTACGCCCAAACAGTGGTTTATGACCACATATGAGGTATCGGTGTACTCAGGAGAAATTGCCCAACAAATTTTAGGATGCATTTTATCCTGTTGACCATGTGAAAATGAAAAAATTGAGGCTAAAAAACATTTTTGTTACAAAAATTAAAATGTCCATTTTTTCCTTCAACTTTATTTTAGTTCCTGTGAAGCACCTGAAGGGTTAATAATCTTCTTCAATATAGTTTTGAGTAGCTTGAGGGGTGCAGTTTTTGGAATGGTGTCACTTTTGGGTGTTTTCTGTCATGTACACCCCTCAAAGAGACTTCAAATGTAATGTGGTCACTAAAAAATTGGTTTTGTAAATTTTGCTGGAAAAATGAATAATTGCTGATGAATTTTGAACCCTTATAACGTCCTACCAAATTTTTTTTTTTCTTCCAAAATTTTGCTGATGTGAAGTAGACATGTGGGACATGTTATTTATTAACTATTTTGTGGCACATAACTCTCTGGTTTAGCAGAATAAAAATTAAAAATTTTAAAATTGCTAAATTTTCAAAATTTTTGCCAAATTTTTTATTTTTTTCACAAATAAACACAAAAATTATCGACCTAAATTTAATACTAACATGAAGCCCAATATGTCACGAAAAAACAATCTCAGAATCGCTAGGATCCGTTGAAGCGTTCCAGAGATATTACCTCATAAAGGGAGAGTGGTCAGAATTACAAAAAATGGTCCGGTCATTAAGCTGCAAAGTGACTCGGTCCTTAAGGGGTTAAACTCCGGTACTGATTGCTCGTGTCTGAATCCTGTTACTCACTGGAAGAGTTGTGCACCGTAGGCAAAGCAAACACACAAACCCATGGATCTCAATGTCTCCCCGCCATCTTACTTGTGCATTTCCAGTGTCATGTAAACAGGTACACTGTCTACTACTACAGTTCAACTAGGTACTGTGAAGGAATTACATAGTCCTTTGGAGATGGATCACCTGCAAGACATGGCTGACCTGGTCTGTGAGGATATTATCTTCTTAACTACCCCGGGGCAGAAGTTTGGTCAGTCTTGGCAGAACAACACCCACAGTGGCATGGACAGGAGATGGAGACATTTGTCACCTGGAGCTGTACCACACTACCTATTTTAGGCCTCATCTGCTATGAGGTGCAGCTCCAATCCTGGGCTCCAATGCCAGACGCGGACCCGAGGAGCGAGTCACAGAAAACTGTACATGATCTTGCAGCATGTTTGGCTATTTTCCACCCACAGCTGGTGTTGCAGCTACTGGATCCTATTACCCAATATCACCAGGACCATTAGAGAAGGCTGAGGAAGAAAAGGAGCAGATAGAGGAGGCAGAAACAACTCTTTACCAGTCATGTTAATCACCCCCTCCAGAGGCCTTCGATTTTGACAATGCCATGTGTGGATCCCTACTTCCCTCCAAGTAACTATCCAACAAGGCATCAACTACCTGACCCTGTCTCTTTTGTTGAGGAGATTCTTGGATACCATTTCCCAGGACTGGTGGCAATCCTGCAGGATAAGGGGTTTGGTTTTATAGTGGAACAAGGTACAGGGCATTGGTGCTACATCAACCGCTCCACCCTGCTGCTTGACAAACTTTCCCAAAGACTACGTACCATCATTGTCTTAGAGGAGGTCACTTTCATGAAGTTGTAGGGCAGCAAGTGATGGTTTGTGGTTGGTGTATGTCGGGTTGCCACTGCCGACCAATTTGAGAAGTGGCAGCAGGAGCCAGCAGGAGCGCGACCTGGAGAAAAGTTGGCATTGGGTGTAGCAAAGGAGTCTCTTAGTTAGCTAGCCAGAGGCATCCAAACCCAGATGGCCTGTCGGTGTTTCACAAAGTGGTCCTCCTGTCTTTCCTATAGGATGTGGTTATCCCCTTGTTTCTCCATCGTCCACTGATCTAAAGTGCTGGGGGCAGGTGGTGGCAGGGAATGCCCATAATAGAGTAGCCTCTGCAACCCTCCAATACTGTCCAGCAGCGGAGTACCATGAAAAACTGTGACAGACATCCACGCAATGGCATAAATCATCATAAATGAGAGTCAATTTCAGTGGACCTTCGTAAAGGCATGTTACTGGGTCAGTGAGATAGTTGTCCATCCCTTACTTTGCATGTTGGCTATAGAAGAGCTTGTTAAACTTGTTTTTTTTCATTTCTTTCATGAACAAGTCTTGAATATTTGTTACATTTGAATTTCCCTTTTCAACATTTTGCGCCATTGTGCTTTTCCCTAGTGGGCATGCATGCAGCCTTTGGGGCCCAACCGAAAGACCTTAATGGACTCTGCCCTTCATGGCCTTTCCACCACTTTAACAGTCTTTGTGCATCTGCTGATCCTTGTGGGACTTTCATCATATTTATATGTATTTTATTACATTTGTGCTTGAGAGTCAAGGTGGGTCCACATTACATTTGTGCTGTGCGTTTAATGCATCCATTTGATAGCAGCACAAATGCAATGTAACGGATGTATTAACGCATCTATAGACTTGCATTGAACAAACGCATACAAATAGGCATGCATTTGCAAGTATAGTTTTTTTTAAATACACTGTCAAACGCTGTCAGCAGCATTTTTCAGTCCGTTACAACACAAACGCAATATAAGGCAATGCTACAGATTTGTGCAAATCTGCAGCATTGCGTTATGCTGCGTTTGCAAAAGATGTATAGGGTAGACAGAGAGAGGAAAGATAGAAATATAGAGGCAAGAAAAGCATTACCAGTTTCCCTGCTCTGTCTCCCCGCTCTTTCTGCTGTTTCCTGCTACTCCAGTACCGCTCATTAAAGCTCATGAATATTCACTCATCGGCCCGGGAGCAGCAAGAAGCAGCGGACAGACAGGGAAGATAGAGCAGGGACACTGGTAATGCTTTTCTACCATCTATATTCCTACCTATCCTATTTCTTTCTATCTTATTCATCTATCTTCAAAGGTGTCCAAAAGCTGCCAATAAGTGTCACGGGTGGCACGGATGACAGGGTGGAGGCCACGCGCAGACGATCCCAGCGGGTGGCCCACCAGCCATAATGGGGGAGGATGGTCCGTCTCTTTCAGGGGCATTTACCTTCTGTGTAGATGGAGAGAGGGTGTGATGGGATCTCGCTGTTATGGGGGGACGGCTGTGGAGGTCTTGTGCTCGGTCTGGTTTTATCCACCAATATGGTGGGTCACTAGGACCCAGCAGATTCCTTCCACCTTTATAAGGAGGTTCATTACCCTTCCTCGGTGCAGGTGATAGTTCCTTGTGCACTCATGATCCTTGCTCCAGCAGACGCTGAGGTTGTGGAGGTTGCTGAGTTCTGCTGTCAGATAAGTGTTTCCTTTTCCCTAATGTCTGTCTTCCCTGGTGTTTGTCTTTAGTTGATAGTGGAGGGGTCTAGTGAACCTCTCCATCTGATCCTTAGATAAGATAGTGCTAGGATCAGAGAGGGACGAGGTTCGTGGTCGGCGACAGTTGAGGAGACTGTATAGGGACGTTAGGGCAGACAGGGTCAGCTCTAGGAAGTCTAGGGGTTACCGTCTCCTTCTTGTGCCCTTAGCGTTAGGGACTCCTTATTCCCCCCCCCCGTCTTTATCCTACGCTGGGTGTCTTCCCTACTCCCAGCGTGACAATAAGTTTCTGCAGGACAAAGTACCTTGTGGTCCGAGCCGCTGTCTTCGTATGATGGAAAAACCAGAGACACCGGTAAGCCTGGATGTTGTAGTAGCTAGTTTATTTCCAACGCGTTTCGGAGTCGTATCCCAAACTCCCGCTGAAGTGTCTAGCTGTTTATCCAAGGGGAAATTAAAGTTGTCTGCCAAAATCAGAGAACCTTTGGCAAAGGCCTCAGCTCTCTTCAGGTACCTAGAGCAAGTCTCCACTTGTCTCCTGCATCAGCAAATCCTTTGAAGTTTGTTAATCTTCACAAGAAATTAAAATGATGATTTGAGAGTCCCAGTTAGAAGGTTTGCACAAACCTGATAAAAGGATTCTACGTCCTCCCATACAGAGTCCCACACTAGTAACAACACAAGCCAAGATGGCGACCCCTTAGGTGCTACTGGTTTTGGGAGACGACTTTAATTTCCCCTTTGATAAACAGCTAGACACTTCAGCGGGAGTTTGGGATATGACTCCGAAACGCGTTGGAAATAAACTAGCTATTACCACATCCAGGCATACTGGTGTCTCTGGTTTTTCCATCATACGAAGACAGCGGCTCGGACCATGAGGTACTTTGTCCTGCAGAAACTTATCGTGACCACAGTGACCTGTGGAGGTACGGTCCTTGTAGCAGCTGTATTGTTCTGAGCGATCAAGCCGGTTGTGTGCTACAAAACCCTACCAGGTGAGCAGTTCCTAAATTCCACCATAATAATCCTGTCTCCTAAGGATAAGACCCTATATGCGCATTCTCACCCCTATTTTAAATTCCAAAAGCTGCCAATCACACACAGACACACACAGGTCCTCTTACTAGTCTCCTGCTGCTTGATTGCTTGCTTGCTTATGGGTGCACTCTCCCTCTCACTTACTTTTGGTCTAGCCCATGAAGCTTCATGCATATTCACTTCACTAACCAGCAACAACCAATCACAGATGCTCATGCTCTGTAAGAGCATCTGTGATTGGCTGTTGCAATCAGACTACATTTCCACAATCTGGATGGTGTCTATGTTTGCTTTTCATACACATTAGTGTATAGCAACCAACCAGGCATCATATCATGTCCTTAAAAATTATGTAAAAAGAATTGCGTAGGGCTGTGCTCTATTATAAACTGCCAGCCAAGGTAAAACTAAGCAGCTGAGGGCTGGTATTCTCAGCAGGGTGAGGCCTCATCGTTATTGGGCCCCTACAATGCTATAGAATAGCAGTCTGCAGCTGCCTCCCCATTCATAAGAAGTGCCTATTCCTAGCCCTTTACACGGCTCTTCCAGTCGCTATGTAGTGATTGCAAATGGGTAATAGGGGGTTAATTCCAGCTATGTATTGCATTCTGAGAAATGAAATGGACGAAGTACCCAAGGATCCGTGCTGCTGGAATGAAGACCAGGAACAATGCAGTCTGGTCAAATGGTGCCTTTTATTCCGACGTGTTTCGGAGCCAATACCTTGCTCCTTCTTCAGGGATTTGCGCGGATCCTTGGATACTTTGTCCATTTCGTTTCTCAGTTTCTTGTGCCACGTGTATCGTGGGAGTGTAGATCCTGCAGCAAGCTGGACAAGCGCATATACTAGTTGTGAGTTTCACAACCAACCCAGGTGAGCAAACCATATTGCAACATTACCCTCCTTAGCCTATCAAAGGATAAGACCCTATGGGCCTTTTTGTCTCATTTATTTAGATGTATTGCCATCTGGCATTAAGCCCCAAATTCTTAATGTTGGGCCAATGTTACACTCGGTCATTAAGAATTTCAAGTAAGTAGTAAAGAACACACAACACAGAGAGAAAACATTTTCTTAGAAATAGAAAAACAAACACTTATTTGTACTTCATCTTTACTACTCTGGACCCACATTATTTAACCTGCTTTTAATTTGTGCTTTTGTATTCTTAGTATATATATAATTAAGTTTTCATTTTTTATATTATTTTGGTGTGTGCATTTGTATATGCAGGGTCTTTCTCTCCCTTGATTGATGCTCTTGACCTTGCATTATGCGGCACCATCTTTTGATTTTTTGCTGGGCATTTCATCCTCCTTTATAAATATTCTTTACTATTTACTTAACAGTTTTAATATCTGGGTCTAACATTGGCCCCACATTAATAATTTTGGGATTAATGTCAGCTGGCAATACAAAGCTGCCATTAACCCCTTATTACCCAGTTTACCACTGCCATTTAGCAACTGGAAGAGGCGGGTAAAGTGCCAGGAATTGGAGCTTCTAATGAATGTGCGAAGTTTTGGGTGGGGCTCAATAATGATGGTCTCTCACCCCGCTGAGAATGCCAATACCATGTTGCTGAGAATACTCAGCTGACTACTTTAACCTTGGTTGGCAATTAAAAATAGGGTGGATGTATTTTTTTTTTCATTTTTTCCATTATTTATTTATTTTATTTCAGGTTACACAGACGCCATCATGCAGCAGTGAATCTCACTGAGGCCCTGCCATGTTGTTTGATGTTTTTTTAAGCAGATTTTGAGAAGTTGCATGGCTATCCTGAAGCCAGCAAAGTCTATGAGAGTTCTGAAGTTCTGAGCCAATGTGTTTTTTTTTATTGCAGATGTGCTGCAGATTTTGAGGCAGAAAAAAAGAAATCTGTAACACATGTGCAAGGAAACACAAAAGCAACATGGGCACAGCACTTCTGACCTGTCCTACGCTTTGCTGGCCTCAGGATAGACATGCAGATTTTGATGCAGATTTTCTATTGGCATAAAAAAACATCAATCAATTCACCATCGGCACAGGGCTTAAGAGAGTCCAGGGGGTGCTGCAGTTGTGGATAAAAGGCTCAAGGAATCTTGCCCACTCGCTACTTACATAGAGATCTCAAGAGCAGGGGTGGCCAACTACAGTCCTCAAGGTCTAAAAACAGTGCACATTGCTAATTTTATCACCTGCAGAGGTGATGATGATTCCAGCACCGTGTGCAATGCTAGTGAATTCCTGAAAGCATGCACTGTTTGAGGCCTTTGACAACTGCACTTTGTTAGCCCTGTTCTACTGGAGTGGGTGCAGTGTCTTGCACTCCATACCTCATACCTTCAGGCCTGAGGCCTGCAGCTTGTCCACCAGTCTCTGTAGAGCAGTATCAAAGCACCTGTTTGCAGAAACAGTCCAGCACACAAGGAGTAAACTCACAAAACCTTTACTATAGACACACAGACTATAAGTCGCAAACAAAAAAAATTAACAATATACAGTACATAGTATATACAAATAACTAACAAAAACACACGCCTTGGTCGCTGTCTCACAGACCCACCTTTAGGAATGTCCACTGGCTATGTTTATCTGCATTTTTATCCATGCCCTGGATGGTTGTCGGCATTGCTTATTGGACTATGCTGCCGGATAGTCTTGAGGTGTCGCAGGAGCTACTCCTCTAGGCACAATCTCCGCAAACACTTGCCCCCCAGCACACTACATCATGGCCACAGCTGGAGATGATGATGAACTAGGGGACGACCACCCCCTCTAGGACAGACATTACAAGGACCATCTTTGGGAACACCTACATGCCCTGTGGGTTTGGGTGCATCTGGCTGGCCAACCAAAAGACAATTTGGCCAACTCATCTCCAGGTTGAAGTCCTCCTGCCACTTCTCAAATTGGGCGGTGGTACCAACCCAACATATGCCAATGTAATGCGGTGAAACTCCATGTGACATCGGTTTTACTCTATCTATCTCCACTACATGATGCCGCTCTGGATCTGGTTCTGATGACCCACCTTCTGCCCCGGGGTGGTAAAGGTAGATTATATCATCCTCTGAGTCAAGGTCAGCCATGCCTTGCTGGGGATCCATGAAGAAATGACTGCAGTGCAGAATCCAGACAGCATACCTGCGTTCCACTGGTAGTGCAGACAGGGGTAAGATGGTGGCAGACGCTGTTAAAGTTTTATTTCCCTAAGAGGCCCGCCTCTTGCATTGAGGGCCACGATTCAGACCTGAGCAATCAGATCTAGTGTTGAATGTTTGCACACTACAGTATTATTGCCTAGTATAAACCAAGGACCCTGTGTTTTTAACTACCGTATATACTCGTGTATAAGCTGACCCATGTATAAGCCGATCCCCCTACTTTTGCCTCCAAAACCTGGGAAAACCTATTGACTCGTGTATAAGCCGAGGGTGGACCCCAGCACAGGTATACAGCCCCCAGCAGTGTGGTATACAGCAGCCCCAGAGGTATATACAGCAGCCCCAGTGGTAGTATACAGAAGCAGCCCCAGTGGTATATACAGCAGCAGCCCCAGTGGTTAGTATACAGCAGCCCCAGAGGTGTATACAGCAGCCCCAGTGGAAGTATACAGCAGCCCCAGAGGTATATACAGCCCCAGAGGTATATACAGCAGCCCTATGGGTGTATACAGCAGCCCCAGAGGTATATACAGCAGCCCTTAGGTAGTATACAGCAGCCCCAGTGGTGTATACAGCAGCAGCCCCAGGGGTGTATACAGCAGCCCTTAGGTAGTATACAGCAGCCCCAGTGGTGTATACAGCAGCAGCCCCAGGGCTGTATACAGCAGCAGCCCCAGGGGTGTATACAGCAGCCCTTAGGTAGTATACAGCAGCCCCAGTGGTGTATACAGCAGCAGCCCCAGGGCTGTATACAGCAGCAGCACCAAGGGTGTATACAGCGGCAGCCCCAGGGCTGTATACAGCAGCAGCCCCCGGAGGTATAGAGGCCCCCCCATCAAGATCCAGGGCCCCCCCCCTTGCGCGGCACACCTGTAAAGTAAAATCATACTTATCAGTGTCCTGTCGCGCCGTCCCCGCTGCCGACATGACGATCCCGGGCTTCATTCCGCGTCTTCCGGGTTCCGGCTTCCTGTGGTCGCAGGCAATGACGTCATTGCCCGCGACTACAGGAAGCCGCGGGAAGACGCTGAAGCCCGGGATCGTCATGTCGGCAGCGGCGGGACAGCGCGACAGGACAGGGATAAGTATGATTTTACTTTACAGGTGTGCCGCACAAGGGGGGGGGGGCCCTGGATCTTGATGGGGGGGCCTGTATACCTCCGGG
Organism: Allobates femoralis; assembly: GCA_033576535.1. Classification (NCBI taxonomy): domain Eukaryota; kingdom Metazoa; phylum Chordata; class Amphibia; order Anura; family Aromobatidae; genus Allobates; species Allobates femoralis. The sequence continues at coordinate 257,709,874 of JARQOC010000002.1, read as the reverse complement.
GGGGGCGTCTGGTATACTCGTTCGGTATACTCGCGTATAAGCCGAGGGGGGACTTTTCAGCCCAAATTTTGGGCTGAAAAACTCGGCTTATACGCGAGTATATACGGTACTTTAGTTTTTACCTGCTTTATTTATTGCAAGGTATTTGGACACTATACACTTTCCATACTTTTTTGGGTTTTGTTCTTTAGTCGGTTTATATGATTTGGCGGTTTTAGTGAGCTTGCTATACAAGCCTGTTCACACTGTTACATACTGGCTCAGTTTTTGTCTGTATTCCATTTAGCTGCTTATCTCCTGGCAAGTTTGGGAGAGCATCCTGCTGTTTGAGGTCATTAGGCACAACAGCAGGTCATAATATTGTTAGTGTAAGGTCTGTCCCGAGATAGGTCACGTTGTTGGTGGGATGACTTCAGTACTTTGTTTTGCAAAAAAGGTTTGAACCAAGTACCCTGTGTTTTCGACTACTTTAGCTTTTACATATTTATTGCAAGGTATTTGGACACTACACACATACTTTTTTTGTTTTTTGTTCTTTTGGCATTGTCCACACACATGCGCTTCAGTATTTAGCGTTTCTTGCGCTAAATACTTAGATTCTGTCAGAGAAGCGCAAGCAGCGTTTCCCTGTGCGCTCGCAATAAGCGGTAACTATGCAGTCTGCTGTCTGAACTGGTTACCACGGTACAGATCGGGTAACCAGGGACAGCGTCTGCTGGAAGCGGCCGCATCCATGCACCTGCGCTTCTCTGCCAGAATCTAAGCAAGAAGCGCTAAATACTGAAGCGCAGGTGTGTGGACAATGCCGTAGTCGGATTATACGATTTGGCGGCTTTAATGAACTTGCTATACAAACCTGTTCACACTGTTGCATTCTGGCTCAGTTCTTGTCTGTATTCCATTTAGCTTTTTGTCTCCTGTGCCCCGAACATTTTTGGGACTTTACCATTTTTTACATAAACAATGCTCTAAAAAACGGATCCGTTTTTTTTGTGGCATAAACAATGGTCTAAAAAACGGATGTTTTTCTGTAGGGCCCCATGTTAAATAAACGGATACGTTTTTTTGCTGCACCCAAAAACGTTCCTACCAACGTTTTTGGATTTAAAAAAACCTCCTAGGAACGTTTTTGGGTGTAGAAAAAAATGGATAGGGTATTTATTACATATATTCCGTTTTTGCATTAGTTTTTGGACATAGAAAAAAAAATGCAAAAACTGATGCTAAATACGGACCAAGGGCTTATGTGTGACCGAAGCCTAAGCCTACTGGGCACTGCAGGAATGCCATGACAACTTGAATATGCATTATACATGAAATGTGAGCCCCAATGGGGAGGGTGTTGCAATTGTATTTTAAGCACTATGGAATTAATTAACGATTGGCTGGAATCATTACAAGACTCCATGTTGCTTTGCAGAGCCCCTGATGTGCCCATACAGTTGAAAATCCCCACATGTGACTCCATTTGAAAACAAGACCCAAAAAAGGATTTTATCTAGATATGTGGTGAGGACTTAGAACCCCCAGGTGCTTCACAGAATTTTATGCTGTTGTATGGTGAAAATGAAAAGGTACAATTTTCCTCAAATATGTACTTTAAAGGGATCCTGTCACCCCGAAAACACCTATTAAGCATCCAAACATGTCCCTGGAGCATATTATCAATAATCCCACTCTCCTTTTTGCTCAGAAAAGCTCCCAGTAAAACTGTAAAAAAAACATTATATTATTTACTCATTATGGATGTTAATGAGCAGTGGCTAGTTAGCAGTTAGTCACCCAGGCGGGCCATCTTTGTCCTAATAGCACGCCTTAATAGGCGTGATCTGCAATGCATATTGCAATCAGCGCCTCCCTCCTCTTCTCGGCGCTGTAAAGGCTGAAGTGGAGCTCTAATGACGCGAATAGTGTCATTTCCGGCAGCGGGTGATGTCATTACACCCATGCCGCATGCGCAATGCGGTGCTTGAAGCCCGCAGAGCGGCGCAGGTGTATTGACGTCACCCACTGCCGGAAATGACACTATTCGCGTCATTAGAGCTCCACTTCAGCCTTTACAGCGCCGAGAAGAGGAGGGAGGTGCTGATTACTCGTTGCAGATCACGTCTATTAAAGCGTGCTATTAGGATAAAGATGGCCCGCCTGGGTGACTAATGCATATAGCCACCGCTCATTAACATCCATAATGAGTAAGTAATATAACGTTTTTCTACAGTTTTACTGGGAGCCTTTCTAAGCAAAAAGAAGTGTGGTATTATTGATAATATGCTCCAGGGACATGTTTGGATAGCTTAATAGGCGTTTTGGGTGTGACAGGATCCCTTTAAGCGACAATTTTCTCATTTTCACAAGAGCAACAGGAGGAAATGGATCCAAAATTCGTTTTGTGACTACTCCTGAGTATGCTGATATGTGTCGAGAAACCACTGTTTCGGCACATGGCAGGGCTCTGAAAGGACATTTGGCGTTTTGAATTGAAAATTGTCTGGAATCGCTTGGGGACCCCATATCGCATTTGGTGAGCCCCTGATGTGCTTGAACAGTTGAAACCACCCACAAGTGATCCATTCTGGAAACTAGAGCCTCCAGGAATTTTGTCTAGATGTGTGGTGAGCACTAAGTAAAATGAAAAAGTAATTTTTTTTCCACAAAAATGTTCTTTTAGCAGCAATTTTTTATTTTCACAAGGGGAGAAAATGGCTGACAAAATACTTCTTGAGTACGCTGATACCCCATATGTGGTGGAAAACCACTGTTTAGGCACACGGCAAGGCTTGAAAGGGAAGGAGTGTCATTTGACTTTTTGAATAGAAACTTAGCTAGCAACTTTAGCTGACACCATATCACATTTGGAGAACCCCTGATGTGCCTAAACTGTGAAAAAAAAAACACAACTAATCCCATTTTGGAAACTTGACCCCCCACACAATTTATCTACAAGTGTAGCAAACATTTTGAACCCCCAGGTGCTTCATGCGTTGAGTCATGAAAATGAAAAATGTTTTATTTCCACAAAAATGGTCTTTTAACCTCAATTTGTTAATTTTAACAAGATAAAACAAAATCAAAATTTGTTGGCCTTTTTCTCCTGAGTATGATAATTCCCCTTATGTGTCAAAAAAAACATTTTGGGTGCACAGTAGGGCTCAGGGGAAAAGGAGCATTGTCTGACTTTTTGAAAGGAAAATTGTCTGGAATCGTTTGCTGACAACATTTTGCATTAAAGGGTTCCTGCCATCTCATGCTACCCACCTGACCTTTCATTAGCTATCCCTACACCTTCCTAGCTGCTCCCTAACCATCCCTCTCTGCTGTAAATCCGCCCTATAAAGATGTTTAAAAATGACTTATAACTTACAGGCCGTCGCTCAGTCAGGAGACTGGAAAGGCGGCTCCAGGCTCCATTCTCCCCGCCTCGCTGCATCACTGCACAGCCCGCTGAGTGTCATTATTTCTTTCTTCAACTCCTCCTCTGTTGGAATCTCTCGCCCTCCTCTCCTCTTATGTTGCGCCGGCCGGTAAGTCATATCCGGCTCGGTGCATTGTGGGGCTTAATCACGTGGTACGGCACCGACTTCTACATGCACACTGTGCATGTGCCAGAAGCAGGCACCATACCACGTGATTAGGCCCCACAATGCACCGGGCCGGATATGACGTACAGGCCGGTGCATCATAGGAGGAGAGGAGGGTTAGGGAGCAGCTAGGAAGGGGTAGGGACAGCTAGTGATAAGTCAGGAGGGAATCATCAGGAGACAGGTTCCCTTTAAAAGAAACCCTGATGTGCCTAAACAGTTGGTAAGCACTTTAAACCTGCAGGTGCTTCACAGAATTTTGTAACATTGACCCGTAAAAATGATAAAATAGTTTTTTACACAAAAATGTTTTTAGCCTCAATTTTTTGATTTTCACAAGGGCAGCAGGATAAAATGTACCCCCCAATTTTTTTTTATCAATTTCTCCTCTTATACCCAATATGTGCTGGGAAACCATTGTTTTGGCTCACAGCAGGGCTCCGAGGGGGACAAATGATGTTTTGAAGTGCAAATTTTAATGAAATGGTCTGCAGGTGTCATATTGTGCTTGATGAGCCCCTAATGTGCCTAAACAGTTGAAATCCCCCACAAGTGACTCCATTTTGGATACTACCGTGTTTTCCCGAAAGTAAGACAGGGTCTTACATTCTTTTTGTGGCCAAAAGTGGCGCCCTGTCTTACTTTCGGGGGGGGGGCCTTACATTGGAGGCCCCACCATCCATCCACCCACACACTGCAGCCATCCATCCACACATTCCCACATATACAGACAGACACATGCATACACATATATACACATATATACACACCATACACACCACACACACCACACACACACATAGCACCGCTTCTTACCGGGTCCGGTGTGGGGTCCCCGATGGTCCTGTGCCGTCCTCTGTGCTCCGGTCCGGTCCCCGAGATGATCCGCTACCGTCCGCCGTGTTCCAGTGCCGTTTTGCACCGGTATTGCCGGTCCTAGGCTCCATGGTCCCTGTTCTTCCGGAGTTCAGGCCGCAGCTCCGCCCAGGTCATAGTGTGGGCCAATCAGCATAGCGGCGCTGACGTCAGAGGCAAGCGCCCGATTACGCTTGCTTGAGCGCCGCTATGCTGATTGGCCCACACTATGACCTGGGCGGAGCTGCGGCCTGAACTCCGGAAGAACAGGGACCATGGAGCCTAGGACCGGCAATACCGGTGCAAAACGGCACCGGAACACGGCGGACGGCAGCGGATCATCTCGGGGACCGGACCGGAGCACAGAGGACGGCACAGGACCATCGGGGACCCCACACCGGACCCGATAAGAAGCGGTGCTATGTGTGGTGTGTATGGTGTGTATGGTGTGTATATATGTGTATGCATGTGTCTGTACGTGTGTATGTATGTATGTAAACCCCCCCCCCGTGTTTCCCCGATAGTAAGACCCCCCTCCCCCCTACCCTGCCTTACATTCGGGGGGGGTCTTACATTAGCAGACCCCCCGTCCCCCCCCACCCTGTCTTACTTTCGGGGCGGTCTTACTATCGGGAAAACACGGTAGACACCCTGCCCTAAGGAATTTATTTAGATGTGCTTCACTGAATTTTATAATGTTGAGCCGTGAAAAAATTAAAAAATTGTTGCTAAAAGTACATTTTTATTGAAAAAAAGTATTTTTTTATATTCACAGCTTAAGGTGTGAGCACCTGAGGGTTCATTGTGCGAACCAAACATCTGGACACATTCCTTACTCACTTTTGGATGGTTCACACAATGTAGGTACATTAGCAGCTCTCCAAATGTAACATGGTAGCAGCTAGCGAATCCAGACAATTTTGCATCCTAAAAGTCAAATGATGCTCTTTCCCTTCCTACACCCAAACAGTGGTTTCCCACTGCATATGTGAAAGCAGCATATGACCCACCCAGGAGACTTTGGGGACTCGGTATCCAGACGTTTACTGTAAGGGGGATGTCACTGGTGGCCTGCCCGAACCCGTATGCTGGTGTCACTTGTAAAAGGGGAAAAATAAAAATAGAGACTAAAATAAAGTAAGTCTCGTGACGCCACCTGCAGTTTCTGGTATAGTTTACCACCGGTGTGCAATCTACGTGATCACTGTACCCCAATATTTCTTTCTTGTATATACAACACAGCGATAACTGGTTAATATAGAATACCCCTTTTGGTAAGGTGTTGGTTAATTGCAAGCATTACTGGCTTATCATTCTGGTCAGGAACCCTAGACCTTGGTTTTAAAATGTAATTGTCTGCATATGTGTTAAATAAATTACTTGTACATTTTTTCATATAAATTGTGTGCTCCCGCTTCTTTATATGCCACGTCTTTTTCTTACATGTTCTACCTGCAGTTTCTGGTGATCTCACCAGCGCCGCTGTCAGACTGCCAGGGATGGTGGTATTGCAGCCAGTTAACAACGCACCCTGCCGGGGGTAGTGGGATCCCAGGCGCAGTGCTGCTGCTGAGCTGGTCGATGTAGCAGGAGCTACTTCTTAACTTAGGAGAATAAGACACCGGAGGCTTGCTGACTCTGTACGGGTCCTTTACTGGCAACAGTTCCTTAGCAGTTCAGGTAAACAGTTACACAGTCTTTGCGGGTAGCTGGCCGCATAGTCACCGGAGGGAATACAGTTTTTATGAGGCCCTCAGGTGTTCCTTCTTTAGTACTTTCATCGTCCTCTGTTCTTGCGCCTCCTTACTATCCTTGCGCTGCCCTGTACAACCCACTTCCTACCAGGCCCGTTGGGTGTGATGAGGTGACCCTTCTTCTCCAAGGGGTTCAACCCGGTTTGAGGATACCTGGTGGGGCTGCACATTGTGGACAAGGTCGGGGGCTGCTTGGCATGTCTGCGACCCACCGGTATTGGCGGCTCAGGGCTGGAATCGCCTGCACCGCTACTCTGAGCCACTACCCCATTGTGAACCAGGATTCCCCCAGACCGTTTACTCTGACAGTCTGGCACTGGGTCTCCCCTTTCTGTCTGGGTCGCCACTCCTTTTCGGGCACCCTCCCTGTGGTGTCCCTCTAGGACTTGTTCCTTGCTTTGTCCCTCAGACTAGACTCTTCTCTTTCATTGACTCCTGTCTGTGTGTTTCCCGCTCCTTCTACCCTAACACTAATCCCACCTGGGCTGGGTCTCCCAGGCAAACAGGTTAACCATTTAGTCCTCCTATTCTAGGTTTAGGGATGGTCGGATGAGAGCCTCAGTTCAACATTATCCCCTCCAATAACTGGGATACCGCACACTCTGTTTTGGGTGTTTGGGTACTGACCCTACTGTGGCGCACTGACCAGTGGGGCGCCACACATATTCAGGAGAAATAAGCAAACAAATTTGTTGTCTATTTTATCCTTCTGCCCTTGTGAAAACTAAAAAAGTGAGGCTAAAACAACATTTTTGTGGAAAATAAAGTATTTTTTTAATTCTCTCAAGGGCAATAAAGTAAAAAAGACCCCAAATTTTTTTGGTCAATTTGTCCTGAGTATGCTGGTTACCCTTATGTGATGGGAAACCATTCTTTGGGTGCAAAGCAGGACTCGGAAGGGAAGGAGTGACACTTTGGATGGCAGATTTTGATGGAATGCTTTGTGGGTGTCACATTGCATTTGGAGAGCCCCTAAGGTGTCTAAGGTGCCCAACCAGTGGAAACCCAGATAAGTGGACCCATTTTGGAAACTAGACTCGCAAAGGAATTTATGTAGATGTGTGGTGAGCACTTTCAACCCCCAGGTGCTCTACTGAATTCTACAGTATAATGAGGAAAAGAAGAAACTGGAGGTGCACAATAGTATATTATCTGGGAGACAATTATAGTATAGGAATGGTATACAGGCTCACCTGTGCAGGTTATGATCTGTCACAACTCCTGTTCAAGCATGTGATATCCAAGATATCAGTATTGTTTGGTGTGCAGCAGTTCTCTCATGGGCAATACGTCCAATAAACAGGTAGAAAGCAAAGTGGATATGCGAACTGTTCTCCCGCTCTAAATAAGACGATCAATCCAATTTCTTTATATGGTGGTTTATTCAATGCAATTCAGGGTTCTGGGACCCCTTCATCAGGAAAATACCACACAAAAAGGATGTACATCCCTGTCTCATGCCAGCTGAGTATTTATAGGTGGGCAATCATGTGTCATTAATCACAATGAAGCTGTCAGAATGACGTAATGTCACATGAGATTGAATGCATTCGTAAAAGAGATGTGCAATTATATTCCAATAAATTTATCAGATATATACATAAGAGATATACATTCCAACTATGGATGAGCGAGTATAATCGCAAGTACTAGGTACTCTGTGAGTAATGCAGCACTTGCGATACTTGAAACATTGCGAATATTTCACTACTCACCTCGCAATATTTGGATCTCCCGCCCAGTATTAGCCAATCACAGTAATGTCACAGTTTTCTTGGTTGTGGCATTACTATGATTGGCTGGCCACCCAGCGTCATACATGACTCATAGCCTATGAATCATAGGCTCTATATAAGCCCTGCTGTCACCATTTTCTGCACATTGCATGCAGAAGACAGCTAGTGTAGGGAGAGTGTAAGCAGCTGATAGAGAGAGTTGTTCTTGTGCAAATTGTACTGAAATCCTCTGTAAAACCCAAAAGCTCTTGTGGGAGCTACCAGTATTGTAGTACTAGGTGACTGTAGTGCAGGGGGACAGGCTAGAGCATTACAGTACCACATAGTACAGTCAGCAATATTTCAGCTCCTCTCAGAGCTGAAAGTATAAGGTCAGGGTGTAGTGACAGTTTTCCCAAGTATTTTTGGGGTCACATTTACCCCTGCAGAGAAATTTTTTTGCCGTTGTGTTGTTGTGTTCACACTGAATAGCACGCACAGTACTGCACAAGTGACACGCAACAAGCGCGCTGTCTTTGTGGTGACTGTCGCGCGTAATATTTAGCCTTAAACCTCAGGGCAATTTTTTTGTTCCGTTTGCAGTGCTGTGTTCACACCGAATAGCATGCACAGTAATGCACAAGTGACACGCAGCTAGCACCACTGTGTTGTGTGGTGACTGGCGCGCGTAATATTTAGACTTAAACCTCAGGGCAATTTTTTTGTGCCATTGCGTAGCTGTGCTCACACCGAATAGCATGCATGGTACTGCACAACTGATACGCAGCCAGCACTGCTGTCTTGTGTGGTGACTGGCGAGCGTAAATTTCGCCTTAAACCTCAGGCAATTTTTTGTGCCGTTGCGGTGCTGTGCGTAAAGACCAAAGCAGTACTAGGCTGTAGTGCTACCTTCCACAAAGCACTAACTGCTCCTTGTTCCCCAATATCTGCATCTGAACATCTGCAGCTATGTCAGAAAAAAACCAAATTCCTAAAAAGGCTGTTGTGAAGGGACAGGGACACGGACGCTGATGTGGGCGTGGGGTTGACAGTGGTGCCAGACAAGGCACAGGTCTGGGAGACAGTAGAAGGTTGATACATCTTTGTTCCTGATGAAATGTCCCGGTATGGAACGTAAACGGGTCTGAAAGTCAGAAGAGAAAATACTGTCTTAGATGGCTGATAAGGCCTCCACAAAATTTTCTAGCAGCACCAATCGTCCACGACCACACAGTCTCTGTCCATACAGAGAATACTGGTCATCCTATTCTCAACTGTCCTAGTCATCACCCTGTCAGGAGTCAAGGGAAACATTTTACCACAACCTTGGCCACTCCGATGATCTGCTTGGTCCATATCCTTTCGTTGCCTCTGGCCTATCACCGCGCGACATTGAAGAGGAACGTGAGGAGGTATCGTCTGTTTGTGGCACCCTGGCACCTGTTGGGCACCACAGAACTCCTTGGGGCATGAATGGAGCTAACAGCAAGCATCACTCACACCAAATAACAAAACACCTACAACACCTTAGAACACCTGGTTTCACCCCAAGCCTCTAGGGGGAGCTCCACTGGTCACTTTGAGCCAGTTCCCCCTATAAATAGGGTCTTGAAGGGAGAAACACCAGAGTGTGCAGACGCTAGGAGAGCTATATCTAGCAAGTGAGGAGACCCTTGCAATTGGAGTAAAAGGAAAGGAGAAGCACCTCTCAGGGACACCAGAGTAATCCAAACTCTCTCCCTTATCCACCGGTTACTGGAACCGAAGCTGTGAGGGTACCTTTACACGCCGCTACAACAGGATGGATACAATCCGCTACTTCACGTGCACGAGCACGCCCAAACGGTTACAAACGGGAAACGCACCCTCTTCACACGCCGCCACAAGGTGCGCTACGCTACGCTACATCTGTAACTAGCTACATCGCCGGGTGTCTCAAGTAGCCATCTGTAGCTCATCGTACCTCATTTACACACCGCTACAACCAGCTAATATGGGCGGACCTGGTGCAGCAGGGACAGCACATAGGCGTGCCACAATTGTGGAGTACGAGACGTCCGTACGTTGATAGGACAAAGCAAGAAACCCATGATTGGCCAGGCATCGCAGGAGGCTGATTAATACATGACGCCCGAGCAATTGTGTAGTGTGACTGGGCAGCTCCTTAAATATGCCGCCCTGTGCAGCAACAACCAATCGCAACGCAGGAGCTTCCTCCAATGATCGCTGAAGTGGCGTGGTATCCCGGAGGCTGTGTCACGCCCCAGCTACATACCAGGTACATCGCCTGGTGTCGACACATCCCTTCTGTAGCCTCTTTACACGCCGATACAGCTCGCTACCATCGGCTTTGTAGCCATCTGTTTTCGAGCAGTGCTCGGAAACAGATGTATCTGTTGCCGGCTGTCTCGTCCCGTCTTCACACGCCGCTACTACGGGCTATATTGACGCTACAAGCTACATTTGTAGCCTGTAGCGGGTTGTATCCATCCTCCAGTAGCGGCGTGTAAAGGTACCCTGAGAGCTACATAGCCACCACAGAGAACCAGCATACTTCACAGCGTCCCATCTTGCTGTATAACATCCCCCGGAGGCCAAGCAGCGCCGGTGGACATCACCGGAACACCCGCAGGTGGCGTCACGAAGATAATTAATCCCTTACTGTTCAGCCATCCCCCCTATTGATCTGGACCACCGGGCCCCACAGCCACAGGCGCGGTTCCGTGACAAGGAGAGTCAACGCCTGCGACGTACAGAACCCGGCTACGGTGAGTCAAAATTTGGCGTCTCGAACAGGATACGGGCAGGCCCGTTCCTTAACGGGTATTGTGTGCTATATTTAATGACTGTAAGTATCGAACTGTAAATTTGGTCCGCCATTGCTGCACGAATGGCGGGAAAAGAAGGGGCGTTCCTAGGCAAAGGGCGCGAAGATAGGCCCCGCCCCCTACGCTCTGACGAGTTCCCCTGTACGCAGCAGGAACCGGAAACTCCCGTGGTGCCTCACTCCTCACCGCGAAGCCGAGACTTCCGTTTGAAACCGAAAGGACTGGCCGCGCTTAACTAAGGGGGAGCGAGGATGAGTAACCCGGATCCCGACAACGCGGTGCCTCCTGATGGACAGCAACAAGCCGGCGGTATGCCCCAGCAACCCGCTCCGATTATGCCGATATCCATGCCTTACGTTCCGAGTGCGAACTGGTTACCTAAGTACAGCGGTACACCCAGTACCTTGGAGACATTCCAGAGGAAGATATGCCAAGCGCTGGACATGTACGCTCTGACCAGTAAGCAGAGAGCTTCAGTTATTATGGGACAGTTAACAGGCGCAGCCGAGCTGCAGAGCCGTAACTGGTCTGTAGAAACTCAGGAATCAGTGGAGCAGATATTCGCTAAATTAACCCGGGTTTTTGAACGCGATACCGAAGCTGAATTAAGACTGTCATTCTTTCGTTGTAACCAAGGGATACAAGAAAGTGTCCTAGATTATTCACTGCGCTTGCAAGAAGCATTGAGTCTGTTAAAACAAGTCGATCCCGATGGTGTCAGAGATGATAACAAAGCGTTAATTGGACAGTTTATTGTGGGCCTTAGACTATCTGAAGATAGAAAGCAAGCAAGCTGGTGGTCTATACAAAATCCTGGCGCAGAGTTTGATACCTTGAGAGACTTAACAGTTTGGGGACAACGGCTCCCCACAGTGCCTGATCTCGCTTCACAGCAGCAGCAGACTGACACCCCGTCCGTGTCGGCAGCAGAATCTCCGATCCCTGCGGTTCAGTCTAGTGCACAGACTACAACACCTGACCGGTTTGAACAACTGTGTGCTAATATAGAGCAGCTGATGAAGGACGTGGGCAAGCTGCAAGCTGGGAGAAGACCCAAGACAGATGCAAGGTCATCGGACAAGATTCAGCTCGCCGACAGCCCTGACGACGTCCCGTGGATGAAGAGAAAGACACAGCCGCCGCGAGGAAAACCTGCAGACCGCCGCAGTCCTGACCGACGCCGCACCAGTCAGCAGAGTGACAGAGGAGGACGTACTCAACAATTCCGTCCTTTAAACGAGCAACCCCTGGGCGAGAAGGGCCAAACCCAGGAGTAGACTGTCCAGGCCCAACGACCAGCTGGGAATACAAGTATGTAGGAGACTGTCCATACCTACCAATCGTCATCGATGGCATCACTACCTCCGCCTTGATAGACACTGGATCCCAGGTGACAACCATCCCGAGTATCCTTTACAATCGGTTCTGGCCAGATGTTAAGCTGGAACCCCCACACCCCGATCTGAACATTGAAGCCACTAATGGTATACTAGTTACAGTAGAGGGGCAATGGGAAGCTACAGTAAAGGTGGGGAGGGTGCAGCTGAAGAACCAGGGTATCATAGTGGTTCAGGATAAGCCTAACAACAAAGAACCATATGTAATACTGGGTACCAATGTTATGGTTAAATGCATCGATGAAGTGTTGTTTTTACTCCAACAGAGTGTTGAAGCTGGTAGACCCAGAGAGAGCAGAGCCATCCAAAAGCAGATCCGAGCTCTGGTTTATCAACAACAGGTAACATTGTCTAATGGTGAAATTGGCAGAGTACGGGTTACAGATCCCATTCCAATTGTGGTACCACCCAGAAGTGTAATGATGATCTGGTGTCGAGCAGCCATAGGCCTCAGAGGGCAGGACTACCAAGCTGTAGTAGAACCTGTAATGTCCGATAGTAGTCCTACGCTCTTGACAGCCAGAGGGTTGGTCGACGTGAGAAAAGGGAGAGTCCCCGTACGCATATTAAATTATGGTGATGACGAAGTTAAACTGCCAAGATATGCAACTGTCGCAAAATTGTACCAAGTTAAAGATGATGCTGTAATTGATGTAAAATCCTCATCCCAAACAGTCACTGATGAACCCCCTCACTCCAGAGATCAGTTAGAGAAATGGTGTCAGGAGCTCAGTGTAGGAACTGACAATACACCTACTCACCAGAAAAATGGAGTATACCGGGTAGTTCGGGAGTATGAGCAAGTGTTCAGCAAACACCCACTTGACTTCGGGAGGATTAAAGGGGTACAACACCATATCCCCACAGGCAACGATGCACCTATCAAAGAAAGGTACAGACCTATACCACCCACACACTACCAAAAAGCAAAAGAGATGCTTCAGGACATGAAAAATGCAGGAGTCATTAGGGATAGTTGTAGTCCCTGGGCCGCACCACTAGTCCTGGTTAAAAAGAAAGATGGTAGTATGAGGATGTGCGTAGACTACAGACAAATCCATAAAGTCACACACAAGGATGCATACTCATTACCCCGCATAGAAGAGTCACTAGCTGCACTCAAATCTGCCAACTACTTCTCCACATTAGATCTTACTAGTGGGTACTGGCAGGTTGCCGTTGCAGAGGAGGATCGTGAGAAGACAGCCTTCACGACCCCTATGGGACTATGCGAGTTCAACAGTATGCCATTCGGGTTGTGCAATGCCCCAGGAACATTTCAGAGGCTGATGGAGTGTTTGTTTGGGCCACTTTGAGACTGTGTTGTTATACCTTGATGATGTCATTTTATACTCCCAGACCTATGAAGACAACCTGCAACACCTGAGTGAAGTGTTCGAGTCACTGTCCAAGTACGGGATGAAACTGAAACCGTCCAAGTGCCACCTGCTGAAACCCAAGGTCCAATACCTAGGACATGTGGTTAGTGCCGAAGGCGTAGCACCGGATCCGGATAAAGCAACCGTCATCAAAGACTAGCCAGCACCAACTACTCACAAAGAGGTACGTCAATTTCTAGGACTGGTCGGGTACTACCGACGATTCATCAAAGGCTATACCAAGATAGCAGCACCTATGCAAGATCTCTTAGTAGGTCAATCCAAAAACGGCAAGATCAGGGGACCCCCGTTTCACTGGGGACCAGAACAGGAACAATCCTTCCAGAAGCTGAAAGATGCTTTAACTGGGGAAGAAATCCTGACCTACCCTGATTACAATCTCCCGTTTTTATTGTACACTGATGCAAGCAATGAAGGCCTAGGAGCCGTCCTAGCTCAACGCCAGCAGGGAAAGGAAAAGGTGATAGCCTACGCCAGCAGAAAGCTCCGTCCCACGGAAAGGAACCCGGAGAACTACAGCTCCTTCAAGCTAGAGTTCCTGGCCCTGGTTTGGGCGATCACAGAGTGTTTCAAGCTTTACCTGGCATCCGCCCCGTTCACAGCTTTCACTGATAACAACCCTCTAACACATTTAGAGACTGCAAAGCTGGGAGCCCTAGAACAGCGTTGGGTAGCAAGACTCTCAAACTATGATTTCACTGTAAAGTACCGGGCAGGTCACAAGAACGGCAATGCTGATGCCCTGTCCAGAATGCCTAACCTTCCTGAAGAGGGAGAAGACATAGATGACCTGGAGGAGATTGAATTACCTGCTTTCCACCGTACGGGTACAGCAAAGTGTCATCAGGCAAACCAGAAACATGTAGATAGGACCATGAACCCTTTACCTCACCATGACTGGAAGGAGGTTCAAGCCAACGATCCAGATGTCAGCTTGGTAAGAGTGCTGTAATGGGACAAAATGCCGAATTGCCCGCGCTGCCACCAGGAATCACCAGGAAACAAAGAGTTAACTGGGCAGATGTTTCTTTATTCTATCCTATTCTATCCTCAGGGAGGAAGGAGCTCGGATAGAGGCTCTGAAACGCGTAGGATAGAATAAAGAAACATCTGCCCAGTTAACTCTTTGTTTCCTGGTGATTCCTGGTGGCAGCGCGGGCAATTCGGCATTTTGTCCCATTACAGCATTCCTGTTTCCACGGTTATCGTGAAGGTGCGGCCCTGCAGCAGCCATTCTCTACAAGCCATCTTACAGGCGATTATACCGGTTGTGGGTAACACAACCGAGCCAGGTGAGCAGTTCCTAATATACACCGCTACAACCCTTTGTTAAAAGGATAAGACCCTATGCGCATTTATCTCACGTTTACAGGTTAGCTTGGTAAGAGAGCTGATAACTCAAGAACACGCCAACATGGACCCTGATGCCTCACAAACTGCTAAGCGCCAATGGAAAGAGAAAGGAAGGTTGTTTGTCTACCAAGGTAAACTCTGCAGAAGATACCTAAACCCCAGAACACATGAACTAATCTGGCAGATTGCAGTTCCCAAGACTGAAGTCCAAATGATACTTGAAGCATACCATGATGATGCAGGACACTTTGGATGGAAGAAACTGGAGAGACTCCTGAAGGATCGGTTCTACTGGGTCAGTATGCGAGGCTCAATTGACAAGTGGTGTAAAAACTGTGGACCATGTCACCTTCGAAGGAAAGACCACCTAACTCAGAAAGCTCTGTTGCAGCCAATTGTTACCACCAAACCTCTTGAAATAGTTGCTTTCAATCACGTGAAGCTTACCCCAAGTCGCACCGGGTACACTTACGCTCTCACCATTGTTGATCACTATTCAAGATTCCTGGTAGTAGTTCCAGTTAAGGACTTAACTGCAGAGGTCGCAGCCAAAGCATTCCAGAGTTACTTCTGTCGCCCCCATGGGTATCCAGACCAAGTCTTGACTGACCAAGGGCCAGCCTTCGAATCAGCTCTGTTTCAAGAATTCCTAGGGCTATATGGGTGTAAGAAGATCCGCACCACACCTTATCATCCTCAGACGAACGGCTTATGTGAGAAGATGAACCATATCGTCATTGACATGCTCAAGACCTTACCAGTTGAAGAGAGAAATCAATGGCCTGAAAAGCTTCCAGATCTTGTGGACATCTACAACCACATACCTGTCAGTTCAACTAACTATACATCTGCTTTCTTGATGCGAGCAAGGCCAGGTAAATTACCTATTGACTTACAGATGGGAACCATCGAACCCACAGAAGATTCTTCTGATGAAGATTGGGTCAGTCAACGCCAAGAACAGTACAGAAAAGTACAAGAGAGCGTAGAAAGAAACCTAGAAATCAGCAGAACCAAAGAAGAAAAAGACTTTAACAAGCACGCCTCAGCAGAACCTCTAGCTACAGGTGACTTAGTGCTAAAAAGAAAGAGGAAAACCAACAAATTGGATAAAAGTTGGGAATCTGAACCCTACACCGTTATGCCATCACAGTATGACTATTCCAAAACTTGCGTTATCAGTAAGGACAATGGAAATACTTTTGCAACTGTTTCTAGGGACCATTTGAAGAAATGTCCAGCACAGTTAATCCCACAGTTACCCTACTGTAACTACAGATGAAAAACAAAAAGAAAATCTAGTCTATACAGATATTGGATACTTACCAGCTGACTGGCCACAATGCAATGGTGCATACATCATACCAGTTATGCATTTCTACCAACCTGCAGAAGATCAGCAACCAATTCCAAATCAACCAACTCAACAAGTTCAAGTGCAAGTTATGCAGCCTGTTATATTGGAACCTGAGATTCCTGTAATCGGGGAACCTGCTAGTCTCACAGTAAGAGACCAAATTCCTACACAACTACCTACAGAGGATAGTCCAGTAGATAGGTTACGCACTTACTATGGCCTTACACAAAGCAGAAGTAGAGAAAGAACCACTTTGTACACTACACCAACAGCTTTTGAGACACCTACACTACGAAAATCCACATGTAGTACATTAGGACAACCCCCAAACAAGTATGGAGAATGGGTTTAAATTGTAGTGGAACCATATGACCTGTTAGTGTATATAAGTAGTAAACTGTTTTCAAAACCTGTAAAAAGTAGTGTACAGAAGGGTGGAGGAACTGGGCCCTGTCCCAAGTATACTAAGTTGGGGACAGAAAGTGCCTGGTAAGGTAAAGAAGGTTAGCACCGGCCTCCCAAGCAGAGACACCCATAGGGAATGTATAAAGTTTAAATATGTGCGGACTTTACTCCTTTTTCCCTTTTCACAAACTTTGGACAATTGTCACAGGACTTGTGTGACCAAAACTTTACCTTTTCCAGCCTGCGGCAGATGGACAAGTGCCGTATGTACTGCTTTTCATATTTTCCTATTTTTCCCTTCCTTTTTAGTGATTTTTGTATTTTTTTTTTAAGACTCTGTTATTAAATGTTTATAAAATGCTTAGAAGTTAAGTTATAAAAAGAACTTTTTGCTCAGCCGGGAGAACTGAGGTTAACTAAGGGGGAATGTGGCACCCTGGCACCTGTTGGGCACCACAGAACTCCTTGGGGCATGAATGGAGCTAACAGCAAGCATCAATCACACCAAACAACAAAACACCTACAACACCTTAGAACACCTGGTTTCACCCCAAGCCTCTAGGGGGAGCTCCACTGGTCACTTCGAGCCAGTTCCCCTATAAATAGGGTCTTCAAGGGAGAAACACCAGAGTGTGCAGGTTGGTGTTGGTGATCTCTGGCTTATGAGACACACACTAGGCCCAATCAGCCTGTCTAGCAAGTGAGGAGACCCTTGCAATTGGGGTAAAAGGAAAGGAGAAGCACCTCTCAGGGACACCAGAGTAATCCAAACTCTCTCCCTTATCCACCAGTTACTGGAACCGAAGCTGTGAGAGCTACATAGCCACCACAGAAAACCAGCATACTTCACAGGGAGTCTAGCCCCCTGTTCACCTGCCGCACCTACCAACGAGAGCCCAGGGAAGAAGGTAGAATTATCATCACCCTTTTACAGTGCCCTCAGTGCAGGTACCCAGGTGAAATCCGTTCCATTGAACATATGCCCGGTCCGGCTGGATTACACATCCACCTGACCTTAGCCTTAGAAGACAGAGAAAGGAAGCCTACACTAACTGCTTGCTGTGAACCTCCAGGAGTGTTGACTTCACTATCCCGGTCTGGCGTACCTGATTACCACCAGTAAAGGTACCTAAAAGACTTTGGAGTGTCTGTGTCTGATTCCTGAGCCTAACAGCAGTATTACCGCAGCTGCCTCACAACATCTTGTGCAGCTCCTGGCTCCGGGGACTCCCGCTCATCCTGTGGGGAGCGTCCCATCTTGCTGCATAACATCCCCCGAGGCCAAGCAGCACCATGGACATCACCGGAACCCCGCAGGTGGCGTCACGAAGACAATTAATCCCCTTACTGTTCAGCCATCCCCCCTATTGATCTGGGCCACCGGGCCCCACAGCCGCAGGCGCGGTTCCGTGACAAGGAGAGTCAACGCCTGCGACGTGCAGAACCCGGCTACGGTGAGTCATGTTCATGGCCAAATATTTGAAAAGCCACAGACAGAAGAAAGCCACTTTCATCCACGTGTATACTGGATGAAGAGGTGGAGGCTGATGGTGATGACACACAATTGCCATCTGGCCAGCCGAAAATATCAACAGGAAGGAGGATAACATGGACGACAAGGTGGTCGATGATGAGACCACCGTCTGACTTGGACCGCTGGCACGCATAGCCAGCACAGCAGCACAGAGGAAGAAGGAGGATACGTAGCACCAAAAAGGCACCAAGGGCTACTGGTTTGAGCAGAGTGGAAGTGTGTCAACTGTTGCCAAGAGCATTTCCAAAGTCTAAAACTGGATCATCACATATCCTACCCACGCCACGAATAGCGGGCCCAACCTCAATTAGGGTTTCCACCTCATCATTACCCCTGTCCCCCTTCCCTCTCTTCACCGCTCATCATCTATGCTGAATCACCCTCACATCACTCCCAAGTTGGGAGCTGTGAAGCAGCACATCGTCAAAGTGACAACTCGCTCTGCTGAAGTTCATCTGCTTAGGTGAGACACCACTATATAGGGAAGATGGTGTGTTATGGTCTGCGCTGCTGTCTCAGTGGGATTTCCCAAGGGATGGATGTCTCCAAGAAGTCACAAGGAAGGCAATGGTTCCAAAGCAAAGATCTCCTTTATTCACCTACGCGTTTCGGCACTTATCCTGGCACCTTCATCAGGGTATTCAAGGTGCCAGATAGGTGCCGAAACGCGTAGGTGAATAAAGGAGATCTTTGCTTTGGAACCATTGCCTTCCTTGTGACTTCTTGGAGACATCCATCCCTTGGGATCCCACTGAGACAGCAGCGCGGACTGTGACACACCATCTTCCCTATATAGGAGCGTTTTTCCACGTACGAGTGGCTGGTGGAGGTCCTGCAGCAGCTATAAACCGAATGCTTATAAACCAGTTGTGGGTCACACAACTGGACCAGGTGAGTGCACACCTATTGATATACTCAGTGTGTCAGTAGTGATAGGGCACTATTGCGCCTCTTGTCTCCCCCTTTTTGGTATTTATACAATAGGTGAGATACCAGGCACTGCAGCAGAGCTGTGGCAAGGAATAAAACAACAAACTGATCAGTGGTTCTCCCCACTGCAACTCCAACCCGGTCTGTTTGTCTGCGATAATGGGTGTAACCTGGTGGGCTTTAAAGCTCGGAAGCTGATACACGTGCCATGCATGGCTCACGTGCTGAACCTAGTGGTGCTGAAATTTATAAAAACATACCCTGACTTGCTGCACTTACTTGAGAAGGTGCGCCATATTTGCAGCCATTTCAGCCATTCCTCAACCACTGTTGCCGGTCTTGTAGCGCTTCAAAAGCAATTTAATTTTCCAAACCACCAACTCTTTTGTGACCTGCCAAAGGTGCAAGTCAATATATCATATGTTGGCAAGGATAAGTGAGCAGCAGATGGCACTTGCTGAATACCAGCTTAAACATGCCCGTCAGACTGAGACTCAGCCAAGACACATAACAACTGTCGAGCGGGTGTAGATTGCTGACATTTGTGAGGTGCTTGAAAACTTTGAATACTGCGCCAAGCTTGAGATTGGGATCAGGCTATTATTATGGGTGATCCTACAAAGCCCAGCCAATCTATCAGGCAATATTGGGGGATGAAGATGATGAGGAAGATGAAGAAGGAAAGGACTTCTTTTTCAGTGGTACAGAGGGACCTCTCATGCTACACAGGGGACTCCCAATTCCAGCTTCATGTCTGTCCAGCATGGGTGGGCTGGAGAGGAGGAGGTGGAGGGGAGAGTCAAAGTGAAGTGAGCGTGGGTGTTGTTCCTCCTTCTGGGGTCACAAAATGTTTGCCTCTCTGCAGCTTGGCACATATGACACACTTCATATCTAACTGTATGTGCCAAGATTCTCGCATGATCAACATTTTCAACAGCAACCTATACTGGTAGACCCACGGTACAAGGACAAATTTTCTTCGCTACTGTTGCAATCACCAAGGGGTTTCACAATAGAATCCTTCAAGAGGGCCGTTGATGATCATTTGATGGCAACATCACCCTCAGACACCGCTGCTGGCAGAGGTACCAGCTCTGTGCAACAGCATACATTAATGGAGAGAGACACGGCCAGCAGGTAAAAAGAGGTGGTGGTAAAATGTCCACAAACTGGGCCATCTTCAATAAACCGGCTCATGAGCAAGGGCTTCCTGGACAGGTAACAATGTCAAGGAGGAAGAAGTTGTACAAGATGGTCAACGACTATCTAAGTGAGCATGCCTGCATCCTTCCTGACGCTTCTGTTCTGTTTAATTACTGGGTATCCAAGCTGCATAGTTGGCCAGACCTCTCCTTATATGCCTTGGAGGTGCTGGATTGCCCTGCTGCTAGTGTGATGTCAGAACGTGTTTTCAGTACTGCTGGGGCAATCATCACAGATATTCGCACACGGCTGACTACAGAGAATGCAGACAGACTGACTCTGATAAATTTTAATAAGGACTGGATTTCGCAAGAGTGTTTAATCCCTCCTGATGACAGCATCCGAACCTAAAATCACCGAAAATGTTATTTTAGGCAACTTGTGATCACATCCATCCCTTCCCATAGAAACCCCTTTTCTTCTTCTTACACATGTTTTAAACTCCTGCTTCTGCAACATGTACCTCATGGTCAATAAGCTAAAAACAATGTTCCGTTAATTAATATTTCCCACGGACCCTCCTTCTTCGTCAACCATAATACAGCCCCTTGGGCTAATTTTTGGAGACACTATGGCTATGCCTGGAGATTGGGCACTGCAACTAATGTGTTAGTAGTGGCATCATAATTGTTTGGCCCTTGAGGCCTGCTTCCTTCATCAACCATGATACAGCCCCTTGGGCTAATTTTGGAGACACTAAGCCAGCACATTGGCAGTGGCAGTGGAACAACAATGCCAGTAGTCCAAGTTTTATAATTGTGAAGCCCTTGTGATGAGAATGATGATGGGTGGCTTCTTTCTGCGCTAACCATCACACAGCCCCATAGGGCAGATCACTGTCTTTACACCACTTAAATACTGAGCTGTCAGAAGCTCTTCTCCATCATAACTCTCTCTTATGGCAATTATGCACCCATTTCAGCCATCTCCTCAGCCCCAGGCCGCTTTTTTGAGTCCAGCAAACAATTACTCGCATTTCCCATAACTAACATTGGACTCGCACCAAATACCAGAGTATTGCGATCTACTCGGCACGAGTATAGCGAGTCCAAATATTTGACTACTCGCTCATCCCTAATTCCAACATTAAAAACATCTGTCAGTTCCAAAAATTAATTTTTGACAAATAAAAACATATCAATCCGGTGGAATGAATGGGAATGTCTCCTATACAGGTAATCAACAAAAGAAAGAAAATAGAAAAAGGACTTAAGGTCTATATCATGAAAGTTAATTTTGTATACATCTATACATGTAATTGAAGTTAATTAGAATATTCTATGCTTTTTTACAGGTCTCAATGGGATGAGAACTGTTCTAGAAGACTTCCAGCTGTATTGAGATCCACTTAAACTGATTGTGCCACAGGATGAATCAAAGGCAATAGAGTAAAATAGACCCCAATATTTGTGGATCAGTTTGTCCTGAGTATGTTGGTAACCCTTATGTGCTGGGAAACCACTCTTTGGGGGCATGGCAGGGCTCGGAATGGAAGGAGTGACATTTTGGAGGGCAGATTTTGATGGATTTGTGGGTGTCATGTTGCATTTGAAGAGCCCCTAATGTGTCTAAGGTGCCTAAACAGTGAAAACCCCCAAAAGTGGACCCATTTTGAAAATTAGATGTGTGGTGAGCACTTTCAACCCCTGGGTGCTTTACTGAATTCTATAATGTTGAGCAGTGCAAATGAAAAAAATTAAGCTAAAACATTTTTGTATGAGAGTAATAGCAAACTAGCATAATTTTGAATAAAAGGACAACTTTATTGTACAAAAATTACTTAAAAGGATCCAGACAGACAATAACAGGTTTAAAGGAACCCACAAACCATTTTTTCAACATTTTCAGCATCATAGAGGGCCTAATGTACCCTATAACAAGCCCTGCCTGTCAATGGAGGTTGTTCACCATAGACAATAGGGTGCCCCCATTCCACAGTGGCTCTCCTTACTTACGCCCTAGTCTAAACCATTGACAGTATAAGAAAGGTATCAGGTAGACCCAACTTAACTTTAGGGTACAGATGCCATATAGCACTGGAGGAGTGGGTTCCTATAATATTTAAAATTTCTCCGCGGACTTGACGCGTTTCACCCCGTTTTATATGAGGGGCTCATCAGTAGAAGTCTTTTGCCTGAAAAGACAATAGAATAAGTATATGCACTATTACACATAGAAATCCCATTTGTATCATAGATAAAGAACATAATGGGAAATACCTTATAGGATAAATGCAGATGCTAGTGGGTGACACCGCTACAGTTCCCAGAGTCTTGCATAAAGTTAAAAAGGCAAAAAGGCTAGTGTCTACTAGAAAATAGTAATTTATTGTCAGAAGGGACATATACTAAGTTTAAACATGGCAGGGGTACCACTTGCATATCAAAAGGGGTAAAATGCGTCAAGTCCGCAGAGAAATTCTAGTATTATTGGAACCCACTCCTCCAGTGCTATATGGCATCTGTACCCTAAAGTTAAGTTGGGTCTACCTGATACCTTTCTTATACTATCAATGGTTTAGACCAGGGAGTAAGTAGGGAGAGCCACGTGGAATGGGGCACCCTATTGTCTATGGTGAACAACCTCCATTGACAGGCAGGGCTTGTTATAGGGTGCATTAGGCCCTCTATGATGCTGAAAATGTTGAAATAATGGTTTGTGGGTTCCTTTATACCTCTTATTGTCTATCTGGATCCTTTTAAATAATTTTTGTACAATAAAGTTGTCTTTTTATTCAAAATTATCCTAGTTTGGTATTACTCTCATAGCAACCAATATCATATATATCATGAAAATTTATAAAACATTTTTTCAGAAAAAAAAAATTTTTTGTTTTCTTGGGTCAACTTTGTAAAATTCTGTGAAGCACGTGAGGGTTTAAAATGCTCACTTTGCATCTATATAAATTCCTTTGTGGTCTGGTTTCCGTAACAGGGACCCATATATAAGGTTTACATTCTTTAGGCACGTCAGGGGCTCTCCAAACGCGACAAGGTGTCAGCTAACAATCCCAGCCAAGTTTGCAGTCAAAAAGTCAAATGACACTCTTTCGCATCATAGTGCCTAAACAGTTGTTTCCCACAACATATGAAGTATTAGCTTAGTCAGGAGAAATTGTCCAACAAATGTTGGGGTCCATTTTATCCAGCTAAAAGAACATTGTCTGGCTGGGTCTTTCAGCATGACAATGATCCCAAGCACACTGTCATGTCAACAAGGAGTGGCTTCGTAAGAAGCATTTCAAGGTCCTGGAGTGGCCTAGCCAGTCTCCAGACTTCAACCCTATAGAAAACCTATGGAGGGAGTTGAAAGTCCATGTTCCCCAGCGACAGCCCCAAAAACATCACTGCTCTAGAGATCTGCATAGAGGAATGGGCAAACATACCAGCAACAGTGTGTGCCAATCTTGTGAAGATTTACAGAAAAAAGGTCTGCGATCTAAATCCAGGACAGTTTGCTGGGTCATGTTGTCCCATAATCTGTATATTTGTTATGGGCTGGGATTAGGGATGATCAGATGTGTGGGAGGGACTGGCCATCCACATACCCCCTCCTCCTCCAAGGGAGTGGTGAGGGCTGATATCATGTGACTTCTGCCTGGTCACAGGAGGTGATTGTTGTGGGCTGCAGTAGGTTCGATGGACGGTCAAGCCCCGGCTGTGGAAGCTGGCTGGGTGTAACACATGAGCAGAGACCAGGCCTGGAGCTGTGGCCTGTGAGTGGAGTCAGAGACGGCTTCACTGGGATAGTGCTGTAGAAGCATACCCAAACCTGTGCACCTGTGTGTGAGGTAACAACAGACTATATACCGGGCGGTATGTTCCTGTAAGTCAAAGAAAGGCTCCTGTTTATGTGCTGGAGGGCAGTTTATGCTGAATTAATAAACCAACATTAATTTATTTACATTGAGAGACTATTGCTGTGTTTGAACATAGCCACTAAATGAGTGAACCCTGACCCAGTCTGTGATTGCTACGTCACACTATTTTGTGTCACATATCTCTCTGGTTTAACAAATAAAAATTCTAAATTTGAAAATTGCAAAGTTATCAAATTTGCCAAATTTTTGATTTTTTTCACAAATACAGTATACGCAAAAATTATTGACTTAAATTTACCACTAACATAACCCCCAATATGTCACGAAAAAACAATCTCAGAATTGCTAGGATCTGTTGAAGTGTTCCAAAGTTATTACCTCATAAAGGGACACTGGTCAGAATTGCAAAAAATTGCCCGTCATTAGGTCAAATGGTTGGTTATGAAGGTGTTAAGGAAAGATTGGAGAGGTGCAAGAGTGTTAGCAGGGAGGCCACAGAGGAGGAAGTTGCAGTAGTTGAGATGGGAGATGATGAGGGCATGCACTAGTAGTTTAGTAGATTGAGAGTTGAGAAAGGGATGGATTCTGGAAATATTGTTGTGTTGGAGGCGTCAGGAGGTGGCGAGAGCTTGAATGTGTGGTCTGAAGGATAAGGCAGAGTCAAGGATCACTCCGAGGCAGCGGACTTCAGGTACAGGGCAAAGTGTGATATAATTTATTGTGATAGATAGATCAGGTAAGGGAAGTGCACAAGATGGGTGAAAGATGATGAGTTTAGTTTTGTCTACATTTAGTTTAAGGAAGTGAGAAGAGAAGTAGAATATGGCTGATAGACACTCTGGGATTCTGGAGAGTAGAGAGGTGATGTCTGTGCCAGAGAGGTAGATCTGAGTGTCATCAGTGTACAGGTGATACTGGAATCCATGGGACTTTATGAGCTGTCCTAGGCCAAAAATATAAAATGAAAAAAGGAGGGGCCCCAGGACAGAACCTTGAAGGGACCCCAACAGAGAGAAGATGGGGTGAGCAGGTAGTGTTGGAGTGGGAGACACTAAATGTGTGGTTGGAAAGGTAGTGGGAGATCCAGGAGAGGGCAAGGTCAGTGACACCAATGGAAGAGAGTATCTGTAGTAGGAGGTAGTGGTCGACTGTATCAAATGCAGAGGACAGGTCAAGAAGGAGGACAATGGAGAAGTGTCTGTTAGCTTTGGGGGCAAGTAGGTCATTAGTAATTTTGGTTAAGGCAGTTTTGGTGGAGTGGTGGGGGCAGAAGCCAGATTGAAGGTTGTCAAAGAGAGAGTTGGATGAGAGGTGGGATGAGAGTACAGTGTGGACATGCTTATGGGGGCGATATGGAGGTGATAGCAGTATGTAGAGGTCGGTTCAAGAGCAGGTTTCTTTAAGACAGGTGTAATTTTTGCATGTTTGAAAGCGGAAGGAAAGGGACTGGAGGTTAGTGATAGATTGAAGAGGTGGGTTAGGGCTGGGATAAGTGTGGTGGTGAGGCTGGAGAGGAAGTGGGATGGGATGGGGTCCAATGCACAAGTGGTGAGGTGCGATTTTGGAGAGAAGGTAGGCAAGTTCTCATTCAGTGATGGAGGAGAGGAAGGATAGAAGGGGAGGGAAGCAGTCTGGCAGACATAGGGGTTGTGATGGTTGGGTAGCAAAGACTTGTCTGATCTGATAAATCTTGTTGGTGAAATGTGTTGCGAAGTCTTCTGCAGAGATACAAGAAGTAGGGGGGGGGGCAGTGGGGGGAGAAGGAAGTAGTTAAATATGTTGAATAACTGCCTGGGGTTGTGGGATAAAGAGGATATGAGGGTAATGAAGTAATTCTGTTTAGTGGTGGTGAGTGCTGACTTGAATTTGAGAAGTTCTTGTTTGAATGCTGTGTAGATTGGCATGTGTGAGTTGTGTAGAGTATTTCAGGTTGGTATGTGTGAGTTGTGTAGAGTATTTCAGGTTGGCATGTGTGAGTTGTGTAGGAAATGTCAGGTTGGCATGTGTGAATTTAATCCATGGACATGTGTTAGATGTCAAAATATTCTTTCATACATAGTCCAGGTTTGTCAGAGCAGGTGTCACATTGCTATTTGGGGTCTCTTTTTATCACACTCCTGTAGCACACTTGGTACTTTCTTTGTAACTGTTCCGTCTTTGCTACTTGAGAGATCTTGTGGCACCCCATGGGTTAATATGCCACAATAACACCACATGGGTTCTCTCCTTACTACACACTGACAAACACTAGCACCTCTGGGCCAGGAGGGGGAGCACCACCTGCTCCCTTAAATACTCCTGCTCGTGAGGGAGAGCTCAGTTCAGCTCGGAGCAGGGCTGTGAAGAGCACAAGTTAGTACAGAACTTAGTGCAGACCTAGTGAGGGTCAGAGGAACAGGAGAACTACAGACTGAGGAACACGTCTGGGAGCTGGAGTGACACCTTCACTCGCCCAAGAAGAACACACAGAACGGACACCGGATCCGCTACTGTGTCTGGCACCCACAGCACAGTGAATCCAGGAACAGTGGGATTTCTAGATGCCCCTAGTACCAGTGCAAAGCAACACGGAGGGGTCAGCACAGATGACTCAAGTTGCCTAGCCAAGTGGTACCAGCAGAACACAGAGAGAGAGACGTGAGAAGTCCCAGCAGCTCAGCTAATAGCAGCAGCCAGGACACACACACAGTGCAGCACAAGGAAGCTGACGACCCCGGACAGGGTGGGAAGAGAGCTCAGCCCCATTACAGACTCCGTGGACTATAATCTGCAATAACATCAGCAGTAAAGCTTTGGAAAACAGCAAAACTGTGAGTCTTTGTACTGATTGCGACCTTTGCTCCACATTCAGCACAGAGAGCTTCCTCCTGCTACAAGCCTGTCAGCTCTGCATCACCAGGAAAGAAGGAGAATTGCACCAGTGTCTACCAAACGTGAGTGTGTGTCCTTTAACCCCGTCTCCACCATCTATACCCCTTATAGACTATACCATCACTGCCCCGGGGAATACAGTTCTACCCACGGGAACTATACCATCTATGCTGCCACTACATCATCCCCGGAGGTTCTGCAGCAGCGGCGGCCCCCTTACTGGCCGCATATAGTGGGTGGCGTCACGACTGACATTTCCCCTGTAAATAATCCCCCTTTTATTGCCGAGCCCGGGACACGGTCCGGACCAAGCCACCCGTGACTTCCCCGGCACCATCCGGTCCGGTACCCAGTACCCCCGTCCCGAGGGGCCCGACAATCTCACCTGGGAAAAGTTGCTCGAGTACAATACGATCACCTTCAGTTCCAGAGGTACTAGGGCGCACTCTTTCCTCACTTCCAAACACCAAAGCCTTGATTACTACCTCCTGAAACCAAAGGAAGGCACTGGTCTGGCCTGTACAGCGTGAGAGCACAAAAGCATTGTACACTACCATCTGTACAATGTGTACGGCCAGCTTCTTGTACCATACCTTAGCTTTGCATATTATACTGTAGGGCTGGAGGACTTTATCAGAGATATCAACTACCCCCATGTGTTTGTTGTACCCTAGGGCACAGTCTGTTTTGCAGACCTGTGCAGAGGTACCTCGAACACTGGTGGCTGTGCTGCCAGGACCATGTATTATGGTCAAGAAAAGGACATCCCTCTTGTCCTTGTACTTGATGAAAAGCATGTTGTCACTATATTGTGCTTTGCTCTAATCCTTTCTGAGCAGCTGTCCAATTAGTGACAGAAGGAGACCATGTGGATTTTTGCATATAGTACTGCAAGCAACAGTAGCTCTGGCAGAGAGAGATTGGAAGAGTGGAAAAATGGTATAAAAGTTATCAATATACAGGCGATAACCCTTTTCCAGCAGTGGATACACCAAATCCCACACAATTTTTCCACTCTCCCTCAGAGCAGAGGGGCATTCTGGAGATTGGATCCAGGTGTCCTTTCCTTCATAAACTCTAAACCTGTGAGTGTACCCTGAGGTACTCTCACACAGTTTGTAGAGTTTGATCCTGGACTTGGCCCTTTTTGGGTATGTGTACACAGTGCGTTGTTCTGCGTTTTTGCTGCATTTTTAATTGTAGTTTTGTTATGGTTTTATGCAAATGTATGTTAATCTGTATCTGTGTTTGGGCTTTCCAGCAAAACAATTACGTTTCAGAAAACAGCTATCTCCACACATTGGATTTTTAACTTTGCAGAAAGTGTCAAATACCTCAGTTTTTGCTACAGTTGGAAAAGAATGAGCATGTCAATTGTTTCTGCATTTTTGCTGCAGTCTATAGCAAAAACGCTGAAAAAATGCATCAAGAACACAGGAAAAATGCACAAAAAAACGCAGACAAGAATGCAGCAAATCTCCTGCCAAGGAATCTAGAGATCTAGACGTGATCGATGACCTGCCATATTTTGAAGTCAGTCAAAATTCACATAATCTCAGGGAGGATATTCCGAATTGTCACTAAAATGTAAAAATTTGTGAATAGTTTCACAACGTTTACGGGCCATAACCATGCAGAATACTGGAGTGTTATATAAAATTTCAACACTCCAATATTGGCAAATATCTGGCTTCTTCACTGTCTCCATGTGAAGAACCAGCCAACAATACGTCATTGTGATGAATATTGTTTCATATTCCCCATATTCCACCCAGAAAGCAATTTGAAGGCACATCTCACTCATATGGTGGGTTTACACACACCAATCATTGTATCCAATCTCTGAACCAATCTCTGGTTGCAGTGAAATCATGGACATATGGTTCCATTTTGTGGCTGTGTACAACATGGAGCAATCTGTCCATGATTTCACTGCAACCAGAGATTGGTTCAGAGATTGGATACAATGATTGGTGTGTGTAAACCCACCAATAAAGAGGTAAGCCCCCACCCTTCTGACAGGCAGAAATCATTCATCTGACAAATGGCAGAGTAATTAGCACCTAGCTACAAGCCAACTGGCAACACAAAGACACTCTCCCTTAACTTTGATGTGGTAATCAGGTAGATGTATGGGGCTTCCTCTGGACTGGGGTTATGCCAAAAGGTGACACGTTCAATATAAGTCTCTTCCTTCCCAGGCAGACTGGAAGGCACCGTGACTATAACATTAATATTTCATGAGCCGTGCGGTCTATGAACATGGCAAGCGTAGATCCATGATCGTGACGTCTAGGCGGTGACAAGCATGGTATTCACATGGATGTAGGATAACTGTAAGCCATCTAAACAGGATATTGGCTACTTGGCGGCTACCAGAGTAGGCATGTTTCCCATCCAGACGAAGATAAAATCATAACTAAAAATATGAAAGTATTATCTTCCGTCTGCGATGCTCGTGGACACGGCTAGGGAACATTATGGAATCTGGGTGTCCATATCTCCCCTCAGAGGGGTGGGAATTGTGAGACAGCCCAGAGGTGTGAGATGGGTGGAGACAGGGGCAACCCATAGTGTATAAAAATCATCTGCCCCATCTCCACCTGGTATTTCTTCTGAATGGGCATTATTCCACCAAGGCCAGAGATTACCCAAGGAACAGATTGGCATCACGCCGCCCTTGTGGCGCCATCAGCACTAAGGTAACTGCTCACATGTGTGTGTAATTCTGTGTATTCCATTCCTCCTTTTATTGGCATATCTGACTGTAATATTTGTAACATCTGAATAATAACTGTAAATATTAATATCTAGTGTACCATTAGGGTGATTAAATATATAAATTTAATCTTGAGTTGCTCTTTTTATCTTGATCACGATTCCCCACGTCCGTGTGCTCATATAACGCTACCTGGGTTGGTTTCTGACCCAATATAAGCCCGACCACGGACCGGACTTATATTAAACCAGAAGCTGGTGGCAGCATTTGTGCTTGGGGTTATTCAGGGCCTCTGGCAGTGACGGGGTGGAGGAGATTATATGTGCTTCTAGCTGCGGGCTAGAAGACATATACCACACTCACTGAGAGGTGCCTTAATAAACCAGCACAGGCAAGGCAGCTGCGGCCCTTCTTTATCCTCAGGCAGTTCTCTGACTGACCTGGGTTTAACAGGAGGCGCTGTGGAGCTGCCAGGTTCAGGTCACGATTCACCACAAGTGGTGGCAGCGGTGGGATCAAGATAATAGTGTTGTGGACCCAACTCCCTAACACTAAGGGCTGCTGGCAGTAGCTTTGCTGTCAGGGTCCTAAGATCAACTCAACACTAGACAGTCAGAGTGCAAATATAAGGTGTGTGGGTGCATCAGGTTGCAGCTTTGTGTCAGTGACCAGGAGGTGCTAAACTGGCCCAGGGTACCAGGAGCCAAGCGCTGCAGAGGGCACTTGCTGTGGCTGATATGCAAGAGGTGGTGGAGGACACTGTTGGTCTAGGCGAGGAGGATACCATGCACAGGTCCTCAAGGAGCCAATCCCCAGTGGTCGACTCTGCAGTGGGGCCAAGACCCCCTGTCCTCAGCCCCGCTGTGGGCAGATCACCACCTGCTGGTCCCTCCAGCCAGATGGGCTCGGATGCCCTTTTTCGAGCTGCCCTGGCTCGACTTGAAGCTGGAGATCAGGGCGCCTACGAGACCCTCATGGCAGCTGCAGAGCGACTCGCAGAGCGTGAAGCTGCAGAGCGACTCGCAGAGCGTGAAGCTGCAGAGCGACTCGCAGAGCGTGAAGCTGCAGAGCGATGTGAGGCTGCAGAGCGTGAAGCCGCCGAGCGACATGCGGAGCGTGAAGTTGCAGAGCGACGTGAGGCTGCACAGCGCCAGCACCAGCTCGACTTGGCTCAGATCAGGATCTCGCAGCCCGTTCCAGCCAACCAGGAGCCCAAGCCACCGAAGGTCCGAGTTGAGAACTTTCCCCTTCTGGAGGCAGGCGGAGACCTGGATTCTTTTCTGCTGGCCTTTGAGCAGACCTGCAGGCAGTACAACCTGGACTCAGGCCAGTGGGCCCAGTACCTGACCCCCCGTCTGAGAGGTGACGCCATGAAAGCCTTGGGGACTTCCCTGCCGGGGAGCTGCAGGATTATGCGAGTATCAAGCAGGCCCTGATCCGACAGTTCAACCTCACCCCGGAGTCCTACCGCAAGAAGTTCCGAAGCCTGCAGAGGGGTCCAAAGGATACCTGGACCGACCACATACGGACCCTCCTGAGAGCAGCTGACCACTGGATCAAAGGTTTGAAGCGCAGCACAGTCCAGGAGATCCAGGAGTTGTTCGTGATGGAGCAATTCCTGTGGAACTGTCCTGAGGACCTCTAACAGTTCATCTGCGACCGGAAACCGAAGGGGGCCTGTGAGACAGCGGTCCTGGCGGACGAGTACACGAACAACAGAGTACCTGAGACCAGGAGGACCAGCAGCAGCACCTGGAGAGGGGGTAAGACCAACCCTGCACCCGTGACCCCAGCCCCCAGAATGCAGGGGGCAGCCCCTCTATTACCCCCTGTTCCCCTCTCCAGGTTGGCAGCAGAACCCAGACGGTGTCACCTCTGCAACCAACCAGGACACTTCAAGGCCATGTGTCCTCAGCGCCATAAGACACCGTCCCCAAAACCGGCCACTGTTTTGTGTGTGGGTGGGGGTGGTGGTAGGTCCCTTGACAATTTCCAACCCGTCACCATAGGCTGCTCAGTGGCCATGGGACTGCGGGACACCGGCGCAGAGATGACTTTGGTGCGACCAGAGATGGTCTCCCCCCAGGACTTGATCCCCGGAAAGTCCCTCGCCGTCTCTGGAATTGGAGGCGTGGAACCCGCATTGCCTGTTGCCAGGGTTTATCTGGACTGGGGTGCGGGGAGGGGAGTGAGGGAGGTGGGGGTCTCTGCTAATATCCCGGCGAATGTATTGCTTGGGTCAGACTTGGGGCGGCTAGTGTCCAAGTATGTGGCCACTGACCCCCCCCAGTTCTGATCCTCCAGAATATGTACTGTCCAATATTGGGAGTGTTGATGGGGATGATGTTATTAATGATGATGTTATTATTGATGATGTTGATGATGTTTGCAGTGACACTCCACACAACACAGAACACCCAGGACTGACAGTGACAGGGAGGGGGGAGGAAGATAAAGAGAATTGTAGAATGGCCTTAGGCCAGGATCAGCCAGCTCACCTTTTGTTCTCAGAGGGGAGACAGAGGGGGCTGAGGGGGCTGAGAGCTGCAGAAGGAGCAGACACAGATGGCTGTGACACTGCTCTCTGCAGTAATCAGCAAGGTATTGTAGCCAGGGAGTCAGCGGTCGAGGTCGGAGTACCCACAGGGAATGTGGTGCTGCCAGGTAAGGCCCAGACGCTGCGCTCTGAGGAGCTGCAAGGGGTGGAACATGTCGGGGAGTATGGGGCTGTCACAGGAGAAGTGAAGCCACCAGGTGAGATCCCAGGGCAGGAACCACCCACCACCGGGATGTCAGGAGGCCAGGATAGTCCGCCTGAACCGGCGACTTGGTCAGGAGCGGAGGGGAAGCAGGCATTGCCCATGGTTACAGCAGCCATAGCAGCTGTCACCAGGAGTGGGGGTGCTGGAGCCCAGGGGACCTCGCGGAGGTTCAGAGGCTTCTCCCCTTCAGACCAAGTGGCTGCCGAGTCAGACGGAGGCCAGGAAACAGGTCCCGGGGAACTGACGGAGACTGTGGCAGTTTCTTCTTCGCTGACCACGTCTCGTCAGGAGTGTCAGGCGGCGTCAGGGGCTGACGACCGCCTGGAAGCTCTCCAAGAGCAGATGGCACAGCTTTCCTCGGACTCTGACCACGAGCAGGTGGTCCGGAACCAAGGACGGCTGTACCAGGTAACGGTCCAGCAGGGGTCACCGGAGGTGTGGCCCAAGGACTGACCGGTAGTTGTACCCACTGGCTGCCAGGAGGATGGGGATGCGGTCCCCATAACCTGTCAGGGCAGTGGGGAAGGTCTACACGGAGGCCAGGAGACAGGTCCCGTGGAACTGACGGAGGACGTGGCAGTTGCTTCTACTCTGCCCACGTCTCGTCAGGGGTGTCAGGTAGCGTCAAGAGTTGACGTCAGCCTGAAAGCGCTCAAGGAGCGGGTGGCACGGCCTCCCTTGGACTCAGGCCTCAAGCAGGTGGTCTGGGACCAAGGACGGCTGTGCAAGGTAACGGTCCAGCTGGAGTCACCGGAGGTGTGGCCCAGGGACCAACATGCAGTTGTGCTCACTGACTGTCACGGAGATGGGGAGGCGATCCCCATACCGTGTTGGGGCAGTGGGGCAGGTGTTCCTACAGCCAGTCAAGGGGATGGGCGGCTCAAGCCCATAACCTGTCTGGAGGATAGAAGAATGGTACCCCCAACCGGTCAGGACTATGGGAGAGTTGTACCCATACCCTGTCCGGGTGCCATAGGGGTACCCCCTGTCTGTCAGAGTGATGGGACCTCAGTGCCCAACACCTGTCAGAAGGGCGGGGACGCGTTTCCCGTGACCTGTCAAGATGAGAGGCAGGGGCTGACCCTAACTTGTCAGGATGATGGGAAAGCTGTATCCCCGGCCTGTCAGGATGATGGGAAAGCTGTATCCCCGGCCTGTCATGATGATGGGAAAGCTGTATCCCCGGCCTGTCAGGATGATGGGAAAGCTGTATCCCCGGCCTGTCAGGATGATGGGAAAGCTGTATCCCTGGCCTGTCAGCAGGACAGGAAAGAGTTGTTACAGGCCAGTAGGGCCGATGGGACGGTGATGTTATTCCCTGGGGAGACAGCTGTCCAAGGCGCTGTCGTCCCTGGACTGAGGAGCGAGAATGCAGGTCGTACACTGCTCTCTGGGCCCTCACTCTGTCGAGGGATAACTGAACCCATGTCTGACCCAGAACAGGTCCCAGAGGGTCCCTGTGGGAGTGAGGCATGTGCACCGCTTCTGGCTATGCCTAGCCAGGGGTTTGAGACTGCACTACCAGCGAGTGCCAGTCCTGAGGTGCCGAGCCGCCTCGCGGAGACGACTGTCTCCACCACCAAAGAGAGGGTACTGTGGGATCCAGGGAGGGAGGCGGCCTGCTCCACGATGGAAAAGGGAGTTTCCGGCAATTGTGTGGGCCCTGCAGCGTCTGCAGCCACACTTGTGCGGACGCCACTCCATCGTGGGGACGGACCACAACCCCCTCAGCGGTTACACACGGTCCCCGTGACGAATGGAAGGTTGTTACATGGGAGCCTTGGGCTCCAGGAACACAACTTCACCATTCGCCACAAGAGTGACCAGGACCACGGTAACGCTGTCGGGCTACACTGCGAAGGGGAGGTAGCGGACGGGCGCACGGGGAGACACAGGAATGTGCCGTCCCCTAGCGCCGTCTAAGAGGGGGAGGTGTGATGAATATTGTTTCATATTCCCCATATTCCATCCAGAAAGCAATTTGAAGGCACATCTAACTCATAAAGAGGTAAGCCCCCACCCTTCTGACAGGCAGAAATCATTCATCTGACAAATGGCAGAGTAATTAGCACCTAGCTACAAGCCAACTGGCAACACAAAGACACTCTCCCTTAACTTTGATGTGGTAATCAGGTAGATGTATGGGGCTTCCTCTGGACTGGGGTTATGCCAAAAGGTGACACGTTCAATATAAGTCTCTTCCTTCCCAGGCAGACTGGAAGGCACCGTGACTATAACATTAATATTTCATGAGCCGTGCGGTCTATGAACATGGCAAGCGTAGATCCATGATTGTGACGTCTAGGCGGTGACAAGCATGGTATTCACATGGATGTAGGATAACTGTAAGCCATCTAAACAGGATATTGGCTACTTGGCGGCTACCAGAGTAGGCATGTTTCCCATCCAGACGAAGATAAAATCATAACTAAAAATATGAAAGTATTATCTTCCGTCTGCGATGCTCGTGGACACGGCTAGGGAACATTATGGAATCTGGGTGTCCATATCTCCCCTCAGAGGGGTGGGAATTGTGAGACAGCCCAGAGGTGTGAGATGGGTGGAGACAGGGGCAACCCATAGTGTATAAAAATCATCTGCCCCATCTCCACCTGGTATTTCTTCTGAATGGGCATTATTCCACCAAGGCCAGAGATTACCCAAGGAACAGATTGGCATCACGCCGCCCTTGTGGCGCCATCAGCACTAAGGTAACTGCTCACATGTGTGTGTAATTCTGTGTATTCCATTCCTCCTTTTATTGGCATATCTGACTGTAATATTTGTAACATCTGAATAATAACTGTAAATATTAATATCTAGTGTACCATTAGGGTGATTAAATATATAAATTTAATCTTGAGTTGCTCTTTTTATCTTGATCACGATTCCCCACGTCCGTGTGCTCATATAACGCTACCTGGGTTGGTTTCTGACCCAATATAAGCCCGACCACGGACCGGACTTATATTAAACCAGAAGCTGGTGGCAGCATTTGTGCTTGGGGTTATTCAGGGCCTCTGGCAGTGACGGGGTGGAGGAGATTATATGTGCTTCTAGCTGCGGGCTAGAAGACATATACCACACTCACTGAGAGGTGCCTTAATAAACCAGCACAGGCAAGGCAGCTGCGGCCCTTCTTTATCCTCAGGCAGTTCTCTGACTGACCTGGGTTTAACAGGAGGCGCTGTGGAGCTGCCAGGTTCAGGTCACGATTCACCACAGTCATTATTTCTACTGTGTGTGTACAAATTTGTTTGCACTGCCATGAGACTTAACAATCCGTTCAGAGTAAAAAACTTTGAAAAAGTTTATTTCTGTGAGGTTTGCTGCATCAAATTGGATTCCTAAATGGGGAATAAAATCAGAAATCTGTGGTGCAAAATCTTCGAGATGGAGGTCCATATGCGGTTACTAGTGCTGGGTTGGGCTCACTAGCACTAGTGCACGATTGGGGTTACTAATGCTGGGTTGGGGGTCACTAGCATTAGTGATGGATTGTGGGTCATTTACTCTGATCTCTGGATTTTTTTGTGTCCTCGGTAGGGATGAGCAAGTACCTTAATATTCTTGCTCACTATACTCGCAACGAGTAGGTAGTGGTACTCGCTACTTGTTGCGAATATAGTGAGTACAAATACTTTCACAGTGTATCTACAGATACACTGCGAAAGTAGCCTAAAAGTGAGTAAAAGTTGTTAAAAAACAATAAACTTACATACTCACCTGTCCAACGCCTGCACCGGGACCGGCAGAGAAGATATCCCATCGCTGGACAAGGACCTTTCACTACCAGCCAATCAGATGGCCGGTAGCGATCTGGCCAATCAGATGGCGCCACGTCACAACTACGTCATCGCTAGCGGCCACCGGATTGGTCAGTTTGCAAGGTCCTGATAGTACATCTAGGACCTTGCAAATTGGCCAATCAGGTAGCCGCTAGTGATCATGTGGTTGTGACGTGGTGCCATCTTATTGGCCAGATCGCTACCAGCCATCTGATTGGCTGGTAGTGAAAG
This sequence comes from Allobates femoralis, assembly GCA_033576535.1. Lineage (NCBI taxonomy): Eukaryota > Metazoa > Chordata > Amphibia > Anura > Aromobatidae > Allobates > Allobates femoralis. The sequence continues at coordinate 257,673,374 of JARQOC010000002.1, read as the reverse complement.
GTCCTTGTCCAGCGATCGCAGGCGTCGGAAGGTGAGTATGTAAGTTTATTATTTTTTAACAACTTTTAATTACTTTTAGGCTACTTTCACAGTGTATCTATAGATACACTGCAAAAGTATTAGGATTACTCGCTACTCCCAAGTACACATAAGTACTCGTAGAGTAGCGAGTAGCCCGAATACCGCTACTATTCGGCGAATAACGAATAGTGGCGAGTATACTTGCTCATCCCTAGTCCTCGGCGTCTCCATGGTGGTTCTGTGGTGCCCTGCAACGAGTGCATCACAGGAAGGTATTGCATCCCTGACAGAAGATGTAATATTTTCCGTCTCAGTGATGACATGGTTAAACCCAGAGCTCCATACACCACATGCACCACTTAGAGGTAGAGGGCCAATCATGTCCTGGTGGGAGGAGTGAAAGGTGTAGTATGGGAAGAAGTTAGGAACGGAGGAGTAGTCGTCGGGAGGAGAAGGAGAAGGAGCAGGTTCTGCACAGTGCCGTGCAGCCTGGTACCGAACTTTACCGGCAGGGCACCATCAAGGGGTGACCCAGACCGGGACACGGTCAACTCTGAGCGGGTTAAGCATACCCGGCCCAACCTCACCGGACCACCGGTTCCGAAGCAAGCAGACGTCTATCGCTGTTTAGCAAACCGGAGTGAAGGAACCGCTTCTTAGGAGCACCTCACTAAAGCCGCAACCTAGCCGTCTTTGCCAGCAAGATACCCACCTCAGGGAAACAGGCTCCAGAAGCCGGGATTCGAGCCGGTAGGGAAACCTTCAGAAGTCTTCCCCGTACCTCGAACTGGCACCCTAAGGTGAAAACGGCAACCAGACTAGAAAGGTTAGATAAAGCAGGAACACCGTGGAGCTCTGGAATAAGACCAGTCACCGCTGGGACCACCTGGTCCGGTACCTATAGACTGTACACCGTGTGCCACACCAACCGTTACAGTAAAGACCCGTTACAGAGGAATCTGGTGTCCGTGCTTTTTCTTCAGAACTGTCATTTTCCTTGCTCATCAAAACAGCAGAGCTGCCGTATTCCATCTTCTGCAGCTCCCGGCCCCGGGGACTCCTGCACATCCTGTGGGGAGCATCCCATCTAGCTGTCGCACATCCCCCGGAGGTCCAAGCAGCGCCGGTGCATTCACCGGTCTCCCACAGGTGGCGTCGCGACAATCAAGAAACATCCCCATCCTTTAATCCCCTTTGATCTGACCACCGGGCCCCACAGCCTCAGGCGCGGAACCATGACAAGTGCTGCATCGCCTGAGACGTGAGCATCTGGCTGCTAAGGTAAACAAAGGGTTTCTATGGGGCAGCGTTCTCTGGCAGCACATAGCGTTAACATTATGCGCTGCAGGGAAAATTTCTAAGTTTTTAGCGCTTGCGTCAGCTGTAAGGGCTGACGCAAGTGTGACCCTAGCCTATGTGGATTGGATCTTGCAAGTATCCCCACATATTAAAAAGACACATGGGATTTTTTAAGGGCTAGAAACTAATTTTGGTGGGTCTGCAAGGGTCGATTTTCAGGACATTTGTTGTTGAACTGAGAGCCTGTGGTAATACGCAGCACAGACTTCTTGTCGCAGCTTGAGGATAGGGTCACATTTGGGATGTTGCATCTGTTTGAGGGATGCATTAAAGGATGCTTTTTTTCCCTTGCCATTCCCATGACATGTCTGTTTACTTTTAATGCACGCGTTAATGTATGCGTTTACGCATGGTACACATATGTACCATGCATTAATGCATGCGTTTCCCATAGACTCCCATGTTAAAAAAACGCATGCATTTTCCATAACAGGCCCAAAAACACTGCAAGCCATGTTTTTATGTGCGCTACGAAAAATGCATAGCGCCAAACTCATTGCACTTTTGCACTGCGTTTTTTGCCAAGGAGTCTATGGGTGCGTTAACACATGTGTTTTTTCACATGTGCACATGAAAGTAACGCATGCTTTTAGCGGATGCATGGCATGAATCAGACCCTAGCCTTACACATACTTGAATATGGGCATTGCCACGCTCAGGCCTTTACCTGAGCTTTTTACCAGTGGCCATCACTGAGGTAATTATGGCCACAGACCTCATCAGATTGCAGCCTTATACGTTTTGGAACATGCCACAGAGTTCTGATTAAAGCCTGGTTGGATTTCATAGTTGCAGAATTGGACAATGGCATGATCTAGAATGCATCTTAAATGTGAAAAATGTGCGTGCGCAAAGCCACGGGTGAGTCAACTGAATGTCATTATTCGGAGCTCATACAACTTGTTATAAGATTTAAATAGGAGGTGATAGCAAAAGATCTTTATCATCATATATAGCCTAAGCAAATACTAAAATGTCAGTTGCTGGCAAAAGAACATTCCTTGGTGGTGCAGGCGCCTTAATGAGACTGCTGCTGGCAAAAGCACACAAAGAGCTTTTATTTTTAAATTCCCTGGATTACAGCGAGGTGTGGGAAATATTTTGGACATAGCATACATTTTTAGGTCCCCATCTGATGCAGGTTTATTAGTTCCACTGTAGTGGGAGCTCTTGCTCCTGCACTGAACATGTGTGGGACATTGAAGCTCATGGGCCCCGATGCAAAATCTCCAATGGGACCCCCAATTATTGCAAATCTCTAATAGCATTAGTCTTTCTCTATAGGCCAAAGAAACTTTTTAGGCCCCCTATGCTCATGGGTCCGGGTGCATTTACAACCCCTGCACAATTGTATTTATGCCCCTGATCACCCGCCTCTTAGCTACCCCCTAATATTTTTTTTCTTTCTGAGCATGCCGCCGGCTGGGGTCGCTGCAGTTAGCACACCAGGCACTGCCTGTGTTAGGGTGCTTTCACACCACGATTTTTGTATTTCCGATGCTGTCCGAAAAAAATCGGACAGCATCGGACCGATTTTCGGATCCTATGGATCCCTATGGGGATCGGACCGAATCGGATGTGCACTAAATGCCATCCGATTTGGTCCGATCCGATTCTGCCCGATTTTGGCCGATTTTTTTCAGGAGAAAAAAATCGTTGCCTGCAACGATTTTTTCATCCGATTACAAAATCTGACAGAGTCGGATCGGACCAAATCGGATGGCATTTAGTGCACATCCGATCTGACCCGATCCCTAACATGGGGCCCTATGGAGAAAGGTCCGAGGAAATATGTGATGTTTCCTCGGACCCCATTTTACTGTACTGAGCAAGCTCAGTACAGTAAAAATGCTCCTGGGAGCACAAGGGTTAAAAAGAAAAAAAAAAAAAGTTTATTCTCACCTCTCCCCGAGCCCCCGCCGTCTTCCGCCATCTTCCTCTAGGCTCCCGGTGGCTCCCGCAGGCTGCCGCAGGCTCCGGTGTCAGCAGAGGTGTACCTCTGCTGTTCAGGACCTGCGGTGATGTCACAGTCATGTGACCGCGGGTTCACCATGGTGAATGGTGAACCCGCGGTCACGTGACTGTGACATCACCGCAGGTCCTGTGTACAGCAGAGGTACACCTCTGCTGACACCGGCAGCCTGCGAGAGCCACCGGGAACCTAGAGGAAGATGGCGGAAGACGGCGGGGGCTCGGGGAGAGGTGAGAATAACTTTTTTTTTTTTTCTTTTTTTGCAGCCTCCGGCGCCGATTTTATGCCGGAATCGGGTGCCTATTTGGCACCCGATTCCAGGCATCAGAAGGGAGCCGATGCTGTCCGATTTATATCGGACAGCATCGGCTCCCTAAAAATCGTGGTGTGAACGCACCCTTAGACGACATTCAGATTTTTCATTGCACTTGTTTGCTAAACCTGACTTTGGATTCACCAGAGTCCATATCTTTTCCTGGAAGTGCCACAAATCTGCTGGTGAGTTTAACCCAGTGCATCCACAATTTGTTTCTTGTTTTTATATTTTATTCTTTATGCATGGTCCCATTATTTGTTTTTACTAAATGTTGGAACCGCTGATGTTATTAATATTATTTAAGCTGTACATTTTTAGGTGACACAACAAGCCACTGAAATCTGTGCAAACAATTTGTGCCTGTGTATATGAACCGTTTTTACAATACACCCACAGACCTGCTATACAAATTACTTACTACTGTAATTTTCAGCAATGTGTTTCGAAATTTTTATACGTATTGGATATATTTCTGATACCAACAAAAAGGCACTCAAATTACTACAATCAATTCAGGGCTTTGTATTTCTGTTAGGGTCACAGAGCGCTTATGTACAAATTCGCTATATCTAGAAATGCGTCAGTAATTTTTTTCGTGCATTAGATATATTAAAAGTGCAAAAGGAAGGAAGGGAAAAGTAGGCCCAAAACTGGTTGCAGAAGGTAGAACCAGTTTTAAAAGTGCAGTAACACAGCTGCTACACAATTTTAATGTTTTTCCCAATATGTACCGGTAAGTCAATTTTTTGGGCATATCGGAAATATACAGTGTTCTTTATTTGCACTGTTCCGAAATGCGTCTGAACGTATATGTTTTTATATGATTTTAATCTTTAAATAAAGGACATTGTTTTTACAATGATGAGTGGCACCGAATATTCATCTCTTCTTGTTGAAAAAGTGGACCCAGCTACTATACCGGGTGTGTGGGAATCAAAGGTGTGAATCCGTGAGCAGCTCATTAGGAAAATGAGGGTTGTCAGCGTGTTTTATTTCTAATAAAACATTTTTCTGTGTGTATGTATATTAACTATTCACTTACTGTAGTGGTAATGGGTGGGTATCATAGACGCCTGACATTACTGTCAATATTCAGCTGTCATTAACCCCTTCTATCACCCTGATTCCATCACACCAGAGCATTGGGAGAGCAGCATAAAGCACCAGGATTTGGCGATTCTAATTAATATGCCAAATTCTGGGTGGCTGTGCTCTGCTTTTCCTACTCTGTTGGTGGAATAAATATGTGCCTCCCCAGGGTTAGAATACCAACCCCCAGCCATGCACTTTATCTTGGATTAGTATCAATGTCACCAGTTTTTTAAAGTATTTATTCAATTAAAAAAACTAGTATCAGGTCTAAGTATTTGATACTCAGCTAATAGAAAGTGCATAACTGGGGGCTGCAACTTTCCACTTTATCTGTGCTAAGAATGAAAATAAGGGGGACCCCTACACACTTTTTACCCATTATTTATTTATTTTATACACATATGATGAAGGTTGGTTGCCATATACTAATATATATGGCAGCCAAGCATAGACACTGGTACATTTTGTGGGGGCACAGTGAGTGCAACAGCCAATCACAGATCCTGTCACAGATGCACGGAGCGGGCCCAGAAGCAAGCAGCGGGAGACTGGAAGATTGATTTATCTATCCTTTCATCTAAAAGAGAAAATATACACAAAACTGGAAGAAATTCCCCTTACATTTTTATTTTTAAAATGTGCGCACTTTATTTATATATATGTATGGACACAATATGCCGTTGCTGTTTACACTTATTTTAATTATATTATTGTCACTGTACGTAATTATGTTTATTGATTCTCAATGTTATTGTCTGTATGAGATTCAATAGCTAGCACACGATAGGTGTGGGGATATGGTGCTAGTGAAGGAGGCTTGTAACTCCCATACAAATATCTATTAGAATCACTGCACACATACACTTAAGGAGTTTTTTGCTTGTTAGTGAAATTTATTGAAACAAGTGCTCTTATAGTGATTGCGACAGAATGACGTTTCGGTCATTTAAGACCTTGATCACATACCGTAAGTTGCCTTGAGCTATGTTGTGGTTCATGAAGGATGTGGTCCTTATGGTCAGTATAGGAACAGCGGTTATGCCCTTAGTGGTTCTGAACTGAGGGCTGTCCTGTACAAGGTAATGGTCACTTATGCCTTTAGGTTAGCCAGGGTCAGAGCGGTCGCTCTATGTGGGGTGGTGGCACGGCGGTGGAATGTGTTCACACTCACTCGTAGCAAGGAGGAGTGAGTGTCAACACACTCCACTGCCGTGCCACCACCCCACATAGAGCGACCGCTTTGACCCTGGCTAACCTAAAGGCATAAGTGACCATTACCTTGTACAGGACAGCCCTCAGTTCAGAACTACTAAGGGCATAACCGCTGTTCCTATACTGACCATAAGGACCACATCCTTCATGAACCACAACTTAGCTCAAGGCGACTTATGTGATCAAGGTCTTGAATGACCGAAACGTCATTCTGTCGCAATCACTATAAGAGCACTTGTTTCAATAAATTTCACTAACAAGCAAAAAACTCCTTAAGTGTATGTGTGCAGTGATTCTAATAGACAATGTTATTGTCTGTCTTTATATGATCATGTTCAATATCACATTGTTCTTGATTAGGGCTGATCAGGCCGAAACATCGCTCTTTAGGAGCTAATAAAGTCCACATTTTGTTGCATTTTTTTCAGTGCTGCCTATTTTCTCTGTTATCCTTTCATAATCTATCCTATCCATCTATATGTCTATGCTAACTTTTTACAGTATAGAAAAGACCATGTTAAAAACACATGTCATACGCATGACTTACACATAACAAATGAATGCTACATGAGGAAAAACACATACACATGGCATACTGGTGTCATACGGATGTCATAGGAATGAAAAAATGGCATGACATTTACCTAATGCTTGGCAACTTTTCTCGCAAGATACGTGTTTCTGAGCATACCTCAATGAGCAGTTACATTATCGCTACTCTGCTTTCTCTCTCCCTGCTCAAAAAACTCTCACTACACTATATTCAGCCAGCAGAGTTATTTTTTAGCCTCAATGTAGCTATTAAAAGAGCTGTTTGTCTAATTTTCAGGTTCTGGATCACTACTCTGCTTTCTCTCTCCCTGCTCCAAAAACTCTCCGTTCAGTATACTCAGGTAGCAAAGATCTATCGTTGCCTCGATGTAGCTCTCATTGTACCGTTACACGCTTCAAGGTCGTTAAGATATCACCTATGATCTCATGGGCGCGTGGTCGTTAGGACATCTTTTTGACATCGTTGGTGAGATGTCACACATCTACAAATCATGGATGATGCACCAACGATGTAGCGAGCAGCTATCATTCGCACAACCCAGCGAACGATCCTTGTTCACTGTTGTGAATTGGCGATGTCGTTAACGACATCGTTATCGCAGTGTCACACACAATGATGCAGCAGATTGGCTGATCGAGGATCATTTGATTTGAAAACATGTTCTCAAATCTGCGATCAACGATCCAAAGATTTATTGTAGTTGTATCTCGGTGTAACACACACGACGTCCTAACGGTGTTGTTTGAACAACTCCAAACCTGTGACGTTTGAGCAATATCGTTCACGATCCTGTACCGTGTAACTGGGGCTTTAGGATGTGTGCTCATGGTCAGGAATTGCAGCATTTTGGATGTAGCGTATTGCCATTGCATCCAAAACACTGCATTGTACATTACCAGCATAGTGGATAGGATTTCAAGAAAGACCATGCTTGCTGTCCTTCTCCCCACCGCAGCGTGTTTTCACCTGCTGTCCGAGTTTCTGGGCTTCCGCATCTACACAGCATGTTAATTTCATGGGGTGGAGTCAGAAGAGATAATCATTGGGTACACGCTGGGAAAGGCCACCCCAGATATCATGAGTACAGGGTGGCTACGGTCTCCCTGTATTCACCTGTGGTTTCCCACAGGTCCGGAGGCACTGCATCCAACACATAGTGCCTTCCGAATTGTGTGCACACAGCTTTAAATGGGCTGCTGTTGTATTTATGTCACAAAAACACTTTCCCTAGATGCTGCTCACTCTATCCTTACATTCACACTATGCTGGTTCTAGATCGACTGTACGCAAGATGGACGCGGCAGTGTTTATAGCCCCTATGATGCTGGGAGGCTAGCCAATCACAATAATGCCACAAGATTGTCTACAGGATTATTGTGATTGGCAAGTAATCCCAGAATGTTTAGTGGCTAAATATAAGGCACCAAACCTGCTGGGTGGGACACTCAAATTTCACGATGCGAGAACACATCGAGTACGGAGTAGCCCGAATGTGTCACTATTTGTGAAAGTATCGAAGAGTGACGAGTAGATTCGCTCAACACCAATAATAATTCTATTGGGTTTGAAGAAGAAACCATAGGGTACCCTAGTGATATGTTGAATGAAGATTTGGCAAAAGCTCAATCTAAATCTCAGAATATATTTTATACACATTAAAAAGGACATGCAGTGTAAAGATAAGATTCACTTTCAACTTTAAATATGTCCCCATGGATTCAGTGATTAGATCAACAATAAATGAAAACTCTGCTCCTGATCGACAGGGACTGGGATTTGTGAGAAATAGCTTTGCGCAAACCACTGATCACTTATAAAAGATGAAATAATTTTAAAGACCTATTAGTTCTCAATAGAGCCCTATCAAATACAGATACCATAATGGTCCCATAAGGAATTTTTTATGTAAAAATTGTTCCTTATGTAAATTTCATATCTCATAAAACCCCATATGGATTGGTCCCTTAAGGTACCGTTACACACAGAGATATCTGTGCAGATGTGGCGCCCTGCAACGAGTGCGTCACAGGAGGGTATTGCAGCCAAGACAGCAGCAGCAATATTCTCTGACTAAGCAATGACACAGTTAAAACTCAGAGCTCCATACCCTACATGCACATCAGCATAGAGGGCCAATAAGGTCCTGGTGGGCGGAGTGTAGAGGTAGAGTGTAGAGGAGAACTTGAAAGGCAACGTAGGAGAGGGGAGCAAAAAGAACAAGCTCTGCAAATCAGGAGAGGGGGCCTGCACAGTCCCGTGCAGCCCCCTGGCCATCACCCCGGTTGGGCGCCATTACTACGGTGCCTCAACAACCGGACCCTGGGCGAATGCATACGGGTCAAAATATACCCGTGCCCATTTACAACCGGATTACTGGTTCCGAAGCTGGGAGTCGTTTATCACTGCCATGCAAACCAGGAGTGGAGGGACCACTTTACAGGACCACCCCTCCACCGCCGCACACACAGAGTCGTCTAGCCTGCGGAGTACCCACTAAAAGGACCCAAGGCTCCCCACAAATCCGGCCAGAATTCCCCGGAGGGAAATTGAAGCAGCCTCCTTGTACCTGATCTGGCACCTCAGGGCGACAACAGCAGCACAAACTAGTTAGAATGGAGGAACACCGCAGAGCTCTGAGAAACACTGGTCATTGCTGAGTCCACCTGGTCCGTTACCCGAGAACTGTATGCCATGTATCACCGGCTGGTTACAGTAAAGTACCCGTTACAGAGACTTTCAGTGTCCGTGCCTTTTTCAGAACTGTCCATCTCTGCAAGTGGAAGGTAACCGCAGCTGCCTCACAACATCTTGTGCAGCTCCAGGCCCCGGGGATTCCCGCTCATCCTGTGGGGAGCGTTGCATCTTTCTGCATCCCATCCTCCGGAGGCCCAAGTAGCGCCGGTGGACATCACTCACAGGTGGCGTCACGAATTAAACAACCTTTAAATCTGTTCAGCCAATATTCCTTTAAATCTGCACCACCGGGCCCCACTTCGGCAGGCGCGGTTCTGTGACAGGAGGAAGAATAAAAAGCCTGCCCCGTGAAGTTCCGGCCCCCGGCTTGGTGTCAGACACAGACATCATGGACACATTGTTCCATTTTGTGGCCGTGTACAAATGGAACAATGTGTCCATGATTTCACTGCAACCAGTGAGTTGCAAGCAATGTCTGCACAGATATCTCTGAGTGTAACTGTACCTCCACATTGTGCCCAACATTTATATCATGCAGGAGATCATAGGTATCATTTGTAGTCTATTATTTTTTTGTCCATGTGGTTTCTACTACATAGGAAAAATTATTATTGTGCTGTTACACGCTAGGATATCGTTAACAATATCCCATTCGGCAATGCACCAGTTAAATAGGAGAGCAAGGATTGAACGATTTTTTAAAGTGGCAGGAATAGGAGATTTTTGAACGACATCGTTCATAAAGGTGTCACACTGAACGATGTTGCTTCTTCAAACAGCGTTAATTGGACGATGAACGATAGATTTGAGGTCAGGATTAGTGATGGGCGAATCCTAAATTACTCGGAATCGCTTGACTCTAGCGAGTCCGAGCACAGGACTCGCTACTCGTTGCGAGTCTAGCGAGTCCAATGTTAATGAATGGGGAAGCGAGTAATAGCGAGTAGTGTGAGATTTACAAATCGCAGATGTGTCTCGGAAGCTTCAGCCTGAAGCAATCCTAGTTTTGTCATTTATTTGCAAAAAAATCCTCTTCCGTCCGACGCAGTCCAAAACGCGATGTCCTCTCTGCTACATCCCCTGTGCATAGATAGATGTCTATGCACACGGAATGAGCAGACTGAGAACAATCTCAGCACTGCTACATCATGTCTGTGAGCAGGCGGGCTCTAGGACCCTGGAGCTGGCAGCCTGCACACAGAGAAGACAGCTGGACTCGGCTCGCAATGAAACAGCAGTTACTTTGCGAGTTTCCCTGCTATCACTGGCACAGTAGCCGAGTCTAATGCAAACAATGGCAATCCTAGTTTTGTCAGCGTTTCTGACAAAACTAGGATTGATATTGATTTGCATTGGACTCGTGCGAGTAATCACTGGGAAACTCGCAGAGTACCGAGTCCTGCGAGTCCCTTACTACTCGCCGAGTAACGAGTCCTAGCGAGTAGATTCGCCCATCCCTAGTCAGGATCTCATTTTTTGGATGAACGTTCCAACGATTTATCCATCCTGCATCGTTCGTTTACACGCAAGGACGCACAAACAATATCGTTAGAACGGTCACAAATCCGTGACATTTCAACGATATCCTTAACGATATCCTAGCATGTGAAGCGGACTTTAGACCCCTTTTAGTTAGGTTTCAGGAGCATTTTAGCTTAATTAGCACAGGAAACGTTACCACAAGATTAATTAAACATATGTAAGGCTGGCTTCACACTGCAGTTTTTCACTGATCAGTGTCCATCAGTGTTTGGGTGCCAAAACCAGGAGAGGAACCAGGAAAGGAACTTGCAGAGAAAAACCATAGTTGAAAGATTGACACCTGTTCTGACTTTTGGAGACACTCCTGGTTTTGGCACACAATCACTGATGGACACTGTTCAGTGAAAAAACTGCAGTGTGAAGCCAGCCTAAGAGATCCATCAATCTGAACCTAAAATGCTACAATTCATAGGTCTGGATAGAGTAAGGCTATGTGCGCACTTTTGTTATGGCTAGAGTCACATCAACTTTTTTTTTTTTTAAAACCTGACCCGGTTTTGAGCTTTCAAAAAGCTCAAAACCGGATCAATAAACGCTCCTCATTGGAGCCAATGTTTAAAACTGGATTGCTTCACAAGCAATCCGGTTTCCGTCTCCGGCTCTGCAGCCTGCGTGAAAAATCATGAAGGCTGCAGTTTTCAGAGAGGTTTTAGCATCCGCAATGCGGGAACCGGATTGCTCAGGATGTGTAATTCTGAGCAATATGGTTCATGCATATACTTTGCTTATCCCGGCTGCTGCCGGGTTATGCAAAGTGCTCTGTGTTCTGTAAAAGTAAAAAATTAATAAATAAATGTTTGATTAATGTCTTCAGGGGGGGCCCAGTCCCCCTAGAGACCTTACACCCACTCAGGTGGGCTTATACAGCTATAATCTGTTCTTTCCAAAAGCGCCGGGCTCCTCAGAGCGGAGCGCATGACCCCACAAACTGCCCCCCTCGTATCTATATGCCTGTCCCTGCACCCCTCTTATGATTTGTAGCCATCCCTTTAGTAGATCCTAACGATTGTGTAAAGTATAGAATACAGGTTATAATCACCTCCTCCTCATCTGTGAGTTCTCTGTGTCAGTTAAAATGTCCAAAGGCGGGGCTGTCTGCTGCTCCCTCCGTCCGCTTATTAATTATGCACGCCCCCTCTGGGCTTGCTTCAGTGCTGAGAGCCTGGCCGCGTCACGAAAAGGGTGGGGCTACCGGTATGACACATTTTTAGCCCCGCCCCTTTCATGACGCAGCCAGGCTCTCAGCACTGAAGCAAGCCCAGAGGGGGCGTGCATAATTAATAAGCGGGCGGAGGGAGCAGCAGACAGCCCCGCCTTTGGACATTTTAGCTGACACAGAGAACTCACAGATGAGGAGGAGGTGATTATAACCTGTATTCTATACTTTACAAAATCGTTAGGATCTGCTAAAGGGATGGCTATAAATCATAAGAGGGGGTGCAGAGACAGGTATATAGACACGGGGGGCGCAGTTTGTGGGGTCATGCGCGCCGCTCTGAGGAGCCCGACGCTTTTGGAAAGAACAGATTATAGCTGTATAAGCCCACCTGAGTGGGTGTAAGGTCTCTAGGGGGACTGGGCCCCCCCTAGAGACATTAATCAAACATTTATTTATTAAATAAATACTTTTAATAAACACAGAACAGTTTGCTCATCCCTGTGGCAGCAGAGATTAGCAAACTATCCGGTAACCAGATTGCTCAGGATTACACAACCTGAGCAATCCAGTTACCGGATTGCGGCTTCAGCAATCCGGTTCCCGGATTACTGAAGGTATGATGACAATTGCGTTCACCGCATCCGGATCTGGATGCAGTGAACGCAATTCATGTTTTAAGTGGGACCCTAGCCTATTTTATTGCAGAAATTTCTGCACCATATCTGCATCTCCTGGCAGGAAATATGCACCAAAAACACAACGCATTTTTGACTAGTTTTTTATTAGTTTTTTGCATGCCTTTTTTCTATGTTTTTTTTAATGTATTTTGGGGTGAAAAAAAATCTTCAAAAATGCTGCAAGAATTGACATACTGCAAATTTATTATTACATCCTTTAGTTATTATTATTATTATACCCTTATGGCCCCATGGTTTCTCTTGCAACCATAAATATACGGTAGGTGTTTATTTTTCTTCACCAAATCTCCAAGGAAAAAAAATCAACATGTGCGCAAAACTTCAGAATTCTTATTGACTATGATGGAATAAGGACTTGCATGCAGTTTTGTGACAAAACTGCACATAAAAAATGCATCAAATGCATTGTGCACACAAAGCACAATCTCAATCTCATAGCACAAGGAGGTGATCACCACAAAATGCTGATAAGAAAGGAGTCCAATTGGTCTTACGATTGAATTCCAAGAACCGACAGGTTTTAATGATAAAAATGACTTGTCTGTGTTTTTATAATTTAGTAGAATTTTGTATTACTTTTGTTATATATGTACCGTAATATGTAATATGATGTCAATTTTGCTTGCTGGTTATTGTGACATTGAAAATGGACCTGCTTAAATACAAAGTAGTTTAACGTCATACCATGCCAGGATCCGTTGAAGATTGAGTACATGTGAAATTGCCATTGTCCTATACATTGCTTCCTAACTTGATAATTTACCATGGATTAATAAACAAGATTTTTTTTATTTTTATCTAATAAGTTTTTATTGAAGTTTAATCAAATAAACAAAATGCAGTAACCGCAAACCACAGGCGGAAAAGGATACAATAAAACATACAAGCATATGAACAGGAAGACAAAAACCAACAGACAGGGGGAAAACAAAGGGGAGGAGGGGGGAGGGAGGAAAGGGGGAGAGGATTAGGACGCAAGTCCCACTTGACTTTGACTCCAATTAAGCTCTAAATAGAACCATCAGCATATCTCCCACAACAGAGGAGGGGGGAATAAGAGATATAACCCTCAGTTCGAAGGCACAGGGGCTGCTAGCGGATGAGGTGCCCACAATTTCCAGCTCTCAAGCGAAGACCGTTTGCTTTTTAAGTCATGTGCTAAGTGATATTCATGCTGAAAAATATGATTGATCCTCTCTGCCAAGCCGTTCAAAGAGGGGGCCATATGGGACCTTCATCCTGCCACCACACACACCCTAGCAGCTACAAGTATATATGAAACTACGCCTTTCAGCTCCCAAGGCACCAGGTCTATCCCTATATTTAGGATATCCAAAGCTGGACTAAGGATTTCCCGAATGCCCGTCACTGAGTTCAGAAGGGTTTCCACCAGAGAAGGGAACAATGTGGGGACAAAACCACCACATGTGGGCCAAGGTCCCTTTACATTCACACTGCCTCCAATAAACAAGAGTTTTATAGATGCTGAGTGCAGCCAGATTTTCTCTATTTTTTTCTATTTCATTGAACTATTCAAGACTGTATGATAATTACCAACACATTATCCTTTTGGTCGGCATGTTAGCTCCAAACTATTCTGAAACTTCAGGAAGTGCAGGATTGTGCCGGATTTTTCCTTTTAACCACCGGTTATTTCTATTAACCACTCTTCTCCCTGCATTAATCCCTTCCTCCTGGACCATTTATCATACACCTCACCTATATTCCTATTTTTATAACCCCTGTATTAACCCCCTCTATAGCAAATCCTAACTCATAAACCCCTTGAATCTACAGTGCTAGTAAGACTCTGTTCTATATAAGGATAGTGAGTGTTAGGTGGGGTTGCTGTTATAATTGTGTGTGTGTGGTTAATTAACATGAGTGGTGTATTATTAGATAATTGTGGGTTGATTGTGTATTAATAGTTTTGTAATATTATTGTGTGCTATTGTCTCTATATATAATTGCCTTAAATTATCCCCACTTCCATCTGTACGTCTCCGAATTCCACAATGCACTGCGCCGCCCCGGAAGCCGCACCATATTAGCACACCTAAGTGATGAGTGTGGAAATATGGTGAAAGCTAGCGGTGGCACAGGCAACAGAAGCCGACACTGCACACGCCACTCAGACTTATGCCCGCCTCCCACTGCACCTCTTCCACCGCCCGCAGACCCCTGCATGCCTCCCACCACCCCACCGATAATATGCAACTTACCAACGGGACAGGACCTCTGATAATGTCAGGTGATTATTCACATGACTGTGACATCCCTGCAGGCCCTGAACTCTTCAATGCTTCCCAGCTATGACATGGAGCTGTCACAGCTGGGAAGAAGGGTAGGGAAGCAGACAGAGCACATGGGAGATCAAAGAGTGCAGGGGAAACATAGAAAGCACAGGGGTAACGTAGAGAGCGCACAGGGGAAAAGAGAGCACAAGGAGAGCATAGAGAGGGCAGGGGGAGCATAGAGAGCAAAATGAGTGATGAACAGAGCACAGGGGGAGCATAGAGAGCGCACGGGGGCAAAGACAGCACAAGGGGGAGCATAGAGAGAAAAAGGAGTGATGAAGAGAGCACAGGGGGAGCATAGAGAGCGCACGGGGCAAAGACAGCACAGGGGGGAGCATACAGAACGCAGGTGGAGCATTGAGAATGCACAAGGGGGGCAAAGAGAGCACAGGGGGAGCATAGATAGCACAGGAGGAGCATAGAGAGTGCACAGGGGGGCCAAAGAGAGCACAGGGGGAGCATAGAGAGCACATGGGGGCAAAGTGAGCACAGGGGAGCATACAGAGTGCAGGAGGAAGAGAGCACACAGGGGGGAGCATAGATAGACAAAGGGGAGCAAACAGTGCAGGGGGAACAAAGAGAGTGCAGAGGGAGCATAGAGAGCACAGGGGGAGCATACAGAGCACAGGGGGAGCAAAGAGAGCACATGTGGAACATAGATAGTGCAGGGGGGGCAAAGAGCGCAGGGGCAGTGAGAGTACAGGAGGAGGGGCAAAGACAGAGCAGGGGGGCCAAAAAGAGCACAGGGGAGCAAAGAGGGTTACCGCCCCCCTGGTGCTATAGCATCCGGCTTCCATGAAGTTATATAATAACTGTATACTTTTTGGGTATGTATAATAAATATTTTTTATTGTATGGTTTTGTCTAATTTAGTCATCATTAAAATATATATATATATATATATATATATATATATATATATATATATATATATATATATAAAGTAATTCTTAGTCAAACTTGGAGTTAATAATTAATAAAGGATTCCCTTTAATATTGCTGGGTACTGTCTCCTTTTACAATTTCTATGTGTTGGATTTTACCAAAAATTAAGGTCTCGTATTATTTTATCCATTTGAGAATGCTGGACTTCACTTTCTTCTTTGCAATAAATATGCAAATTACCTCTTTAGAGAGGAAGAGGACTTAAACTCTAGTGCCATCCATTGGAAGTGGCTCTTTCCAATACTAAAGTTCAAGTCTTTTTCTTTGAAGAGGCAATTTGCATAACTCATTTCCCAAAGGAATATTGCATGGCTCATGAGCCTCCTCACCAACACATGCAAGACATGCTCTACATAAGGACAAATGTTAACCCTTCAATCTTTTTCTTTAAAATAAAAAATTGTTAGGACTGTGAAACCATTCTTTATTCTGATGTGACAAACCCTTTAAATATTGGATAGAAAAACAGTTACAAAAGGCTATGTATCAGAATGACTCTATGTATCTAGATGAACTTGACATCTTTCCCTTTTAGACATCTGCTTGATTGACTTCTGTTTCTGCTTCATTTTCTTTAATATATAACTTTGAAGTATTCTTTTCCTGTTTTACTCCACTCTGGTTCCTTCTGTTTTTACTGTTCTTGCTGATCATATAGTACTAAGGAATGCTTGGCAGACGGCTGTAGGAAATCTGACTTTTATTAACACAATACAGAACCCAGGGAGCCTAAGAGACCTGTGCACTGGCCCTGGAATTTGGACAAATAGAAGCAGAGGACATATAGTTATGAGCTACATGCAGGTGCGTCTCTAATATATGAACAAAACCATCTTTAAAATAAATGACTGCCCTATATGAAGGCACACGTTTATTAATAACACTGGTATACAGTGATTTTTGCGCCAATGATGTCTGCATGATTTTATATTAAGTTTATGGTGCTGATCAAGAATATGACCAGGTTTGTCAGATTGATTCAAGTTTCTGTGTTATTCAGTAGTTAATTAATGCAACAAGATTGAAAAGCATTTAGAATTGCAAATATATTATTTTTGTTACAACTATTAAGTAAACAGTCTAAAATAATATAAAAAAAATGTAAAATATTTAAAGGTGGCAGGAAAAGGTTTTGTATAATTTGATGAATTAATCTACTATATAATCGTCTAATGTTCTCTGTCTGTCACGGAAATTGCGCGCCAGCGCTCATTGAGCGCCTCGTGTGCAAAGAGTCGCGCGCATTCAAATTAGACGATTATATAGTAGGTGTAACCAGGCTACATGGCTACATGTACGGGTGCGGCGACCCCGGGCACCGGAACCCGCCATCCCCACCTCGCCTCCCCCTCACCTCCCCCCTTGCCTCCCGCTGTTCTCACCCGTCACCCGTCTTCTCCCTCTGTACAGAGGTCATGTGACAGGGCAGGCTGATGTGACATTACACAGCCCGCCCTGTCACATGACCTCTGTACACGGTAGCTGCATAAGACGCCGGGTGAGAACAGAGGAGGGCGAGTGGGATCCTGCCCCCGCCTCCATCCTGCCCCCCCACATCCATCCTGCCCCCCTTGCTCCATCCTGCCCCCTCACATCCATCCTGCCCCCCACATCCATCCTGCCCCCCCCAGCTCCATGCTGCCCCCTGCATTCATCCTGATCCCCCAGCTCCATCATACCCCCCCCCGGCCCCATCCTGCCCCCCAGCTCCATCCTGCCCCCTTGCTCCGTCCTGCCCTGGCACCATCCTGCCCCCCGCCATTCATCCTGCCCGCCTCCGCATCCATCCTGACCCCCGCATCCATCCTGCCCCACAGCTCCACTCTGCCCCACTCGCTCCATCCTGCCCCCCGCCTCCATCCTGCCCAGCTCGCTCCATCCTGCCCCGCTCGCTCCATTCTGCCCCGATTGCTCCATCCTGCTCCCCCCGGGACCATCCTGCCCCGCTCGCTCCACACTGCCCCCCCGCTCCATCCTTCCCTCCCCCTGGCTCCATCCTGCCCCGCTCTCTCCATCCTGCCCCCCGCCTCCATCCTTCCCTGCTCGCTCCATCCTGCCCCGCTTGCTCCATCCTGCCCTGCTCACTCCATCCTGCCCCACTCACTCCATCCTGCCCCCCTCGCCACCATCCTGCCCTGCTGGCTGTATCCTGTACCGATCGCTCCATCCTGCCCCCCGCCACCATCCGGCGCCCTGGCTCCATCCTGCCCCCATGGCTTCATGCGCTGCCGGATCCATCCCGCCCCCCCGCCTCCATCCTGCCCCCCTCCACTTCCATCCTGCTCCCCCGTGCTCCCCCGGCTCCATCTTGTCCCCCTACATCCAACCTGCCCCCCCTGACTCCATCCTGCCCCCTCCGAAATCCATCCTGCCCCCCCGCATCCATCTTGCTCCTCCGGCTCCATCCTGCCCTGCTCAGTATCCTGCCCACCGCCTCCATCCTGCCCCCCCGCCTCCATCCTGCCCCCCTGGCTCCATGCTGCCCCTATCGCTCCATGCTTTCCCGTTCACTCCATCCTGCTCCCTACCTCCAACCTGCCCCCCCGCCTCCATGCTGCTCCAACGGCTATGAAGATAGTGCATGTTTATGCCCATATGAACTCCAAAATTTGTAAAGATAGCAAGCACAATTTTTCATAATTGCGTTGTTGTATACAACGGAAAAAAATCTCTTCCAGGTCAAAGCTTCTGTGTCATTTATGCATGTGGTAAATTAAATTGTTCATGAGTTTTCAAATATGAGGACCATCAAAGACTTGAGCATTTAGTTTCTCCGTTCTCAGTCCAGGCAATCATCTACAAATGCATGCACCAACAAATTGCTTCATTAATCCTACATTAATATGAAGCAGCCGGAGAATGAGTTTCTTCTTGTCCAGCAGCGACTTGATGATAATATTTGCAGCATCAACAATCATTTCTCCCCTTGTAGACCATAAAGCTATTGCCTTGATAGGACCTAATATCTCAGAGGCACATGAAGTATGGATATTTTGTGTATCCAGAATGCTGTCCAAGCAACAAGTTCTCCATCTTCAGATCAACTTAAACCAACCACTGATGTTCATAACAGATTTTCTGTAATACGATTATTATATTTTCAGATTCTCCTTTAAGTTTTGTTAATCGAGCATTAGGAAAGATGCATAATGGTTACCATTGTACAAGAGAGCACATTACAAGTTTTAATGTAGCTGTCTTTAAAAATCACCAGTCTTCTGGTCAATATTCCATTAGTTCCATTTGTAAATTCCTGGGATATCAATGCAGTATATAAGTTATTTCTCTTGGTTGAAATATGGGAGAAGCCTCTCTTCTTTTATCTGATAAGGGTAATTTAACTTCCTTCTTTATAACATACAGTCTAAACAGGTGCTTGCAGAACATTGCATATGTTATAACAAATAAAGAGAATGTGAAAATGGCTGTTTCTATATTTGCCCGGTAGCCATATCATGGGATATCTCTTTACTAGGTCCATACACTAAGTCAATGCCTCTCTCTAGGTCTAAAAAATTATCCATTTCTATGGACGAATAGGAAACTGCTAAAGGAGAATAATATTGCCTAAGAGTAAAAGAGAAGGGGTGCACAGTCAGAAGTCATGACCCCATAACCTAAATACGAAAATCTGTCAAAACTTCCTAAAATGCAGTCTGAACAGGTGCTTACTGCACATTATGTATATTATGACACACAAAGAGACAGTTGCACTCTGAAACGCTACAGCATGAAAACCATAAATATAAAAAATATAGACATGCATTACTATTGAGGAGGTATTTGAAAAAATTGAATTACTTAGCATATAAGTGAAAATGACCATTTTTATATGCTAAGTATTTCAGTTTTTTCATATACCGTACTTCCTTAGCTTTAATGCATGTCCATGTTCTTATATTCATGGTTTGCATGTTTTAGCATTTCATAGTACAACAGTCACTTCATTTGTCATAATACAGTATGTACCTGTTCAGACTGCATGTTAAGGAGTGCTGTCAGCCTTTTTTATTTAGATGATAGGGTCAAACCTTCTGACTGTGCACCCTAGCCCATTAGCCTTAGGTGATTTTATTCTCTATTAGCAGGTTCCTATTTGCCCTTACAAATAGAACATTTATTAAATCCGGAGAGCCTTTAACTTAGTATAGGAACCCAGTAAAGACAAATGCCATGACATGGCTACTGGGATATAGAAATGGCTATTTTTATATGCTAACTATCTAATTATTTTCATATACTTCCTTCGCAGTAATGCATGTCTATATTCTTATAATCATGGTTTGCATGCTTTAGCATTTCAGAGTGCAACTGTCTCTTTATTTGTCATAATATACCGTATATACTCGTGTATAAGCCGACCCGTGTATAAGCCGACCCCCCTACTTTTGCCCCCAAAAACTGGGAAAACTTATTGACTCGCGTATAAGCCGAGGGTGGACTCCAGCACAGGTATACAACCCCCAGCAGTGAGGTATACAGCAGCCTCCCCAGTGGTAGTATACAGCAGCAGCCCCAGTGGTAGTATACAGCAGCCCCAGAGGTATATACAGCCCCATATGCAGCCCCAGAGGTATATGCAGCCCCAGAGGTATATGCAGCCCCATATGCAGCCCCAGAGGTATATGCAGCCCCATATGCAGCCCCAGAGGTATATGCAGCCCCATATGCAGCCCCAGAGGTATATGCAGCCCCATATGCAGCCCCAGAGGTATATGCAGCCCCATATGCAGCCCCAGAGGTATATGCAGCCCCATATGCAGCCCCATAGGTATATGCAGCCCCAGAGGTATATGCAGCCCCATATGCAGCCCCAGAGGTATATGCAGCCCCAGAGGTATATGCAGCCCAGAGTATCAGCCAGAGTATATGCAGCCCCAGCCCAGAGGTATATGCAGCCCCATATGCAGCCCCAGAGGTATATGCAGCCCCATATGCAGCCCCAGAGGTATATGCAGCCCCATATGCAGCCCCAGAGGTATATGGCAAGCCCCAGAGGTATATGCAGCCCCAGAGGTATATGCAGCCCCATATGCAGCCCCAGAGGTATATGCAGCCCCAGAGGTATATGCAGCCCCAGAGGTATATGCAGCCCCAGAGGTATATGCAGCCCCAGAGGTTAGCAGCCCCTATATGCAGCCCCATATGCATCCCCAGAGGTATATGCAGCCCCATATGCAGCCCCAGAGGTATATGCAGCCCCAGCATGCAGCCCAGAGGTATAAGCAGCCCCATATGCAGCCCCAGGGTTATATACAGCAGCAGCAGCCCCAGCCCAGGGCTGTATACAGCAGCAGCCCCAGCCAGGGCTGTATACAGCGCAGCCCCAGGGCTGTATACAGCCGCAGCCCCAGGGCTGTATACAGCCGCAGCCCCAGGGCTTTATACAGCAGCAGCCCCAGGGCTGTATACAGCCGCAGCCCCAGGGCTGTATACAGCCGCAGCCCCAGGGCTGTATACAGCCGCAGCCCGGAGGTATACAGGCCCCCCATCAAGTTCCAGGGCCCCCCCCCACTTGCGCGCCAGCCTGTAAGGTAAATTCATACTTACCGGTGTCCAGTCGCGCCGCCCGCAGCTGCCGACATGACGATTCCGGGCTCCATTCAGCGTCTTCCCGCGGCTTCCTGTAGTCGCGGGCAATGACGTCATTGCCCGCGACTACAGGAAGCCGCGGGAAGACGCTGAATGGAGCCCGGAATCGTCATGTCGGCAGCTGCGGGCGGCGCGACTGGACACCGGTAAGTATGAATTTACCTTACAGGCTGGCGCGCAAGTGGGGGGGGGCCCTGGAACTTGATGGGGGGCCTGTATACCTCCGGGGCTGCGGCTGTATTTTTTTTTTTTTTTTCATATTACCGTTAGGGATGAGCGAGTCCTAAATTACTCGGAATCGCTAGACCCGCACGAGTCCGAGCCCAGGACTCGGTACTCGTGGCGAGTCTAGCGAGTCCAATGTTAAAGAATAGGGAATATGGATTCGCGAGTCCCGAATAGATAATACAGGACTCGGAATCGCAGACTCGCTAGGATTCGGAGCATTGGACTCAGGGGCTGGCTGGAGCCTCTTCCCCTGGGTGGCAGGTCCAGGCAGCCTTGAGAACCGGGGGGGGGGGGGGGGGGGGGGTGCCGTCGGGTCCAGGCAGCCTTGAGAACCGGGGGGGGGGGGGTTGGTGCTGTCGGGTCCAGGCAGCCTTGAGAACCGGGGGGGAGGGGTGCTGTCGGGTCCAGGCAGCCTTGAGAACCGGGGGGGGGTGCTGTCGGGTCCAGGCAGCCTTGAGAACCGGGGGGGGGGGGGGGGGGTGCTGTTGGACCCGGCGGCCTTGAAAAGCGGGGGGGGGCTATCAAAGCTGACCTTACCTCCTCCAGCCGCGAAGCAGCCCGCCTGCCGCAAACCGACTCGCCGGATTTGGACTCGTTACTGAGCGAGTATTCGCTAAAAGACTCGCCGATTCCCGAGTCCAGCGAGTCCCTTAAGAATCGCCGAGTAACGAGTCCTAGCGAGTAGACTCGCTCATCCCTAATTACCGTATATACTCGCGTATAAGCCGAGGGGGGACTTTTCAGCCCAAATTTTGGGCTGAAAAACTCGGCTTATACGCGAGTATATACGGTATATAATGTTCAGTATGCAGCTGTTCAGACTGCATGTTAGGAAGTGCCATCAGCTTTGTTTATTCAGACTGTGCACCCTCCCCCCCATTATCCTTAGGTGATTGTATTCTGTATTAGCAGGCTCCTAGTTGCCCATACAAATGGAGGGTTTTTTCAACCTAGAGAGTGACTTTAACTTAGTGTAGGAACCCAGTAAAGAGGTATGCTGTTTGCATGCTTTAGCATTTCAGAGTTCAACTTCCTCTTTATTTCTCTTTAGAGTCTGACAGCAGATGGTCTGGAAGTTAAGTAATCACTAGTGGGAAGATCATTGACATGTGGATTATAAATCTGAACCTTAATCAGGATAATCCCACTGAGCTTTGTCTTGGGGAGTGTTTTTTCAAATAAAATATTTTTAGTTATTAATTTTTCTTATTACTGACTGGGTTAGTAATGTGTGGTATCTTATAGATGCCTCAACATAACTAACACAAGTGTTTGATGCAAGCTGAGATTACACAGCCAGCATCAACCCCATCAACCATTACCCCATTTTCCACTGCACCAGAGTAACAAGAAAAGCCGGTACGAAGTGCCAGGATTGGCGCATCTAATGGAGGTTCCACTTCTGCGGCAGCAGCAGGCTGCTATTTTAAGGCTGGGAAGGGATCAATAACTATGGACCTTCCCATTTTGAGAATACCAGTCTGTAGATGTCAACTTTACATTTTGTTATCAAAAATAGGGGGCCCCACATTTAATTTATAACTAAATAAAATTAAAAAAAACAGCATGTGGTCCTCTCTATTTGGAATAACCAGACAAAGTAAAGCAGGCAGCTATGGTTTGCAGACCCCAACTGTTTGCTTTACCTTAGCTGATCATCCAAAATAAGAGGGACTCCACATCGGTTTTTTTTCAATACTTATTTATGAGGTTGAAACAAGGCTAAATACCCTTTAGTGCCACATGAAACATACTAAAGGATGCAAATGTATAATATTTAAGGGTTTGGACACTATATAGGTGCAGGATATCTATGTATCTATCTATCCATCTATCTTTCTATCCATCATCTATCTTTTTATTTATCTTTCTGTACTTGCGGTAATACTTTGTCAAACTACCTAATGTACATAGAGAATTGACAGATGTAAAAGATGATGTTCAAAACACATTGCTTATGGATGGCATATGCATGACAAAGGGATGTTAGGTGGGAAAAAAAATAAATGACACCTGGCTTACACTCACCAACCTTTCTGGCTGAGAATCTCAGGGAGTCTATGTATACAGATGTGAGCGATCCCTAACACAGAAGATCATCAATCCCAGACATCATGTTGTTTCACAGTAGTATATGGTAATAACAATAGCGGGTTAAAAGATATGCATAAAACTTTAGGATGAACAGGGCAGGAAGAGGGACAACACTAGTGGCCAATTGTAGTCTAAAGTGAATATATTTTCTAAAGCAAATGCTTTGTCCCAACGAATTGCATCAATAACTTTATGATTGGGCTTCAACCCAACAAGAAAGCCCTCAAGCACCTCTAAGGCAATCCTATTACAGGTCCATAAAAATTGAATCATGATGCAGCCATGTGCATAAGTCCTTAAAAAATTCAATTTTCAATATCTCTTTTTACCCGTGCTTTTAAATATTTAAATAGAAAATCCTTTTCTTTCTAAATTGCTGTGCATGTTAAGTTATTCAGAAGGAAATACTGGAAATTATTAATTCATAAAATTATATGAAAAGGAAAAGGTATTACATTGAAAGATCTAAGATGTCTGAAGGGAAAAAGTGATGAAATACTGAAAAATGGAGTTTAAAAAATATCCAGTTGCGGTGTCATGCTGAATAAATATTGAAGAACTATATGTAATTCTATGGCTCAATGCAGGATGTAATATACTGTACATTTATGGTAATCAGATCTGATAATCTATTTATATTTCCAATGTCTTTTCATCTTAACTACTGCATACCAACCAGCAAGTCTAAATGCTGAAATTGCTCTATACATACAGTCCAGCCAGGCCTAGTTAAAGTAATATAAAATGGGTTAGCTTTGCATTTTTCTTTATCAGAATATGTTACTGTGTAATTTTGGATAATGCTCTCTTTTCTGAGAAACCTGGATAGTCCAGTCTTTAATTTGAGCCTAAGTACTAAAAAGAAGGCAGACATTTACCTTGGTAAGGCTACCTTCACATTTGCGGACCCCTCCGCAGCGTTCTGCGGAGGGGATCCGCAATGTGACCGCAGCACCGCAAGCCCCTATCTTTATAACGGGAGCGCATGGTGCTGCGCTTGACAGCGCATGACCGTGCGCACCCATTCACTGCCATATGTGATCTGTGTGATCACAGTCTCGTCCGCACCAGAAATACAACATGTCGCATTCGTGGTGCGGACGAGACTGGGTGATTTGTGCGTATGCATTCGCCTGCGAACAGACCACATATGGCAGTAAATGGGTGTGCACGGTCATGCGCAGTCAAGCACAGCACGTGCGCTCCCATTATAAAGATAGGGGCTTGCAGTGCTGCGGTCACATTGAGGATCCCCTCTGCAGAATGCTGCGGAGGGGTCCGCAAATGTGAAGGCAGCCTAAATGAGATATACACCATCCTACTTCCATAGACCCTTTAAATGGTCATGTCCCATACTGGTAATTCATATTAATTTGTACACATTATATCTTTTTCAGGTGCATCTGCCTGAAAAAGTGGTAAGAAAATGATGAAAAGAATAAACAGATACACTGCAATATAAAAAAAACTTGCTATGCATATGTTCAGTCTTTTGGTCTTTAATTAACTCTACAATGCGTGACGTCTGAAATATACACTTTCAAAATAAAAGAATTTCACTTCCCATCAAAATATGGGCCACAACAGTCACAAACCACAAAATACAAATTACACAGCCTGGGAGATCCCAAGTGCCAGCTTTACGGAAAGTACCTATGAATGGATAGACAAGGGTAAAAGGGGTCTTCTTATCTCCTTATTAATGTGGTAGATGCAGTGCACTAACTGCTCACCTTGGTCGGTTATGTGACTCACAATCGGTATCCTTGTATTAATCCAGCGTCGCAGGACACCCCACTCGAGGGTGGCCAACGTGATATCCAAAGGACAGAAATAATACGGTCTGCGCTGCTGGATGTGGAACAGACATCCAGAAAATATTTTTGGTGCCTTTATTTCTCATCATGTTTCAAAACCGTCTTGGTCTCTTCCTCAGGAGTACACCAACATGCTTCATGGAAAGGAGCAGGACTACCCCCAAGGCTATGCCACTCCCATCTCCAGTACAGGGCCTACCCGGAGTTCTACAGTGACACATAGTTCTCAGGTAAATAATCTTACACCCGCCTCCCGCCTTAATTACAATAAACTACAGGTACCCTGTTTTCCTCTTGATATACAGGGTGGGACATTTATATGGATGCACCTTAATAAAATGGGAATGGTTGGTGATACCAATTTCCTCTTTGTGGCATATTAGTATTTGGGAGGGGGAAAAGTTTCCAGATGGGTGGTAACCATGGCGGCCATTTTGTAGTTGGCCATTTTGGATCCTACTTTATTTTTTTCAATGGGAAGAGGGTCATGTGACACATCAAACCTATTGAGAATTTCTTAAGAAAAACAATGTCATGCTTGGTTTTAACATAACTTTATTCTTTCATGATTTATTTACAAGTTTATGACCACTTATAAAATGTGTTCAAAGTGTTGCCCATTGTGTTGGATTGTCAATGCAACCCTCTTCTCCCACTCTTGACACACTGATAGCAACAGCCGCAGAATAAATCCTAGCACAGGCTTCTAGTATCTGTTGTTTCAGATGCTGCACATCTCGTATCTTCACAGCATAGACAATGGCCTTCAGAAGAGTGATGAGGCAAACATTTTTGTGAATGGTGAAGTTAACAAACAAAACCGCTGCTATTTGGTCTGACACTAATCCACAATGGATAGATCCCTCCAAGACTGTTGAAACACAAAAATTTATGGTATGGTGTGGTATTTAGGGTACAAAGATAGTGGGGCCATTCTTCATCAATGGAAACCTCAATGCCACTGGATATCTGAATCATGTAGCAATTTCAGATAATATTTCAGATACTATTCCCTCCCATATACTAATGTGCCACAAACAGGAACTTGATATCAACAACATCTCCCATTTTATTTAGGTACAGCCATATAAATGGCGCACTATATACATACATGTATATACCGTGCCTTGTGAAAGTATTTATCCCCCTTGAACATTTCAACCTTTTGCCACATTTCAGGCTTCAAACATAAAGATATAAATTCTAATGTTTTTGTGAAGAATCAACAACAAGTGGGACACATTTGTGAAGTGGAATAGTCAATTGTTTGGCTGACTTTCAGCTGTATTTTTAATCAAGCACACTTGCCCTATAATGTTTTAGGATCAAGTCTGTTAAATTAAAGATTGCAAAATCCACATGACTACATCACACCAGAACCACCGGCAATACAATAACACATCACTAGAACCACTGTCAGTTTATCACCAGAACCACTGTCAATACAATAATACCTCACCAGAACCATGGTCAATATATCACCAGATCCATTGTCAATACAGTAATACATCACCAAAACCAGTCAATACATCACCAGAACCCCCATCAATACAATGATACATAACTATAACCCCTGTCAGTACATCACCCTGTCAGTACATCACCGGCAATAAAATAATACATAATCAGAACCACCGTCAATACATCACCAGAACAGTATGTTCCCTATATAAATGTGTACGCAGATTAAATGTCCCATACTACTAATCCTCCTCCCACATGTCCCATACTTTGCTATTACCAGAACCACCGGCATTGACATATGTGAAAATTTTCTCAATTGCAACTCCTTTAACTGTAGTAGATCTACATCATTGAAATTCTAAAAAATAAAGCACTGCCACCTAAATGAGCAGCAATTGTTCACCTTACCATCAAGAGTTTTCTTGCAATATTCGCATGTGAAATGAGGTGCCCAGGACTTGTCTTGATCCCCGACAGGCATGCCGAAATATGCCTTGTAGGCCTCGCACATCTTACATCATGCTTTCACGAATGCTTTCTCGCTCTTGTCATTATAAATTGTCCACACACATAGCAAAATGCATCTGCTGGGCGCAGACAACCTCTTGATGCCAGCTAAAACAAATAATTGCTCTTTAACTATGATTCGTTATTCTCTTACTCAAGCAATAACATAAACCGAAATGTTGGTTTGTGTCACCTTTTTTGTTATACAGTGCCTACAAGTAGTCTTCAACCCCCTGCAGATTTAGCTGGTTGACACATGCGGAATTAACTTGGCATTGTGACATTTGGACTGTAGATCAGCCTCGAAGTGAGAAATGCACTGTAGCCAAAAAGATGATTTTTTTTAATTTTTTTTTTAAATTTTTTTTTTTAAAAGCGTTAAAAGTTAATTCAGAGCGTCATTTATTATTCAACCCCTCAAACCACCAGCATTCTGTTTGGTCCCCCTAAAGTATTAAGAAGTAGTTCAGGCACAAAAACAATGAGCTTCACATGTGTGGATTAATTATCTCTTTTGCCAGCCTTTTCTGACTATTTAAGACCCTCCCCAAACTTGTGAACAGCACTCATACATGGTCAACATGGGAAAGACAAAGGAGCATCCAAGGCGATCAGAGACAAGATCGTGGAGGGTCACAAGGCTGGCAAGGGGTACAAAACCCTTTCCAAGGAGTTGGGCCTACCTGTCTCCACTATTGGGAGCATCATCCGGAAGTGGAAGGCTTATGGAACTACTGTTAGCCTTCCACGGCCTGGACAGCCTTTGAAAGTTTCCTCCCGTGCCGAGGCCAGGCTTGTCCGAAGAGTCAAGGCTAACCCAAGGACAACAAGGAAGGAGCTCCGGGAAGATCTCATGGCAGTGGGGACATTGGTTTCAGTCAATACCATAAGTAACGTACTCCCCCGCAATGGTCTCCGTTCCAGACGAGCCCGTAAGGTACCTTTACTTTCAAAGCGTCATGTCAAGGCTCGTCTACAGTTTGCTCATGATCACTTGGAGGACTCTGAGACAGACTGGTTCAAGGTTCTATGGTCTGATGAGACCAAGATCGAGATCTTTGGTGCCAACCACACACGTGACGTTTGGAGACTGGATGGCACTGCATACGACCCCAAGAATACCATCCCTACAGTCAAGCATGGTGGTGGCAGCATCATGCTGTGGGGCTGTTTCTCAGCCAAGGGGCCTGGCCATCTGGTGCGCATCCATGGGAAGATGGATAGCACGGCCTACCTGGAGGTTTTGGCCAAGAACCTCCGCTCCTCCATCAAGGATCTTAAGATGGGTCGTAATTTCATCTTCCAACAAGACAACGACCCAAAGCACACAGCCAAGAAAACCAAGGCCTGGTTCAAGAGGGAAAAAATCAAGGTGATGGAGTGGCCTAGTCAGTCTCCTGACCTTAACCCAATTGAAAACTTGTGGAAGGAGCTCAAGATTAAAGTCCACATGAGACACCCAAAGAACCTAGATAACTTGGAGAAGATCTGCATGGAGGAGTGGGCCAAGATAACTCCAGAGACCTGTGCCGGCCTGATCAGGTCTTATAAAAGACAATTATTAGCTGTAATTGCAAACAAGGGTTATTCCACAAAATATTAAACCTAGGGGTTGAATAAAAATTGACCCACACTTTTATGTTTAAAATTTATTAAAATTCAACTGAGCAACATAACTTTTTGGTTTGTAAGATTTATGCTTCTGTTAATAAATCCTACTCTCGTTTGCAGTTTGAAGGCTCTAACTTATTTGCATCTTATCAAACCACCTAAATCTGCAGGGGGTTGAAGACTACTTGTAGGCACTGTACTTGTATGACTACTATTTAACAGTCCGAGAACATTCTAGAAAGTTCTAAAAGTTTCTAGAAACTTCTAGATCATTCTGGAAAATTGAAGAAACTTCTGCTCAATTGTAGTAGTTCAAGAAAATATTCTAGAAAACTACTCAGTATTGAATACAAATCGATAATTTTTCCGAAAACAGACAAATTTCAAAATGTCATTGTCCTGATCACAGAAGCAAACGTTTTGTGGAAGAACAACTATTTTCTATTTGTTTTAGGCATAACGGGTTAGGAAAACACAGTTTGTACCCAGGAACAAAAAAAAAAAATTGTTACATAGTGAATTATACTAAAAGCAAAAACCATAGCATAGAGAGGGCAGGCCAAAATGTCCAACAGTAGTGAATTACTGCGATACAAAGCTTCTTTCTGCAAGGTATTTCATTTTACTTACAAAAGATCCATAAAAACAAAGCATAAAACACATCGAGTAGTAGAACTCAAGTTGAGCTCTACTTGATGTTTTATATACTATTTTTTGTGTGGCTCTTTTGTAAGTACAATAAAATTCCTTGCAGAAGGAAGTTCTGTATCGCAGTACTTCACTATTGTTCAGCTTTTTAGCCTATGCTCTCTACATTCTAGGATGATAAGAAAGCAAAGTTGAATAATTTTATTCCCAGAAGTATGATAGAAGTGGACTCACTTAATTCTTGAAAAGAAATCTCTTCAGCTAAGTCTGTAGCTTGCGCACATCGCTAACTTATTTCTGCAATTCTATAAACTGTGAACATGAAAGTACAGTCACAGCCTGTCTACTGCCGATCTGCTTCAGATAACAGATTGGTAGTCATTTAAAGCTGCGATTGGCCATTATAAATGAATTCTTAGCTCTAGGTATATGATCACTTTTCACAGCCTCAGCACTTCTCTGCAGACGTTCCTTGATTTTGGTCTTTTGCAGCAAAAACAACAGTGTCATTATTATGTTGCATAAATAAAAATAGCCATACTTGCTATGCCCTACATACAGTGGGTATGGAAAGTATTCAGACGCCTTTAAATTTTTCACTCTTTGTTTCATTGCAGCCATTTGGTGAATTAAAAAAATTTAATTTTTTTCTCATTAATGTACACTCTGCACCCCATCTTGACTGAAAAAATCAGAAATGTAGAAATGTTTGCAAATTTATTAAAAAAGATAAAATGAAATATCACATGGTCATATTCAGTATTCAGACCCTTGGCTCAGACACACATATTTAAGTCACATGCTGTCCATTTCCTTGTGATCTTCCTTGAGATGGCTCTACTCCTTCATTGGAGTCCAGCTTTGTTTAATTAAACTCATAGGACTTGATTTGGAAAGGTACACACCAGTCTATATAAGACCTCACAGCTCACAGTGCATGTCAGACCAAATGAGAATCATGAGGTCAAAGAAACTGCACAAGGAGCTCAGAGACAGAATTGTGGCAAGACACAGAACCGGCCAAGGTTACAGAAGAATTTCTGCAGTACTCAAGGTACCTAAAAGCACAGTGGTCTCCATAATCCTTAAATGAAAGAAGTTTGGGACCACCAAAAGTCTTCCTAGACCTGACCGTCTAGCCAAACTAAGCAATTGTTGGAGAAGAGCCTTGGTGAGAGAGGTATGAAAGAGCCCCAAGATCACTCTGGCTGAGCTCCAGAGAAGCAGTAGAGAGATGGGAGAAAGTTCCACAAAGTCAAGCCTCTCCTTAGTGCAAGACATATGAAAACTTGCATAGATTTTGCAAAAAAACACATGAAGGACTCCTAGACTATGAGAAATAAGATTCTATGTTCCGATGAGACGAAGATAGAACTTTTTGGTGATAATTCTAGGCGGTATGCGTGGAGAAAACCAGATACTGCTCATCCCTTGCCCAATACAATCCCAACAGTGAAACATAATGGTGGCAGCATCATGCTATGGGGGTGTTTTTCAGCTGCATGGAGAGGACAACTGGTTGCAATTGAAAGAAACATGAATGCGGCCAAGTACAGAGAGATCCTGGATGAAAACCTCTTACAGAGTGTTCTAGATCTCAGACTTGGCCAAAGGTTCCCCTTCCAATAAGACAATGACCCTAAGCACACAGATAAAATAACAAATGAGCGGCTTCAGAACAACTCTGTGACCATTCTTGACTGCATCTAACCAGAGCCCTCTCTTAAACCCAATTGAACATCTCTGGAGAGACCTGAAAATGACTGTCCACCAACGTTCTCTATCCAACCTGATGGAAGTAGAGCGGATCTGCAAGGATGTGGCAGAGGATCCCCAAATCCAGGTGAAAAACTTGTTGCATCATTCCCAAGAAGACTCATGGCTGTACTAGCTCAAAAGGGTGCTTCTAGTCAATAATGAGTAAAGGGTCTAAATACTTATGACCATGTGATATTTCAGATTTTCTTTTTTAATAAATTTATAAAAGGTCTACATTTCTGTTTTTTTTCAGTCAAGATGGGGTGCAGAGTGTAAAAAACAAATTAACTTTTTTGAATGTACCAAATGGCTGCCATGAAACGAAAAGTGAAACATTTAGAGGGGTCTGAATACTTTCCATACGCACTGCATAAATGCATCTCTAAATGCATAGGACAAGCTCACCAATGTACCCAACCTAAATTCAAAAGGCCTCGCTGAACCTTGCAAAAAATGTAAAATCTGCAAAAATAAACTGATACAAGATAATGTGAGGTATGGGTTAATATTTTGGCCCAAAATAAGGAAATCACATGGAAAATACGCATGCAAAAATGCAGTAAAAATGCACCAAAAATGCACTGTGTTTTTTGTGGTGCCCCTACGGTCTGGTCGCCACAGTGGTAGTTAACTCCATTGGCGCTAATACCAGGTCTGATGAGAATTCAGGTATTCTATGATGGACTCTCCCATGCATGCACACACTTCCCATACTCTGATCAATGGGCTGGGTAAAAAATGCCTGCTTAGGGCTGTGACAGGCAGTGGTTGGAGGGAGGGCCTAGCTGTAGTGAGGAGTAGGAGGGAGGTGTGGCAATTAGGAGGGAAAAGTTATAATATGGTGAGACAGACAGTGGAGCAGTGTATGAGAATGTGGGCCTTCTGACAGCCTTCGGGATGTGCAGAACTCAAGCTGTGGACAAGAGCCAAAATCTCAGGTTGTAAGGACTTCATGCCGGCAGCAATCTGGAGGCTGCTGGGTTCCAAGATTAGCAACCACACTGTCAGATTATCAGAGGCACAGTTACGGTCATAGGACTAGAAGAAACGGTGTGGGTCCGGAGTCTCAAGAGTCTGTGGTCGCCTGCCTGGCTGCTGGTTTCCACAAGTAAGAGGCACATAGGGGAGTGGACAGTAGCTAGAACCTCAACCGAAGAGAAAGACAGCAAGGAAGGTCATACAACCATGCATTACAGCAGTACTTAGTTAATCACAGACTGGCCAGATCGCCTGGCCCGGTAAACCAGTACCCTGGATATGTAGATGATTGCAATACCAAGTACAGGGTAAAGAATAGTGACTATCTCCTTGATTCCTTTTTGTGACTACACTGCACCTCTGCACTGCTGCATCCAACCTCTACAACCCCCCCATCTCCTCTGGTCAACATCTACTACTACTCCCAGGGGCCCGCTCTTGCTGAGGGGAGTGATCCACCTTGCTGCATCACCATCTATCCCCTGAGGACTAATATCTGCAGAGTTGGTCACCCCTGACCAGATAGCTCAGCTGATGTCATGAAAAAATGTCTTTAATTCCCTGCGCATAATCCCCTTTTACATGCAAGGTCAAAGCCCATTGCAGTGCTGCACTCCTGCAAATAAAAATAATCTTTAAAAAATGAAAAAGTTATGTGTGAGGGCAAAGCAGCTCAAATATCAATCTACACAAGTCACCGTCTCGACCACTGGCCATCAAAAAGAATTCTACTGCCTCCAGACCATTCTCATGACGTATGCACGTGTACAAAGATTCCATGTCTGCCGTCACTAGAAGCAACTTTCATAATTGGGTGTATTAATGGCATTTTGGAGATCTGAAACCAGGTCCCATTACTTCTTGATTGGCTTATTGAGACACTGCATCATTTCTAATAAGCTGTAATTGGTGTACTTTGTTTGCTCTGTCTTATGCTCCTTGTATTATTACTGTGATGTGCATTTTTTTATTTCTGTACCCTGCTTTATCACTGTACTGAGCACTTTACTGCCTCATTGTTATGTGTCTTAAAAAATGATAAATTAAAAATTCGTAGATTTGTGCATTATTGATGTGTGTATCTCCTTTTCTCCAGTTATTATCTTGCTTTGAGTAGCTTCATGAGGAAGGACCACCATTTTGTGGTCCTTTCCCTCGTTATGCATTGGGAATTCTGTTTTTTAAGGTTTAGTATTTGGTTAAAGAAATTTCTGCACCAAATTTGCCTCTCCTGGCAGGAAAATGTTGTGGTTGCAAGACAGGGTTACTCGGACAATCCAGGGCAACAGTCTATAGACCACGGTGGCATCCGCAGAACCAGTGGCCCTGATCTTGCATGTAAAAGAGGATTATGCACAGGGAATGAAAAAGTGTTTGTCATGTGACAGCTGAACTATCTGGTCAGGGGTGACCAGCTCTGCAGATATTAGTCCCTAGGGGATAGATGTGATGCAGCAAGGTGGATCACTCCCCTCAGCAGGAGCGGGCCCCTGGGAGTAGTAGTAGATGTTGACCAGAGGAGATGGGGGGGGGGAGTTGAAGAGGTTAATGTATTTTTTAAGTAAAAGATAATAATTGAGATAGACAGAAATAAAGATGTATAGTTGTTATGGTAATGAATATATGCAAAGGTTTACCAATATGCTTGTATTTTTATTGTACTGCATATGAAGCATATATGTTTCCCCTTAAGTACTTGACTTTAAGCCTGGAAACACACTGGCGAGTGCAAAAACAGTCTGATTGACGGATCCGAGAGTTGGACAAGTTATTTGCGAGTTTTGGGCCGTTTTGCATCCAACTGTGAAGTGACTGTCCGACATTTACTGACATCACATCCGAGAGCTCTGCGACTGTAATTCGATTGCGTTACGAGCAGAATCCGAGTTCTGCATGTGGTTGTAGACTTGAATCAGCTTGACAATTGACAACAATGTGTGTCAATAATGATTACAATGATGTGTGCCAATCAGAAGTTCTTGGCGTTCACATTCCATGGACGTATGTGTGCTAAATGCCTAGCCACCATCCCCTGAGACACATATGTTGTGTCTAGGTGCGTTGTCATACACCCTGATGATTAACCTGATTTCAAACCACAATACATGTGTGTGATGTTGTGAATGCAAATAACCGGTGGTTTGGCACACCCTACCCATTTGTCTTGGTACCGCGGAGGCGCCGTTCAATGCTGGGCCATCCGTTGCTCATGTAGTGTAAGTTTGCAGCCCATGGGCATATGCAGGATGGGCCACAATAGTGGCATAGTGGTAAAATGTGAGGAATGTTGGGCGATGTGAAATTCTTCTTGTCAAAAGTTATATGTCTGCCTTCTGCCCTCTAGTAGCAGTAGTCCCCACTCCGCAAAATGTACCATCTTAAGTTATGCATTTACCTCACAGTTATGATAAATTGAGAATATTACTGGCTAGAATGATTGTGTTGTCACTTCCCCAGCCATACATATACATACTTTTGTCATTAAAAGTTCAATCATATGTTTATGTACAATCGGTCTGCATTCTATGTCAAGTTAATATGTCCCCCAGGGCTTCGTCCCCAGGCCCTCACACTGTGACAGTTGTCTCATGATGCTTGCTTAGGCTACACATCATAACAATGCCATTGTAAATGTGGCGCCCTGCAATGCAGGTGACACAGAGGGGTACTGCACTCATAAAAGCGGTGCAGATATCCCAGCTGCAAGCAGATTTTAGGATGATGGGTGGAACCCACACACAAGCACCCCCACACTAAATCACACAGTGGGAGGTACCCGGGAGGCAATAAAACCACCTCTGGGGGAACAAGAAGGGTCTTTGACCAGTTGGTCTTCCTTGGAAGGAAGGAACGAGGGCCCCTCGGCCGAGGGACCCGGGAGAAGGAAAGCTATCCCAGGCACAGATAGCGAGTTGGCGTAGGAGAGGACTAAAAAGAAAGTCAGACCCCAATAGCTTACTGAGCACCGGAGCCCGCACCTGTGGGATCCTCCAAGGACCACAGAAAATCCAGCGATCTGAGGGGTATATCTATATACTGCCCAGGCTCTTAAGCAACCAAAAGAGGGTACCTGGCACCGCTGAAGGAGCAGGCGGTGGCCAGCAGAAGGTAACCCGACAGGAGTGAGGAGAGTGAGAGATAGCCGGAGGCCAGACCCGCTTTATGGGGTCAGACTTCACACAAACTACTGGGAAGCAAGGAAGAATTGACGGAGAGAAGGCACACACTAAGGGTTCCATCCTACCACCTGAGATCATCTTGCAGCCACCCGTTAGCTATCTGTCCTTGAACATCTTACTGAACTGAGAACTGTAACGAATGCTGCCAAAGTTTATAAGTAAAGTACCCGGAGTGAAGTGATCTCAACTCTGCTGCATCTTCTTTCCTATGAACTTATATTCCTTCACAGGATTGCTGCCCCAGAGGTCCAAGTCCTGCCTGCGGAGGACTACACCATCTCAGCCACAATACAATCCACCTCCGGCGGACTGTGGCGGCGCTGGTGATCCTTCACCAGAAACTGCAGGTGGCGTCACGACAACAAACTGTAAATACTCCCCTGTACATAACACCCCTTTTCAAAGATAGGCCCAGCACACGGGATCAGGCGCGGCCGCCATTCCCCGTGACACAACAGTTAACCTTTGCCGCCTGATACCCGAGTACCCCACGGCCTGGGTGCTACATAAACGTATGTAGTTAACAAGATGTAGCCCGATTTGTTTGTTAAAGGTTTATGGATTTTGTACAAGCAACCTAAAAAAACTGTTGACTCAGCCCCTTTACAATAACACATTGTTTTGGTTTGAGAAACGACAATTATTTTTTTTTTTTTGTAAAGTTTTTTATAAACAAACTACAAAATTATAAAATATGTCAACATGACAAAAAGAAGTAAAAAATGTCCTTAAACACCCACAATAAACACTGTGCCATGTTGGCAGGAAGAGACACACACCCACAAGGTGCCCTACAGTTGGGTGTATATGCTGGGCTCAGCGGTAGTGTGTGTCCCTTCTTTAGGCCCCTGGCGACCTGGGTTGTTCACCTCTAGAGCAAGGTTGAGTTCTTCTGCCAGGGGCCTGTTTTATGGCATTACAGCCATGTGGGGGGCTGCAGGGACACTCTGGACACTTGGAAGTTGTGTGAAAGGGGCCCACAATGGGCATGGAATAGGGGGTCTGCCCAAACTGTGAGAAGCCAGAGATGATGATGGGCGTGCCGATGAAGCTGGATGCTGCTGGTAGGTGGGCACAAATAAATGTTGTGTAGAGTTCTGCCACCCCTCCAGCATGTTAAACACTGTGCTGGGGTTATTGGGTGGCAGACAAGCATCCAGCACAATTTTTGGATTGCAGCCCTTGCACACAGCCTACGTGGGTGTGGGATGTCAAGCAGGTATCCGCAGAGGCTGCTTACAAAGGCTTCCTCCCCATCATCTCTGTCTGGTCTCACAGGGTTTGGACACACCCTCGTGTCCATGTGGCCCTGGAGGGTATGGCCAAACAGGGCAATGGGACGCCTGAGGTGAGGGCCCAAAGGTGAGTAGAGTGGTGAAGGGGCCAGGAGCAACTCCTTCGTGGGCCGCAGTCCCAGTTAAGCTGGTGGTTGGGGCAGGGCAGGTGATAGGGGTTGCCACTCTGTTGGTCCACCAGAGGACTGCGACTCACGGGCAGTAGCAGATGTAGAGGCTGGGATGGTGCCCCACAGCATCATCAGCCACTCTCCTCCTCGGGTGCTTGTGCCCTCGGGATCCGATGCATCAGAGTGCCTGGACTCATTATTATATCTAAGTATGAGGAAATTATTAATCAGTACAGTGGTCAAAATTCAAACAGAGAAAATCAGGGTAATATCATCAATAATGACAACTTATGATCTCAGGCGTATCACCGGCTCCAGGAAGGAAAGGCGCTGGAAGAGGAAGTACATCCTCGTCCTTGGTGCATCGGACCCACTGGATGCCTGCGTGCTCAGTTCCCTCCGGTATTGGTCTCGGCAGCTGCGCCAACATTTGGCAACCTGGTCCACTGCAGTTGTAAAAACAACATTGATTGCCATTGGCGCACAATAAACAATAATTCCTATATTAACATAACTGTAGGTGACGACATGGTTTTTACATAAAATGAAAGGGCATTTGAAGATATCACAGATTCATGCATCTGTATATAAATTGAAAGGACATTTGGGGACATCAAATCTTCCAACAGATTCCATTTAGAGGACAATTAAAAAAAGATGGACGTTTTCTAAAAAAATCTCTTCTTAATTTCAAACCTTCAACCAACGAAATGTATCGTTCTCAAAGATGCCTTAGGGTACTTTCACACTAGTGTTTTTTTGAAATCGCGGCAGATGCGGTGAAAAAAACGCATCTGCCGCGATTACCGCATACCGGCTGCACTTGCGGCACGATTGCGGCACAGTTGCGGCAAGCCCCATACAATGTATATGCGGGCTTGCGGCAGGTGCGGCAAGTGCGGTTTTGGCACTTGCGGCAGGTGCGGCCGCGAAAAAAACGCGTTTTTTTTCGCGGCCGCACCTGCCGCAAGTGCCAAAACCGCACTTGCCGCACCTGCCGCAAGCCCGCATATACATTGAATGGGGCTTGCCACAACCGTGCCGCAAGTGCAGCCGGTATGCGGTAATCGCGGCAGATGCTGTTTTTTCACCGCATCTGCCGCGATTTAAAAAAAACGCTAGTGTGAAAGCAGCCTTAAACTCAAGTAAAAAGTAGTTTATCCAGTTTTTTTATAGTTTAGTAAAAAAAAATCAAATACCACATGGGTTGAGTTATGGACTTTCTGAGTGAAGATGGGTTATCATTTACCTGTCAACTAGTTTATACTCAAACACTTCTACTAGATATTTTGAAAAGCTGGAATGGTCGTCCTTGGGATGCAAACTAAAATATAATTTTCAGCAATATTCTGTATATGCTTCTGTGGTGGACTTTAAAAGTAGTCAGTTGAAATCATGTTATCACCTTTTTGACCGCTGGACCTGCTTTATCACTTAAAAGATATATTTAATACTTATGCATTAAAACATCTATAAAAAAGATTACAAAAAAATGTTAACACCTCATTAGTTTAAAGCAGAGCTAATAGAGTGAAGGGTACTATGGATAGAGGTCCGTAATAAGTCACTCAGAATTTAACCCTGAACTGATGCATCCCTACCTTGCATCAGAGGTTGGTACCCTAATAAATGCGCAAAATGGAACCCACACTCAACAATGGCTATCCTTGGAGAACCCTGAGATTACCCTGGCTAGGTAGGAAAGCTTTATTACTTAAATATGCGATAATAAATCACACTAAGCAGCCGACAGTTACCTAAGGTTAAACTAAATATTGGAGCAGATGGACAAAAAGTGCAAAAGGAAGCCACTGGATGAATAAAGTGCATTGTGCAAAAAAAAAAAAAGAGAATGAAGAATATAGTATACTAGCTGAAGTACCCGGCTACGCCCGGGTTAATAAATAACTGCTGTTAGCTATAACAAAATAGAATGTGAATATGTCATATTAATGACCTGTAGGAAAATAGAAGCTAAGCTGTGATTAATTGCTATAGGCAGCCTAATAAATCTCAAGCCAAGAGTAAACCCTCCCCCTGGCCGGGCAGTATATGTTACCTCACACATACACATAATAGACAGCTCATGTGACTGACATCTGCCTTAATTCCCTATATGGCACATGTGTTGCACATTGGCTGTTTTTAATCAGATGTTTATGTTTGGAAAATAAAGATAGCACACGTATGAGGCAAGTTGTGTGAGGTGATTTGTGCACATCTGTGTCTGTGTGGTGTGTGTGTCCCTGGGGTGTGTATGTGTGTGTCCCTGTGGGGGGGGTCTGTGTGGTGTGTGTCTCTGTTGTGTGTCTCTTTGTGGTGTGTGTGTGTCCCTGAGGGGTGAGTGCATGTGTCCCTATAGGGTGTGTATGTGTGTGTATCCCCGTGGGGGGGTCTGTGTGGTGTGTGTGTGTCTGTGTGGTGTGTGTGTGTCTCTGTGGTGTGTGTGTCCCTGTGGGGTGAGTGCATGTATCCCTATAGGGTGGCTATGTGTGTGTGTCCCTGTGGGGGGGGTCTGTGTGGTGTGTGTCTCTGTTGTGTGTCTCTTTGTGGTGTGTGTGTGTGTCCCTGTGGGGTGAGTGCATGTGTCCCTATAGGGTGGCTATGTGTGTGTGTCCCTGTGGGGGGGTCAGTGTGGTGTGTGTGTTTATGTGTGTCTCTTTGTGGTGTGTGTGTCCCTGTGGGGTGAGTGCATGTGTCGCTATAGAGTGTGTGTGTGTCTCTGTGTTGTGTGTGTCTCTGTGCTGTGTGTTTCTCTTTGTGGTGTGTGTGTGTTTGTTCGGGTGCGTGGTGAGTATCCAATGTTGGGGCTGCACTTTAGCGACTATACACTTGCTGTTACTCTTTGTGTGCATGTGGTGTGTATACATGTCCCCGTGTGTGGTGAATATCTCATGTTGGGGCCCCACCTTAGCGACTATATGCTGGTATGTGCTGTTAGTCTTTGGTGCTATCATTAAGCCCCTCTCATTCACAACTGTCAACTGGTAACTGTCACTTTTTCCCCATTATGTAGATAGGGGCAAAATTGTTTGGTGAACTGGAACGCGCAGGGTTAAAATTTCGCCTCACAACATAGCCTATGACACTCTCGGGGTCCAGACGTGTGACTGTGCAAATTTTTGTAGCTGACAGCTGTAAATTTTCCTCCCACCTGTTTCCTTTCCCTTTTTCCCCATTATGTAGATAGGGCCAAAATTGTTTGGTGAACTGGAACGCGCAGGTTTAAAATTTCACCTCACAACATAGCCTATGACGCTCCCAGGGTCCAGACGTGTGACTGTGCAAAATTTTGTGGCTGTAGTTGCGATGGTGTAGATGCCAATCCCGGATATACACACACACATACACACATACACACATTCAGCTTTATATATTAGATGACTCTAACTAATAGAAAGCTTCAATATATGTGAAATTGTTGCTCTCAAAGCATACTAGTGCATCTCAAATTAGAATATCATCAAAAAGTTAATGTATTTTAGTAATTCAATACAAAACGTGAAATGCAAATATTATATAGAGTCATTACAAACAGTAATCTATTTCAAGTGTTTATTTCTGTTAATGTTGATGATTATAGTTTACAGCCAATGAAAACTCACAGGTCATTATTTCAGAAAATTAAAGGGATCCTGTCACCCCGAAATCACCTCTAAACCTATTAAAACCTGTCCCTAGAGCATATTAACACTGTCCCTACACTCCTTTTAGCTCCTAAATGGCATTAGTCAAAGTGAATATAAACGTTTTATAAGTACCTGATTAGTCATGATAATGAGTGACTATGCTATTCATAGTCACTCATCAAGGCAGCCCCTCTTCTTCATATCACGCCTATTCAGGCGTGCTCGTCAGTCTATGTTCAAATTCGCGCCTCCCTGCGCGCCTCCCCTCTCTCTCATAGCGTCCGGGCTTCACTGTAAGCTGTATGACGCGATTCGCGTCATTCCCGGCGCCGGATGACGTATTTGCAGCCGCGCCGCGCTGTCAGCTTCAAGTCCCGCACTGCGCATGCGCATGGGCATGCGCAGTGCGTATTTTGAAGCTGACAGCGCGGCGCGGCTGCAAATACGTCATCCGGCGCCGGGAATGACGCGAATCGCGTCATACAGCTTACAGTGAAGCCCGGACGCTATGAGAGAGAGGGGAGGCGCGCAGGGAGGCGCGAATTTGAACATAGACTGACGAGCACGCCTGAATAGGCGTGATATGAAGAAGAGGGGCTGCCTTGATGAGTGACTATGAATAGCATAGTCACTCATTATCATGACTAATCAGGTACTTATAAAACGTTTATATTCACTTTGACTAATGCCATTTAGGAGCTAAAAGGAGTGTAGGGACAGTGTTAATATGCTCTAGGGACAGGTTTTAATAGGTTTAGAGGTGATTTCGGGGTGACAGGATCCCTTTAAAGTAGGGAGAATGAAGGGTTAAAAACCATGCTGCCGTATTCCATGAGACATCAAAGGATGAATATAATATTGATTTATTAGTCAACGTGTTTCAGGGCTCCCAGAAACGCCCTGAAATTTGGCAATATTACATTGATTTTGGATGATATTCTAATTCATTGAGATACACTAGTATATCCTGGGGTAATGTCTGGTATCATAAGTATATGCTGTACCCCAACTAAAAAACATGAAGTAAAAGACTACTATTCTCCCACCATATTGAACTTATTGGATTTTCCTTTTTGTAAGACTTTGGTATATGAATCCTTTCTATTATCCATTATTTAGTCAGCCTATGACCTGGACTATATGCAAAATGGGGAATTTTAAATCTCAGAATGGAGTAAGAGTGCCTATGTGTGGCGCCATGGTGTCTGGCTGCTACATAATAGTAATGCTATAACTTCTATGTGATGCCATGTCTGAGGAGAATTGTAGTCCCACTGCTGGATGTCTGAAGCAAACACACACACTGCCTGATTTCTAACCAGGTAGCTGAGCACTGAAGCCTGGGTTGGGATGTGACTCAGCCTCCGGATGTAGAGGGGGGTTAGGATTACTGTAGCAGAACAGAGAGTATACAAAGGAGAGGTCCTGTGAAGAGGCAGCAGGAACTGCTCAGAAGGGACTAGCTGCAAGGCAGGGTACTAGTCCCTAGGTCACTCAGCCTTATAGGGCCTAGTGGCAGAACTGGATGCTGGTGAGTTTTATGCTCACTAGCAACTGTAGTGGAGAACTCCAAGGCATCAGTAGTACAGAGGATCAGGGAACTGCTATAGATATGGATGCCCGCAGGATGCACACTACCAGCCTGGCAGGAGGTAATCCATAGGAACCTAGAGGGAGTACTGGAATCTCAAGGCACCAGGAAACTTAAAGATAAAAGGAAAGTCAGTAGGAAGGCCATATTATTCACCCAGCAGAGGCAGAGTGGACTACAGTTCTCATCAGACTGGCCAGACCACCTGCCTGGTGGTGAGTGTACTACCTTGGGCTTGCTACAGAATCTTCAGTAAAACATAAAGCAAAAAACTAATTCCTGCTGTCTACTTTCTCCACTACCCCCATCATCTCCCTGGGAGTCAGCCCTGGTTGGGAAAAGTTAAATGTCTGCACTTCTTACTACCACCTATCTCCAAGGGACCCCCTGCAGTGCCAGCCTTATCAGGCTGATTATCCCAAGTGGTGTCACCAACAAACTATCCCTACTATCACCCCCTTTACATGAGCAGTTAGGACCACAGCAGCTGGGTACGACTACTGTAGACCAAACACTAACCCAGCTTCTGAGTAACCTGGCCCTTGTGAATGACATATCCGTTCGACTTGCACTGCAATAATTTCCTTTCTACCTGCCAAGTGCAGTGCTCAGCTTTTTCCAACAACCCCATGGAGGACAAAGGGTGTGAAAGTCTGGCATCTAACCTGCTGAAACATTTTATAACAAGGTTAAAAATTCCTTAATTTGCCAATCAGTGCAGACACCAGCAGTAGGATACCCACTGATAAGCAAGCTATCACCTGTCACATGTTTACGTGATAACTTGTTTTCACTAGATGGGTCTCCCTTTAATGTAGAGAAACTAGTTATTCTTGCATCAGGTGCCAGTCTCGGGTGGCAGGCTCATTTAGAAGGTCAGTATTTTCAATGAATTTGGGAAAAATTAGTCATGATCTCAACTTTCAAAGACCTTATATTCAGCATTTCCAACAAAAAGTGTTTCCTTTAATAAGAAACAGAAATATCAAAATTTTATCACAAAGTACAGTGATGGTGACCTATCTAAACAGGCACCGAGGAACAAAGTGTTCTTCACTAATGAACTTAGCTTACGATATCATCTCCCTGGCAGAACAGAACCTTCTGTCATTAAAAGGGAAACAAAAATTCAAAAACAGATTATTTGAGCACACATATTTTTCGCAAGTCATAATGATGTAGTAAATATGGAAATATGAATATATCAATCTGGTGGAACACCTCAAAAATAAGACTCATGACTCCCAACTTTTCCATGAAGGAAATAAGCCCAGATTATAATTATGCCACGCCCTTAATCATATCCTTAGCCACATCAATTTACAATTTTCTGCCCCCTGAGCACATGATACAAATGTTAGAAATTAATGATTAAATACTGTAAAAATAACAAATAATGTGAAATCAAACAGAAAACACATTAGCATTTTGTTTCATGGAAATACATTTTATTACTTATCAATAGATAATTAGTCTCAGCGCTAGACATTTGGAACCAATGGCATGAATAAACGATGGGGCTTGTATACTCAAATGAACAAAATTTATTTACGACGTAGGTATAATA
Organism: Allobates femoralis; assembly: GCA_033576535.1. Taxonomy (NCBI): domain Eukaryota; kingdom Metazoa; phylum Chordata; class Amphibia; order Anura; family Aromobatidae; genus Allobates; species Allobates femoralis. The sequence continues at coordinate 257,629,446 of JARQOC010000002.1, read as the reverse complement.
TAAATATAAAAACATTAAAATATTTAAAATTATCTAAAAAATATTTTAAAACATGATTGATCTGTATCCTCCTGTGGAGTAGTAGACATCTCTTCGTATGCCCCTCGTGGATTGGATTTCAGGGGATGCTGAATGTTAGTTCAATTTCAGGTAACTATGTTCATGCACTTTGTCTTACCCTTTCCTTAATGGGACATATATGCAAGTAGGGGATGAGCAGCAATCAGGAGACTGGGGGAGACCTAGTATCTGAAATTACATACAAGTGCACAATATTCCTATCAGTCAGGATGTTTGAGTGAAGATTTCATTCAATATCACATTGAGGTGTAAGGGCCAAAATGCTCTTAAGTGTACAGAGTAAAATCCTCTCTAAATTGGTAAACAAGATCCCCTAATACAAGTGGTGTTCCAGTAATTATCCACTGTATGGAATAGATATTGCATACATAGATGAGAAATAATGGTGCACTGCACGTTTCCTTGGTTCACGCCTTCATTTGTGTCCGCTCCTCTGATCTGGAGTAGTGTTTTTCATTGTCCCTTAGTGGGGAGGGACGTAGAGATCTGTGCTTTCGTTCTCCCTTAGTGGAGAGCGTGATGGAAGTCTCCGTCAGGCAGTGTCCGCCGCAGTCTGCGGTCACACTTCCTAGTTGCGGCTACATCATAGTGGGCTGACGCCACATCTTCGTGGCATCACCGTCACGTGTCGAGGGCGGGTTTTGGGCGGAGCTGTACATCAGACGTCAAAATAGGCAATGTCCCGGGGAACTGTAGTTTAGCTAGCTCATCAGCAACAATGCATTTCGAAGGCTTAGAGGCGGCCTTCTTTTTCAGGGTATGGGCTAGCCATTCAAAGAGTTCCCTATTTATAGGAGGTGTTGATCTTTGATAGGTCCGGGGATACTGGAGTTAACTCTTACTAGGAACATTGTGTGGACAGTAGCACCATGCTCATCTTTATTGTTTACATGTGTATAATACCTCATAATTCTGTACCAATTTGTTACCCCAATGTTGGTGTATATTATAGGGGAACAGATGATTATAGCTGCATGAATATATATTAAAGTTGATCAAGTTCAACATAATAGCCTGGTGGCAGAAGTACTGAACAAACACTCAAAAGTAGATACTGCATGTGTACATATAACATAGTGAGTTGATTAGTGAATAAAGGTTCTTATGATTTGTGTGGGTTCTGCTTGCTGGTATATTATTAAGAGGAAAATATATGAAAAATAGATGCAAACTTCCTCATATATTCATATCCTATTATGGGGGATGCTGTTTAATCCCTGTGTGCTTATTTCCTGATTTATGGTGTTCAATATTGACACTTAGTGTGTTACCTATATTAATTAGTGAATACATGATCTTCTTGTGTTTTGTAAAGATTCTACTTGCTGGTGTGTTATTGAGAGGAAAATGGATGAAAAATAGATACAAACTTCCTCATATTTTGATATTCTATTGTGAGGGATGCTGGGTACCCACTGTAAGCCTATTTCCCTATTTATTGGGTTCCATCTGTGTCACTTACCATATATACTCGTGTATAAGCCGACCCGTATATAAGCCGACCCCCCTACTTTTGCCCTTAAACCTGGGAAAACCTATTGACTCGTGTATAAGCCGAGGGTGGTCCCCAGCACAGGTATACAGCGCCCAGCAGTGTGGTATACAGGCCCCCCAGTGGTAGTATACTGCAGCCTCCCCAGTGGTAGTATACAGCAGCTCCCCAGTGGTATATACAGCCCCAGCAGTATTACAGCAGCCTCCCCAGTGGTACATACAAGCCGCAGCAGTGTTACAGCAGCCTCCCCAGTGGTATATACAGACCCCACCAGTATATACAGCAGCCCCAGTGGTATACAGGCCCCAACAGTATATACAGCAGCCCCAGTGGTATATAAGCAACCCCAGTGGTATATAGCAGCCCCAGTGGTGTGGTATACAGCAGCCCCAGGGGTATATAACAGCCCCAGTGGTATATAGCAGCCCCAGTGGTGTGGTATACAGCAGCCCCAGGGTATATAACAGCCCCAGGGGTATATAACAGCCCCAGTGGTATATAGCAGCCCCAGGGGTATATAGCAGCCCCAGTGGTGTGGTATACAGCAGCCCCAGGGGTATATAACAGCCCCAGTGGTATACAGCAGCCCCAGAGGTATATAGCAGCCCCAGGGGTATATAGCAGCCCCAGGGGTATACAGGCCCCCAAATGCTGGCACTCGCCCCCCCTGTGTGGTAAGGGCCTCCCCCCCCCCCACTGCTTAACTTGCCATCCCTGGTTTTCTGCACTGCTCCCGTCCGGCTGCATCCGGGATCCCCGGCCGTCACAGTTACGATGTCGTCATCATGCGACGGCCGGGGATCCCGGATGCAGCCGGATGGGAGCATGGAGGGCGGAGCACAGAAGACCGGCGGTGCAGAAGACCGGGGATGGTAAGTTAAGCAGCGGGGGGGGCCCTTACCACACAGGGGGGGCGAGTGGCAGCATTTGGGGGCCATTACCATACTGACTCGTGTATAAGCCGAGGGGGGGACTTTTCAGCTCAATTTTTGGGCTGAAAAACTCGGCTTATACGCGAGTATATATGGTAGTTTGACATGAGATAATGCTGTAAATAACAGACACTGCTATATACTGTATTTTTCAGACTATAAGAAGCACAGAACCATAAGATGCACCCAGACGTTAGAAGAGGAAAATAGGAAAAAAAATTAAACAAAAAATGTGGTTATAATGCACTGTTATGGGGTGGATCTGCAGCTGACACTTATGGGGGTAATGTTCCATCCTGGGCCCCTTCCAGGTAATATATGTCCCTATCCTGGATATGGCCCCCCATCCTGGAATATGGCTCACCATCCTTGGATATGGCTCCCCTGCCTGGGATATGGCTCCCCAACCTGGAATATGGCTCCCCTAGCCTGGAATATGGCTCCCATCTGGTAATATGGGTCCCCCATCCTGTAATATGGCCCCCAATCCTGATATACGGCTCCCCTATCCCTGGATATGACCCCCCCAGTCATGCTATATGCCCCCCCTGCTGGTACATACATGTGGCACCCTGCGGGGGATTGCCACAGTATCCACCGGTGCAAGGAGAGAAATACACCTTGGTTCGCACAGCACACCACACCTTTCCACCCCAGATCTGAAGAGGGAGCTCTACTGGCTGCCTTAAGCCAGTTCCCCTCTAAAATATCCAGGCCTGAGGGGAGGAGTTAGTTAGTCCCAGGAGTGAATCTGAGAAGAGAGTCGGAGGAGTGAGAAGCTGATCGCTGGGAAGGAACCAGGCCAGACAGGACCACTGACGCTGTGTTGCACCTAGGAAGAAAGGTCGGGGCAAGCGAACACAGGGAATCAAGAAAAGGGAACCATTGCTACAGCCCTTAGTACACCCGGACACCGGAGTCCGATGCTGATACCATTTACTGTTACAGCCAAAGCCCGGAGGTCTCAGGAGAAGTTCACCCCTGAAGAGAACAAGTAAGAGACGCCAAACTGACCAAGTATAGGACCAGGGGCCATAGGAGAAACAGGGACCCCGCAGAAGGACCTCATTGTCAGTTTAGGACAAAGCCCTGAGAGGGAGAAGAAGTGGTGGGTTCAGGCTCAGGCAGGACTTACCCCAAACCACAGAGCACAGACATAGAGGAGGCCTCATAACTTTCTAAGGTGGAAGTCCCAAGTTGCACCGAAGACCTGGTTAATACTCTGGACTGTACCTGTTACCATGTCAAGAGTAAAAGGTACCAAAACAACAATCACTGTGTGTGTGCCTGCTTAACCGCCACAATTCACCGCCCTGTACACAGAGATGCAACTACTACACCCCTCATCCATCCCCACTGCCCTGAGGTAAAGCTCCACCTATGGGGAGCTGCTCCACAATCTGCTGCACCCACCATCACCTCAGCGGCCGGCTGCAGTGCTGGTATACCCATTACCAGGTACCATAGGTGGCGTCATGTTAACAATCCCCTTATCCCCCACCATTTCTCCGCCATTGAGGGTCCAGGGCACGGGAACGGGGATCGACCAGCCGTGATTCCCCATCGAAGCCGCCATCAGCCCCGGTACCCGAGTACCCCATACCCTGTCGACTGCCTCATACACACAAAATAATAAACAATGTTAACTCACCCTATGTCGTTCCCTGCCTGCAGCATCATCGTTTGGTGCCCTCAAGGTCCGGTTGCCACAGTGACATTGCCTCCTTCACCGGGAGTGATGTCATGCCTGAAAGCAGGGGGAGGTACCTTATGCGAGGTAACCACCCACATGCATTCTCAAGTCCTGACTCCGGGCCACCTGTGACACACTTGAAAACCGCAAAGCTTAGTGCGCTAGAGGAACGATAGATGTCGCGGCTGTCTAACTACAAGTTTGTGATCAAATATCGGGCAGGAAACAAGAACACCAATGCTGACGCGCTGTCCCGAATGCCGAACTTACCAGACTTGGGAGAAGATTTGGAAGATTTCGAAGAAATTAAGATGCCGGCCTTCCACTGCCAAGGTGCATCCCTATGCCCCCACTGTGTGAGGAAGAAGCATTCTGCCATGCAAGAAGTCTCTTTCAATCCCTTGCCCCACCATGGATGGGCAGAAATGAAAGACAGCGACCCGGCTGTTTGCCTGATGAAAGAGCTGCTGAGCGAAGCGGACTCCTTCTCTAGTCCAGATGCACCACAAGAAGCCCAGCAGTTGTGGAAAGAGAGAGCCTGTTCATTTACGAGGGTAAGCTATGCCGAAGAGACATCAACTCTCACACGCATGATCTGGTATGGCAAATAGTGGTCCCGAAGTGGGATGTACCAATGGTCCTCGAGGCTTACCACGATGGGGCAGGACACTTTGGGTGGAAGAATTTGGAGGTCCTACTTCGGGAATGGTTCTTCTGGATAGGCATGAGAAAATCCATCGAGAGGTGGTGTAGAGAGTGTGATCCATGCAACCTGAGACAAAGAGATCATGATAGCCAAAGAGCCCCCTTGGAACCCATTATCACAAAACAGCCCTTGATATCGTGGCCCTAGACCATGTGAAGTTGACTCTGAGTAGGTCTGGCTACACCTTCGCCCTCACAATTGTATACCACTACTCCCGTTTCTTAGTGGTTGTACCGGTTAAGGACCAGACAGCGAGGACAGCTGTAAAAGCCTTCCAGGTGCTTTCAGGCTGACCGGACCTTCCTGGACCTGGTAGCCAGTTCCCCCGGACTTCACCACTTTCTACAAGTAAATGTAAAAGAACTGCACCCTTTGTGTCCTCCTGTTATTTCCCGCGACCTCCTTGCCACCTCCTGTACCACCACCATCATTCCCAAAGACTCGTGTAACATACTCCAGGGGCCCGCACCACCTGTGGAGAGCGTTACCATCTATGCTGCCACAACATCAACCTCCTGGGGGATCATACAAGCAGTGCTTGTCACCCCTGACCAGGTACCACAGGTGGCATCACATAAAGACCCATTATCCCCTGATAATAACCCCCATGGCCAGGGCCTTGGAAGTAAGCCACTGCCACCCTGACCTTCCCGAAAGATTGCCGACCCAGCTACGAAGTACTACAGGCCCTTGCGGCCATTGCAGTCACCTTCTTCCTTTCTCTTTGCCTGGTATCCGAGCACAAAGCAATGACGTCACTGTGCTGTGACGGTCACATGCTTGGATGCCAGGCATAGAGACAGGAAGACACTGCTAAGCTGGGAGTAGATCACAAAAACAAGATAGGGTATTTTTTTCTCCCTCTCTTAGGAAAGATTCATAATCAGAATATTTGAATTCAATTATCCTTTATTAATAAAGTTCACACAATAAAAAACATTTAGAGCATTCCCTCCGGGGAAACACAACAGGAGCTGACCAGATATACACTTTATCATAGTTACATCCATTGACCATTATCAATCCATCATATATTCGATGCAGAAAATGAATGCAATAATCAATATCTATGTGCACAGAAGGACACTATCAGGGTCTATATACAGAATACACGAAAACAGAGTGTTTACTTATTAGCCCTCTTTGCCTAATATATTGGGAGCAAAGATTACATACTGCTCATTATAAATTACATCCCAGAGAGGGCTAACACCACTATGTCCCACTACTCCACACTCAATCATCAAGGAGAGTTGTTAGGGTCCTTGGCATATACTACAACCAGCATCTATTGGTGGCACTATAAGGGTCCTATATCACAATAACTAGTCTACCAGATCTATTGGGGGCTATTAGTTCTTACAGCCCTCTCCTTCACTACTGTAGCTGAGGATAAGTATTGACCTCTACCTTAACCCTCCTTAATAGTTAAATGCATGGAACTTGCTGTCTAGAAACTCCCTGTGGCCAAGGAAGAAGTGGGTAGCGAAACAGTTGTAGGGGAGGAGGAACTGCAGATGCTGACCGGTAGTAAATTCAGGTATGAACCTTGGCCACAGGGAGTTTCTAGACAGCAAAGATAGTGGGCTATTATTCTTCAATGGAAACCTCAATCCCACTGGATATCTGAATCATGTAGCAATTTCAGATACTATTTCAGATACTATCCCCTCCCATACACTAATGTGCCACAAACAGGAATTTGATATCAATTTTATTCAGATACAGCAATATAAATGGCCCACTACATATATATATATATATATATGTAGTGGGCAATTTATACATATACACAGTCATATGAAAAAGTTTGGGCACCCCTCTTAATCTTACTCTTTTTTTTTTTTGTTTAAAATTGTTTTTTTGCAACAGCTATTTTAGTGTGATATATGTAATAACTGATGGACACAGTAATATTTCAGGATTGAAATGAGGTTTATTGTACTAACAGAAAATGTGAAGTATGCATTATTTCAAAATTTGACAGGTGCAAAGTATGGGCACCTCAACAGAAAAGTGACATTAATATTTAGTAGATCCACCTTTTGCAAAAATAACAGCCTCTAGTCGCTTCCTGTAGCTGTTAATGAGTTCCTGGATCCTGAATGAAGGTATTTTTGACCATTCCTCTTTACAAAACAATTCCAGTTCAGTTAAGTTTGATGGTCGCCGAGCATGGACAGCCCGCTTCAAAACATCCCACAGATGTTCAATGATATTCAGGTCTGGGGACTGGGATGGCCATTTCAGAACATTGTAATTGTTCCTCTGCATGAATGCCTGAGTAGATTTGGAGCGGTGTTTTGGATCATTGTCTTGCTGAAAGATCCATCCCCAGCGTAACTTCAACTTTGACACTGATTCTTGAACATTATTCTCAAGAATCTGCTGATACTGAGTGGAATCCATGCGACCTTCAACTTTAACAAGATTCCCGGTGCCGTCATTGGCCACACAGCCCCAAAGCATGATGGACCCTCCCCCAAATTTGACAGTGGGTAGCAAGTGTTTATCTTGGAATGCTGTGTTTTTGTGGCGCCATGCATAACACCATGTTGTATGACCAAACAACTCAATCTTTGTTTCATCAGTCCACAGGACCGTCTTCCAAAATGAAACTGGCTTATCCAAATGTGTTTTTGCATACCTCAGGCGACTCTGTTTGTGGCGTGCATGCAGAAACGGCTTCTTTCGCATCACTCTTCCATACAACTTCTCATTGTGCAGTGTGCGCAGTATTGTTGACCGATGCACAGTGACACCATCTGCAGCAAGATGATGCCGCAGGTCTTTGGAGGTGGTCTGTGGATTGTTCTTGACTGTTCTCACCATTCTTCTTCTCTGCCTTTCTGATATTTTTGTTGGCCTGCCACTTTTGGCCTTTATAAGAACTGTCCCTGTGGTCTTCCATTTCCTTACTATGTTCCTCACAGTGAAAACTGACAGGTTAAATCTCTGAGACAACTTTTTGTATTCTTCCCCTGAACAACTATGTTGAACAATCTTTTTTTTAAGATCATTTGAGAGCTGTTTTGAGGAGCCCATGATGCCACTCTCCTCAGAGAAGATGCAAATAGGAGAACAACTTACAAGTGGACACCTGAAATAGCTTTTCTCATGATTGGATACTCCGGGCTATGAAGTACAAAGCTCAATGAGGTTACCAAACCAATTTAGTACTTCAGTAAGTCAGTAAAAGTAGTTAGGAGTATTCAAATCATGAAAATCAGAAGGGTGCCCATACTTTGGCACCTGTCAAATTTTGAAATAATGCATATTTCACATTTTTGGTTAGTACAATAAACCTCATTTCAAACCTGAGACATTACTGTGTCCATCAGTTATTACATATATCACACTGAAATAGCTGTTGCAAAAAACAATTTTAAACAAAAAAAAAAGAAGAGTAAGATTAAGAGGGGTGCCCAAACTTTTTCATATGACTGTATATATATAATATATATATATATATATATATATATATATACACACAGTGCCTTGTGAAAGTATTTGGCTCCCTTGAACTTTTCAACCTTTTGCCACATTTCAGGGTTCAAGCATAAAGATATAAATTCTAATGTTCTTGTGAAGAATCAACAACAAGTGGGACACAATTGTGAAGTGGAATGATATTTTTTGGATATTTTAAACTTTTTTTACAAATAAAACACTGATAAGTGGGACGTGCAATATTATTTGTCCCCTTTACATTCAGTGCAGCAAACTCACTCCAGAAGTTCAGTGAGGCTCTCTGAATGATCCAATGTTGTCCTAAATGACTGGTAATGATAAATAGAATCCACCTGTGTGTAATCAAGACTCCGTATAAATGCACCTGCTCTGTGATAGTCTCAGGGTTCTGTTTCAAGTGCAGAGAGCATCCTGAAGATCAAAGAACACACCAGGCAGGTCCGAGATACTGTTGTGGCAAAGTTTAAATCCGGATTTGGATACAAAAAGATTTCCCAAGTTTTAAACATCTCAAGGAGCACTGTGCAAGCGATCACATTGAAATGGAAGGAGTATCAGATCACTGCAAATCTACCAAGACCTGGTAGTCCCTCTAAACTTTCATCTCAAACAAGGAGAAGACTGATCAGAGATGCAGCCAAAAGGCCCATGATCACTCTGGATCAACTGTAGAGATCTACAGCTGAGGTGGGAGAGTCTGTCCATAGGACAACAATCAGTCGTACACTGCACAAATCTAGCCTTTATGGAAGAGTGGCAAAAAGAAAGCCATTTCTCAAAGATATCCATAAAAAGTCTTGTTTGAAGTTTGCCACAAGCCACCTGGGAGACACACCAAACATGTGGAATAAGGTGCTCTGGTCAGATGAAACCAAAATCGAACTTTTTGGGCACAATGTAAAACGATATGTTTGGCGTAAAAGCAACACAGCTCATCACCCTCAAAACACCATCCCCACTGTCAAACATGGTGATGGCAGCATCATGGTTTGGGCCTGCTTTTCTTCAGCAGGGACAGGGAAGATGGTTAAAATTGATGGGAAGATGGACGGAGCCAAATACAGGACCAAGCTGGAAGAAAACCTGTTGGAGTCTACAAAAGACCTGAGACTGGGACAAAGATTTATCTTCCAACAAGACAGTGATCCCAAACGTAAAGCAAAATCTGCAATGGAATGGTTCAAAAATAAACGTATCCAGGTGTTAGAATGGCCAAGTCATAGTCCAGACCTGAATCCAATCGAGAATCTGTGGAAAGAGCTGAAAACTGCTGTTCACAAACGCTCTCCATCCAACCTCACTGAGCTCGGGCTGTTTTGCTAGGAAGAATGGGCAAGAATTTCAGTCTCTCAATGTGCAAAACTGATAGAGACATACCCCAAGCGAATTGCAGCTGTAATCGTAGCAAAAGGTGGCGCTACAAAGTATTAACTCAAGGGGCCGAATAATATTGCACCACCCACTTTTCAGTTTTTTTTTTTTTTTTAAAAGTTTAAAATATCCAATAAATTTCGTTCCACTTCACGATTGTGTCCCACTTGTTGTTGATTCTTCACAAAAAATTTAGAATGTATGTCTTTATGTTTGAAGCCTGAAATGTGGCAAGAGGTTGAAAAGTTCAAGGGGGCCGAATACTTTCACAAGACACTGTATATAACACAAATGTGGCCTAAGACTAGGATCACATTTGGGAAAGTGCATCCTTGGGAAGGATGCGTTAAAGGATGCTGTTTTTTCTCTTGACATTTTTATGACATTTTTTCATAATTGGCGCATGCGTTAACGCGTGCGTTAACACATGGTACATATATGTACCATGCTTTAACGCATGCGTTCCCCATAGACTCCCATGTTAAAAAAAGCATGCTTTTTGTAAAAGCACCAAAAAACGCTGCATTCCACGTTTTTTGGTGCACTTGCAAAAATGCCTAGCGTCAAACACATTGCCCTTTTGCAATGCGTTTTTTACATGGGAGCCTATGGAAGTGTTAACGCTAGCGTTTTTCAACATTTAAACATGAAAAAACGCTTGCTTTTAGCACTTCCATCATGCAAATGTGACCCTAGCATAAAGGAAAATGCTTTAAAAAAAGTAGAATAATTCCAAGTCATAAAGTACAAATACAAAATAATATTTACATTCAGTGACCATTGGCATCTCATCTGATCAGTCATTATTAGTGATGAACGAATAGTGAAATATTCAGGTTCGGATTATCAGTGCCGAATAATTTTTTTACTATTCGTGTATTCGTATCAAATAATGAACCCAATGCAAATCAATGGGAAACTGAAATATTTTTCAGCTGAATCCAATGAAGAAGTCTTGGGGGAGAGTGGTTGGGCTGAGAAAAAATGCTGGGAAAGTACTGACACTGAATTGGAACAGTCTGGAGAACGTACCTGCATGCATTTCTGACTCACATCTAGTTTCTTGAAATAATACTGTCAGAGCACTACGCCACTTTTTACGGATTCACAAGAAGACCACCTTCATACCCAACTTAAGTTGGATTTTACCCATTCCTTCAAATTGGTTTCTGAGGCCATACTCTATGTGTCCTCAAGGGCATATTGCAGTCCCTCCTAATTTTTGGCAACCATTGTATTTAGTGCATAGGCTTTTTTAGTCTAGGAGTAGAGATGAGTGAACCTTTGGAAGTTCGAATTCGATTAGGTTCGCCAAACGGACAACGTTTGACGAACAGTTTGCAAAGCTTCCGAACCCCATTGTTATCAATGGGAGGCAAAATCAAGAGCCTAGAAAACACTTCAACGGGGCTCAAAAGCTACCAAGCACAGTTCAAACAATTTTACTTTAGAGCTCTGCTGTTTTGGTACTAACATTATCTTCCTACACTATTACGTAGCAAGATTCAGTGCTGCTGTCACACTCACCATGCATGCGGACCTGCTTATGAACCTCAGACATCATCATCAAGACTTCTTTGAGGTTGTCTCAGGTTACACAGTGGGTATCACGCAGCAGGGAATCCCTCTATGCTCACAGTGTGTTGCTTGATGCTTCTTTTTAAGAAGATTTTGAGACTCTATATCAAAATCTACATGTCTATCTTAAGGCCAGTCTATTAGAGTTCAGAAGTGCTGTGTCAATGTGTTTTTTACCTTTGCAGATTTGATGCAGATTCTGGGTCAGAAAGAAAATCTGAACCATGTGTGTAATTTAAAAAAAAAAATAAAAAAGCAATGTGGGTACAGCACTTTTGACCTGTCCAAGACTTTGCTGGCCTCAGGATAGACATAAAGATTTTGATGCAGAATCTCAAAATCTGCGTAAAAAAATGCAAACAATACACTGTGGGCACAGGCCCTAGGAGTGTCCAGGGAGAGCTGCAGTTGTGGTGAAAGGGCTCGAGGATTCTTCTTGTCCTCTGGCTACTTCCACAGAGACGTCTAGGGCAAAAGTGGCCATCTACAGTCCTCAAGGTCTGAAAACAGTGCATGTTTTCAAGATTTCCTTAGTATTGCAAAGGTGCTAACCTGCAGAGGTGATGATTGCATCACCTTGTGAAATGCTTAAGATATTCTGAAAACATGCACTGTTTGCGGCCTTTGAGAACTGCACGTGGCGAGCCTTGTTCAATTGAAGTGGGTGTGCTGTCTTGCATTTCCATACCTCAGACCTTCAGGCCAGAGGCCCGAGGCTTGTTCACCAGTCTCTGTAGGGCAGTATCAAATAACTTGTTTGCAGAAACAGTCCAGCACACAAAGAGTGAACTCAAAAAACTTTACTATAGCATAGACTACAAGTCTGAAACACAAATATAACAAAACAGTATACATAGTATAGTAGTGGAGAGATTTCCCTTTTTCGGCGCTTCCGAAGGATAAGTATAGTTAGAGATGAGACGTTTTTCAAAACAGAAGACATGTAAAGGGTGAGTGCAAAAAAACGAAATTTGTTGCAACAGATCTATATATTCCTCTTCACTTAGACTTTGCGCCCCTTGTCTCCTTTGTTATCCCTCTTTATATCACTGTGAGAATAGAAGACATCTAAAGGGTGAATGCAAAGTACAAAATTTGTTGCAGCAGATGTATATATTCCTCTACACTTAGACTCTCCACCCCTTGTCTCCCCTTTTATCCCTCTTTATATCACTGTGAATATACATAGTATATAAATTAAAAATTCCCACAGGGATCAGCAGCAGCACACTGACTGTTAAAGTAGTGGAAAGGCTATGAAGGGCAGAGTCTATATAGGTCTTTCATTTGGACCCCAAAGGCTGCATGCATACCCAGTAAGGGAAAGCACATGCTGCCTATGGATAGGCGCCACAGGGAGGTATTACACCTTGCAAATATATGTAGTGCCTCTGTAACTGTGGGTTTGGGTGTAACCTATGGAGTCTAAGTCAGCACCCAACACTAGGTCACCTTAGAATAGGGGGACTGTCGTACAGTAGGTCCCAAGGGGGTGGAGCCTAGGTTGGAGTAGTAAAACCAGGAAGTGAGAGGATTTTTAGTCAGTCAGCATCAGAGACAGTGCTGGGAAGGCAGTCAGTCAGGACAGGCCTGACAGCCCTCTGACCGGAGGGATCACCCATCTTCAGTAGATTGACCCGTGACAGAAGGGGACGGACCAGCACCGATTGAAGCCGGCTGGTAACGTCTGGGGTAAAGCCGGCGACACAGATGCCGAGGTGGTCAGCAGTTCATCCCTGACCACAAACCGACGAGCCGGGGACCCTCGAAAAGCAGGTAGCCGTAGGCGCCGCAAGACGGTACCTCTGTCTTCAGGCCCATAATCGGTCCAAGACTACGAGGGTAACGGTCCAGATTCCGGTGGCGGGAGAGATAGTGCATTCCTGCTCCTCCTGGCCATACTGGTCAAGGAAACCCGTGCCTCACCGTACAAGACCAGAGGACTGGAGAGAGAGCTCTGCAAAAGTGGTGAAAGACAGAGAGGAAGGTAGAATTGAGACCCCGAAAGATAATAAGGAAGGAACATCTAGAGACTCCATAGGGTTACCCTGAACTGACAACTAGTACCTGTTAAACCAGACTGTACCGTGTTCTCTATAACATCTGCCGGTACCAGTAAAGTGGAGTTGAAGTTGAGTTGGAGTCTGTCTTTCTTCCCGCCAGTGCCCAGAGGGCCTCAGCATCCTCAGAGGGATAAGAACAACTACTCCCCTCATCCCCTCATCCTCCATCACCGCTGCCCTGAGGTAAAGCTCCACCTATGGGGAGCTGTACCATACTGACCTGCACCTATCATCACCTCATTGGCCGGGCTGCAGCGCCGGTATCCAAATTACCGGGATCCAAAGGTGGCGTCACATACTTTTTAATCCTTGTAAATATTTCCCCTACCAAACAAATGACAGCCAGGGCACAAAACCGGGAACTCGACCACCCGTGATTCCCCATCACCGCCATCAAATCCATCCCAGTGTCCGAGTACCCCTCTCCCTGTGCTCATCACATATGGCACAAAATGTTGGAAGGGGAAATATAACGTTAACAAAAACACAAGCCTTGGTCAAGGAAGAGCTGACAAAATAAAACAATTCCAACAAGTACTTCTCTAGCCAAAATGCCAACTAAGGCATGGGTCACTATCTCACCAACTCACTAAAATGACTTTATGAAAGTCCACTGAAAATGTCTCACATCATTTTCTGCAATGCCCTGGATGTTTGTCGCAGGTTTTCCTGAAACTCCGCTGCCTATGGTCTTGGAGGGTTACAGATGCTACTCATCTAGGGGCATTCTTCGCCAGCACCTGTCCCCCCAGCACACTCCATCATGGGCACCGCTGGAGAGGATGATGGAAGAACTAAGGGATGACTGTGCCCTATAAGACAGAGAAGACCAGCTTTGGGAACAGTGACAGGCTCTCTGGGTTTGGGTGCATCTGACTGGCCAACCAAGAGACACCTGGGCCGCACCTGACGTCAACTTCTCTTCAGATCAGGCTCCTCCTGCCACTTCTCAAATTGGTCGGTGGTGGCAACCCGACATATGCCAACCACAAACCATCCCTTGCTGTCCCATATCTTTATGAAAGTGAACTCCTCCCCAAAAAAGATGGTACATAGTCTTTAGGGAAGATTGTCATGCAGCAGGGTTTGGACCAGTTGACATAGCACCGATGCTCAATATCCTGTTCCACTAGGAAACCAAACACCTTATCCTGCAGCAACACCACAATCTTGCCTTGGGTACATTGGTCGAAGAATTCACCAGCCTTAGGCCCATACAACTAGTCCTGGGTGATGGCTTTCAAGAGATGTATCTCCTCAACAAATGAGACAGGATGGGGTAGTTGATGGCTTGTCGGAAATTTACTTGGAGGTTGTAGTGGTCCCCACATGGCATTGTTCTAGTGGAAGGCCTCTGGAGGGAGTGATCCATACTGCTGGGAAACAGGCCCTTCTCCCTCCTCTACCTAGTCTTCTTCCTCCTTGGCCTCCTCATATGGCCCTGGTTCTGGTGGTATTGGGGAATGAGATGCATTCACCACAACACCAGCTCTATTTAAATCCAGCCAGACATGCTGCAGATAATACTCAGTTTCCTCCTGAAAATGATTGCAATCACAAATTCTTTGGTATTATTATCTTCATTTAATTTGTCTTCAATGTAAAAACACAAAAAGAATTGGCCTAAAGCCAAATTGGGTATAATTTCACACCAAACATAAAAAAGGGGGTGGACAAAAGTATTGGCACTGTTAGAAAAATCATGTGATGCGTCTCTAATTTGTGTAATTAACAGCACCTGTAACTTACCTGTGGCACCTTACAGGTGTTGGCAATAACTAAATCACACTTGCAGCCAGTTGACATGGATTAAAGTTGACTCAACCTCTGTCCTCTGTCCCTGTGTGTACCACATTGAGCATGGAGAAAAGAAAGAAGACCAAAGAACTGTCTGAGGACTTGAGAAACCAAATTGTGAGGAAGCATGAGCAATCTCAAGGCTACAAGTCCATCTCCAAAGACCTGAATGTTCCTGTGTCTATCGTGCGCAGTGTCATCAAGAAGTTTAAAGCCCATGGCACTGTGGCTAACCTCCCTAGATGTGGATGGAAAAGAAAAATTGATGAGAGATTTCAACATTAGATTGTGCGGATGGTGGATAAAGAACCTTGACAAACATCTAAACAAGTTCAAGCTGCCCTGCAGTCTGAGGGTACAACAGTGCCAACCGTACTATCCGTCGGCGTATGAATGAAAAGGGACTGTATGATAGGATACCCAGGAAGACCCCACTTCTTACCCCGAGACATAAAAAAGCCAGGCTGGAGTTTGCCAAAACTTACCTGAGAAAGCCTAAAACGTTTTGGAAGAATGTTCTCTGGTCAGATGAGACAAAAGTAGAGCTTTTGGGCAAAGGCATCAACATAGAGTTTACAGGAGAAAAGAGGCATTCAAAGAAGAGAACACAGTCCCTACAGTCAAACATGACGGAGGTGCCCTGATGTTTTGGGGTTGCTTTGCTGCCTTTGGCACTGGACTGCTTGACCTGTGCATGGCATTATGAAGTCTGAAGACTACCAACAAATTTTGCAGCATAATGTAGGGCCCAGTGTGAGAAAGCTGGGTCTCCCTCAAAGGTCAGCAGGACAATGACCCAAAACACACTTCAAAAAGCACTAGAAAATGGTTTGAGAGAAAGCACTGGAGACTTCTAAGGTGGCCAGCAATGAGTCAGACCTGAATCCCATAGAACACCTATGGAGAGATCTAAAAATGGCAGTTTGGAGAAGGCACCCTTCAAATATCAGGGACCTGGAGCAGTTTGCCAAAGAAGAATGGTCTAAAATTCCAGCAGAGCATTGTAAGAAACTCATTGATAGTTACCAGAAGTGGTTGATCACAGTTATTTTGGCTAAAGATTGTGCAACCAAGTATTAGGCTGAGGGTGCCAATACTTTTGTCTGGCCCATTTCTGGAGTTTTGCGTGAAATGATCAATGTTTTGTTTTTTGCTTCATTGTCTTTGGTGTTTTTTCATTGAAGACAAATTAAATGAAGATAATAATACCAAAAATTTGTGATTGCAATCATTTTCAGGAAGAAACTGAGTATTATCTGACAGAATTGCAGGGGTGTCAATACTTTTGGCCACAACTGTATGTCTCCATCTCCTCTGCATGCCTCTGTGGGTCTGGTTTTGGTGACCCAACTTCTGGTCCTGGGGTGGTTCGGAAGATGACATCCTTTGAGTCCAGGTAAGCCATGTTTTGCAAGGGATCCATCTCTAAAGTACTATATAATGCTGTCACCATACCAAGTTGAACTGTCGTAGCAGACAGTGCACCTGCATGGTACTGGAACTGCACAGGTAAGAGGGCGGTGAGACACTGACTTAGTTCCATGGGTTTGTATGTTTGCTTTACCTAAGAGGCAACCTTATGTCTAGCTCCTAATTAACCCTTCTATGCGATGATCTGCAAAACTAACATCACTGTCACAAATCCAATTCCTCGAGCCACAAGCTATAATTGTGAATTGAACTGCACTTAGGTGCAGTCATTACTGAAGCATGACATCTTTGTAGGAGACATAATGATGAAAACAAATTAGTTTATTCAGGTTACCATTCACCACCAATTCATCTGGAATGCTGAGTAAGACTAATGGACGCTGGGCAATGCAGGAATGCAAGTACAGCATTAATATGAATTATTCATATAACACAGTTGTGCACTTGCCAAAAGTCTGTATTGTAAATGTATGGCATGAAATGTGAGCCCCAATGGAGAGAGAGTTGCAAATGTATGTAAGCTGCTATGGAATTAATAGCGCTATATAAATGAATAATAATAAATTATTATTATTATTATGACATGAAATAGTGATTGCACATTTTGAAGAAGCAATATCCATACTATGATTGTTTTATTACTGTGAAGAGACCTATAAGAACAGGCAGGGCCGCCGTTAGGGCCTTACAGGCCTTACTTGAGTAGGGGGCCCCGGCAATTTCTGGAGTGGGCGTGTCCATTTAAACAGGGCCAGGGGGGCCCGGGCGTGCTGGCGGGGGGCGTGGCCATTTGGAGCAAGGAGGCCTGCCCGCCCGGCCAGCACGCGTTGCAGGCGGCAGACCGATGCTGTCTCTGTCCTCTGCTCGGCTGCTGTGAATGTGCCTGCAGCCAGTGCCGCCTGTCACTGCCGTGCGGCCGTGCGCAACCTGTGGGCGGCGCCGCACCCCAGCCGCCGCTGAATCCGGACTCTGTGTCGGGGGAGTAGCTGCGGCTTAGAAATGGCCACGCACAACAAACTGCTCAAGGTGCTCTCTGCTGTGATGCGGCTGGCCCGGGGCACTGACACATTTACTTGTGCAGCGCCGCTCATCCGCATCACTGTACAGCAGAGAGCACCGTGGCCATTGGTTGATGGACAGGGGGCCCTGGCCGTGAGTCAGAGACTGCGGCGGGGGGCGGGGCCTCTGCCTTGCCATGCCCCCTCACATCTCGTCGATCACCACCTGGCCCCGCCCCCTCACCTCTTGAGCAGGCTCTGTCCATCACCGCATCACCGGAAGTCACTGGGCCTGGAGGAGAGGTGAGGGGGCGGGCCCTAATCTCCTCACCTCATCTGACTCTTCAGCAGCTGCGGCCCAGCTTCAGGCATCGGCAGGATGCAAGACTGCACTGAAGTCACAGAGCCTCAGCTGCTGCTGCTGGTGAATATCCTCCCGTCTGTCTGTCTATCTTTCTGTCTGTCTATCTGACTCTCTCTCCAACCTCTTGACTGTCTTGTCTGTCTGTCTCTGACTGTCTTGTCTGTCTCTCTCTCTGACTGTCTCTCTCTGACTGTCTCTCTCTGACTGTCTTGTCTATCTCTCTCTCTGACAGTCTTGTCTGTCTCTCTGACTGTCTCTCTCTGACTGTCTCTCTCTGACTGTCTTGTCTATCTCTCTCTCTGACTGTCTTGTCTGTCTCTCTGACTGTCTCTCTCTGACTGTCTCTCTCTGACTGTCTCTCTGACTGTCTTCTCTGACTGTCTTGTCTGTCTCTGACTGTCTCTCTCTGACTGTCTTGTCTGAATGTCTTGTCTGTTTCTCTGACTGTCTCTCTCTGACTGTCTCTCTGACTGTCTGTCTCTGACTGTTTGTCTGTCTGCCCCTGACTGTCTCTCTCTGACTGTCTTGTCTGTCTCTCTCTGACTATCTTGTCTGTCTGTCTCTCTGACTGTCTCTCTCTGACTGTCTCTCTCTGACTATCTTGTCTGTTTGTCTCTCTGACTGTCTGTCTCTGACTGTCTTGTCTGTCTGTTCTGTCTCTGCGACTGTCTTGTCTATCTCTCTCTCTGACTGTCTTGTCTGTCTCTCTCTCTGACTGTCTTGTCTGTCTCTCTCTGACTGTCTCGTCTGACTGTCTGCTGTCTGTCTCTTCTGATTCTCTCTCTGACTGTCTCTGACTGTCTCTCTCTGACTGTCTTATCTGTCTCTCTCTCTGACTGTCTTGTCTGTCTCTCTGACTGTCGCTGACTGTCTTGTCTGTCTGTCTTGACTGTCTTGTCTGTCTCTCTGACTGTCTCTTACTTCTCTGACTGTCTCTCTCTGACTATCTTGTCTGTCTGTCTCTGACTGTCTTGTCTGTCTCTCTCTCTGACTGTCTTGTCTGTCTCTCTCTCTGACTGTCTCTCTCTGATGTCTCTTCTGCCTTCTTGACTGTCTCTCTCTCTGACTGTCTCTCTCTCTGACTGTCTCTCTCTCTGACTGTCTCTCTCTGACTGTCTAGTCTGTCTCTCTCTGACTGTCTCTCTGACTGTCTCTGACTCTCTCTCTGACTGACTGTGTCTCGCTCTCTGACTGACTGTGTCTGTTCTCTCTCTGACTGACGGTGTCTGTCTCTCTCTGACTGACGGTGTCTCTGTCTCTCTCTCTGACTGATGGTGTCTCTGTCTCTCTCTCTGACTGACGGTGTCTGTCTCTCTCTCTGACTGATGGTGTCTGTTTCTCTCTGATTGACGGTGTCTCTGTCTCTCTCTCTGACTGACGGTGTCTCTGTCTCTCTCTCTGACTGACGGTGTCTCTGTCTCTCTCTCTGACTGACGGTGTCTCTGTCTCTCTCTCTGACTGACGGTGTCTGTCTCTCTCTGACTGACAGTGTCTGTCTCTCTCTGACTGACAGTGTCTCTCTGTCTGTCTCTCTGTCTGTCTCTCTGTCTGTCTCTGTCTTTAAAGATACATGAACTCAGTGGTCATATTAGGAGCCCTAGGTAGCAAGGAACTCTCAAAGGGAATTTTCTTACAGACCTGTTTAGTATTACTATTATGATTTTCCACTACGCGTTTCAACAGCGGCCTGTTGTCTTCCTCAGGTGGGGTTTTCCCCATGTGTAGTGGAAAATCTATAATATAAAAGCCGAAGGCCACTTCCGGAGAACCCGAAGGTTACTTCCATGATGGCCTCCGGACCATGGTGGTGACGTCATGCAGTGCAGGGGAGCCGGCCAGCGCCCGGCTGCAGGGACAGGCAGAGGAACGTTCCGCTCTCGGACGTTCCGTCTGCCCTCTAGCCTCTCCCCTCCAGCCTCTACCCTCCAGCCAGAGTGTAGCCAGCGGGGGGCTGGGGGGCCCATTGCCCGCCACCTGGGGGGGCCTCGCACCCCCTGGGGGGCCCTGTGCTGACAGCAGCCGGCCGCCGCACGCACGGAGAGGAGGGAGGACGGGACTTCCTGTCCTGCAGCTCTGCCCGCCCCTCCTCTCCTACAGCAGACGCACGCCGGCCGGGTCAGTGTGCACCCCCCACCCAGCTACGCCTCTCCCCTCCAGCCTCTCCAGCTTCCCCTCTGCCACTCCAGCCTCTGCCACTCCAGCCTCTGCCCCTCCAGCTGCCCCTCCAGCCACTGCCCCTCCAGCCTCTCCAACTTCCCCTCTGCCTCTCCAGCCTCTCCAGCTTCCCCTCTGCCCCTCCAGCCTCCGCTCTCCTTTCCCTGTCCTCTGCCCTCCAGCCTCCGCTCTCCTCTCCCTGTCCTCTGCCCTCCAGCCTCCGCTCTCCTCTCCCTGTCCTCTGCCCTCCAGCCTCCGCTCTCCTCTCCCTGTCCTCTGCCCTCCAGCCTCCGCTCTCCTCTCCCTGTCCTCTGCCCTCCAGCCTCCGCTCTCCTCTCCCTGTCCTCTGCCCTCCAGCCTCCGCTCTCCTCTCCCTGTCCTCTGCCCTCCAGCCTCCGCTCTCCTCTCCCTGTCCTCTGCCCTCCAGCCTCCGCTCTCCTGTCCCTGTCCTCTGCCCTCCAGCTTCCGCTCTCCTCTCCCTGTCCTCTGCCCTCCAGCCTCCGCTCTCCTCTCCCTGTCCTCTGCCCTCCAGCCTCCGCTCTCCTCTCCCTGTCCTCTGCCCTCCAGCCTCCGCTCTCCTCTCCCTGTCCTCTGCCCTCCAGCCTCCGCTCTCCTCTCCCTGTCCTCTGCCCTCCAGCCTCTCTTTGTCCGCACTTCCCTCAACTTTGTACACACACATACACACACACACACTCTGCTATACTTGCCACCGGCCCTTCGTCCGCTGCCTGGATCCTCAGTCGACATGTCGCCGCCCCCGAACTACTGGATCCAATATAGCGTCCAAGATGTCTCGCCAAACTACCGGACGACATATTGGATCCAGTCTTCCGGGGGCGGTGACATGTCGACTCAGGATCCAGGCGGCGGGGAAGACGCAGGGTCGGTGGTAAGTATAGTGGAGTGTGTGTATGTGTGTATGTGTGTGCTGACCACTCTGCCCACGGCGCTGCGCTGACCACTCTGCCCACGGCGCATTGCACTGCCGACCACTCTGCCCACGGCGCTGCGCTGACCACTCTGCCCACGGCGCTGCGCTGACCAATCTGCCCACGGCGCTGCGCTGACCAATCTCACCGCACTCGCCATCGCTCTAACCACTGAGCCACCGCACTCGCTGCTAACCACTGAGCCACCACACTCGCTGCTAACCACTGAGCCACCGCGCAGTGTTAACCACTGAGCCACCGCACTCACTGCTAACCACTGAGCCACCGCGCAGTGCTAACCACTGAGCCACCGTATACTGTGCTACCCACAGAGCCGCCTGTATGCACACAATTCATTTCACCGCACTCCCGTAACTATTAGTAAATAAACTATATATGGATTCTAGACACCGATTCTTTAGAATCAGGCAGCCATCTAGTCATAATAATAATAAGAAACAGTTCTGTAAGAAAATTCTCTTTGAGAGTTCCTTGCTTCCTAGCTCTCCTAATATGGCCACTGAGTTCATGTATCTTTAATTTCATTGTTCTCTTTCCTGGGATTGTGGCCGGAGTGGATTGATGCTATCAGAGAGCACTCAACAGTCTTTCAGGACCTTGCATGACAAATTCCGGTGATGCGGACGTTAGGTGATCGGGATCTCGCACGTGACTGCACCAGGAAGGAAGACGCCTCGGAGCGGTCTTGCAGCAGCCCACGGTCCTCCACCGCCGTGTGAATACCGGTGTTGTGCAAGGGTGCACAACCGGAATAGGTGAGCGGCAAACCCCCCACCTTATAAAAGTTTCCCTCACTAGACCACCAGGTCCTTTTCAAGGTGCACCTCTCTATTTTTATTTTTGCCTGTCTCTCTCTGCCTGTCTCTCTCTGCCTGTCTGTCTCTGCCTGTCTGTCTCTGCCTGTCTGTCTCTGTTTGTCTGTCTCTCTCTGTCTATCTCTCTCTGTCTGTCTGTCTCTCTGTCTCTGTCTGTCTCTCTGTCTCTGTCTGTCTCTGTCTGTCTGTCTGTCTCTGTCTGTCTGTCTGTCCGTCTCTGTCTGTCCGTCTCTGTCTGTCTGTTTCTCTCTGTCTCTCTCTGCCTGCCTCTCTCTGTCTCTACACAGCACTATACTCTATATACAGGTCCACACTGGATGCTGTATTTGTGTATCTATATACTGTATGTATATAGTGTGGACCTGTATATACAGTAGAGTGCTGTCTGTGTATACAAGATATGCAGCCGGCAGTCTCTGCATATGGCATTTGTCCCAGTCATCTCCATTGTGCATTTATCCTGCAGCCATCTCCATTGTGTATACGGGCAGCAGCAGTCTCTATTATGTATTCTCTATTGTGCGTATAGCCCACAGCCGTCTCCATTGTGCATACAGCTAGCAGCTGTCTCTATTGTGAATTCTCTATTGTCTATACAGCTATTGTGCATTCAGCCAGCAGCAGTCTCAAGTGTGTGTGTGTAATATATAATAGAGAGAGTGTAAAAAGAAAAAGAAAAACAGCACAAAAAAATAGAAAAAAGTGGACTTTATTGCCCAATGGCGTGGCCACACATTGGGCAATAAAGTCCACTTTTTTCTATTTTTTTTGTGCTGTTTTTCCTTTTTTTACCCTGTTGTAAGGAGCCATTTGGATTGCTGGTTGGGAAAGCTTTGCACATAAATTGAGGTAATTTTTGGTGCTGTTCCCATTTTTCACTAAAAATATAATGTATGTTTGGGAGGAGGCGGAGCATGGGTGGAGGCGGAGCATGGGTGGGGACTGGGCGGAGTCTCAGGGGGGCCCCAAAATTTTGGCAGTAAGCGGCCCCGAAATTCCTAGTGGCAGCCCTGAGAACAGGTATGTGAAGCATATAATGGCTGTATGCTATTTTTATATGAATTGGTGTCACAAGTGTAGAACAGATTGCCTTGCTTGCTACTGACCCTCTGCATTAATAAAGGTTTGCGCTCCAAATTAGGCTCTCTTAAACGGATGTTTTAAGGACATTGTAAGCTTCCTGGGCTTCCCAGCTGCTGCCACATCTGCCACTGTTTACAAAATTTACAACCTGCAGGTGTCAAAAGCACCTGCAAACTCCAGGAAGCTTAACAAAATAAAGTCAAAGCTCAAAAAAATTCTACATCTCGGGGCCACTTTACACACACCAACTTATCTGTCTAACTTCTGACCAACTTACTGGTTGCAGTGAAATCATGGACACATTGCTCCATTTTGTGGCTGTGTACAATGGAACAATGTGACCATGATTTCACTGCAACCAGTAAGTTGGTAAGAAGTTGGACAGATAAGTTGGAGTGTGTAAAGTGGCCATTAGTACAAGCCGTTTGACCCAATGGCTGGGGACACTCCTAACCATTCGGTTAGGTGTTGTCCGCAGCCAGTAGGGCTTACAATGAGCATTGTGGCCCTAAATAAAAAGGTAAAGTTTTAGGTACATTTTAAATTTCAAACTTTTTCTACAACAAAACCGTGTTCGACAACTTTTGCAGAAAGTGATCAGGTTTCCGATCCCTGAGCCAAATCGGTCAAGTTCGATCGAATTTGAAATTGGTGAACATGTTCGAGCAAAGTTCACTCATCTGTATCAAGAAGTCCCCCTACCTAGCTATTTTAAAAATTATTACTGGTGACTACCTGTCGGCGTAGTTTTATTTCCCCTCTACAGTACTACGTCATCTATTATAGTCATAGGCGACCAGACCAGAGTCGGATGAGTGTCATCGGTTTCTGGTCCATTTGGCATCCAACTGCTGTGCGAGTGTCCGACATTTCTCTCAGATCACATCCGTGTGCAATCTGTTCTTTCCTCAGCAGCTATTAGTGTAGAATCATTTACAGGAACATTTTACAGTGTTCTCAGCTGCAGAATGATAATGTATCTGTGAAAAAATCTGATGCCTCTCGGATGGTCCATGTGCTGTCTGTGTGCGGTCCGTGATTTTGTCGGACCCATAGACTTGCATTGGCGAGTCTCGCACGTAAATAGCATACTGTCGCAGCATGTCGCGACTTTTTTCTCATCCTGAATCTGGATGAGAAAAAAGCGTCCGACACTCGCCAGTGTGCTCTCAGACATCGATTAACATTGGTCCGAGTGCAATGCGATGAAATCACACATTGCACTCATCCGAGTTTCACGCCAGTGTGACCGTACCCTAATACTAAAATCCATATAGTAATCCTACAATGTCTGCGGGACATGGTATGGGGAGGGTTTATGGCTCAGTTAGTACACGCTCCATACTTCTTGTTATTAACCAGTTAATGCTCTCTTGTCCACCGCACTACAGTGTCAAAAGAGGAAGACAGCAAAACAGGCAGCAACATGACATCAGAGAGCCCCAGACCTCCAAATAGAAGATCCTCAGATCCCGGTATTGTGACATAATATTAAGAATAATATCCTTTGCACTTATATTACACTATGAACTCCACAGCACTTTACATACATCATCAACACTGTCCCCATTGGGGTTTAAAATGTAAACATCCTATCAGAATGTCTCTATAGTGCGGTTGGACAAACCTTTTATATGTACTACATGATGAAATGTGCGGGGAGAAGCTACATGAAGCTTGGGAGGGAAGGCCGCGACTGGGGGGAAGATTGTCTTTGACAGGGGGAGGGGCTGCCACAGGGGGGAGGAGCCGTGATGGGGGAGGGGCCGCAATGGGGGGAGGAGCTGTGACGGGGGGGCGGCTGCTGACAGTGCCTAGGGCAGCAGGAACTCCAAATACGGCCCTGAATAAAGGTATGTGCACACATTGAGTATTTGGTTGCAGAAATTTCTGTACGATTCCTTCATTTATTGGCAGTAAAAACATAGCACAAAAAACCCACATTTTTTACACGTTTCCAATGTGTATTTGTATGCTTTTTTCCCCTGCAGTTTTATAGCATGTTTGACTGACTTAATCAGGGCCGCACCGTCCATTGGACAGTGTGAGCCCTGTCATTCAGGCGGCAGCCGGCAGGGGGAGTGCAGTGCAGAAGGGGGCGGCGCCTCATGCACACAGCCTCCCCCTGTCATGGCGCCGGCGCGCACCGGAGGTAAGCGGCGACCCGGGGAGAGAGGCACAGAAGGGGCGGCAGCGCTGCCCGCGGGCAATAGCACCCCAAAGGTACTCACGGCCGCGGGCGGCAATGACTGCCGGTGCCGCGGCCCAGGCGGCTCAGGCGGCAGAGGGGGGCAGTGCTGGGCTC
This sequence comes from Allobates femoralis, assembly GCA_033576535.1. NCBI lineage: Eukaryota > Metazoa > Chordata > Amphibia > Anura > Aromobatidae > Allobates > Allobates femoralis. The sequence goes on along the minus strand of JARQOC010000002.1, from coordinate 257,604,159 downwards.
CGGTAGCACCCCCCCCCCCCCGTAATCGGTGCCGCGGCTCAGGCGGCAGAGGGGCTTGGTGCACCCCTGGACTCTGATCGGCAGTGTTTACCTTTTGAATCGTGCTGTCATTCACTGACAAGGAGATCCAAAGTGCCGTGGCGGGGAATACGCTGTTCCCCACTGTGATCTGAGATCCTGCGAGGCGATCGCGGGGGCTCGATGTGATACCTGTTGAACCTGAGATCCTGTGGTGACCCCGGAAGCTCTCTGGGTTCACTTCCTGTGGATGGCTGGTGAGCACCAGCATCCACAAGAAGTGATCATTTGTGCTATATAGAGATGAGCTGCATCTCATCTCTACATAGCACAAGCAATTAGACAGTGCAGCACTGAAGCTAAGGGGCAGTGTAAAATAAAGGAAAATAAAAAAGTTTTTAAAAATATGAAAAGAAAAACAAAAAAGTTCAAATCTCCCCTCCCCTTTGCTCAATTCAAAAATAAAACTATTGAAAAAAAAATTGTAAAAATACACATAGTTGTTATTACCAAGTTCAGAGTTGCCCCAACTATCAAAATCTAAAATCAATTAATCAGATCTGTAAACTGTGCATAATGGAAAAAATGTCCAAATGCCAAAATTATGTTTTTTTGGTCGCCGCAACATTGCAACAAAATGCAATAATGGGCGATCAAAACAGTGAATCTACCTGAAAATGGTATCATTAAAGACATCAGCTTAAGATGCAAACAATAAGCTGTCACACAGCCCCAGATCACGAAAAATGAGGACTCTACGGGTCGTGGAAAATGGCGGCAAAAGCGCAATTCTTTTTTTTTTTCAAAACGTATGAATTTTTTTCACCACTTAGATAACAATAAAAGTAAGCATGCTTGATATCTACAAACTCATACTTACCCAAGGTATTATACCGACATGTCAGTTTTACCATATAGTGATCATGGTGAATAAAAACCCAAAAAAAAAAATGTGTAATTGCACTTTTTTGCATTTCACGCACAATTTTTTCCCATTTTCCTGTACAATATATAGTAAAATAAATGATATCTTCTGAAAGTACACGTCATCCCACAAAAAAACAAGCCCTCATATGTCTGTATTGATGGAAAAATAAAAACGTTATGGCTCTTGGAAGAAGGGGAGGGAAAAATGAAAAATGGAAAAAGGAAATCGCCCAAGGGTAAAGGGGTTAAAGTCCATGGGTGAAAAAATGCTACAAATCCCATGGAAGAATTGAATGCTGCAGATTATTTCTGCCACAAATCTGCAAGTCACAAATAGGCAACGTTGGCATGAAACTTGAGGATTCTCATTGACTTTGCTGGCATCAGGATTCCCTTCAGATTTTGTGACAAATCTACTCTCAAAAACACAATAAAAATGCAACATGTGCACACAGCTTTAAAGGGAACGAACTACCAGGATTTAGCGCTATGCAGCAGGTGACTGATGGGTGCAACATGACATCACTATTTGTGTTTTTTTTTTATTACTCCCCTGTGGGCTTGTGTTTCGGCTGTAAGCCAAAACCCTCTCCCACTAACCCAGCCTTTCATTTTACCTTCACTATCATGTTGCTGGAAAATTGTGAAAGTAAAATTAAAGCCTGGATGAGAGGCGAGTTTTGGCTTACAGTCGAAAGATAAGCCTACAGGTTTGTAATAAAAAAAATTGTGATGTTGTGCTGCACATGTCAATCACCTGCTGCATAGCACTAAATCCTGGTGGTTGGATCACTTTAATACTCTGAGTACTAAGTACTGAACATTTTAGTTCTTGCACATGACTACTTATTAATGAATAGTTTGCTGCTGAGAAGAGAGAAGAATTGCAGCACTGTGACCTCTACTATCCAACCAGTATTGGAAAATACAGGGTGGGTCATTTATATGGATGCACCTAAATAAAATGGGAATGGTTGGTGATAATTTCCTGCTTGTGGCACATTAGTATATGGGAGAGGGAGAACTTTTCGAGATGGGTGGTGACCATGGCAGCCATTTTGAAGTCGGCCTTTTTAGATCCAACTTTATTTTGTTTAATGAAAAGAGGGTCATGTGACACATGAAACGTATAGAGAATTTCATAAGAAAAACAATGGTGTGCTTGGTTTTAACGTAACTTTATTCTTACATGAATTATTTAAAAGTTTATGACCACTTATAAAATGTGTTCAAAGTGCTGCCCATTTTGTTGGATTATCAATACAACCCTCTTCTCCCACTCTTGACACACTGATAGCAACACCGCAGAAGAAATGCTAGCACAGGCTTCCAGTATCCGTTGTTTCAGATGCTGCACATCTCGTATCTTCACAACACAGACAATTGCCATCAGGTGAGTGATGAGGCAAACATTTTTGTGAATGGTGACGTTAAGAAACAAAACCACCGCTATTGGTCTGACACTAACCCACAGTGGATAGATCCCTCCAAGACTGCTGGAACACTAAAATTGATAGTAAGGTGTGGTATATGGGGTACAAAGATAGTGGGGCCATTCGTCATCAATGTAAACCTCAATGCCACTGGATATCAGAATGATGTTGTAAGTTTTCCCCCTCCCATATACTAATATGCCACAAACAGGAGGTTGATATCACCAATCATTCCCATTTTATTTAGGTGCATCCATAAAAATGGCCCACCCTATAGAATGTCTGTGAAAGTCAACATTCAAATAATAATTCACTGAATTACTCATTAGAGAGATGTGTGTTCCCTTTAAAATTAATGTAGATTAAAGTTGTACAGATATGTAAATTCCTGAGGGGGCTGGGGGTGGCTCATAGAGGGCTGGAAGCGGGGAGGACACCAGCAGCAGCGAGGACTCATTACTTAGTAAGTCCCTCTGGACTCGTTAACTGTACACTTTCTAAAGTGTTTTGTACAACTAGAGACATGGGGTACCCCTTCCCTGTATGCAGCAGACACACTGCATTCAGTGGTGCTTTCAATTTGGAAAGCACCAGAGGGGGTGACAGGTCCTCTTTAAAATACCTTATATCAAGTGACATTATACAATTTCACGCAGCTTCTGTAGTTTGGGGTTCTGATCTGGCACAAATCCCTTAGTCATATTAAAAGCTTGTTGGAAAGCGATTATGACTTTGAGAAAGCTGCTTAAATGTGGCACTGGAGTTTCTCTACTTCCTTAGTGAAGTGCAAATTTGCATATATCTGAGAGGAGGGAAGTGGCTACAATCTCCTCACCTACTTCGCTGTCTCCATAAGGTTGATAGCAAGTTCCCAGACCTACAATTTCACAGCAATTTGGAACAAAGAAAAGTGGGCACATAGGGTCAGTGCAGAAATCACACAATTGTACAGTCAATTGATATATGTTGATATATGTATGCAAGAATGGATGCATACATGGAGTGATGGATTACAAAATTCAGATAAACAGGTATCACAACTCAGTAAGCAACTCTCCACAGATAGGGATACAGTACAAACATTATAAACTAAAGTGCAAGTGCATTGTAATGATCCACATCTATAGAAAGTGCTGTTAATCAATTAATCCATGTTCCTCTATAGTTAAAAATGCTGTGGTGTAAAGACAGCACTAAGTGACCCCATTGTTGAAAGACAAAAGTGTAGAGCATTCAAATATTAATAAGAAATAGCATACCCAAGTTTTCAAAGTGTGAATTTCTGCACTGAACCCCACAGTGGAGAGATCCCCTGCTTCCAAACCCAAACATACATTTACTCTTTAAATCATAGCTTTGTCAGGGGAATGTAGATGAGCAATTACTTAGACATCAAACATGAATGGTGCACAGAAAAAGTCCACAGTTATCAGATAATTCAGTTGCTTCGGCTACTGATCCATTTGTTAACACTAGAATTCCCAAACATTTTGATCTCCCCCCTGAAGTCCCGAAAAAGGGTCAAATGACCCTTAAGGTGGTGTCACACCTGGCGACGTCGCTAGCGACATCGCCGAAAAAGTGACGTATCAGCGATGTCGCTAGCGACGTCGCGCTGTGTAAACGAGCGGCGCGACCGCGTTTTATCGCTGGTCGCAGGTTGACAGGTTTACGGGAGGAACCGTAAACCTGGCAACCGGTGACCTGCGATAAGGCTGGATCGCGCCGTGTGACATCGCCAGAGCGATATCGGCGGCGATCCAGCCTATACCGCAGCGTTGCTGCGGAACGCTCGCTGGGCTGAGCCCAGCCCAGCGAGCGATGTCACCGCCCGCATCGCTGCGGTGTCGCCGGCCGCAGCAATTCTGTGTGACAGCTGGCCAGCGATGTCGGAAGCGAGCGAGCACCCGCGCATCGCTTCCGACATCGCTGGCCAGATCGTGCTGTGTGACAGCACCTTTAGTCCAAACTGACAACTCTGATGGCTCCGATATGCATCCTTTCATGTGTAATTGTGACCATTGCCTGAGGAATCTGCAGGGGCAATTGTGTTGATCCACCTCAACAAGCGCTGGAGAACGCTGCGGACCCATTGAAAAATCTCCCGGTGGCCGCCGGTAATGTCACAGGAGCTCACCGACGGCCACCGGGAGATCAGCTGAGCCACTGCTGTCCTCCTCCTCCCCGCCGCCGGTAAGCACCAGGACCTGTCGGCGGGGAGTACAGCTGATGTGACAGCTGTTTGAATCTTCCCGCGCCGACATCTCCTCTCGGTGTCGGCGCGGGAAGATTCAAACAGCTGTCACATCAGCTGTACTCCCCGCCGACATGTCCTGGTGCTTACCGGCGGCGGGGAGGAGGAGATCTCCGGCGCTGAACTCCTCCTCCGGCCCGCCCCCGGACAGCGCCGATTGGCTGCCGGGCTCCCTAGTGATGTGTCCGCAGGCGGACATTATCCGCTGCGGACACATCATAAAGACACTGCTTTTGACAGCGTTTGTGTCTGCATGCCATCAGCATGCAGACACAAACGCCAGTGTGAAGCCACCCTAAGAGAGTGTAAACAAAAGAATGTAAGCTGCTCCTGAGTGTGTCTGCCCGCCCCCAGCTGCATTGTTGTGCAGGGGATATGCATAAGGTTGCTAACACCTTAGCAAATTTGCATGCAGACTTTTGTGCTGTGGGGGATAAATAGGTGAATGCTTCAGTCATGCAGAGGCTGAGAAAATTTCTAAGTTCACTGCTGGGTTCGCAGGGAACTGAAATTCTCTCAAATGTGAACCTAGCCTTATTTAGAACCAAAACAAAATGTTAATTTAAAATTATTTATCTTGCAGATGAGGAGACTCCTCCTTTTCCCAATAAGAGAGCTCAGTTGGCCAGTGAGCCGACAGAGACCGCAAAAGATGGCACAGTGTGGCGGGAAGTACAAGTGGGGAAACGTCTCCATTTCACCCCAATAGAACCGTACCCTGCAGATGGAGAGTCAAGTGCTAAGGCCAGATGAAGTGTCCGGAGTCGCCTTCAGTGCTTTCTCTTTTATCACTCTTGACATGCTTCGTAGCATTCAAAAATGGACTACTCAACATGCACGTCACACGGAGCAGGTGGATTGGTTCATGGGTCTCCCGGAACTAATGGCATTTATTTCATCATAGGAATCGCAACTTGCTAGCAATGCCAGGTCCGTCTGGAGTATAGTAATTTTAATCGAACATGATTTAATTAATTAACAGCACTATTTATATATATGGATTGTTATAATGCACTTGCACTTTAGTTTATACTGTTTGTACTGTATCCCTATCTGTGGAGTGTTACTTACTGAGTTGTGTGATACCTGCTTATCTGATTATTGTAGTCCATCACTCTGAGGAGTAATGTTTGATCCGTTGTTGCATATACTGTATATGTCAATTGACTGTACAATTGTGTGATTTCTGCATTGACCCTATGTGCCCACTTTTCTTTATTCCAAACTGCTGTGAAATTGCATAATATCACATAGGCGGCCGTCACACGCTACAATATCGTGAGCGATATCGTTAGCGATCACGTGCACGCGCGATCGCTAACGTTATCGCTCACATCGCTGGTGAGCTGTCACACAGACAGACTCACCAGCGATGTGGACCAGCGAGATCGCTGGTAACTATGGTACACATCGGGTTACTAGGCGCCGCGCGGCGCTTAGTAACCCGACGTTTACCATAGATACCATCTCCCAGCATAGGCTCTGCCGCTGGGAGATCGTTCATCGTGGTGTCACACACCACGATGAAGCAGATTGAACAAGCGATGATCGCTTGATATGAGCTCTGGCTCTCATATCTGCGATGTCGCGATCAAGCGATTTTACATTGTAAAATCGCTTGATTGCACGCAGCGATGTACAAACGATATCGCTTAAGCGATCAAAAAGCAGATCGCTTAAACGATATCGTTCACGATATTGCACCGTGTGACGGCCGCCTTGGTAAAAGATCTTTTAAATGCACTCTTTCTCTCCTTGTTCTCTTATTTTTGAATCTTATGTTTTTGAGGTTTCCGTGTGCCTGGGAACAACTGTATGTTGCGGAACGTATGGAATTTACATACCTAATATTGTTTTCTGTGGTTTCCACAGTGTTTCCAGTGTGCATTATGGATTTCTGTGCCCAGGGTGATGTCTACCTTTTGCAGTTAAATCAATCTTTGGACAAAGAGGGTGGTGCACCAGTGGATCTGGAGGATGATGACACTTTTAAGGGGCATACTAAGAAATATAGGGAACTCCTCAAAAAACGGATACAAATTTGGTGTAACCAGGCATTTCTGAACAAGTATGTCGAAAAAGACCTGATACCACAGGGGCTTAGAATTATTATTATTAATTTATATAGCGCCATTATATTCCATGGCGCTTTACATGTTAAAAAGGGCAGACTAGGACAAGTAACATAGTAACAATACAAGTAACAATAAATGTTGACAATTCAGTTGTACAGAAACAAGAGGGGAGAAATCCTGTCCACAAAGGCTCACAGTCTATGAGGGGCGGGTGGGGATACAGTAAGAGGGGGAAATTCCAGTCATCAGGTGGTGTGGTGGACCGGGTCTTATTGCAGGTGGTAGGCTTGGCGGAACAGGTGGGTCTTCAGGCTTCTTTTGAAAGTTCCCAGGGTAGGAGAATGTCTGATGTGTTGGGGCAGTGAGTTCCAGAGTGAAGTACGGGAGAAATCCTGTATGCGGTTGTGCGAAGAGGAGATGAGGGGGGAGTAGAGGAGAAGCTCTTGGGAGGATCGCAGGTTGCGTGAGGGTAGGTAACGGGAGACCATGTCAGAGATGTATGGAGGGGACAGGTTGTGAATGGCTTTGTATGTCATGGTTAATGTTTTAAACCGGGATCTCTGGGAAGCAGGGAGCCAATGAAGGGCTTGGCAGAGGGGGGAGACAGGGGAGTAGCGGGGAGACAGATGAATTAGGCGAGCAGCGGAGTTCAGGATAGATTGGAGAGGTGCACGGGAGGTATTAGGGAGGCCGGTGAGTAGGAGGTTGCAGTAATCGAGGCGGGAGATGATGAGAGCGTGAATAAGGGTTTTAGCGGTGTCGTGGTCAAGGAAAGTGCGGATCCTATAGATGTTTTTGAGCTGGAGTCGGCAGGAGGTGGCGAGGGCCTGGATGTGGGGCTTGAAGGAGAGGGAAGAGTCAAGAATAACCCCGAGGCACTTGGCATGGGGGACTGGAGAGAGAGAGCAGTCGTTGACGATGATGGATAGGTCAGGTAGTGAGGGGGAGCGTCTTGGGGGGAAGACTATGAACTCGGTTTTGTCCATGTTCAGCTTAAGGAAGTGAGCAGAGAAGAAGGATGAGATGGCGGACAGGCAGTGTGGAATTTTGAATAGAAGGGAGGCGATGTCAGGACCAGACAGGTAGATTTGGGTGTCGTCGGCGTAGAGGTGATATTGGAGGCCGTGGGACTCAATGAGTTGCCCTAGACCGAGAGTGTAGATTGAGAGCAGTAATGGTCCAAGAACCGAGCCCTGGGGGACCCAGACAGATAGGGGGTAGGGCGAGGAGGATGTGTGGGAGTGGGTGACGCTTCAGGTCTTTCCTTTATTCCCCATCATCAATGAGTCCTTCAGAGAGCGTTGGGAGGAGATGGCTAATGGGTGTTCATTAAGGTTTTTAAACCTCCTCAGTGAATTCAATAGTGAGTCCCTGAATGAAATAGAAGGTGAGATGGAGAAGTTGTTGGAGAGGATCAAGGATATGTCATCTAGTGAGACCCTGACCAAGTTCAAGGAGGACATTGACAATGATTTAGTCAAAATGGAGAAGGAAATTCAGGAATATAAACTTACAAAGTTTCAGCGTAACCACACTGATTTTCAGTTAAATTGTGTGTACAAGTGGAAGAATAATGATAGAAAAGGTCATCCAAAACCTTGACTGATTTTAGACCAAAGAAAACACCCCCATACCTTCCTCCTAGAGGCATAGCTGGGGGTTCCACCCTGAGCGGTACAGAAGAGTCTGACTCCAAACTGTCCAGTATCGGTGTGGTCACACGTTTCAAGTCTAAAACAGAAATGCCTAAGGCTCCTCCTAAGAACCCTCAGAACAGAAGCGATAGGGCTTTACAAGTGATCAATTTGTCTACTCATACTCTTTACTGTACGATTGTGTCATTTCTGCATTGACCCTGTGTGCCCACTTTTCATTGTTCCAAATTGCTGTGAAATTGCATAATATCACTTGGTAAAAGATCTTTTAAATGCACGCTTTCTCTCCTTGTTCTCTTATTTTTAAAGTTATGCAAATGTCATATATAATCCTCCTCCTTACATTTTAGAGGACTCATTGACTTGCTGCACCTCATATTACTACAGATATAAAGGAAAAAATGCACATTATGGTTCATTTTACTTAATCATCAACCATATCACACTCTCTCACTCTATTTCCTTTCTCAACTTATTTTGGATTCTGATAGAGCATGGAAAAACCTCACAACAGACATAGTTGGTTGGATAAATAGATGAATGATCACCTGCATTATGAGTGTGCCCTATTATGGCTTAGGCTGTTAAGGTATTAAGTAATAAATAATAATAATAAAGCTTTATTTATATAGCGCCAACATATTCCGCAGCGCTTTACAATGTAGGGTTAGAGTACAGAAAATATACAGTAAGTACCGTATATACTCGCGTATAAGCCGAGTTTTTCAGCCCAAAAATTGGGCTGAAAAGTCCCCCCCTCGGCTTATACGCGAGTCATACGGCCCCCCTCAAAGTTTGGCGCCCCCACCTCAGTTTCTGGGCCCCCCCGCATGCAGCGCTGCACATATACATTACGTGTCTAGCAGCTGTTACCCTCCGGTGGCAGATCGCGGCTCCCGGCTCCGGGCTCCATCTTCCTCTCTGTCTTCCTGGTTGTCATGTGACCGGCGCGATGAGCGCCGGTCACAAAGCAGGAAGACAGCGAGGAAGATGGAGCCCGGAGCCGGGAGCCGCGATCTGCCACCGGAGGGTAACAGCTGCTAGACACGTAATGTATATGTGCAGCGCTGCATGCGGGGGGCCCAGAAACTGAGGTGGGGGCGCCAAATTATGAGGGGGGCCCTGCTGGGGCCCTGTATACTACCACTGGGGCTATATACTACCACTGGAGCTATATACTACCACTGGGGCTATATACTACCACTGGGGCTGTATATATACTACCACTGGGGCTATATACTACCACTGGGCTGTATACTACTACTGGGGCTATATACTACCATTGGGGCTATATACTACCACTGGGGCTGTATGTATACTACCACTGGGGCTATATACTACCACTGGGGCTATATACTACCACTGGGGCTGTATACTACTACTGGGGCTATATACTACCATTGGGGCTATATACTACCACTGGGGCTGTATGTATACTACCACTGGGGCTATATACTACCACTGGGGCTGTATACTACTACTGGGGCTATATACTACCACTGGGGCTATATACTACCACTGGGGCTGTATGTATACTACCACTGGGGCTATATACTACCACTGGGGCTGTATACTACCACTGGGGCTATATACTACCACTGGGGCTGTATACTACCACTGGGGCTGTATACTACCACTGGGGCTGTATATATACTACCACTGGGGCTGCTGTATATACCTCTGGGGCTGCTGTATACTACCACTGGGGCTGCTGCTGTATATACCACTGGGGCTGCTGCTGTAACACTGCTGGGGCCTGTATATACCACTGGGGAGGCTGCTGTATACCACACTGCTGGGGGCTGTATACCTGTGCTGGGGTCCACCCTCGGCTTATACACGAGTCAATAAATTTTCCCAGGTTTTGGGGGCAAAAGTAGGGGGGTCGGCTTATACACGGGTCGGCTTATACACGAGTATATACGGTAATTACAGTAGAGAACAAATAAAGTACAATAATCGGATACAAAACAATAGGCATAGAATCAATGTAAAAAAGAAAATACAATAAATAAAGCAAGAAGTGAAGGTGACCCTGCTCAAAAGAGCTTACAATCTACAACGGGATAGGGGTTGCACAAGGTACAGGGGCTTAAGTGGATTCAAAATATATTCACAGACCAACCACAAATGCCAGGGTACTAGAAAATACCTTTTAGAAAAATGTCAGAAAATATCATTTAAAAAGCCTCTAAAAGGTACAAGTTAGACTCTGTTTAAAAAAATAATTCAGATTATTTGACCATAGGTAGACTTGTATAGGATCAGCTGTATGCTATTTTTGTAGAATGTTGGCATTTGGAAAAAGTTCCAGTATGATTAAAGACGAGACTGTGTGGAAATGTTCTATGCACAGGATCAGTTCTTAAGTTTCTGCGTGTTTTTCATGGATCTAGGTCTTTCTCGAAGTGTCTCTTTCATTTCCTCTGACAGAAACAGTTCAAGAGACAGATTCCATTCAATTTCGGCAGTCCAGACTGTGATGGAAAATAAACAGGGTGAATAATATCAGGAGCAGCAGTTAAAATATTCCATTTTCAACACTGAGAATGTTGTTCCACTGAGAATTATGCCAACTACATTTCATGCCGTAAGGGAACACCCTTTAGTAACCTAACTCTAGCATCCCTTTGTGAATTATCTGAAAATAAAGTAAAATAAGTTCTTGCTACAGAGGGCATATTTGGAATATATTGCATTGACCATCCCTTCTGCATTAACATCTGAATTAGAAGAACTTTTTCACCCAATATTTATATGTGAATCGAGTTGTAATGTTGTTATAGATCACAATCCATATTATTGTTACAAAAGCACTAGGATTGCCACCCCCCTTCCCCATCAAAATATCAGCCAAAGTAAAATGGGGTACACTTATCATGAATGGCCATTTGACTATTAGATACAGGAGTAACTGTTTTGGAACCATTTTACATGATACCATGTATAAATAGCGATATTAATGCCCGACACCCTATACCTTGCTTGTCACACCCAAGGCTACTGTACTTGTAGAAACTCATAAACCTTAACTATAATAAGGTCGATTTGATTTCAATTAAGTCATCCAGCATTTGATAGATACCCTACCGGAAACCACACAGACATAGTTTTATAGTTTCTAAGGTTAAAGGTAGACTTAAGTCCACCTAGTTCAACTCATAGCCTAACATGTTGATCCAGAAGAAGGCAAAAAAAAACCCATATAGTTGAAGGGATATATTTACTTCCATTTTTGTGTCCATAATGGCCATAATACAACTTCTGACAAACGTCTTCTCTGACGCTCAAATGCATGTACATATTTTGCTTAAGCCTATTGTGTATGATACAATCTGCTGGAACACTATATCTAAGCCTAATCCTAATATCGAAAACTAACAATAAACACTCAGCTAGCTATTATAATGCCTATAACAATTTATACCCAGTTTTTCATAGGCTTTGAATGTATTAAATCACCAGATCTATCATTAGTGCTTGAATACATCACCATAACCATAATGATTGCATTAACAAAGCACCAGCACCATCATCAGTACAGGAATACATCACTAGACCTACCATCAATTCATGAATACAACATGAATACAACTAGAAATATAGAACATGTATACATCACCAGAAACTTAAGTACATGGGTATAGCACCAGAGCCATCATTGAAATAAGGATAAAGTATATCACCACAACAACCCTCAGTACCTACATACATCACCAGAACCACCCTCAGTACATAAAAACAGCAACAGAACCAGCATTAGGGATTTTCTATGACAGACCTGACAGGGCCCTGGGGCAGAGGCAAAGATCATGAAGCTGAGACAGGGGAGCAGCACCGCTGATGACTATAGTTCCGATTTATGGCACTGGTCCTCTGAAGTTCTGTGCAATGACATAGCCCTCAGGTGCCAGTTCTACAGAGGTCTTTATGATACTCTTAAGGATGCTCTGGCTTTGCATACGCCACCTTGTTCCTTGGGGGAGGCCATGACACAGGCTATTAGTATGGATCGTAGAATTCAGGAGAGATGTGATGAATGGAAGGTGGTTTGAGTCTCTTTTCCTGGATCAATCCATTTACCTGATATGGAATCTGTGGAAGTGGGAGTAGCCAACCAAGGGCTATTGAGAGGAGATGACGACTCGATCTTGGACTCTGCCTCTACTATGGTCATGCTAGATATATAAAAGGACTGGTGGCTCGCCCTAAAGCAAGCAAGTCATCAGGAGAACGTCTAAATCTGTGTAATTATCGAGGAGGGAACTCAGACTGGTACTGAGATTAGGATTAAGGAAAGTTAGGTTGGAAGAACCCATTTAAATTATTGCCATTGACAGGACACAGTTACTCCAGAAACTGGTCCAGATAGCAACAATGGAATTTACTCTCAGAGTTGGAACACTGCACTCCAAGTCCATCTCCTATTATGTAATGGATAATTTACCTCTGCAGTTGGTGCTGGGAATTCCTTGACTGTGTGTTCACAATCCTGTCACTGATTGGTGTCAGACGGATATTGTTAGGTGAAACCCCTATTGTCATAAAAAATGCCTTCATTTTGTGCTTGTTTCAATCCTGTTTTACAGTCTAATCTGTTATATTGATGCTTGTCTCTGCTGCCACCTGCTGGCCAGACCTCTCAATTCTTTCTGCCTTTCCTTGTCCAGCCTATGGGGGTGTGGCTCCTGCACGTGCTGTTGTCTCTTCCTGTTTTGCCCAGTCATTAGGAGACATCTTTACTGCAGAGAGTTCCATTCTCATAGAGCTGGAGAAGCAAAGTTTTTTGACCCACAAGTAGCGACTGCAGAGACAAGCTTCATGCAAGATTTCAATGCCATGTTTTGGATCATTCATCTATGGAATAAACCAGCATTGTTTTCATCCTAACGTGTGTACGCTTATCTGAGACGCTGCTCTGGGTCCTGTCTGCCCCTCTTATTGGAAGTACAAAGGTAAGAAGGAACTCTCATCCTAGTATACAACCAGCATGCCTTTATCGCCTTTAAGTGGGAACAGAACAGTCAAAAAACTTTGATTGAAAGCTCCTAATAGTCAAAAAACTATGCCTAAAAGCTCCTATCAGCTAGAAAACTGCCTTACAGCCCAACATCCAGCTATAGCCCTCCATGTGCCCTGTCCCTCTGTGCATTAATCTGCCCAGCAACAAGCCTTGTGTATCTGTCTGCCTGCAGCAGTGCACGTCTGGACAAGCTTGAGGGAAGCTCTCCCACCTGCACATCTTGTATTAGCTCTGCCTGTACTGTTATAAAGAACTGTTTTTATGCACCAGCGGTTTCCTTCTGGCCACATCGCCTCCATAAGCCTGCAGTACACTATACCTCATTACTGCACATCGGCGAACTGCGAACCCCAAGTTTCGTCAAAGCCACCTTGGGGATCCCATCCGGGAGTTCCCGCAGAGCCGCACAGCGATTTTCGGACCCCTATTCAAAAGTTGAGTTTTTTAAAGAGACAGTACACCTTTATTCAAAATGGCCGAAAAGGACCTCGGACAGGCTCCCACTGCTGAAACAGAGCAAATACAACCTGATACTGTCCACGATGAAGCCCAGGAGGCAGACCCCACGTCTCAAGCAGACCAAGTTACCCGACCAAAACGTTCTTACAAACCAACGGTAAAGGCAATTGAAAACTATCAGGCTATGAAAGATGAGCTAAGTGAACGCCTGGAAGAACAGTGGGAACGCGTCGCCTCTTACATGTCGAGACTTGAACCCTCGTCAGGCGACGCCGCAAGCTTACAATCTGTTATGGAACGGCTGAACGCCGCCCATGAAGGATACAAGAGACTGTCAACAAGGTACATTACCCTTCTAAGAGACTTTAATTCTGATGAATCTCTTTCAGACCTCAGTAAGGCGCTAGAGACGGACGAAGGGAGAGATGCCAAGGTCCGACACGCCATAAACAAGGCCGACACACCGCATCTCTCACCTGCAAGAAACCAGATCACACCGATCGACCTCATCTAAGCGTTCCTCTCGGGCATCCAGGTCATCATCCTCAAGAAGTTCAACCATGAGTGACAGGATACTAGAGGCCCGCATAATAGCAGAGGAATCCAGGGTGAGACGTTCTTTCACTGAGAGAGAAGCGGAAGAAAAAAGGGCAGAAGCAAAGGCAGAAGCAAGGGCAGAGGAAAAAAGGGCAGAAGCAGAAGCAGAGGCTAAAAGGGCAGAAGCAGAGGCTAAAAGGGCAGAAGCAGAAGCAAGGGCAGAAGCGGAGGCTCGAATACAGATCCTTCGGTCACAGATGGAAGAGGAGGTTGCGCTAGCTAAAGTAAGACTACTCGAGCAGGCATTGATCCAAGGTCTTGATCCAGCTAACTCGCCACCACTGGAAACGGATGATCCAGTCGATCGCACCAGAGACTATGTGCTAAACCGGGTACCTGTAGCGACCCCGGTTTACAGTACCGTCCAAGTCAACGACGCCAAAACCCCCAACATACTTCAAAAGGTGCCAGTACCCTCGAAGGCGCCCGAGCTAATTAACGACAGTCGCCGAGAGATACCCTCTCAAACACAGTCACCACCACAAGATGGCAACCCAGCGTTTCCTGGCCCACCTTCACAGCTCAAGCGGTATTCGTCAGATTCTTCAAGGGCTAAACCACAGCTCAACCCTGCAGCAGCATCATTCTACCCGGAAACAGCTCATCCATTCACGCCAGGCGGCCCATACACCCCAGGGGCATCACGAGTCGTCGTGGCAACAAGTGGTGAGAAGTCGGACATGTCCGAGTTTGCCAGGTTCATGGTGAGCAGAGAGCTAATCAGTACTAGTCTTGTGAATTTCGATGATCGTGCAGAGAACTACAGGGCCTGGAAAGCAACCTTCAAGGCAGCCATCGCCAATCTCAACCTAACCGAAGAACAGGAACTCGACCTCCTGATCAAGTGGTTGGGCCCAGGCTCTTCAAGCCGTATCAAGAGCCTCAGAACCGTCTATGTAGGACAAGCAGAAGCAGGTCTCGCCGCCGCATGGCAAAGGCTGGAACGCACCTTTGGCAGCGCGGAAGCAATAGAGAAAGCCCTATTCAAGAGACTGCAGGATTTCTCAAAGATCAACCTTAAAGAAGTCCACAAGCTCCAAGACCTAAGTGATCTGCTCATGGAGCTGGAGCTCGCCAAAAGAGACCCTCGTCTGTCCGGGCTGTGCTATCTGGATTCAGCCCACGGAGTAAATCCAATCGTGGTGAAGCTGCCATACAGTCTGCAGGAGAAATGGGCAACGTCAGTCTCAAGGTACAAAAGAGTGAACGACGTCACCTTTCCCCCATTTATCCACTTCTGCAGATTCATTGACGAGCAGGCCCAGATGAGGAATGACCCCAGCCTCGACTTCCTAGAATCCAACACTTCGGCAGCTGCAGCAACTCCAGCATCAAAGTATGAAAGTGCTATACAAAAACGCAGAGACACTAAGAGAGCTGTGAGTGTTAGAAAGACCGAACTACCATCACCTGCAACGCCCACAGACGAACAGAACACTGTCTCACCACGAGATAAGTCTTTCAATCGTGAATGTCCCATCCACAAAAAACCACACTCACTGACCAAGTGCAAGGGGTTTAGATCCAAAACCTTACAGGAGCGCAAGAAGATCCTCACTGAGCTTGGAATTTGCTTCAAATGCTGCGCATCACTTGAGCACATGGCCAAGGACTGTAAATCCACAGTCAAGTGTGGGGAGTGCCACAGCGAAAAGCACATTTCAGCCATGCATCCTACTCGGCTAGCTAGAGACACACCGGCTACAGTCGCCACCGCTCCCGCTCCAAGTTATGGCGGGGAGCCACAGAATCAGACTGACACCGCCACAACAGTTTCCTGCTCATGCTCAGAGGTATGTGGAGAGGGCCGAATGGAGAAATGTTGTGCCCGAATATGCCTCATCAAGGTTTATCCCGAGGGACGCCCAGAAAAGGCGATGAAGGTGTATGCCATCATAGACGACCAAAGCAACCGGTCCCTGGCAGGAACCAAATTCTTTGAAGCCTTCGGAATTAGTGGACCATCAGAACCCTACACCTTGAACACCTGCTCAGGCCGCATAGAGACTAACGGCAGAAGAGCCCGGGGATTCATTGCTTCTCCTATCAACGGGAAGACTGAAATACCTCTACCAACGCTCGTTGAATGTGACCAAATACCCAGCCACAGGAGTGAAATTCCTACCCCAGAAGCTGCACTTCATCAACCACACCTGAAACACCTCGCGAGCGTTATCCCACCTATAGACAACAACGCGGAGATTCTACTCCTGCTCGGCAGAGACAACCTGAGGGTACACAAGGTGCGACAACAGTGCAACGGACCTGACTATGCACCATACGCCCAGAGACTGGACTTGGGATGGGTAGTCATAGGAAATGTGTGTGTTGATCGATCAGAAATCGACTCCTTCAGGACCTACGTGCATGAAGATGGGCGCACAACCTGCCTAAGACCATGTCCTCATCACCATGAAGTGAAGGAGAAGCCCCCAGACTCAATACAGCTACCCGACGTCGCTTCTTCCCTGCGTACCGACAACTTAGGAAGATCAGTCTTTCACGCAACCTATGGTCTGCGAAGAACCGCGTCAGAGGGAGAGCCCGAGTATGGCACAGACGCGAGAGACTTCGTGGAAAAAGACTTTTACGTAGATGACGGGCTCAAATCACTACCCACCGAGGAAGCAGCCATTGATTTGCTCAAAAGGACCCAAGGTCCAGAGTTCCTGATGAGACAGTCGGAGGAAGGTGTCCAGGAAGACTTCAGCATCCTAGATCCAGATAACGATCCAGATGTCCGAACTGAAGTCAACACCCTGGCCACCAGTGCAGAGGAAGCTTCCAACCTCGGCTGCCAACGTTTTGAACGTTTCTCCAGCTGGACAAGACTCGTCCGGACTATCGCCAGGTTAGTGCACATCGCCAGATGCTATCGTACAGACCTAAAAAACAGAGACTGTCATCGCTGGCATGTGTGCCACAAACCCCTTTCTGCTGAGGACATCTCCCATGGTGAGTCCCTCATAATACGCCACCTCCAACAGAGCGAATTCGCCACCGAATGGAACTGTTTACACAACAAACAGCAGATTCCACTAAGAAGCCCTCTAGCCAATCTAAACCCGATTATGGACAGTTTTGGCTTACTTAGAGTCGGCGGTCGTTTAAATCAGGCTCGTTTCGGAGTCGCAGAACAAAATCCTCTCATCATTCCCAACAAACACCACGTTACAGTCTTGCTGATCCGACATCACCATGAAAGGACTGAACACCAAGGCAGACAGATCACAGAGGGCGCCGTACGGTCGGCAGGCCTTTGGATCATTGGAATGAAGAGACGTGTAGCACAAATACTCCATGATTGTGTGCATTGTCGCAAAACGAGAGGAAGGCAACTGTGCCAACAAATGGCTGATCTGCCTGCAGACAGACTTTCTATGGAACCACCTTTCACCTACGTGGGCCTAGACGTGTTCGGACCATGGATGGTATCTTCACGCAGAACTCGTAGCAGCCGAGCAGACAATAAGCGGTGGGCTGTGCTATTCACCTGCATGAGTGTTCGAGCCGTTCACATTGAGGTGTTAGAATCCATGGATACTTCCTGCCTGATCAATGCCTTAAGGAGGTTCTTTGCCATTAGAGGACCAGTAAAGCAGCTGAGGTCCGACCGTGGCAGCAACTTCGTCGGTGCATGTAGAGAGCTGAACATCGACACCAAGCCAATCCAAGACCAGCTAGCAGACAAGGGTTGCACCTGGATCTTCAATTCTCCTCACAGTTCTCACATGGGGGGCTCCTGGGAGAGGATGATAGGGATCTCACGCAACATCCTGAACTCCATGCTAAAGGACGTTAACTCCTCAAGACTCACGCACGAGACTCTAGTCACTCTTTTAGCCGAAGTCTCAGCCATCATCAATTCGAGACCCCTCGTGCCCGTGACAATGGATCCAGAGGTACCAACCATGCTGACTCCCACCATCCTTCTTACTCAAAAAATTGACAACGCGGTAATTCCCAGCGGAGACTTCACTCACGCCAACACCTACCAAAGACACTGGAAACGAGTCCAATATTTGGCCGACTACTTCTGGAATCGATGGAGAAAGGAATACCTCACCGTTCTTCAAGGAAGAAGGAAGTGGCGACATCCCAAGCCAAATATCAAGGAAGGGGACCTGGTCCTTATGAAAGATCAGACCACCCAAAGAACTGACTGGCCTCTGGGACTTGTTACTAAGACACTACCTAGCCAGGACGGCAATGTGCGGAAGGTGGAGCTAAGGGTCTTCAGGAAAGGTGAGACGAAGACCTTTGCAAGGCTGATCCACGAACTCATTCTGCTGTTGCCCGTAGAGAGCGCCACTACGGGATGAACGCTTCCGGACCTGAACTTTAGCCGTTTTCTTCTCATTTTGGTTTTGAATTTGAATTGTTGTATTTAACATGCCCTTCGTTTAGGTATTGTTATGGACTAATAGTGGAATCCCCAAAGTGAATTCCAGACGGGGAGTGTGCTGTTTCAATCCTGTTTTACAGTCTAATCTGTTATATTGATGCTTGTCTCTGCTGCCACCTGCTGGCCAGACCTCTCAATTCTTTCTGCCTTTCCTTGTCCAGCCTATGGGGGTGTGGCTCCTGCACGTGCTGTTGTCTCTTCCTGTTTTGCCCAGTCATTAGGAGACATCTTTACTGCAGAGAGTTCCATTCTCATAGAGCTGGAGAAGCAAAGTTTTTTGACCCACAAGTAGCGACTGCAGAGACAAGCTTCATGCAAGATTTCAATGCCATGTTTTGGATCATTCATCTATGGAATAAACCAGCATTGTTTTCATCCTAACGTGTGTACGCTTATCTGAGACGCTGCTCTGGGTCCTGTCTGCCCCTCTTATTGGAAGTACAAAGGTAAGAAGGAACTCTCATCCTAGTATACAACCAGCATGCCTTTATCGCCTTTAAGTGGGAACAGAACACATTTTGTACATATTTTCTCTACTTGTCTAGGGGATCTATCGGGGTACCTGAAGGATTTTGGACATGTGTTCTCAGAAAAAGAGGCAGAACTATTACCTCCCCTTCGTCCTTATGACTGTGCTATTAATCTTTTCCCTGATGCCAAATTGCCAAAAAGCTCACCAGTATAATCTATCAGGTCCCGAATGGACCACCATGAAAGAATATGTAAACTAAAGTTTATGAAAGGGTCCTTCCTCCTTGCCTGTAGCTGATGTTTTTTTGTTAGGTAAATAAAAAAAGGACGGGGTCTCCGTCCCTGCCTCAGTTTCCAAAAATTAAATAAACAGTTAATAAAAACGTATCCACTTCCACTTATCCCCGATATACATAATCAGCTACTGGGATCAAATGGTTTCCCAAACTTGATCTTAGAGGGGTGTATACACCTGCAGCATTTTCCTGTGAGCTCCTGAAAAGTGGCCACCCAGCAGCTCTGTGGGTGGCCGCTGTCAAGGTACACTGCGGGTTGCTATGGGGCAGCATTCTCCAGAAGCGCATAGCGTTAATGCTATGCGCTTCTGGAGAAAATTTCTAAGTCATAAGAGCAGACCGGTAAAATTTGCTAATAACGGTAGTGTGACCCCAGCCATAGGAATACTATGGGGCCGAAATCTTATCCGGGGCAGTCCGGTTCATACAAACCGTGGTGTGAAACCAACCTCAGTCGTCCAATCTCATTTCTTGGCAATGCTGAAATTTTGCAGGTTTTTCTTCTCTCCTGTAATTGCTCTGCCTTTTAGCTCTGCTGTTTTTCCCAGAACACTGCCATCTAATTTTCAGCTCTGAGGTGCTAAGTTGATCTCTTTAATCTGTGCTGTGGGAATTGATCTGTTGCTGCCTGACCTAACTGATCTTGGACCATGATTTAAGGGAAAACTGTCAGGTCAAAAATCCATATGTAACTGATATCATTTTCTAATTCCTCACTCTAAACTATCTCTGCTTATTTCTATTATTTATATTCCCCTCCTATCTTCTGTAGAGTTCAAATAAAGAGAATCATTCCATCTGTCAATCACAGTGAGCGATCACTTAGGTCTCTGCTGTCCACTCCCCATACATGAATATGTATGTCACATCACAGCAAAGGAGATCAGTGGGGGGAGGGTGGCTGTATGCTCCTCTCTACTCTCTTTGCAGCAAGAAGAGATCAGATAAACACAGGATCTCTAACAGCACAGCAGGGATTCCATTTTACAGAAACAAATGGAATCTAGATCAGATAAGGCAGACCTGTAGCTGTCTCCCTCGTGTCCTGGACAGAACAGTAGCTCCAGAAAGTGAAACCACACAGCACTGAGAGCGAAGGGAGGAGGGAGGAGGGGGGAGAGAGGAGGGAGGAGGCAGTTGCTGAGAGGGAGTGCATAATTACTTGACAGTTTATACAGCATCCAGACTAATTGTCTCTGCTTATAATGGAGAGGACTAATGCAGTGACTCCCTGCAGGGTGTGAAGATGCTGATAACTTGGAAACTACAAAGGGTAGAATAACGATTTTACATGTTTTTAAAATGTCTGTCCAGGCCCTATTCAAGGGTAATATTAGTATCATACTGAAAAATGACCTGACACAATCCCTTTAACTATACCTCTGTTGTATCCTTCAGTCTTGATGTGCTCTCCTGGTACCTGATTTGCATGTTTGACTATTCTACTTCTTCTTGTCCATGTGGTGACTACAGGGGTGAACGTAGCCTCTCTGCTGCCTGACGCAAATTGCAAAACGGTGCCCCCCATAGTAAGTTCTTAAAATCGGTAGATAGGCCAGTATAATAAAAAGTGTTTTTTTACATTATGCAGATTGTATTGGAGACTTATGTACAGTATTGAAGGGTTTATGGGTGGTTGCCATACTTTTCGTGGAAAAAAAATTGGTGTCAGGTTTTCTTTAACCCCCTTCATGACCAAGGGTGTATGCGTATGCCCTTGGCTGCCTACCATCCTTTGATGTGAGCTCACAAACTAAGCTCACATCTTCCCGTACACATCTCAACTGATTGTATCAGCTGAAATGTGTAGCTAACAGTACCGATCAGATCAGAGATCCATCGGCAGTGTTAACTTTTTAAATACCACTGTCATTCACTGACAATATGATCCTAAGCACCGTGGCAGGGATCATACCATTTCCCACCGCAATCTGAGATCCTGCGAGGCTAACGTGGGATCTCGATGTGATACCTAGAGAGCCTGGGGTCCCGTGGTGACCCTGGAAGCTTTCTGGATTCACTTCCTTTGGATTGCTGGGGAGCACCAACATCCACAAGAAGTGATCATTTGTGCTATAAAGATGAGCTACAGCTCATCTCTACATAGCACAAGCAATCGAACAGTACAGCACTGAGGTGCCCTAATGGCAGTGAAAAAATGTAAAAAAAAATATTTAAAAAATGAAGAAAAAAAAACCCTGAAAGCGCTGTGGTGGGGATCGTGCCGTTCCCCTCCGAGATCAGAGGTCCCGTGGTGCAATCACGGGACCTCCCCTGTTACCTTGACAGCCTGGGGTCCTGTGATGAACCCGGATACTGTCTTCAATAACTTCCTGTGGTTGCAAGGTGAGCGCCAGCATCCACAGAAAGTGATACTTTCTGCTTATAGGGACATGAAGCATCATGTCTCTATATAGCAGAAGCTATCGCAGTGTGCAACACTAAGGTCCCCTAGTGGGCCAAGTAAAATAAAGAAAAAAATGAAAAAAAAGTTGTTAAAAGTATGAAACAAAAAATCTAAAAGTTCAAATCACCCTTTTGCCCCATTGAAAATAAAACTAATAAAAAAATACACATATTAATGCTGCATTCAGAAATGCCCGATCTTTCGAAATATAAAATCAATTACCGTATATACTCGTGTATAAGCCGACCCGTGTATAAGCCGACCCCCCTACTTTTGCCCCCAAAAACTGGGAAAACTTATTGACTCGGGTATAAGCCGAGGGTGGACTCCAGCACAGGTATACAACCCCCAGCAGTGAGGTATACAGCAGCCTCCCCAGTGGTAGTATACAGCAGCAGCCCCAGTGGTAGTATACAGCAGCCCCAGAGGTATATACAGCCCCAGAGGTATATGCAGCCCCAGAGGTATATGCAGCCCCAGAGGTATATGCAGCCCCATATGCAGCCCCAGAGGTATATGCAGCCCCAGAGGTATATACAGCCCCAGAGGTATATGCAGCCCCAGAGGTATATGCAGCCCCATAGGTATATGCAGCCCCATAGGTATATGCAGCCCCATACGCAGCCCCATATGCAGCCCCAGAGGTATATGCAGCCCCAGAGGTATATGCAGCCCCATATGCAGCCCCAGAGGTATATGCAGCCCCAGAGGTATATGCAGCCCCATATGCAGCCCCAGAGGTATATGCAGCCCCAGAGGTATATACAGCCCCAGAGGTATATGCAGGCCCAGAGGTATATACAGCCCCAGAGGTATATGCAGCCCCAGAGGTATATGCAGCCCCAGAGGTATATGCAGCCCCAGATGCAGCCCCAGATGCAGCCCCAGAGGTATATACAGCAGCTGCAGCCCCAGAGGTATATACAGCAGCTGCAGCCCCAGAGGTATATACAGCAGCCGCAGCCCCAGGGCTGTATACAGTCGCAGCCCCAGGGCTGTATACAGCCGCAGCCCCAGGGCTGTATACAGCCGCAGCCCCAGGGCTGTATACAGCCGCAGCCCCGGAGGTATACAGGCCCCCCATCAAGTTCCAGGGCCCCCCCCCCCCTTGCGCGCCAGCCTGTAAAGGAAAATCATACTTGCCAGTGTCCAATCGCGCCGTCCGCAGCTGCCGACACGCGATCCCGGGCTCCATTCAGCGTCTTCCGGCTTCCGACTTCCTGTGGTCGCGGGCAATGACGTCATTGCCCGCGACAACAGGAAATGCGGAAGACGCTGAATGGAGCCCGGGATCGCGTGTCGGTAGCTGCGGACGGCGCGACTGGACACTGGCAAGTATGATTTTCCTTTACAGGCTGGCGCGCAAGGGGGGGGGGGCCCTGGAACTTGATGGGGGGCCTGTATACCTCCGGGGCTGCGGCTGTATTTTTTTTATTTTTTTATATACTCGCGTATAAGCCGAGGGGGGACTTTTCAGCCCAAATTTTGGGCTGAAAAACTCGGCTTATACGCGAGTATATACGGTAATAAGTTCGGTAAACTGTGTAACAGAAAAAAAAGTCCAAACGCCGAAATTATGTTTTTTTTGCTCGCCGCAGCATTGCAATAACGAGCAAATCAGCACATCTACCCAAAAATGGCATCATTAAAAATGTCAGCTCAGGCTGCAAAAAAATAAGCCATCACACAGCCTCAGATCCTGAAAAATGAGAACGCTATGGGTCCCGTAAAATGGTTCAAAAGTGCAATTCTTTCTATTTAAATAAATCTTAATTTTATTCACCACTTAAATAACAGTAAATGTATCCATGTTTGGTATCTACGAACTCGTACCAAACCAAGGCATCATACCAACATGTTAAGGAGACTACTTAATACAGTAAAACCTAAAAAAGTAAAAGAAATGAAAAAAAAAAAAGTTCAAATCACCCTCTTTTTTCCTATTGAAAATATTAAATAATACACATATTTGGTATTGCTGCGTTCATAAAAGTCTGATTAAAATCTAAAATAAATTAATTCGATTGGTAAACAGTGTAACAAGAAAAAAAAATCAAGATGCCAGAATTATGGAATTTTGTGGCCTCTGCAACATTGCAATAAATCACATTAACAGGTAATTAATACATGATATTCACATGCACGTCAAGTGGTATCAGTAAAAATGTCAGTTGAGAGCAGAAAACACACAGCCCTCACACAGCTCCAGATCATAAACATTTTTCCTGAAGCAGCGGGTCTCTGCAGTCACGCTGCCTGCAACTCAGGTTGCATGAATCTAATGATAGGTTTCTTTTAATTTTTTTTATTTTTAAATGGGAGAAAGGGAGAGTGGGGTGTATCATATTTCAGTGCATTGATCCCGAACCTTTCAGTGCTGCTTTCAATGTCCCCCCCCCTGGCACACACACACACACACACACACACATACCTATCCGCAGCAGTGACACCCAGGGTCTGGTATAAAGGCAACCAGAATTCCTAGAAAAAGCACACTGGGACCTTGTGCCCCCTCCCTTATGGGCAGCATACTAACATCAAGGGGTGCCCTCTTTATTACTGCTCAGTATTTTTACATTAAGCATCACTCACTTTACTATTGCATCTAACAGGCAGTATCATCACATCTATCCACCTTGCTCTACATAGCTGTGTGCTAGACGGGGTGAAAATCACCAAGCTGGCAGACGACTGTAAGCCACACATCAAAGGCACGCGAGCCACAGCTTGGGATGACATGCTGCAAGCAGGACATCAGGTCCTAGGAGGCCAAGGATTTCAGATCCTGGCCACAGAAACTGGAGGCTGCAGAGTTTCACACTCTGTAGCCACACTACATGGGACTGTTCAGAGCACACCAATAAAGAAGAGTAGAGAGTTGATGGGTACGGCTGCTCAGAGAGTCCACATTGTCTGCCCTGCTGGAAGTCAGCCACAAGGGAGCTAAAGAGGAACAGAATAGCTACAGGCACCTACAAACCTACAGGGAAGTCAGCTGGTAGACTGAATACCCGTCCAGCAGAGTGGTTCCTAGTTCTCCTCAGACTAGCCAGGTCCAAAGACCCAGTGAAGCAGTACCATGAACTTGCTGAAGAACTGCACAGTAAAGGTAAAGAACTAAGAGGCTGTCTCCATGCCTTCTTCCTGTTACTCCTCTGCATCTTTTGCATCACAAAATCACCACCATCATCCTCTTGACTCATACTACACCCCAGGGGCCTGCCTTGGCTGAGGAGCGTACAACATCTAGCTGCTACAACACCTATCCCCTGGGAGTACTCATATGCAGCACAGGTCATCTCTGGCTGGACACCTCAGCTGGTGTCACAAACTTCATAAACGTTCCTCCCCTGTAAATACACTCTTTTCCATGTGCGGTTAGGGTCACTACTGCCGTTGTGACCATTAGACTCCTGGCCTAGCTAGCTGATGATCCTAGCCCTTCCAACCGTCACATTATAAGCTTCTAATTTCCAGCCATATTGTTTACTAGTTTTATTCTTCATCCAGTGTTTCATCTGCTTCTCATTCTGTGTGACAGTATTCTGTCATCTGAGCCTCATTCTGTGAGCTATTGTGCACTGTTGTCTGCATCCCAACATCTGGACTTACATTCTGTCATTTGCTTGTCATTCTCCCTTTTTGCCTGTGTTTTACAGTTTTCTGTTATCAGCCTGTGTCTCCTGTCTATTTCTTTTGTTATTTGTTTGTTACCATCTGTTTGTGTTACTGATTTTCAGCCTGTCACACACTGTCTCTTATCAGTCTGTACCTTCACAGTTTTTTGGCTAGTCCATTATTTGTGATACCTGTGTCTTGTCTTGTGCTCCATCTTGCTTTCGTCCTCAGATGTCAGGTCCTTCCAGTGAGAGGCAGAGCCTGTGTCCCAGCTGCTGATGAAGACTCTCGACTTAAAACAAGGGCGTGTTGAGCCAAGATTGGGTGATTGAGCTCCTCCTCCTCCTTCACACAGTGCAGGAGAGAGGTCACATAACTCATGCTCAGCACTGTGATTGGCTCATTGAGGGATGAGTACAGTACTATTCCACACTACCATATGTGCTGCCCTCTGTCTCCTAGCAGGTTGCGCCGACTGAGGTAGAACACTCAAGTCGCCTCATTATAGGTGCACCCCTGGGTGACTAGAATCACGGATAGATGTATAGATAAATGGAAAATATACATCGGGGTCCCCAACTCCAGTCCTCGAGAGCCATCAACAGGTCATGTTTCAGGATTTCCTTAGTATTGCACAGGGTTGGGAATCATCTTCTGTGCAGGTAATTAATTATCACCTGTGCAGTACTAAGGAAATACTGAAAACTTGACCTGTTGGTGGCCCTCGAGGCTTGAAGTTGGGGACCTCTGATATAGATAGATGAATAGATAAATAAATAGATAACTCCCAAAAATAGGCAGCACTCCATTCAAGATAAAGTAGACAACTTTAATCCAGCCCTCAGTGGCACAAAGTTTCAACCTGTATGGTCTTTGTCAAGCACAGTGCAGTGGTAAAACAGTGGGATTTTTATACATAACACATCTGGTATTCAATTAACAGTCATATAAGAAATATCAATACTTCATACCACATTGTACATTATAAAAATATCACATCAGTGTATTTATTGATAAAGTGCAATTGTAATGCAGAATGTAAACAGTAATAAATTGCTCTCACAGAGAGAGTTAAAATTATATTAATTGCATTATGTGAATCACCTATATGAATAGATTAAAAATCAACATATTGAAACAACAGGAATCCATTCACCGACATGATGTGCTCTATGGCTGCCGCTCCTGGCGTCTTCCTGGTTGTAATGCACATGTCTGAACTAAGGTGCTCTTCATCAATGACCTAGTCCAGTGGTGTAACTAGGTTTGCCGGTGCCCGGGGCAAGGGTCTGTTTTGGCGCCCCCCCCCCAAAGTAGGTGAGCAAAAGGTCTGCACCCCCCTAGATACCTCCCTGCATCTATATATATATATATATATATATATATATATATATATATATATATAGAAATATATATATATATAGAAATACAGCCCTCCATATATACACCACCACACACCTATACCCATATATACCCCATACCCCCATATACAGCCCTCCATATATACACCCCCCACACACCTATACCCAGATATACCCCATACCCCCAGCGGACACAGTAAGCAACAGAGAGACGGTTACTTGGTGTTTGTCCTCCTCCACAGTGCGGAGCCCCGGGACACACGGAGCCCTGTGCTGTGGCCCTGGTGACAGGGAGGAGCGGACACAGGACCCTGCTGAGCCGGGGAAGATTGATAGAGGAGAGCCGGCAAATAACGTCAAGAAGAGAAGAAATGTAAAATAATTAAAAAAAACTTGTGCGCACTTGTGCTGAGTTCCTCATGCCCATGGGAGCCGCGGCCCGTCATACTGGACTCTGTACACTGCAGCGCGCAACTCACAGGAGAGCGGGGAGGTCTGGACCCAAGTCAGTGCTCTGCAGCGCACCGCTGTCTCCTCTATCAGACCCCATAGACCGGTCACAACGATCACCGAAGCCCTCAAGCCTGGGGATAACTGCTACTCCGTGGGCAGCGTCAGTGACTTCCGGAGGGGGGGGGTGCGGGAGGGGGGGTGCCGTTGGCGCCCCCTGCTGAGCTGCGCCCGGGGCAAAAGGTCCAGCTGCACCCCCCTAGATACGCCCTTGACCTAGTCGCGCATGCACACCTATGTGTACCAGTTCCGTCGCCGACATTGTAAAGGCTGGGAAATTAGACAAAACTGCCCATAGCACTTTTAGTATGCTAGACAGCACTAACAAAGTTTATCAGAGCCGCTTTCCAGCAGATGTACAATACTTATATTTAACAAAAGGGCCTGACACAAACATTCATAGCACACTGGAGTCCAGAGACAGTCCCAACAATGCCCAGTATAGGACAGAGTGAGAATGTCAGCATGTGTAGAACTGGGGCCACAGGGTTAGCCGACAGTTCCAGTCCACATACACTGGGTTTCTACAGTGCCACCAACCTTTCAGACATACATCACAGTCCAGATGTTTAAACTAATCAGGACACAGTTAATTCTAGAAAAAGATCAAGAGAAATATACAGAACTAGTACATGAGAAATTTTTTTTCTTTTTATGCTTCCAAAAACCTAATTATATGATCACTTGTGTACACTTCAATATAGTCACATCATCTATCAGAAGGTGAGTTTCATCCGGAAGTTCCATCTCAAAAAGAAGAAAACAAAAAAGATAAAAAAAAAAAATCAGTTCATAACTAAAACCACTTTTCCACATATAGAGCTTCACACTGAATATTGTATTAGAGAGTTATACAAAATAAATACTATACAAGCTTTATATATGTAGATAAGATATGTATCATATACATTTTTTTTACTCTAGGACACAGTGTGAATTTTAAAGTCCACATTTAGACCATCAGATTTGAGTGTTTTAAACCTGTAAATCCATTCCATTTCTTTTATTTTAAGAATGGCCACTCTATTCCCTCCACTTCTCAAGGAGGGTATACATGATCAATAATTCTGAATCTCAGATCTTTATCTCTACACAATGCTTGGAGACTCCAAGATCCAATCTCTTCTTACGTACAGAATATTTGTGCTGAATGAATACTGTTTTGAAGTCACATGTTGTGTACTAGAGGCGGCAAGGACATTCCAATAAGTAAATAATGTGGTCACAATCATATGTCAGATAGAAATTTATTTTATATACTTATAAAAAGTAGAACTTAAGCATAGCTGGAACAGTTGATGCAACTCAGCGGAACTTTCTGTACCCGTAAGGGAAACCAATTTTTGCTTCTTTGCTGCTTTGCCGACGTCAGAGTGCACCAAACTGATCCTTCAGATTCCTGTTACACGATAGGACATGAGAGGGAGATTGTTGAATTCAGCTATATACAACAGTCCATTTGAAGGAGTTTTCCAATGGTTTCTAATTATTTTCACCACAGTACCAATCTCCTGACTGTAGACAGAGACAAATGGTATCCTATTAGAGTCCTCTCTTTTTTTGATATCCAACAGGGTTTCCCATTTTATTTCCTGCACTCTATCTCTAGTTATTTCAACAGTCTATTAGGATAACCCCTTTGTTTGAATTTTTTTTATCATGTCAGCTAATGTTTATTCAAGTGGATTAATTGCTTTCAATCCTCTTGGCCCTTAAATACTGGCCAAAAGGAATCATTAAATGAATTTTAAGGGTTTAATTTTATAATTGTTTTGGTTATATACCATGGACTATGGATATTGACCAGGAAGAGCCTGTGGTGTTTTCATATAATATGGAGGATGAGGAGAGAATACTAGGAGCAATAGGTGGTAAAGCTTTTTGACTGTTTGACCAAACACTGCAACCTACTGCGAGTGACCTGAACAGCCTCATCCATGCCTCCAGATACACCCGTGGCTCTAATGGTGGATTTAAACCGCTTTTTCAGTTACTGGAATGGTTTCACAGAAAGTAGTCCATAGTGAGTTGGATTTGAAAGGGTTATCTTTACCCAGAAGTAGTGACTTTACTCCTCCAAGTTGCTCGGTTTCAATTACAACATTCATGGAAGGCAAAAAATAAAGACATTTTCAGTGCTGACTGAGGCTGTAGCTTAGAACTTGTCCATGATGGTTTACATCATCATTAAGAGTGCTGATAAGGGGGGTGCTGTTGTCATCATGGACAAAGATATGTATATCAGAGAATTGAATAGACAGGTCTTTGACTCTGAGGTTTATAAAAGTTGCCAATTACCCAAAATTTCAAATTAAATGGGAACTGAAAGTTATATTGGATGAGGCGTTAGAAAAAAAACTTGATAGATGGGATATATTTGATTATCTGTTGATCAGCTTTCCAACTACACCAATTATTTACATTGTTACCAAAATTCACAAATTGCTTGTGAACCCTCCAAGGCGCCCCATAGTGACTGACACCAATTCGGTGCTCAGTCACGTTGGAGTGTTCCTGGACAGGATTCTAAATCCTATTGTCTTGAAATTTACACTGTGGCGCCCTTGCAACCAGGTGGCCACAAGAGGGAAGAGCAGCCAGGTAAGCAAGGTGGTTGAAAACACACCCACACCGAACAAACACTGACCCTATGCCTAGGACGCTAGGTTGGGCAAGGGGTGGTGGGTGTAGCAAAGTGGGTGGAATGTAGGTGGACACTGACAAAGTAGATGGAGAGACCAACACAATAAAAACCCAGGAACACACAGTTAGAGCAGACGGAGTCAGATGGGGTAGGAAGAAGAGAACAGAACGGAGAGAGAGTCTTCCCAGGAGGTTTTGGGTTCCCTGGAGGCTCAGAATCTTGAGAGGCATAGACCCTAGAAGAGAAAGCTCACTCCATAGCCTGGAGGTGACGGGAATGAGAAAGAGACTTAGAGACCCCACAGCTGAAGGAAGGTGGGAGGTCAAGGGCCCGGCAGCCTCACACATCATAGCTGGCCGGAGGCACCCTTAGAAACAGTGACTGACAGAAGATGCCTGGTGTGCCCAAATATCTGAACCTGGGAATCTGGATGGCTAGGCCAACACCAGAGAACCAGCTCTGAAGAAGTGACCGGGGATTCCAGACCCTAATCACAAGACACACCGGTTGGGGGCAGAAACTTTATGTGCTGAAGCCTAACTTTCCACCACGGACTAGAACACAGTCGTCACACTAGGACTGGTGACCCTGACTACAAGGGTAATATATTCACCCATGAGCCCGCGATGACCAGACTGAACCCGGGGGTGAAGTACTATGTTAACACTGAGAAAGAGGCCTGAAAGGACTTTGAGGGAGCAACACAGAAACGCCACCTGAGCTACACAGTTTGAGTTGCCCGAAGCAGTGTAAATTGTGTGAACTGTACGGAAAGAACTGTGAATTGTTGTGAACTAATGGTGAAGACCTTAAGTAAAGTACCCAGCAAGCTCATCACTGCCTGAGACTGTTTACTTCAGCGTCGCAGAAAAAGTCCACCTGAGGAACCACAGACTGTCATCCCTGCACACTGGCTGGAGAGCTGCAGCTTTGAAGTGAGGGAACTGCACTGCACTTAATCCCTCACCAGACCCATCCACCACAACTATTCCTGCCCTGGGGACCCTCAGCCCTACCCGAGGAGGGTTTACCATCTACGCTGCCCTAAGTCACCGTCCCCAGCAGGAATACGGCAGCGGTGGTTCTACTAACCACATACCCTGGGTGGCGTCACGACAAATTCCCTGTAAATACCCCTTTTTGGACTGATCCCAGGCCACGGGACCAGGCCATGACTACCGTGATTCCCAGAGAGACCAGTTCCCGAGTACCCCATAGCCTGGGGGTGCATCACCATCATACATAAAGGATACTACAAAGTTTTTGTCAAAAATTTGTTAACTGGATTTGGAAGGTGATTTTTTGTTGATCTCCTTTGATGTAGTAAGTTTACACACGTAAATAAAACATGAGTATGGCTTTATTGTGTAAAGAAGCAGTTAGGTAAACTTGACTATTCTGTGAATTAAAATGTCTGATACTTGATCTCTTGTCACTTGTGTTAAGATGTAATTATTTTCTCAATGGCAATGATTTTTTTAGGCAGCAGTGTGGTACAGCAATGGGGGCAAATATGGCCCCCACATACGCAGATATCGCAATGGGGGTCCTTGAGGAGGATGTTGTCTATGTGTCCCACCACTTCACATTTGTTAGGGGGTGGTACACTAACATAAATGACATCTTCCTCATTTGGACTAATACGGAGGACACACAGACTGACTTCCTGCTGTTTCTTAACCCCTTCCCAACCCATGATGTTACAGAAACTTCATGGGTTTCAGTGCTTTCCCAACTTATGATGTTGTGCAACATCATGGTGGGATCCCGTTCCTTCAGCACTGATGACCGGGATCGGTGATATGTCATCGGTGCTGCAAGTACGTGGGGACCTGTAGTTAATCCAGGGGGGTGGCTTTGCCCCCCATCGCTACAGTCGCGGTGATTGGCAGTTGAAAGTGAAAACGCCAATCACCGCGTTTGTAATATCTCACCAATGAAACTTGGTGAAATATTACAATCCAACCATGGCCGCTGAGGCAATATCATCGGCCATTGGCTGGAGAAGGGTGACCACTGTGTCACCCCCAGATCTGATTGGAGCTAGCGTCAATGTGACACTATCCCTACAATCAGATGTGGAGGGGCGATGTGACTTGCATCAATGGACCAAAGGCTCAAGAGGGAGGTGCCAAAAGTGCAGCAGCCCTGCCACTGCCCCCCTGTGATTGCTCCCTGCCAGTCCCCTGCCATCGCCTCCTGCCATCGTCCCCTGCCAGCCCCCTGCTATCGACCCCTGTCATAGCCCCCTGCTGCTGCCCCCCTGTGATCACCCCCTGCTGCCGCCCCTTCAATCGCCCCAGATCCCTACCATCGCCACCTGCCAGCACCCTGCCCATCAATCGCTCCCCGCTTCCTGCAATCATGGTGCCGCCCCACTGCTGCCATCTCCTGAAGCATCCCCCATGCTATCCGATCACCCCCTGTCCCCCGCTGCACTGGCGGCAGACATCGGGGACAGGGGATGATTGGATGGCATGAGGGATGCTGCAGAAGTCAGCGGCAGTGCAATCACAGGGAGTGATCGCGGGCATTTATGCAGGTGCCGTATTGAGGTGTCTAAGCCATAGTACATGTATGATAAGCAGTGGCCAAACAGAAGCCAGCTGATTTGCCGCTGCCTGACGTACATGTACTGCGGCTGAGACACCTCAGTACGGCGCCGGCATAAATGCCCGCGATTACTCCTCCGTACCATGTGATTGCGCTGCTGCCGACTTCCGCAGCATCCCCAGTGCCATCCAATCATCCCCTATTCCACGCTGCACAGATGGCAGGCATCAGTTGATCGGATGGCAGGGGTGTTGCTGCAGGAATCGGCAGCAGCGGAATCATGGGGAGCGATCGGCGGGCATCTATGCCGACACCGTACTAAGGTGTCTCAGCCGCAGTAGATGTACGCCAAGCAGCTTCCAATCAGACGCTAGCGGCTGCTGGCGCCTGATTGGCCGCTGCTTGTCGTATATGTACTGCGGCCGAGACACATCAGTACGGCGCTGGCATAACTGCATTGCCCGCCAATCACTCCCCACTCACAGCAGCTGTGTGTTTATGTGAGTGTATGTGAGTGAGTGTGTGAGTGTGTGTATGAGTGTGTATGTGAGTGTGTCTGTATGTGAGTGTATATGTGAATGAGTGTGTGAGTGAGTGTGTATGTGCGTGTGTGTATGTGAGTATGTATGTGAGATTGTGTATGTGTGTGTATGTGAGTGTGTGAGTGAGTGTGTGTGTAAGTGTGTATGAGTGTGTGTGTGAGTGAATGTATGTGAGCCGGCAGCAGCAGAATCACGGGGAGCGATCAGCGGGCATCTACAGTGCTGTGCAAATTAATTGGGACAAAGCATTTTTTAAGTAAAATCGTAAGTTGGAGTTACCAGTCAGTGATTCAAACCAGTTTTAACTGCTTTGAACAGGTGTGAGTGTACAACCTTTAGTAACAAAATGTGGTTTGACTGGTTTTAGGCCCCTTTCCCACTGGCGTTTTTGAAAAAATGCGGCAGATGTGGCAGAATGCGGCACCAATCCAGCAAGCCCCATGCATTGTCTATGGGGCTTGCGGTTGGGTGCTGCAAGTGCAGTTTTGTCGGTTGCGGCAGATGCGGCACTTGCGGGCGTGAAAAAAAAATGCTATCAGCAGTGGTTTTTTTTTCACGGCCGCAACTGCCACAACCAGCAAAACCGCACTTGCCATAAGCCCCATAGACAATGCATGGGGCTTGCCGCAAGTGTGCTGCCAGTGCAGCCGTTAGGCGGAAGATGCGGCAGATGCGGTAATTCTGCCGCATCTGCCGCATTTTTTCAAAAACGCCAGTGTGAAAGGGGCGTGTGTGTGAGTGAGAGTGTATATGTGTATGTATGTGAGTGTGTGTATGTGTGTGTATGTGAGTGAATGTGTGAGTGTGTATGTGAGTATGTGTGGGTGAGTATATGTGAGTGTATGTGTGTGTGTGTGTGTGTGTGTATGTGAGTGTTGGTATGTGGCTGTTTGTGAGTGTATGAATGTATGTGTGTGTATGTATGTTTGTGTGTGTGATTGGCCATGTTCACACACATGCGTTTTTTTGACCATCTCTGCGTTTTTGGGCTGTTAAAAAAAACGCAGGTGCGTTAACGCAGCGTACATTTGAGTGTAGCTGCGTTTTTCAGCTCCATTTGCGTTTTTTACCCCTAGTCCAAAAAACGCTGCATGCAGTGTTTTTGGGTGCTGTAAAAAAACGCATGTGCGTTTTTTCCAAAAACGCATGCGTTTTTTTAACATAGGGCCCTATGGGAAACGCATGCAAAAACGCATGGTACATTAGTACCTTTTAGTGCCATTCAAAAACGCATGCGTTTCCCATAGGGGCCCATGTTAAAAAAAACGCATGCGTTTTTGGAAAAACGCACATGCGTTTTTTTAACATGGGGGCCCTATGGGAAACACATGCGTTTTTAAAAGGCACATTTATGCACCCTGCGTTAACGCTTGCGTTTTTGCCTGCGTTTTTGGTGAAAAAATGACTAAGTCCAAAAACGTGGCAAATCCTTTCAGACACACAAGGGACATTTTTTAGCACTCTTAAAAAAACGCAAGTGCTTTTAAGAGTGCTAAAAAAAACGCAAATTGTGTGTGAACATAGCCTATGTGAGTGTGTGTATGTGTGAGTGAATGTGAATGAGTGTGTATGTGAGTAAGTGTGTGAGTGAGTGTGTATGTGAGTGTGTATGTGAGTGTGAGTGTGTGTGAGTGAATGTGTACGAGTAAGTTTGTGTGTGTGTGTATGTGAGTGGGTATGTGAGGGAGTGTGTATGTGTGTATGTGAGTGGGTCTGTGTGAGTGAGTGTGTGTGTGATGGGGCTGGATGATGGGGGCTGCATATGGGGATGATTGGGGCTACATGGTGCCCGCTAACAATTGCAGCTAATTTTCCATTCAAAAAGTCAAATGGCGCTCCTTCCATTCTGAGCCGTGCCATGCATCCAAACAGTGGTTTATGATCACATATGAGGTATCGATATACTCAGGAGAAATTGCCCAACAAATTTAAGGATCCATTTTATCCTGTTGCCCATGTGAAAAGGAAAGAATTGAAGCTGAAAGAACATTTTTGTTGGAAAAATTAAAATGTCCATTTCTTCCTTCCACTTTGCTTTAGTTC
Organism: Allobates femoralis; assembly: GCA_033576535.1. Lineage (NCBI taxonomy): Eukaryota > Metazoa > Chordata > Amphibia > Anura > Aromobatidae > Allobates > Allobates femoralis. Next base: position 257,568,868 of record JARQOC010000002.1, on the reverse strand, counting down.
CTGTGAAGCGCCTGAAGGGTTAATAATCTTATTGAATGTAGTTTTCAGTAGCTTGATGGGTGCAGTTTTTGGAATGGTGTCATTTTTAGGTGTTTTCTATCATGTTCACCCCTCAAAGGGACTTCAAATGTGATGTGGTCACTAAAAAAAGGGTTTGTAAATTGTGCTTGAAAAATAAAAAATTGCTGCTGAACTTTGAGCCCTTCTAAATTTCTAACATTTTTTTCCCCAAATTGTGCTGATGTAAAGCAGACATGTGGGAAATGTTATTTATTAACTATTTTGTGTCACATAACTCTCTGGTTTAACAGAATAAAAACTCAAAATTTGAAAATTGCTAAATTTTCATCAAATTTCAGATTTTTTCACAAATAAACACAAAAATTATTGACCTAAATTTACCACTAACATGAAACCCATATATGTCACGAAAAATCAATCTCAAAATCGCTAGGATTCATTGAAGCATTCTAGAGTTATAACCTCATAAAGGGAAACTGGTCAGAATTGCAAAAAATGGCAAGGTCACTAAGGTCAAAACAGGCTGGGGGGTGAAGGGGTAATAATGTCAATTCAACCTTTAAATTTACCATGGTGTACTCTCCTACCACAGTACAATTTTTGGATGTCTTGGTGCAGAAAAGTGAAAATCATCTAATTACCATATATACTCGTGTATAAGCCGACTCGTGTATAAGCCGACCCCCTACTTTTGCCCAAAAATCTGGAAAAACTATTGACTCGTGTATAAGTCGAGGGTGGACCCCAGCACAGGTATACACCCCCAGCAGTGTGGTATACAGGCCCCCCCCATGGTATACAGGCCTCCCAGTGGTAGTATACAGCAGCCCCAGTGGTAGTATATAGCATCCCCAGCAGCCCCAGTGGTACTATATAGCATCCCCAGTGGTAGTATATAGCATCCCCAGCAGCCCCAGTGGTAGTATATAGCATCCCAGCAGCCCAGTGGTAGTATTAGCAGCCCCAGCAGCCCAGTGGTAGTATACAGCAGCCCAGTGGTAGTATATAGCATCCCCAGCAGCCCAGTGGTAGTATACAGCAGCCCCAGTGGTAGTATATAGCATCCCCAGCAGCCCCAGTGGTAGTATATAGCAGCCCCAGTGGTAGTATACAGCAGCCCAGTGGTAGTATATAGCATCCCCAGCAGCCCCAGTGGTAGTATATAGCAGCCCCAGCGGTAGTATACAGCAGCCCCAGCAGCCCCAGTGGTAGTATATAGCATCCCCAGCAGCCCCAGTGGTAGTATATAGCATCCCAGCAGCCCCAGTGGTAGTATACAGCAGCCCCAGTGGTAGTATATAGGAGCCCCAGCAGCCCCAGTGGTAGTATACAGGAGCCCAAGCAGCCCCAGTGGTAGTATATAGCAGCCCCAGCAGCCCAGTGGTAGTATACAGCAGCCCGAGTGGTAGTATATAGCATCCCAGCAGCCCCAGTGGTAGTATACAGCAGCCCCAGTGGTAGTAGATAGGAGCCCCAGCATCCCCAGTGGTAGTATACAGCAGCCCCAGTGGTAGTATATAGGAGCCCCAGCAGCCCCAGTGGTAGTATACAGCCAGCCCCAGTGGAAGTATATAGCATCCCCAGCAGCCCCAGTGGTATATACAGCAGCCCCAGTGGTAGTATATAGGAGCCCCAGCAGCCCCAGTGGTAGTATACAGCAGCCCAGTGGTAGTATATAGCAGCCCATGTGGTAGTATACAGCAGCCCAGTGGTAGTATATAGGAGCCCCAGCAGCCCCAGTGGTAGTATACAGCAGCCCCAGTGGTAGTATACAGCAGCCCAGTGGTAGTATATAGGAGCCCCAGCAGCCCCATTGGTAGTATACAGCAGCCCCATGGTAGTATATAGGAGCCCCAGCAGCCCCAGTGGTAGTATATAGGAGCCCCAGCAGCCCCAGTGGTAGTATATAGGAGCCCAGCAGCCCCAGTGTAGTATACAGCAGCCCAGTGGTATATATAGGAGCCCCAGCAGCCCAGTGGTAGTATACAGGAGCCCAAGCATCAGCCCAGAGTATATACATCCCAGTGGTAGTATACAGCCCCAGTGGTAGTATACATCAGCCCCAGAGGTATATGCAGCCCAGTGGTAGTATACAGCCCCAGTGGTAGTATCCAGCAGCCCCAGAGGTATAACAGCCCCAGTGGTAGTAAACAGCCCCCCCCTCCTTATCATGTTCCCCCAGGCTGCGGCAGCTGTCAAAATAACAAACACTTTATACATCACCTTCCGGCGCAGCTTCTCCTCTCCTCCGGTCCTCGCTCCTCCGCTCGCCGGCTTCTTCTTCTTCTTGTGCCGACTTCTGTGACCGCGCGCAGGAAATGACGTCATCTCCTGCGCCCGGTCACATGACACCGCACAAGAAGAAAGAAGAAGCCGGCGAGCGGAGGAGCGGAGGACCGGAGGAGCGGAGAAGCTGCGCCGGAAGGTGATGTATAAAGTGTTTGTTATTTTGACAGCTGCCGCAGCCTGGGGAACATGATAAGGATGGGGGGCTGTTTATTAATACTGGGGGACCATATTAAGGAGGGGGGCTGTGTAGTGCAATATGCACGGCATCCCCCGCCGTTGATGGATGGGGGGATGCCGTGCATATTCATTGCACTAATGAGGCGGCCCCACGTGACCGCCTGCGGTCACCGCGGCCCCCTCCTGCCTCCTCCAGCTCCCAGTCACAGCCCCCCCACAGCATACCGTATGACCCGTGTAAATGCAAGGTATTAATAAAATACAACCAGCAATTCAGTAAGTCCTCCCTTCCAAACTCCCTGAATCCAAAGTAACTGAATCACAAGTCACACACTTACTTCTGTCGCACTTGCTCTGTCACACTCAGCTCGCCACACTCGCTAGAAAATCAGATTTAAATTTTTTTTTTTCCCGTAGCAGAAAATCAGCCTACAGCTCAGTGTACTTCCAAAGGGAGTGTAGGTTTTAATACCACCCTTGATCACCTCTTGGAAAGAATAGGGGATACAGAAGAGCATCAAGGTTGCTGTGCAACATGCTAATTCGCTGTGTCTTAGGAAGCAAAGGGTTGTTGAGGTCTGGCTTAAGATGGACAAAAATATTTCTTTGAAAACGAGGCTCTCCATCAACGTTTTGAAAAACAACAGCCACCTCACTTACACGTGGTTTGTTAAAACGTTGGGGATCTTGTGTACGTTCTTGTTTAATTGCCATGACAAAAGATGGCATTTCAGTCCCATTTTGTATAGCCCTCTGTTGCTCCTCAGCTTCAACGTCTTTTAGCATATGATATGCGGCAGCAAATGGGCTGATTTGTTGTAAATGTTCAGCAATGAGATTCATCAGTTCAACATTACACTTATTGTTTTCTTTCAGACTCATCCTTTGTTCTGTAGCCTCATTTGCATCAAACATGTATAATTGTGCAAATTTTGGTGGTTGTCCTATTTCTGGGTAAAGTGTTCAAGAGCGGTGGTAGATCTGGCCATGAATTTTAAAACAATACGGTCCGAATCCAGGGGGCGGTGCAATGTTGGCACCAAATGAAGCAAATGAATGAGAATTGTTGATGCTTCTGATATTGTCCATAAAATTTTTACTGTGTTGATGCGTTCCTTTCATTAATTGCTCAAACAGATCTGAGTAGTGAATTCTCGGTACCATAACTTTCCCTTTTTGACAGCATTGAGTAAACTTATTGTCAGATGGTTTTTCATCAATAAAATTTAGAGAGTTGCATGTAGAGCAAACTGCATTCCTATTCCCACAGTAGTGTTGAATAATTGTCGTTTCATCATTTGTGACGTAACATACCAGTTTTTGAATATTCTCCTGGGCTTGCCTTAGTTGGTAAAGCATTCGATTCAATAAATGGCACGAACATATTGTTGTCTGTTTGCCCTGTCTCCTGGAGATTCATTCAGCCGACATTGTCTATGAGATTCGGCATCCTGGGCTTGTCTCACAGCAGTATGTTGTAGTGTCTCTTGGAGTCGATGTTGTCGTTGCCTTGCTGCTGCAGCTTTTCTGTCATTGTCATTGGCATATTTACGACCAATTATACCCATTGACTAAACGTGACTGAAGTAGTTCAGACTGTCACTTAAACAACGTGTGAAGTAATGTGACTGAAGAACAGTGCACTATGACTGACAGCCTTGTAAACAGGAGTGAACTGCATCACACTATGACTGACAGCCTTGTAGACAGGAGTGAAGTGCATCACACTATGAATGGCAGCCTTGTAGACAGGAGTGAAGTGTGTCACACTATGAACAGCAACCTTGTAGACAGGAGTGAAGTGCGTCACACTATAAACGGTATTTCAATAATATCTTTTCCAAGGTTGTATTCGTTGCTAAGTTCACCGCTACCAAGTTTAAGAAGCCAATTGCTGTACTCTGGGTCTGAAGATCGCATGTTGCTAATTAGTTGGAGTTGAGTAAACTGTTTCCAAAGATCAGCCATTTTTAAGCTGGACTCAATAACATCTGTTCTTGTTCCATTTGGTATGACTGGAAGGCATTGCCTAAAATCTCCACCAATGACAAAAACTTTACCTTCAAACGGAATTTAATTCTTTTCAGCACATCTGTAGTCATGACTTCACGCAGAAGTCTGTCAATTAAGGTCAAAGCATATTTGGGTGCCATGGTGCACTCATCAAGTATCAACAGATGTGCGTTGTTTAACACGCAACCAATCAGCTAAGCGTGTTTTAAAACACACGCCAAGTGCGCTGATTGGTCGCTGCGAACAATTACCGAAGCATCACAGCGGAAATATGAATCCGTGCCGCTGATTGGTCGCCGCTGAGAGTGGTGACCAATCAGCGGCGCAGGATTCAAAATCCCTTCCAAGCCGTGCTCCGCTTCGCTGATTGGTCACCACCAGCTGCGGGGACCAATCAGTGAAGCGTGTTTTAAAACATGCGCCAAGTGCGCTGATTGGTCGCTGCCAGCCGCGGCTGGCGGCGACCAATCAGCAAAGCGGAGCACGGCTTGGCGGGGGTTTTAATCCCGCACTGCTGATTGGCCACCGCCCTCAGCGGCGACCAATCAGTGACGCGGGATTGAGATTTCCCGCCGCGACACTTCGCTGATTGGTCATGGCTAATGAGCACTGGCGCGCGATTTCCGTGACAGACACGATTAGGCAATTATATAGTAGATTGAAATGTCCTTGTCGCCTCTAGTACATAGGCGAAACAACATGTGACTTCAAAATTATATTTAGTCAGCACAAATATTCTGTACATAAGAAGAGATTGGATCTTGCAGTCTCCAAGCATTGTGTAGAGAAAGGGCACCAAAATAAAGATCTGAGATTCAGAATTATTGATCATGTATACCCTCCTTGAGAAGTGGAGGGAATAGAGTGGCCATTCTTAAAAGAAAATAAATGGAATGGATTTACAGGTTTAAAACACTCAAATCTGATGGTAGAGTATAAAAATTATATATGATACATATCTTATCTACATATGTAAAGCTTGTATTGTATTCTATTTTGTATTGACACTCTAATACTACAGTATATTCAGTGTGAAGCACTCACTCATTCTCACTCTGTCCTATACTGGGAATTGTTGGGACTGTGTCAGGACTCCAGTATGCCATGAATGTTTGTGTCAGGCCCTTTTGTTAAATATAAATATTGTACATCTGCTGGAAAGCGGCATTGATAAACTTTGTTAGTGCTGTCTAGCATATTAAAAGCACTTTGGGTATTTTTGTCTAATTTCCCAGCCTTTACAATGGTGGTGACGGAACTGGTACACATAGGTGTGCATGCGCGATTACATCGTTGATGAAAAGGACTTTAGTTCAGACATGCACATTACAACCCGGAAGACGCCGTAAGCGGCAACCATAGAGCACATTATGTTGGTGAGCGTATTCTTGTTGTTTCAATATGTTGATTTTTAAACTATTCTCGCAGGTGATTCATATAATGCAATTAATATCAATTTAACTGTATCTCTGTGGGAGCAATTTATTACTGTTTATATTCTGCACTACTATTACACTTAATAAAAATATTATTTGGAGCCCACTGGGACGGGGTACTCGGTGCCAGACCGGGGTGCTGCTGGGGGATGTCACGGCGGTCCTGGTCTGGACCGTGTCCCGGGCCCGCACAATAAAATGGGGGGTTATTTACAGGGGATTTGTCACTCGTGACGCCACCCACTATATGCGGCCAGTAATGGGGCCTCCGCTGCTGCAGAACCTCTGGGGATGATGGGTTAGCAGCTTGGATAGAATAGTTCCTGTGGGCAGAACTGGGTTCCCCGGGGCAGTGGTAGTAGTAGTTAAAGTCTGTGAGGATAGTTATTGATGCTGCAGGAGAGTAGGGGTAGCAGTAGAGATGATGAGAGTAGAGGTAATCGCAGTATATGAGGGCAAGTGGGGCTTCAGCATAAGGATCACACACTCACGGTTTCCGTTGTTTTCCAAGTCTTTACTTGCAGATGGTATTACACAGTATTGTCCACAGAGTCTGTACCGGGTTGCTATTTTTTGAACTTATTTATTTACTACCAGTAATGCCCGGTGTTGCCTGGGCATAGTAACTAACTGTTCTTAGTTATAACAAAATAGAATGATTATTTTGCAAATAAATGTCTGCCTCTTTCTCCAACCCCCCTCTATATAATGTTGTCTTTTTCTGTCTCTAGCATCTCCTCCTCCTCCATAGAATGTTGTCAGGCAGTCTTTACTTGCAGATGGTATTACACAGTATTGTCCACGGAGTCTGTACCGGGTTGCTCTCACCCTGACCGGGTCCTTGGCTTCCTACTTAAGCGCTGTGTGTGGCCCTGCTGCTGCTTGTAGCTGAACTGCTGGCCCTGTCTCTGCTCACGGGTACCAATCTGCTGGGCAACTTGAGTCCTCTGTGTCACTGACCCCTCCGTGTTGCTTTGCTATGGTACAGTGAAGATGGTGGACCTTCACTATGCCGGTGTTTACTGTCCTGTCTGTCTCAGGCACAGCCTCGGATCCGGTATCCGTCATAAGCGCCTCTCCGGGGTTAAGTTTTTGGGGTAACTCTTTATCCCGGGTATGTTCCTCTGTTCCTCTGTCACCTTTCCTCAGACCTCTCAGGACCTCCACCTCTACTTGACTCTGCTCCTGCTCCAGACTCAACTCTCCTCTGAACTAACTGTCACTCCTGCTCTGTGGTAAACAACTTAGCTCCTCCCACTAGTGCAGGTGCCACCTAAGCTCCTCCCACTTTCTAGTGTAGTGTTGTGTGGGGATTAAACCTGTGTTGATGTTTCTGTGGCACTTTAACCCTTGGGATGCCACATTCCCCTTTAGTTAAAGACAGTACTCCGGGACTGTGGAACAATAAAGAAACAAACAATTAATACAATTAATATTTACAAAGACTTAAAAGTAAAAATCACAAAAATCACTAAACTTCAAAAACAGTCCAAAAATTCAAAAAGCAGTCCTTCCGGGGGTATAGTCTTTTGCCTCCGGGCTGATGAATATATAAGAAAGTTTATACCACAACCAGTCCGTGGTAGTATGGTCCATAAAAAATAAAATAAAAGAAAAAAGTTTGAAGAATATGCAATAAGTTCATACAGGATAGTCTCTGTAGGTACTGGGCTTTTTTAACGTTGCATTAACTATGTACATTTGTTTACCGGATTCAATTTATATTTACACAAACATATTTATATTTTACAGTTAACTTGACCTTTTAATCCCTGTACCTAGCTGGTAACTGACCTCAGGTACTACGCTCGGATCTGCGTAAAACGGGTATACTACTTGCATGTAGCCTATTGGTGCTGGTAGGCATGTAGCTATTTGTAGTGTTTGGTACTATGTTAGGCTGCTTTCACATAACGATTTTCGGATTTCCGATGCTGTCCGAAAAAAATCGGACAGCATCGGACCGATTTTCGGACCCCATGTATCCCTATGGGGATCGGACCGAATCGGATGTGCACTAAATGCCATCCGATTTGGTCCGATCCGATTCTGTCCGATTTTATTATCGGTGCTAAAATCGGAGCCTGCTCCGATTTTAGCACCGAAAATAAAATCTGACAGATTCGGATCGGACCAAATCGGATGGCATTTAGTGCACATCCGATCTGACCCGATCCCTATAACATGGGGCCCTATGGATAAGGGTCCGAGGAAACATCTATGTCTCCTCGGACCCCGTTTTACTGTACTGAGCATGCTCAGTACAGTAAAACTGCTCCTAACTAGGAGCACAAGTGTTAAAAAAAAAAAAAAAAAGGTTATTCTCACCTCCCCCCGAGCCCCCGCCGTCTTCCGCCATCTTCCTCTAGGCTCCCGGTGGCTCCCGCAGGCTGCCGGTGTCAGCAGAGGTGTACCTCTGCTGTTCAGGACCTGTGGTGATGTCACAGTCACGTGACCGCGGGTTCACCATGGTGAACCCGCGGTCACGTGACTGTGACATCACCGCAGGTCCTGTGTACAGCAGAGGTACACCTCTGCTGACACCGGCAGCCTGCGGGAGCCACCGGGAGCCTAGAAGAAATGGCGGAAGATGGCGGGGGCTCGGGGGGAGGTGAGAATAACCTTTATTTTTTCAAAAATTTTTTGCAGCCCGGCGCCGATTTTATGCCGGAATCGGGTGCCTATTTGGCACCCGATTCCAGGCATCAGAAGGGAGCCGATGCTGCCCGATTTATATCGGACAGCATCGGCTCCCTTCAAATCGTTATGTGAAGGTAGCCTTAGATGAAGATCTGACTGTAGGACTGGCAAGCTCACTGGGACCAGGAATTGATTCTTCCTCTACAGGTTCTACTTCCAGTTCTTCAGGTCTTTGGACTTCTTCAGGTAACACGGGTTCTGGTAACACAGGTTCTGGTGTTGGTTCCACCATTGAAGGGAATGCAATCATTGGTACGACAACTCCTCCATGGCAATTTGGCCATGTTTTAGGGAAATCTCCTAGTACCGTGTGGAATACTTCTTCTTTTTCTTTAATAGGTTGGACCTGTACGGGTTCTGTTACTTCAGGTGTCTTCAGTGTTTCAGGACACAATTTTAGCTGATCACGAGATACGACTTGTGACGTTTTTCCTTCATCTTTGCTTATCAAAGAGGTTTTAACATTGTCTAGGTTAGATGGTAAGACTGTGTATGGGACGGTTTCCCACTGATTATCTAGTTTTTCAGTGCGTCTCTTTCTCTTGAGAACTTGATCACCTTCTTGTAATGGCATTGCTTGAGCATGTTTGTTAAAAGTTTTCTCTTGTATTGCTCTTGCTTGCTGAAGATTTCTCTCTACACATTCTTGAACTTGTTGATACTGTTTCTGACGTTGGGTATCCCAATCTGATTCTTCTTCTACTTCTGTATCTGGTTTTACGATTCCCATTTGTAGATCAATTGGTAATTTACCGGGTCTTGCAACCATAAGGTAGGCTGGAGTGCAGTTTGTAGAACTCACGGGGACATGGTTGTATAAGTCTACCAAATCAGGTAATTTATCTGGCCACTGGTTTCTTTCCGATTCTGGTATCGTCTTTAACAGTTCAATTACAATATGATTCATTTTCTCGCATAAACCATTTGTTTGGGGATGATACGTTGTTGTGCGAATCTTCTTACAACCGTACATATTGCAGAACTCCTTGAATAATTCTGATTCAAAAGCTGGACCTTGGTCTGCAAGGACTTGTTCTGGGTAACCATATGGTCTACAGAAATGCGTCTGGAATGCTTTTGCTGCCGTCTTTGCTGTCAGATCTTTGACTGGTACCACCACTAAGAAGCGTGAGTAATGGTCCACGATGGTTAAGGCATAGACATAGCCTGACCGGCTTGGTGACAACTTGACGTGATCTAATGCGACTAGCTCGAGTGGCTGCTTGGTTACTATTGGTTGAAGCGGAGATTTCTGTGGATCCTTCCTTCTGAGGTTGCATGCGGCACATCTTCTGCACCATAGTTCAATGGATTTTCTCATGCCAACCCAATAAAATCTTTCTCTCAGGATCGCTTCTAACTTCTTCCATCCAAAATGACCTGCACCGGCATGATGAGCTTCTAAGACCATTTGAGTGGCTCTCTTGGGCACGATAATCTGCCAGACTAGTTCATGCGTTTTAGGATTGGTATACGTTCTGCAGAGCTTCCCTTGATGTAGAAACAACTTGCCTCTATCTTTCCATAGCTGTATAGCTTCAGCTGGGGCGTTCTGATCAGGGTATGCGCGTTGTTGCGTAAGCAGTTCTTTCACTAGCTTCACGGCTGGATCATTATCTTGGGCTTTGGCCCATCCGTAGTGTCTTAACGGGTTAAGATTTACTTCCTGCTTTCTTTGGTAGGCGCCGGGTTGATAATCTTGTACCTTTGAACGATGAAAGGCCGGTAGTTCAATCTCTTCCAACTCTTCCGGTTCCTCTTCCACGTCTTTCAGGTGCGGCATCCGTGACAAGGCATCTGCGTTCCCGTTCTTGCGACCTGCTCTGTATTTGATGACAAAGTTGTAATTAGATAGCCGGGCTATCCATCGTTGCTCCAGAGCTCCTAGTTTCGCTGTATCCAGGTGAGTCAACGGGTTGTTATCCGTGTAGATGGTGAATTCTGCACCTGCCAAGTAATGTTTAAAACGTTCAGTCACAGCCCAAACTACTACCAGTAGCTCTAACTTGAAGGAGCTGTAGTTCTCGGGATTTCTTTCTGTAGGCCGGAGCGTCCTACTTGCAAAGGCTATAACTCTTCTTTGCCTCCTTGCATCTGTGATAATACTGCTCCCAGTCCAACGTTGCTGGCATCAGTGTAAAGAATGAAGGGTTGATGGTAATCAGGGTATGCCAGGATCTCTTCTCCCATCAGTGCACTTTTCAGCTTATTGAAGGAATCTTCTCTTTCCTCATCCCACCGTGTCAGGAAATTACAGGATGAAGTCTTCTTTGATCGTCCTACTAGAATGTCTTGCAGAGGAGCTGCTAGCTTCGTGAATCCTCTGATAAATCTTCTATAATAGCCTACCAGGCCCAGGAATTGCCTCACTTCCTTCACGTTTGTAGGTCTTGGCCAATCCCTTATCACTGTGACTTTATCAGGATCCGGTGCAACTCCCTCTGAACTCACGACGTGCCCCAGGTACTGTACCTTTCGTTTGAGAAGGTGACACTTGGATGGCTTGATCTTCATGCCATATTTCGATAGGGCTTCGAACACTTCTGCCAGATCTTGTAGGTGTTGTTCATACGTCTTGGAATAGACTATGACGTCATCTAAGTACAGAAGGACAGTTTCAAATTTCTTGTGTCCTAAGCAGCTCTACATCAGACGTTGGAAGGTCCCGGGTGCGTTGCAGAGTCCGAATGGCATACAATTAAACTCAGAGGCCCATCGGTGTAGTAAACGCTGTCTTCTCTTTGTCGGCCTCGGCCACAGGAACCTGCCAGTACCCACTAGTCAGATCAAGGGTGGAAAAGTAGTTAGCAGATTTTAATGCAGCTAATGACTCCTCAATCCTAGGTAATGGGTATGCGTCCTTATATGTGATGTGATTAATCTGCCGGTAATCTACGCACATTTTCATGGTCCCATCCTTCTTTTTCACTAACACTAGAGGTGCTGCCCAGGGGCTACAACTGTTTCTTATTACCCCTGCAGATTTCATCTCTCTGAGCATATCTTTGGTGGTTTGGTAGTGAGCTGGTCCTAAGGGTCTATACCTCTCTTTTATAGGCTGATGGTTACCTGTGGGTATAGTGTGCTCTACCCCTTTAATCTGCCCAAAGTCTAACGGGTGTTTACTGAATATTTGTTCATATTCCTTCATTACCCGGTATACTCCATGCTTGTGACGGGGAGGTGTAGAACTGGTACCTACATGCAACTTTTGGCACCAATCCTCCAGCTTCTCCTCTGAGCCATTGTCATCCGCCTGACATGACGGGTTCAAGGGCTCGGCAGCTGTGATGGTATTGTTATCAACCGTGTACAACTTAGCCATGGTAGCATACTTAGGTAATGTGACCTCATCTTCTCCGCAGTTTAATAGGCGTAATGGCACTCTTCCCCTGTGTACGTCAACTACTCCTCTCGCTGTGAGTATGGTTGGTCTGCTGTCTGAGTACACGTGTTCTACCAGGACTTGATAGTCTTGCCCCTTAATACCTATTGCGGCTCTACACCAGACCAACATTTCAGTTTTGGGAGGAATTACAATGGGTATTGGATCACTTACTCGTACACTGCCGATCTCACCTCCGGAGATTTCTACCTGTTGCTTCAACATCAGAGCTTTGATGTCTTTGTGCAGAAGCCTCTGTTGTCCAGTTTTGGCAGTCTCGGCGATTTGCTGCAAAACACTTAACACTTCGGAAAAACATTTCTCAATTACATTCATTCCTATCAGCATCACTGGTTCACGTTCTCGCCGGTTAACATTGATGATTATAGCACCCTGGTTCTGCAATTCTACCTTCCCAACCTGAATATTCATCTCTCTAAATCCAACCTTTGGTATTACCTGTCCATTACTAGCCCATACATCAAAGTTAAAGTCATCTGGCGCATTAGTAATATCTGAATCAGCCCAGTACCTTTTATGAAGAACATGTGGGATGGATGTTATTTGGGACCCGGTATCCAGCAAGGCACTGAAGGGAATGCCATCCAACACAATGGGGATCACCGGTTTTCCTCCCACGAATCTGTCATACCAAGCTGAGGGGCCTTGAGTGTTCATTCCTGGGGAGCGGCCCGCCTGCCCAGGGAATCGTCGTTTAAAGGACACTCACAAGCAAGATGGCCTGGTTTCTGGCAACGACGGCAAATGGGCTGTCCATCTGGTTGGTAGCGATCGCTGGGTCGTCCTCTTGCTGCTGGGTATCTTCTGGGCCTCGTCCACTGGACATCCTCTCTGATGGTCGCCGACTTGGTCTTGGGTGCAGGCTTTGACTCTCGCAGTTCCTTGATGACCTTGGCCATAGAGATCACGGTGTCTGTCAGGGCATCTAGCTTTTGATTGATTGCGGCATTAGAAATTAGTTCTCCAGTCTCAGCAGCAGTTGCTGAGATGGCAGATGTCGCTGGCGCTGCCGGCTGCTGAGTGCTGCAATATCCAGGACAATGAATAGCTCCCGTGGCTCTTCCAGCTGCTGCAAACGGATAGCTCTATCTTTCAGCTCAGTAAATGTCATGTCAGGGTTCTGCAGCAGTATCATGCTTAACTGTCCTCGATGGGAAGGGGAATGGAGGCCCTCTATGAATTGGTCAAATAGCATTTTATCAGCTCCCGGGGCTAAAGCAGGTTCTGCCAGCTTAAGGGCCCTGAGTGCTTCCTGCAGGTTCAAGGCAAAATCTCTGGCACTCTGTTTAGGTTTCTGGTGGCATGCAAAGAACCTCATCTTAGCCCGGGTATCAGCAGCAGATTCAAATGTTGCTTTCAGTCTGGCTGCTAAATGCTCTACAGTGTCCTTATCTGTGTCCAGCCAGGATGCAACCTCACGCCATGCATTGCTCGTTAACTGTCCCATTATCATTCCTACACGCTGGGCTTCAGTGAGGGGGTACATCACATAATATTCCTTTATCCTTAGCATAAAGTCAGTTAATGTATTAGGCTCACCGGAGTATTGGGGCAGCCACATTGCCCCTGGAGTATACGGCATCAGGAACGGCATTATTGGTGCTGTTCCTTGCACCGCTGCACCACCGGGTACTATTGCTGGGTCCGGCGCTGCAGCTCCACCGGCTGTTCCGTCGCTGCCTTGTGCATTGGGCTGCGACATCTTGGGTCCCCTTAGTTAATATCCGCCCTCCGTCTTCCGCTTCCGTCCGGATGTCTAATAAAGGTTCCGCTGCGCACCAGGGATTCTCTTCCCTTCCGGATGACGTCAGAGCGGTGAGCGGTTTTTCTTCCCGCGCGTCGCGCGCTCTGCAATGGCGGATTCTGAAATTTACAGTATCTGTGGCGCAGTTACAATTCAGCTTGCCGCGCGCCCAGCAATGGCGGCAGATTTAAAACAGTCACTAATCACGGCACACAATGTCCGGTACCGGGCACGGTAGATCCTGTTTGTGACGCCAGGTTGTGGAGCCCACTGGGATGGGGTACTTGGTGCCGGACCGGGATGCTGCTGGGGGATGTCACGGCGGTCCTGGTCTGGACCGTGTCCCAGGCCCGCACAAAAAAATGGGGGGTTATTTACAGGGGATTTGTCACTCGTGACGCCACCCACTATATGCGGCCAGTAATGGGGCCGCCGCTGCTGCAGAACCTCCGGGGATGATGGGTTAGCAGCTTGGATAGAATAGTTCCTGTGGGCAGAACTGGGTTCCCCGGGGCAGTGGTAGTAGTAGTTAAAATCTGTGAGGATAGTTATTGATGCTGCAGGAGAGTAGGGGCAGCAGTAGAGATGATGAGAGTAGAGGTAATCGCAGTATATGAGGGCAAGTGGGGCTTCAGCATAAGGATCACACACTCACGGTTTCCGTTGTTTTCCAAGTCTTTACTTGCAGATGGTATTACACAGTATTGTCCACGGAGTCTGTACCGGGTTGCTATTTTTTGAACTTATTTATTTACTACCAGTAATGCCCGGTGTTGCCTGGGCATAGTAACTAACTGTTCTTAGTTATAACAAAATAGAATGATTATTTTGCAAATAAATGTCTGCCTCTTTCTCCAACCCCCTCTATATAATGTTGTCTTTTTCTGTCTCTAGCATCTCCTCCTCCTCCATAGAATGTTGTCAGGTATAACCATATGTAGGCAATATTTCCATGGGTGTATAGTGCAGTATAATGCAGTATCCATTAAGAAGGCAGAACTTAGAAAGGGTGGGGCTATGTGGTGGAGGTGGGTCTACAAAGGAGGCAGAGCTATGAAGTGGGTAGGGGCTATGTGAAGGGGCAGAGCTATAAAAGAGGCAGTTCTGTGGAGTGCATGGAGCTATGAAGGGGTAGGGCTTCATAAAGGGGGTGGAACTGTTAAGAAGTAAGAGCTATGAAGTGGTGGGGCTATGTGGAGGGGCAGAGCTATGAAGGGTTTGGCTATGTGAAGAGGTGGGGCTATGTTGAGGGGGTGTAGCTCTGATGGAGCGGGGTTACCTGGAGTGTGGCACTATGAAGGGAGAGGGGCTTTGTGGAGGGGCAAAGCTATGATGGGGTGGGGCTACCTGTGGGAAGCAGCTATGATACATACAGACATACACTCATATATACATACACACAGCTTTATATATTAGATAAATGATTTGTAATTTGGGCTCTGACTGCATCCTGAGAGTGCATTTTGATTCTGCTTTTGGCATAGATGGTAAGTTTTTATGATGCTGCTTTTTTCTAGTAGTTTTTGAAAAATGAGAAAGAACAGAGTAGGGGGGACAATGTGGGGGGATAGTATAGAGAAAGGGCAACATGTGGGGACAGTATGGAGAAGGGCAATGCGTGTGAAAAAGTATGGATGGGGCAGCTTACGGGAGATAGTAAGAAGAGAGTGCAAAATTTGGAGATAGTATGGAAAGGGTAAGCTTCTGGGGAAAGTATAGAGATTAGAAACTTGTACGGTACAGTATGGGGATTGGATGCTTGTGGGGACAGTATGGAAAGTGAGAAGTTTATGAGCGATGATAATGAAAAGGTCAGCATTGGGAGAGCAGTATGTCCAGGGAAAGCATACTACAAAGATAGTGCAGATGGGAGTAGTGCAGGGGAGGAGTAGTGGAAATATCAGTTGCATATTCCCAGTGCATTCTTGGATAAGTAAAGAGTCTCCACAAGCACAAGTAAAAGTTGATTTTAGCTGTTGCAGCAGAAAGGAGGACATCGGAAAACCATGGGAGGAGTCCTGTGAAAATCATTTGTCATCCTCTTCTATCAAAATATATTTGAATCTTTGAGACATGAACATTTTGGGAAAAACAAGAGTGCTTAGACAATGGCAGAAATGAGCGTGCATCTTCCCCGACGTGCATCAGAGTGATCAGTTAATCACCCTTTTGACTTCATTACCACTGCTGCTGTCAATGCCGTACTGAGTGCCCGTCGTGGTGGCAATGACATCAGGACATGGTGGGTAATGGAAAGTGTTCCCTGAAGGAGCTGAAGATTAAATGTCCTGACATACACTGGGGAAGGAAGAGAATGGGGGTTTGGAGCATAAAGCAGGTGAATGGGGGCAGAATATAGCCAGGGGGAATGTGTGTATGTGTGAGGGGTATATTGTGAAGAGGTGCACTATGTGTATGGGAGGTGGTATATTATGGAAAGGGGCAGTGTGTATATATGTCTTTGTAAGGACGGTATATTGTGGAGAGGCGCATTGTGTGTGGGAGTGTATTTTATGGAGTGGGGCAGTATGGGGGGATATTATACAGAGACGCATTGAAGGGGAATATTATGGAGAAGGGCCACGTGCAGTGGTTTTTTAGTTCAGAAAGCACTAATTGTTTCTTCAGCATGGAACATATTTATATTTATGTGGCAGTATAATGATACTTTTATTTTTAGGGGCACGGTATCGGTATGTACTGCTGAAGATGAAGAAGAGGGAAGTTTGTAGAGATGAGTCCTTGGTTTGAAATCTCATCATGGTGTCTGTGCTACATGGAGACAACAGAGATGGGAAAGCAGAGGCAATGTCATCTATAAGGTAGCTAGATGTAAACATTTATTTGTGTCACTGTTTACCTATCATCAGTACTGTGGTTACTGTATGGACTGAAGTCTGATTATGGCTGGTAACAACAACTCCCTGGATCTCTTTAACATTGTTAAGGAAATACTGGAAGTTGTAGGTTTATGCAATACAATTTTATATGGAGCTGACCTGATATTACCATTGATGGCTATAGCAAACTTTGTTTTGCATTTATGTACTGATAGTGGCTCTGGTTCTGTATTTATATACTGATGGTGTTTCTGGCATTGAATTAATGTACTGACAGTGCTTTTGGCACTCAATTCATGTACTGACAGTGGTTCTTAGACTGCATTCCTGTACTGGCGGTGGATTTGGGATTAAATTCATGTACAATGGCAATTCTAGTACTGGATTCATATATTAATGGCAGTTATGGTGCTGCGTTCATTGACTGATGGTGGTTCTGGCACAGCATTCATGTAACAATGGAAGTTCTACTGCTGAATTAAGGTACTGACAGTGGTTTTGATCTTGTATACTATTTTTAAACTGAAAAATGTTTTGACATTATGAGGAGGATTTGATGGGTTTCTGCTCCAAAAACGTGTAAGCTACAATGTTTTTATGACGTTTTGGAGCAAAAACTGAGCTGAATCCCTCCAAATCCTCTTCAAAGACTCAAAACTTTGATTCTGGTGATGTGTTATGACAATTTTTCTGGTGATCTATTCGTGTAAGTATCCCTTTAAAAAAAAGTTTTGCAGCCCTTGGGATTGGTTCAGTATGACAATTTGGCTGTTAGTCTGAGAAATGTTGTGCGCCCCTGCCTTAAGGGAAGATGGTGTGGAGGTCTTAGCTCCTAAAAGAGGACAGTATGGCAGTTATAGTTCAAAAGGAAGTGAGTAGTTTTGATGCAATGTTTTATAGGAGAGGATAGTGTGGAGGCTATGTACCTTAAATAGAACAGTATGGGAGTCATATTTTATGCATTAAGAACAGTTATTTATTCAGGTGAACAGCATAGGGCAGATAATTAGATTCAGGGACATTGTAATGACCCTGTTATTTTAAAAGTCACAATCTTATGATGTGATACACAAGATCAGAGAAGAGGGTACTCTATATCAGGGATTTGTAGATATGAACAGATAGAACAAAAGAAGACTTGGATGAGAAAGTCTCCAAGCAGAGAAAATGTTACCTATAAAGTACAGTGCTGTCACGCCGCAAACTAGGGAGCATCTGGATTCAGTGCGCGACAACAATAGTTTTCTGCGCACTACACACAACATCTGACTGGGGAAACATTGAAGAGGGACAAATACAACAGATGGCCTGGCTCAAAGGGAATTGGGAAAAGGAGACTTCCTGCACACACCTGCAAATGTGCTCTGATCTCCCTACCATCCCTACACAGGTTCTTTCACCCTGTGGCTGAGCAGGATACCTAGTCCCTCACTGGCCCTGATGGTAAGCCTCAAAAGGGAGATGGCCAGTGGGAGCACTAGTCCCAACCACTGCACTAAAATCAACAAAAGGGAACAAAACACAGACAGGGAAACAAGACAGTTTATGCCTTCTGCCACACTCCTAGGCAGCAGACGGCTTGGCAACAGTCAAATTCCCAAAGTATGTCCTTCCCTTAAGGTAGAAAGGCCAGGAATGAAGTCCAATCACCAGCAAGGAATGCTGGACCATATGACCATATAAAGGAGATGAGATGACAGTGATCCCAAAGTAGCCACACTTAGGAAGAGAACTAAGGAGCAATGCAGCAACAGAAACTGAGATTAACTCCTACACTGCCAAAAGAAAGAAACAGATTTAAAATGAAGTCTCAACACAGGAGTGAGACAGAGGTCCCAAACCTGTCACAAGTCTCCAAAGTAAGAGAGACCATTGTGACAAGTGCTCTGTGAACTTTTCCACATTTTTTTCATGTTACACCCACAAACCTAAATGTATTTTATTGGGATTTTATGTGACATACCAACACAAAATCGTAGGAAATATTTGTGATGTGTAAAGAAAATGATAAATGTTTTTCTAAATATTTAAAAAATATAAATCTGAAAATTGTTATGGATATTTGCAGTCAGCCTCCCCTGAGTCAATACTTTGTAGGACCATGTTTTGCTGAAAATACTGTTGCAATGTTTTTGGGATATGTCTCTATCAACTTAGCACATCAAGAAGCTGATTCTGTTACTCTTTCTTCTTTTCAAAATGGATCTAGCTTTGTGAAATTGGCTGGAGAGTGTCTGTGAACAGCAATTTTCAAGTCTTGCCACACGTTCTCAATTGGATTTATTTTTGAACTTTGACTTGACTAGTCAAACACATGAATATACTTTGATTTAAACCATTCATTTGTAGCTCTTGCAGTATTTTATTTTTTAGGGTTGTCATGCTGTAAGGTGAACTGAGGCCCATTCTTACTTGTCCTTGTCTGCCCTTTCCATATGTAAAGTGACATGGAATCTAATGGCACTATATATATAAATAATAATAATAATTTTTCGTTTTATTGCAGTCTCTAAAGGTATTGTTACACGATGCAATATCGCCTGCAATATCGCCCCAAAGTCACGTGGTGTGGTCAATTGCAATTGATATCGTGAGTGCGTCTTGTCGTGTAACAGGGCGATGCGACTGCAATTTATCACTGGAGCGACATCGCCTAATTTATTTGTACTCACTTAAATCAGGCGATGTTGCATAAGCGATGTGGTAGGATCACTCAGTGTGACACCGCAATAGCGATAATGAAAGCAACTTCCCCTATTCATTACATTGATAAATATGGTGGGTTGCTCATAGCTAGCGAATGAAAGTTACTTTCATCATCCTAGTTGCGTTGTCTACGATATCTCCCCATGTGACAACTTCAAGGCAATCTTGGAAAAGTGCCAAAAACGTGCGTTCTCCCGTAAAATTGCAGGCGATATCGAATCGATATTACGTCGTGTAACGGTACCTTTAACAGGTTTTCCTTCAGGATTGCACTGTATTTAGCTCAATCTACATTCCCATCAACTTTGACCAGTTGCCCTGTTTATGCTGAAGAAGAAAATCCTCACAGCATGAGACTTCCACCACCATGTTTGATGATGGGGATGGTGTTTTGAGAGTAAAGTGCAGTGTTATTTTTTTTTCCACACATAGAATTTTCCATTTAACCGAAAAGTTCTACTGTGGACCCATCTGACAACAGCACATTCTTCTACATGCTAGCTGTGTCCCCTACATGGCTTTTTGTAAACTGCAAATAGCTTACTTTCCAAAATGGCTTTCTTCTTGCCACTGTTTCATAAAGGCCAGATTTATGGAGTATACGATTAATAGTTGTTCTGTTTACAGATTCTCTCACCTGAGCTGTGGATCTTTGCAGCTCCTCCAGAGTGACCATGGGCCTTGGCTGCTTCTCTAATTAGTGCTCTCTGTGCTTGACATATTAGTTCAGGAGGACAGCCGTGTCTGGAAGGTTTGCAATTATGCAACAGTTCTTGATTTTTGAATTACATCTCTCTGGTATGTTCCTTGGTTTTTATGATGCTGTTTGTCCCTCATATGTTCTCCTTTCACAGAGCAGCTGTATTTATATACAGAGAATAAATTGCAGACAGGTGGACTCAATTTACTAATTACATGACTTCTGGAGGCAATTGGTTACTCATGATTTTATTTAGGGGTATTAGACTACAGGGGGCTTTATACAAATGTACCTCACTATTTTCAGATTTATATTGTTAAAATATTTTTTAAAAAGTGTATGATTTCCATTACATGTGCAATATGGCACGGGGCGATGGTCGTGAGTAAAAGGGCAGTCTTTGCCCTGGCATGTTACAGACTCAGGTGGTGGTAAGAGACTGGCTATACCTTGCTGCAGCAGTACATAGTCCCATTTCCCATTGTCTAATTCACCCTGTGTGCTTCCCGGTTTTAGGTTACCAAGAAAGAATCCACAACAGTTTGAGACTACTTGTACTTTATAATAAAGCAAATAAGTTCAGCTCACCTGGATAAACAGTAGCGCCCGCCACCTCCAGGTGCACTGGAGAAATCCAAGTAGAAAAGCAAAAAAATCCAGCGCATAAGCTTTAAGAAAATATCTTTATTGGATCATGGTGAGTGGAGTTGGATAAAAAACATCGAGATAGTCACAGCTATCTGAGAAAAATCATTAAAAACGTCTTCAGACGCGTTTCTGCTAACAAGTAGCCTTAGTCGTTGAACATGAACATTAAAAATCTGAACGTCTCATATAGTCTGCACCGGACATCCCTCTGCGCAGAAAGCAGCTGCCAACAATATAGATGAGCACAGCTTAATTAAGTCTCAGCTACTGAAGGGGGGAAAGTCATGAGAGTGTACACACTAGAATAAGGGGGTGGAAAGTAGAGGAGAGAGGAAGGAAAAAACGCACCATATGTTTGAAGTATATCAGGAGACAGTCCGGGAGGTGGAAAATCAATAGTGATAAATGAGGTCCTGGCGAATGTTAACCCCTAGTGGGAATCTTGTCTTGAGTACATACATCCACCAGGTCTCGCAATTCACCAGTTTATGTCTTATGTCCCCGCATCTGGTCAAGTTTTTAATTCTTTCAACCCAGCCACTCTAAAGTCGTTAGTATCACCATTATGTGTGTTGATAAAGTGCTTACTAATAGCAGAGATTTTAGATATAATTTTACTAGTGGCATCTGATAAGTGTCTTCTCACTCTAATTTTAATAGGTCCACTAGCACACCCCACATATTGTACGTTACATGATATACAGGTGATAAGATATACTTGTACTTGCAACACAGTCCAAACACCTTTTCATCATGAGACCGTGAGCCCTCGCTGGCAGGATCCTCTCTCCCCTTGTACCAGTGTGTGCCTTGTATTGCTCATAATTATTGTACTTGTCTGTATTGTGTATGCCCCTATTCGCTATGGAATAAATGGCACTATAACAATAAATAATAATAAATCATAAACTTGACAGAGTTCAGACAATTTTTCATTTGACATCAACATCTTTACACAGACTGATCCTACATTTTCAGGTACAGACTAAGTACTGCCAGCTATCTGAGATAATGAAGGGGGGTTCTCTTCTGCTCCATCCCCAAGTACCCAACCGCACAGGAGAATGTGCTTTATTGTGATTGGAACACCCTGCATGGCTATGCTTTCTGGGGTCAGCAGCCTTTAGCCTGGAGAAATCTTTCCCTTTTCTGTGCACCTCTGTGACAGAACTGATCCACCACTGTCCATATGGTTCACTTTCTCTAGCTCAAGACGGCCCCCACTGGCCCCTTACTTTTCCGCAAAAGGGGCTTTACACTGTAGTACGGCCCAATCACCTTCACTTCCTCCTGCACATTACTTATGCTGTTCTTACTCTGCTCACATTCTTCTCTCCTTCCTGAAACAGAAAATACCAGATACTATATTCCCCTCACTGTGAACCGGCTCCCGCATTAACTCCCTCAGCCCTGTCCCTGAAGCCTAAGCTCCCCTATAACTAAGGAACCTAACACTGGCAACATATAGAGATGGCTGGTAACACTGCACCCACTTCTTAGGGATTGAACCTATTACTAACAATATACACATCATACATAAATGACACATAAAAGCAAGGACACCTTTAGGGGTAGGAATATACCTCCTTAATCATGTCCCAAATATTCGCTACTGTGTTTTGGCATATTGCATACCCAATAAAATATATTTACGTTTGGGAATGTAACATGAAAAAATGGGTATGAATACTCTTTCAAGGCAGTGTACTTGACTGTAAGTGTGTATTTGTGCTAATATCTGTTTGTAATCAGTGGTGTGATTCCTGTATGGTCATCATTTTGATGATAGCTGATTATAACAGTTCCCAGTTTCTCCTTACAAATGTTAAGGACATACATGTAGGAGTTGTGGGTTCATGTGACATAAATTTTTATGGGTTTAACCTGGTTATGCACTTGTTTTCTGTATTAAAAGAGTTATCTCATTACAGAAATGTATTGTTCTAAAGCGCAAGGCAGTGCATTACCAATCCGGTCCTAGGGATGATTCCCAGCTGATGTGTCTGCCTGAGATACCTGGTAATGACTACCTGCACCGTGTTTTGCCGATTGGTCTTCACTTTATATACCTTATGCACCAGATAGGTGCTTTTACACTGAATGAAGGACTGAGGGCATTTCATTGGATGTACCAATGGCTAAACCTTCACCTGACGCTGTGTTAGGATATTTAGATTCGGTGTAGACCCATTGATACTTATCATATAATGTTATGGGTTTATGTACCATCTTTTCTTATCTGAATAATTAATATGAGTCAAACACTGAATCCATTTATTGATGGCATTTTGTTACCACATTGTAAAGCTATGATGCTCTCATTATTTGTAATTGACCGTGTGTATTCTCATGCTGTCTGGATACATTGTTCTCTATTTCACATTATGCCGAATGATGGGCATTATATTCATGAATCCAGGGGTTCACCTTTGTAGATCTGCAGACTGTGTGTCACCACCTTTTATCCTGCACTATTGATGTTTTTATCTCCTGTCTTTGTCCATGTAGTTTAATAAAACTTGCGGTGTCCAGCACTTCTGGGTTCCGCTGACGTCAAGCGCATGCGCAGTGTCACTGCTCAACTTCCAGGGGCGGGCCGCAGTCCGGGCGCATCTCAACCCTCCGCCTGGCAATGGGAAGCGTCACCATCGTTACTAGGTGGAATGGGAGGAGCCAAGCCACAGCACCGCCCTCAGAAGGAGCGGCGACATCAGTGCCGATAGTAAGTTGCCATAGTGAATAGTAAACTATAACAGGGCATCATGTAAAGACACCGCACCCGAGTTCCCTGGCGCTATAAAGACACTGCTGATGCCTTAGCCTGGCGTCCACTATTTCCATAAATCTCTCCCTGAGGAAGCTGTGCTACCATGCTGGCGAAACATATGTAGGGGTCTCTCAAACAGCACCAACTTTTCTTTGAGCTCTGCTCTCCCTCTGTGGTTATTATATAGGTATGTTATGACGCCTTGTAACATTAAATGTTTCCATCAATCCATGTAACTACTTGAATGTTTATGCAGGACAAAATATGTGTATTATTGAAGTCTGATGCTATATGAGCTGGTGTCTATACTTGATACCACATTGTTTTATGTGAATTACTTGTGCACTTTATCCATCAGACTAGGCATTTAATACCTGTACATACCATATATGAATTTGTCCCATAATCTGCTGTATGTAACTAATACTGGGTACTTGGAAATCCTTTAACCATAGAGGTGAGTTGCATCTCAAACCCTCTTTGTATCCACTTTTGCTATCATGTATTTTAAAAAATCAAAATAAAAATACCACTTTTTTACTGCAATGTACTTCAGCTTTTTTCTCCTGTTTAAAAATAAATAAATTAAAAAAAAAATAATTGTCAAGTCTGTACAATGAAAATCATTGCAGTTTACTGTGTCTGACATGTTATCTGATGCAGGGGCGGAACTACACTGGTGCAGCTGGTGCAGCTGCACCAGGGCCCCGACCGGCTGGGGGCCCCTTCAAGCCTGCAGGGGGGCCCCCAGCCGACCCCCGCAAGCCGCCGTCAAAGGAGAGGAGGGTCAGGCAAGGGAAGCAGGAAGCTCTCTGCTTCCCTTGCCTGACCCTCCTCTCCTTTGACGTTGGCTTGCGAGGGTCAGCTGGGGGCCCGCTTCCCCTGCCTGATCCCGCCCCTCCTCTCCTCTGCTCCTCCGGCCCCCAGCATACATCCGGCGCGGCTCCCAGGTAGGAGAGCATCGCGCCTGCGGCTCCCTGCGGCTCCCAGCGGCACCTAGCAGCACCCACCCCCCCCCCCTTCCCGGGCCGCGCCGACGGCCAACGGCACCCCTCCCTCTCCGGCCGCGCCGACGGCCAGTAGCCCCGCTCCCCCGGTCCTCTCCTGCACCAGGGCCCCCGGGGGTGACGGTCCGCCCCTGATCTGATGTAATGCCATGAGGTTTTAATGACTATGGCACAAGGTTGCAAATATGCACTTTATGAATTAATATTGTCTGACAAGTAATCATATGAATTAAACACTGTAGGAATTATATAAAGTTGCTGATGTCAAAACGTGTAGTACCATTTTGTCCTATTGACAGTGGTATTTTGTACTGTATGCACTTGCACTTATATATGACCCTGTTGTTGTATTACCAAATGGGACATATGTAGTCACCTTTCTGTTTCTCTAAAAATGTTACTGTCTTTAATTATCACGACTGTGTCCACAACGAATATAATCGAGAAGAAAACCCGGCTTCACCGATCGTGCTGTTCCCAGTCGTATCAAAAGCAATAAATCCACGAAACCATGGACCCTGACCAATCCTTTATTATACTTAAAACTCAATGCGTTTCATGTACTCTCTATACACTTCCTCAGGAGCAGTGGTTACCTACTACTGTAGTTAACTACTTCTCCTGAGGAAGTGTAAAAAGAGTACATGAAACGCGTTGAGTTTTAAGTTTAATAAAGGATTGGTCGGGGTCCATGGTTTCGTGGATTTATTGCTTTTGATACAACTGGGAACAGCGCAATCGGTGAAGCCGGGTTTTCTTCTCGATTTCATTTAACTTACTATTACCGGTGGATTGCTGCAGTTCCGTGGTTTCTGCTCGTATGTGTATACGATTGTTGTGTTACACACAACCAGACCAGGTGAGTGGATCCATACTGAATATATACCATTTATCAATTGAGATAAGACCCTATAGTGCGCTTTCTCTGTCCTTTAATCCACAATAAATATAACACTTTTGCATGATACTCATGTTTCTCCAGTGTTCTTAACAATCCAACCACAGTACAAATAGTCAAAGGAAAAGTGGCATTACTTTTCTACATTAAGTAAAAAGAGGTGGAGGAGTAAAAGGAGGATGAGACACAGGTATGGGCATGTCACGCCCTAAAACACAGCAAGGGGACCCCAACAAGAGTCCTCACTTTTCCCAAAGGGTCACACCTACAGCAAAATAGCATCAATTGTCCAAGACCAAAAATTGCTGAATGGCCCAGCCTGCATGCATGGCACAGGGTCTGGAACAGGACCTGGCCTAGCATTTCAAGGTTAAACTATTCGTTTTGTGGAGTATTACAGGAAAAACTAGTCAGGTAGGTCAGTGACCTGTTTAGGCCTAGTAGCCAAGATAAACTCAAAGCTCATGCAATCGCACTTATCAATGTTATGCCCTGCCACACACAGGTGGGACAAGTATATGTTTCGTGGAGTATTACAGGAAATAATAGAATGGTAAGTCAGTGACCTGTTTAGGCCTACTTGGTCAGATAAACTCAAAGCACAAGCAAGCGCTCCCATCAAAGATATGCCCCGCCACACACAGGTGGGATCACTATCAGTTTCATGGAATATTACCATAAAAACTAGTCAGGTAGGTCAGTGACCTGTTTAGGCCTAGTAGCCCGGATAAACTCAAAGCTCATGCAATCACACTCATCAATGTTATGCCCTGCCACACACAGGTGGGACAAGTATATGTTTCGTGGAGTATTACAGGAAATATTAGAAAGGTAAGTCAGTGACCTCTTTAGGCCTACTTGGCCAGATAAACTCAAAGCTCATGCAAGTGCTGCCATCAATAATATGCCCCGCCACACACAGGTGGAACCACCATCTGTGTCGTGGAGTATTACAGTAAATAATAGATAGGTAGGTCAGAGACCTGTTTGGGCCTAGTGGGCCAAATAAACTCAAAACTCATGCAAGCGCCCCCATCAATGATATGCCCCGCCACACACAGGTGGGACCACTATCAGTTTCATGGAGTATTACCATAAAAACTAGTCAGGTAGGTCAGTGATCTGTTTAGGACTACTGAGCCGGATAAACTCAAAGCTCATGCAAGCGCTCCCATCAGTGTTATGCCCCGCCACACATAGGTGGGACCACAGGCTGGAAGGAAAAAAAATGGAGATCTACATTATTTGACCACAGACCTCTCCCCACCCCCCACCCGCCCATTATTCCTTGACACTGAAATTCATAATAATGTTGAACAAAAGCATTACTGTGAAAAGTCAGTAACGCTTTTCAGGGCTGCCACTAGGAATTTCAGGGCCCCTCATTGGCAAACCTTTGGGGCCCCGTGAGACTCTGCCCCAGCTCTGCCTCTGCTCTAGCTCCACCTCTGGCACAGCTCCACCCCCCACAATTAGAAAAACTCCACTTCTGCCCCATGTACTCACCAATCACACATTAAAAGTTCCCACCAAACACCAGATTACTTACAAACATAGGTTTGCATTGTTCTGGAGCACAATTAACTCTGTGATAATAACTTTTGTAAATCATATATACATCACACAGGAGACACTGAGGGCATATAAAAAACTGCAGAGGACTAGGAGGCACATAGCACATAGACTGGGGGGTGAGCTGAGCTCTACAGGAGCTACAGGGATATATGATCTCCCCCCCTCTCTCCAGGCCCCCACCTATTGAAGGAGAGAGCTGAGCTCTACAGGCAGGAGCCATAGAGATGTTCTCTCAATCATGGTGATTTAATATTTGTGTGGCCTCTATTGTGCTCCGTATAGAATATTGTGGCCTCTATTATCCTCCATATAGCATCCTGTACCTTTACTACCCTCCATATAGCATACTGCAGCCTCAATTATCTTCCATATAGCATACTGTAGCCTCTATTAGTCTCCCTATATCATCCTCCAAATAGCACTCTGTGGCCTCTATTATTTTCCGTATACCATACTGCAGCCTGGTGATGCTGGAGCAATGGGGGCTTGAATAGGAGAGTATTTTTTTAGCAACTTCCCCACATTTACTCACAATTTTCCGACTGATATAATCCTGAGCCAGCTCAGTGCACCATCACCACCCAGTGCACCATCACCAGCTCAGCGCACCACCATCACCAGCCCAGTGCACCATCACCAGCCCAGAGCACCATCACCACCCAGAGCACTCTCACCAGTCAGAGCACCATCACCAGTCCAGAGCACCATCACAGCCAGAGCACCATCACCAGTCCAGTGCACCATTACCAGTCAGTGCACTATCACCAGCCCAGAGCACCAGAACCAGCCCAGTGCACCAGTACCAGCCCAGTGTATCAGCTCTGTGCACCAATACCAGCCCAGTGCACCAGTACCAGTTCAGTGCACCAGTACCAGCCCAGTGAACCATCACCAGCCTAGGGCATCAGTACCAGGCCACTGCACCAGTACCAGCCCATTACAACAGCCCAGTGCACTAGTACCAGACTACTGTACCAGCCAAGCAAGTGCACCAGTACCAGCCCACTGCACCAGTACCAGCCCAGTGCACCAGTACCAGGCCTGTGCACCAGTACCAGGCCTGTGCATCTGTACCAGCCCAGTACACCAATACCATCCCAATGCACTAATACCAGCCCAGTGCACCAGTACCAGCCCAGTGCCCCAGTACCAGCCCAGTGCACCAGATCAGTGCACCAGTACCAGTCCAGTGCACCAGTACCAGCCCAGTGTACCAGCTCAGTGGACCAGTCCCAGCTCAGTGCACCAGTACTAGTTCAGTGCACCAGTACCAGCCCACTGCACTATCACCAGCCCAGAACATCAGTACCAGGCCACTGCACCAGAACCAGCCCACTGTACCAGCCAAGTGTACCAGTACCAGCCCACTACTGCACCAATACCAGCCCAGTGCACCAACCCCAGCCCAGTGCACCCGTACCAAGCCAGGGCACTAGTACCTGCTGTGAGACGGTAGCCGGGGTTGTCATGGACGGCCGGTACGTCTCCCCCAGGTTGTGCGCCCTCCATGGGTAGAAAAGTACTCCAGTCCAGGGTTTGGAGGTTTTTTCCCTCTTCCCAGAGAGGAAGGCGTTAAGAGGAAGCAGGAACACTGGGTGTGGGTCCTTGAGTTGGGAGTGAGCACAACTCCCTGGGATTCTGATGAGGAAGCATGTTCTGAGTCAGGCCGCAAACCTAGTGGCAGATAGCCTTCTGGGAAAGCAGCGAGGAGCGGCCCCTGAAGGAAATGCTCTTTTGGACTATTGTTTTTTTGTCTCTTCTGTTGGTGGAATAAAACCCGTGTGCAGTGACCCGTGGTGCCCGGATCCCTGGTCTTCGCCGTGCCGCCGCTACTCACACTGCCCAGTGCACCAGTAGCAGCCCAGTACACCAGTACCAGTCCAGTGCACCAGTACCAGCCCAGTGCACCAATACCAGCCCAGTGCACCAGTAGTAGTCCAGTGCACCAGTACCTGCCTAGTGCACCAATACCAGCCCAGTGCACCAGCTCAGTGCACCAGTACCAGCCCAGTGAAACCGTACCAGGCCAGTGCACCAGTACCAGACCATTGCACCTGTACCAGCCCAGTGCACCAATACCAGCCCAGTGCATCAATATCAGCCCAGGGCTCCAGTACCAGCCCAGGGCTCCAGCCCAGTGCACCAGTACCAGCCCAGTGCACCAGCTCAGTGCACCAGTACCAGCCTAGTGCACCAGTACCAGTTCAGTGCACGAGTACCTGCCCAGTGCACCATCACCAGCCCAGGGCATCAGTACCAGCCCAGTGCACCAGTACCAGTCCAGTGCACCAGTACCCGCCCAGGGCTCCAGTACCAGCCCAGGGCTCTAGTACCAGATCAGGGCATCATTCATCACCAGCCCAGAGCAATGCACCATTACCAGCCCTGTGCAGGGTAACACATCTATACAGAGAACACCGACCACTCACCTGCTGTGCAGCCGTGTCCCCCACTCAAAGATCTTCTTCTCCATGCTGCCCGCGGTCCCGGACGTTAACCTGCCAGTCATGCAGCTGTGTCAGTTCAGAAGAGATGCGCCTGCCTGCAGTGAGTGCGGGAAGGAAAAAAAAATGGAGGTCTGCATTATTTGACTGCAGATTTCTACCCAACCCTTCCCCCCCCCCGCCCACTATTCCTAGACATTGAAACTCATAATAACGTTGAACAAAAGCATTACTGTGAAAAGTCAGTAACGGTCAACGGACCGTTATCGAACATAACCTCGAATTTCTGGATTTTTAGCAAATTGTTCGCATTCGTAGAATGACTCGAACATAGCCCGAAACAGGTCAAATTTGAAATTGGCGAACAATTCTAATCGAACATCGCTCATCTCTATCAATCACATCTAGATGTGCAATATATGAAAGAGTAAAAATATACATAATGAAAATCATTTTACTGCCTGGATTACATACCGCATGACTAAAGTTCTAAAGTTATTATTTTTTTTACTTACACTTAGCAAACTACTCAATACGCTTTGCTCTACATTTTCATATAAAAGACATTTGTGAACTAGTTTAGTGGAATTTTAGCTTGTGTTGACTAAGTGCATGAGCCAAGACCTTTTCTCCTGTTCCAGCTGCTCATACCTAGTAAAAAAAGAAATACAAGCTTTTAGTTGATGAGAAGTGGCATGAAAACACAATGTGCTATGAGGCTATGTCTACAAAGCCAAGTTGATCTGCAGCCCAGTAACAGGGTAAAACACTGCAGGCCTTTTTGTTGCCCTAAACAAATCCCATCAGTGAGAAAGTTGTATTATTTATCTTGAATAATAGTTATTTAAAAGAATCAATGGTTTATAAAGTTCTTCTGTTAATTAAAAGTTGTTCCTGTGAAGGCTTCTCTCTAGAAACTATCATCAAGTGTACAAAGTGTAGAACAGTCTCATGTAAAAATGTAAGGGAAAGTTT
Source organism: Allobates femoralis (assembly GCA_033576535.1). NCBI lineage: Eukaryota > Metazoa > Chordata > Amphibia > Anura > Aromobatidae > Allobates > Allobates femoralis. Next base: position 257,538,522 of record JARQOC010000002.1, on the reverse strand, counting down.
TAAAAAAATGCAGCACTCACAGTATTAAAACCAAATTAGCATGTTCAGCCTTTAGCCATATCTTAGGCTTAGCCGTCCAATGGCATCTTCTGGGTCTGGGCTGGTGCAATTTAAAGGAGTTGTCCATTACTTAAGACAACTCCTTCACATTCCCCATGTTTGCTCCCGGTAGAATAAAAAAGTTTATACTCACTTGCCCTGCCGGCGCCGTTCTAATGGTGTCAGTACTCATTCTCAGTTGGGTCACAATCATGTGAGCACTGCACCCCAATTAAAGCCAACTTCACTATCCTTTGGATGTATAAGTAATCAACAAGAGGAGCGTGGCCAACTGCTCTCACTACCTTCTTACAGCTTATTCATTTGTAGGTGAGGACAGTAAAGTCATCGCTGATTGGACGAGGGGTTCGCATGATGTAACAACCTCATATGAGCTCCAGGACAGAGTGCTGACACTGCTGGAACAGCGGCAGCACCGAAGATGAGTATAAGCTTTTTTTATTTTAATGGGCCAAACATGGAGAATGAGAGGGGATGGTACATGTAATGGAAAACCCCTTGAAATATACTAAATCATGAAGTTCACTCAAGATTCCAAATATTAAGAATAGTACAATACATTAATTTAAATCACATTGGAAAACATGTAATAATAATGTAGAAAGGTTCAGTCTTACGACTTATTTAATCTTATGAGATATTTCCCCTAATGTCTCTTACTACAGAAAGTGCCCCATTTATACACATGGTAAAAATTATTGGTACCCTTCGTTTAATAAAAGAAAAACCCACAATGGTCACAGAAATCACTTGAACCTGACAAAAGTAATAATTAATTAAAAAAAATGTATGAAAATGAACAAATGAAAATCAGACATTGCTTTTCAACCCTGCTTCCACAGAATTTTATTATAAATTTAACTCAAGAAATAGGCCTGGATAGAAATGATGGTATCCCTGAAAATAATGTGATAAAAGGGACTTGCGAAATCAAGATGTGTCCACTAACTAGCATCACAGTTGTCTACAATCTTGTAATCACTCAGTGGACCTGTATATAAGATTACAGTTATGGTACCGTTACACGCTATGATATCGCTGAACGATATCATTGATACTACTCGCTTTTGAGATCATTCAAACGATATCGTTTGTGGATTGTTGCGTGTAAATGTTGAAACGACAAATCGTTTGATCGCTCATCAGAAATTTGAGATCCTGACCTCAAATCCGGCGTTTGTCGTCCAATTAACGTTCTGTGAACCTGCAACATCGTTAAGTGTGACACCTTTTTGAATGATGTCGTTCACAATTCTCCTATTCCTGCCGCTTTGTAAAATCGTTCACTAGTTCTTCTCGAATTAGCTGGCGCGTTGCCAAATGTTAGATCGTTAACGATATCCATGCGTGTGACAACGCACTAACGATGTCGAAATGATCGTGGTCACGTGACATCGCTAACGATATCGTTCAGCGATATCGTAACATGTAACGGTACCATTACTCACTGTGTTGTTAGGTGACATGGTGTATACCACACTCAACATGGACCAGAGGAAGCAAAGGAAAGAGTTGTCTTAGGAGATTAGAAAGAAAATTATAGACAAGCATGTTAAAGGTAAAGGATATAAGACCATTTCCAAGCAGCTTGATGTTCCTGTGACTATAGTTGAACATATTATTCAGAAATTTAAGATCCATGGGACTGTAGCCAATCTCCCTGGATGTGGCCGCAGGAGGAAAATTGATGACAAATCAAAGAGATGGATAATACGAGTAGTAACAAGAAAGCCCAGGAAAACTTCTAAAGAGATTAACCCCTTCCCGACCTATGATGTTATAGAGACGTCGTGAAAGTCGGTGCGTTCCCGACCTATGACGTCTCTATAACGTCATGGGTTGTTTGCGCTCTTGCAGCTCCGGTGACAGGGCCAGTGACAATTCACCGGAGCTGTAGAAACGTAAGGACCCATACTTTAGCCCGGGGGGGGGGAAGCTTACTCCCCCCCCCGTGGCTGAACTCGCTCTGATTGGCAGTTGAAATTGAGACTGCCAATCAGATCGAGTAACCCCCTCCAGATCTGATTGGAGCTCTCCAATCAGATCTGGAGGCATGGGATGGCAGGTTCCCTTCCCTTCCTAGCCCCCTCCCACTACAGGGCCCCCCCAATCCCTTTTCTAACCCCCCCCACCTTGCAGTAACAGTCACCCGCCGGTGCACCGGCTGGTCAACTTCCTTAGCCCCCTCCTGGTGTGATCACAGAGGGGGCTGAGGAAGCTGACACCGCATCCCCTGTGCCCCGTGTTCCCCCCCTCACCTCCCTGCGGACTGCACCCGCCGGCCAGCTGAGATGTGGACCCCTCCTCCTCTCCCGGGTCCTCTTCCTGGATGAGGTAAGAATTTATGAATGAATGGATGGATGAGTGGGTGCATGAATGCATGCATGCATCGTTGCATGGGTGGATGGATAGATGGGTGAGTGGGTGCATGCATGCATGGGTGGGTGGATGGATGGGTGCATGCATGGATGGATGGATGCATGGGTGCATGCATGGGTGGATGGATGAGTGCGTGCATGGATGTGTGCATGCATGGATGGATGGATGTGAGCATGGATGGATGTGTGCGTGTGTGGATGTGTGGATGCGTGTGTGCATGGATGTGTGGATGTGTGCGTGCATGGATGGATGTGCGCATGGATAGATATGAGTGTGCATGCATGGATGTGTGCATGCATGGATGTGGGCATGCGTGGATGGGTGCATGGATGGATGTGTGCGTGGATGTATGCGTGCTTGGAGGGATGTGTGCGTGGATGCATGCGTGGATGAGTAGATATGTGCGTGGATGCATGCGTGGATGGGTGCATGCATGGATGGGTGCATGCGTAGATGATGAGTGAATGGGTGGATGGATGCATGGATAGATGGATGAGTGCAACAAGGGATGAAGTGTCCTCTTGTTGTAGTCTCTGGGATCATAGTTATGGTGCACTGTATGACAGATCATTGCCATACAGTGCACCATAACTCTGACCCCAGAGACTGCAGGAAGAGGACACTTGATCTCTTACTGCAGTCTCTGGATTGAGCAGAGGCGATCAAGCGTCGTTGGACCTTAATTGTGGACTACGTCGGAGGCGATCGTGGGACCTTCGTTGTGGACTACATAAGCAATCAAAGGGGACAAGGGTTAACGGGAATGGCTCGACCGGACTCACGTGCAGTTGTTAGTGCCAGGCAGGGCGTCTGTAGCCTTTACACAAGGTTAAATTTTCCAAAAGCCGGCACTTGGATGGTTTCCTCAATTTTTCAAATTTCTTTATTCAGTATTCCAGGGTGATAAAAACAAATTGGGAACGCAGTCCCGTACAGCTGAACGCGTTTCGGATGTTCAGTCCTTTGTCAACAGCAAGTATAAAATGACCACTCTGTACCATTTATACAATAAAAACTCCTCCCCTTAGAATACCTCATTTGAATAATCTCAATAGTTATACTGATTAGCTCAGGCTAAAGGAACCTGTTAGAGCAAGGCATGCAACCTTGTTTCAGACACAAATAGAAAAGGTGGGGGGCAGGAGGAGAAAGAGGAGAACATCAATACCCCTTAAGGAATCGCCAATGAACTCTTTCAGATATGTGAGTAATGAATGTACTGTAATTAATTTATCGGCTTCTGTAATACCGTTACCTGAGGTAGAGGTATTGAAGAAGGGGTCAAACTTTGGACCATCATACAGAGGTAACTTAATCAACACACTATGTGATATAAATAAGTTTATAAGATCATTGACTGTTAAGAGGCATTTTTTCAGTGAGGCTACAGAAAGCTCTGGTCACACTGAGAACCTTAATAACAGGGTGGGTGGAAGTGATATCCCATTATCCATGGCACACGGGTTCTCCATACGCAACATGGTGTCCGCTAACAATTTCAATTAAAAAATTAGCTCCAATTGTTAGCGGAAACCATATCGCGTATGGAGAGCCCCTCCCTGTGTGCCTGAACATTGGAGCTCCCCCACAAGTGTCCCCATTTTGGAAACTAGAAGCCCCAAGGAACTTATTTAGATGCATAGTGAGCACTTTGAACCCCCAGGTGCTTCACAAATGAATCCGTAATAAGGAAAAAGTACTTTTTTTCACACAAATTTTCTTTTTTAATATTTACAGATCAATTTGTGAAGCACCTGGGGGTTCAAAGTGCTCACAACCCATCTAGATACGTTCCCTGGGGGGGTCTAGTTTCCAAAATGGGGTCACTTGTGGGGGAGCTCCAATGTTTAGGCACACAGGGGCTCTCCAAACGTGACATGGTGTCCGCTAACAATTTGAGCTTTTCCATTCAAATTGTTAGCGGACACCATTTCGCGCTGAGAGAGCCGCTGTGTGCCTAAACATTGGAGCTCCCCCACAAGTGACCCCATTTTGGAAACTAGATTCCCCAGGGAACTTACCTAGATGGGTGGTGAGCATTTTGAACCCCCAGGTGCTTGACAAATTAATCTGTAAAAATGAAAAAAGAAACTTTTTGTGGAAAAAAAAGTACTATTTCATTATTATGGATCAATTTGTGAAACATCTGGGGGTTCAAAGTGCTCACCACCCATCTAGATAAGGTCCCTGTGGAGTCTAGTTTCCAAAATGCAGTCATTTGTTGGGGAGCTCTAATGTTTAGGCACACAGGGGCTCTCCAAACGCGACATGGAGTCCGCTAACAATTCGAGCTAATTTTCCATTCAAATTGTTAGCGGACACCATGTCGCATTTTGAGAGCCCCTGTGTGCCTAAACATTGGAGCTCCCTCACAAGTGACCCCATTTTGGAAACTACACCCCCAAGGAACTTATCTAGATGGGTGGTGAGCACTTTGAACCCCCAGATGTTTCACAAATTGATCTGTAATAATGAAAAAGCACTTTTCTTTTTCACAAAAATTTTCTTTTAGTCTAACTTTTTTCATTTTCACATGGGCAACAGGATAAAATGCATCCTAAAATTTGTTGGGCAATTTCTCCTGAGTACATTGATACCTCATATGTGGTCATAAACCACTGTTTGGGCGCACAGCAAGTCTCAGAATTGAAGGAGCGCCATTTCACTTTTTAAATGGAAAAATTTGCTCCAAAACTCAAATTGCGCTCCTTCCCTTCTGAGCCCTGCCGTGCGCCCAAACACTGGTTTATGACCACATATGAGGTATCGGTGTACTCAAGAGAAATTGTACAACAAATATTAGGATCCATTTTATCCTGTTGCCCATGTGAAATGAAAGAATTGAGGCTAAAAGAACATTTTTGTTAGAAAAATTAAAATGTCCATTTTTTTCCTTCCACATTGCTTTAGTTCCCGTGAAGCACCTGAAGGGTTAATAATCTTCTTGAATGTAGTTTTGAGTAGCTTGAGGGGTGCAGTTTTTGGAATGGTGTCCCTTTTGGGTGTTTTCTGTCATGTATATCCCTCAAAGGAACTTCAAATGTGATGTGGCCACTAAAAAAAATGGTTTTATAAATTTTGCTGGAAAAATTAGAAATTGCTGATGAACTTTGAACCCTTATAACTTCTCACCCCCCAAATTTGTTTTTTCCAAAATTGTGCTGATGTAAAGTAGACATGTGGGAAATGTTATTTATTAACTATTTTGGTCACATAACTCTCTGGTTTAGCAGAATAAAAATTAAAAATTAGAAAATTGTGAAATTTTCAAAAATGTTGACAAATATTTGATTTTTTTCACAAATAAACGCAAAAATTATCGACCTAAATTTAATACTAACATGAAGCCCAATATGTCACGAAAAAACAGTCTCAGAATCCCTAGGATCCGCTGAAGCGTTCCAGAGTTATTACCTCATAAAGTGACACTGGTGAGAATTGAAAACAAGAGCGAACTACCCACTATAACTAACCTAATAGACAGGGCCGTATTTGGAGTTCCTGCTGCCCTAGGCACTGTCAGTGGTGGCCCCCCCCTTGTCACGGCTCCTCCCCCATCATGGCCCCTCCCCCATCGCGGCTGCTCCCATGTTGCGGCCCCTCCCCCCGTCACTGACAATCTTCCCGCTAGTCGCGGCCATCCCCCCAAACTTCATGTAGCTTCTCCCCCCACATTTCATCATGTAGTACATATAAAAGGTTTGTCCAGCCACAATACAGAGACCTAGAGTAGATATGACAGGCTCAGACCCCAATTTAGGTGATCAGGGAAAAAAAAAACAAGCTAAAGTATGGGAGTAGCCCCGACACACTAATATCATGAAAAATAGAGTCTTTGCAACGACAGTCTTTTTGTTGTGATTTTATTAAGGGTGGTGTTACAATCCAACGTTTCAGCTCTACATCTTGAGCTTTCATCAGGGATATGACTTGGTCCTTGGTTTCGGGGTATATGTACAGGTGGTATAGGTTTACTATTATGGTCCAGCTAGGGTGAGGTCATCCCTTACAAGGGTAGTCCTGCTGGTCCGGACTCAATTGAAGTCACAGATGTCACAGGAGAGAATGAGGGGTTATTGTGTTAGCACAGGTGGAGTACCTTATGCTAGAGGGATAAATGAGAAGGAGACCTCAGGTGTGCGTCGCTGGAACGGTACCTATAGTGACCACGATGTGTAAGGTCAGCACATGACTCCGTCCTTGTGTCCTAAGTCTGGTCAGGTGTAGAGGAGGGTTGAAAAGCAATGTCTGAGGTTCACTTGTTGATTTTCATAAATGTTTTTAATTATTATCACTTTTGTCAGATTCAAGTTATTTCTGTGACCATGGTGGGTTTTTGTTTCATTAAATGAGGGGTACCAACAATTGACCACGTGTGTGTAGCGCTGATGTTTTGAGATGATTGAATTGATACAATGTAAACTGAATTCATGTTGAATTTTAGGAAATTCTCTAGACCTGGTATTTTTGAAAAATGCGCATTTTGATTCTCATGAATTGCTAAAAAGGAAAACATGCCTGCCACCCTTTTATACAAACCAGCTTTGAGGAGCAATTAACAGAATAGAGTAAGATAGCGGCAGGGGAGTAACAAAATTTTCCTCTTTTTTTAAAGAGCTTTTCAACTGAGTTAGAAATTATCATGATTTTAATGATTATGACAATTGAGTGGTGGGCAAGACCTTGGAACCATGGCAGGGTGACTAAAAAAAAGAGGCACATCCAAGTTTTTTGGCACTGGGGGCAAGAATTCAGTTTGGTGCCCCCTCTCCCCATGCAGTTTTAGTAGTCATCATGTGAGTATCCATTCATATGGGGCATGCGCACATACAATCATGTGCCATCTAGCTGCTCTTCCTCATTCTCTCAATGTTCAGCAGAAAACTACAGCTCCTGCTTCACTGAAGGTACCGTCACACGCGGCAATTTTGCAAGCAATTTCACTGGCAATTTGCTGGTTGCAGTGAAATCATGGATACATGGTTCCATTTCTACACAGCAACAAAACAGAACCATGTATCCATGATTTCACTGCAACCAGCAAATTGCCAGTGAAATTGCTTGCAAAATTGCCGCATGTGACCGTACCTTGAGAGATCAAGAAGAAAAGCTAGTTGTCATATAACCACAAGTATGAATCGCTGTAATCATACCGACATGATGAATAGAGATGAGCAAACTTTGGTCAAACATGTTCCCAAACTTCAAATTCAGTACGAACATTGCAGATTTGGTTCAGGATCAGAAACCCAAACAATTTCATAAAAATTGGTGAATGTGGCTTTGTTTTGAAAAAAGTTTGAAATTTAAAATGGCCCTAAAACTTTCCCTGTTTGGTTGGGGTCAAACAAAAAAAGACCCACTGACCAGGAACAACACCTAACCTTAAGGTTAAGAGTGCTCTTGGCATTGAATCTATTGGCTTGTATCAAGCTATACAGTCATATGAAAAAGTTTGGGCACCCCTCTTAATCTTACTCTTTTTTTTTGGTTTAAAATTGGGTTTTTGCAACAGCTATTTCAGTGTGATATATGTAATAACTGATGGACACAGTAATATTTCAGGATTGAAATGAGGTTTATTGCACTAACCAAAAATGTGAAATATGCATTATTTCAAAATTTGACAGGTGCAAACTACTTTTTACTGACTTACTGAACCACTAAATTGGTTTGGTAACCTCATTGAGCTTTGTACTTCATAGCCCGGTGTATTCAATCATGAGAAAAGCTATTTCAGGTGTCCACTTGCAAGTTGTTCTCCTATTTGCATCTTCTCTGAGGAGTGGCATCATGGGCTCCTCAAAACAGCTCTCAAATGATCTGAAAAAAAAGATTATTCAACATAGTTGTTCAGGGGAAGGATACAAAAAGTTGTCTCAGAGATTTATCCTGTCAGTTTCCACTGTGAGGAACATAGTAAGGAAATGGAAGGCCACAGGGACAGTTCTTGTAAAGGCCAGAAGTGGCAGGCCAACAAAAATATCAGAAAGGCAGAGAAGAAGAATGGTAAGAACAATCAAGAGCAATCCACAGACCACCTCCAAAGACCTGCAGCATCATCTTGCTGCAGATAGTTTCACTATGCATCGATCAACAATACAGCGCACACTGCACAAGGAGAAGCTGTATGGGACAGTGATGCGAAAGAAGCCTTTTCTGCATGTACGCCACAAACATAGTCGCCTGAGGTATGCAAAAGCACATTTGAACAAGCCAGTTTCATTTTGGAAGAAGGTCCTGTGGACTGATGAAACAAAGATTGAGTTGTTTGGTCATACGACAAGGCATTATGCATGGCACCACAAAAACACAGCATTCCAAGAAAAACACTTGCTACCCACTGTCAAATATGGGGGAGGGTCCATCATGCTTTGGGGCTGTGTGGCCAATGACGGCACCGGGAATCTTGTTAAAGTTGAGGGTCGCATGGATTCCACTCAGTATCAGCAGATGCTTGAGAATAATGTTCAAGAATCAGTGTCAAAGTTGAAGTTACGCCGGGGATGGATCTTTCAGCAAAACAATGATCCAAAACACTGCTCCAAATCTACTCAGGCATTCATGCAGAGGAATAATTACAATGTTCTGGAATGGCCATCCCAGTCCCCAGACCTGAATATCATTGAACATCTGTGGGATGTTTTGAAGTGGGCTGTCCATGCTCGGTGACCATCAAACTTAATAATTCACCGATTTTTAGTTTAAGTCTTCTGAATTATACTAATTTTTAACAGAATTGGAGAGAACTCATTTCGCCGCTTTAAGCTTTTATTTAGGTTTAATAAAATATCCGGTGTGGATCAGTGTTTACAAGTGATTAGTGATACTGGGGGGAGGGTTGTTAATGGTGTAAGTATCTCTCCAATTTTGTTAAAAATTTGTGAACTTAACTGAACTGGAATTGTTTTGTAAAGAGGAATGGTCAAAAATACCTTCATCCTGGATCTAGGAACTCATTAACAGCTACAGGAAGCGACTAGAGGCTGTTATTTTTGCAAAAGGTGGATCTACTAAATATTAATGTCACTTTTCTGTTGAGGTGCCCATACTTTTGCACCTGTCAAAAATTTAAGTAAGGCATATTTCACATTTTCGGTTAGTACAATAAACCTCATTTCAATCCTTAAATATTACTGTGTCCAGCAGTTATTATATATATCACACTGAAATAGCTGTTGCAAAAACCCAATTTTAAACAAAAAAAAATGAGTAAGATTAAGAGGGGTGCCCAAACTTTTTCATATGACTGTATTTTACGCTTCCAGGGGAAGGTGTTCTAAAGTGGACCCACTGGGCCATGGTACCGAACTCTCCTGGGTGAGCTGGTCCTACTTTATCCAACCCCTATACAGGGATTGTCCGGGGCAAGGCCAGGGTGTCTAAATGCCACAGCTGCTAGTACCAGGGGGGCGGCTCGTAGGGTTAGTCTATACTACGGTAATGCTAAGCAGGGAAGGAGGCACCATACCCCGGGGTCAGGAGAGCTGGAACGGGTTCTACCGGAGGAGAGCACAAGTTGGGCCTGACTAACAGTAAGAGAAGCAAAAGCGTACTAACACAATAATCAGGCATCTCCCATCAGTTGACGGACAGATATTGGCCAAGGGGAGTGTCAGGATGAGCCGATCCGGCCCCTAGATTCACAGGGGAGGAGAGCTGCCACGCCAAGTGCACCGCTCATTACACCGGCCATTGTTGTGTGCTGGTGTGCGGACTCGGTGACCGGCAGACAGGAAGGGGACCCGGCAATGGCTCTGAGACACAGCATGCCTGGACGCCGGATGCCCAACTGGCAGAGCAGGAGAGGATACAGAGCTAGGGAAGGTGAGCTGGGGAGTGGTGCCAGGGGACCTAACACTATAGAATTTTTTTGAGCTTTAAATTTAATGTTTTTAAGCTTCCAGGAGTTTGCAGGTGTTTTGACATCAGCAGGGTGTAAATTTTGGGAACAGTGTCAGATGTGGCAGCAGATATGAAGTGCAGGAAGCTTACAATGACCTTAAAACATCCATTTAAGAGAGCTTAATATTTTTAGGAATTATTAAAATATATTTTTAATTTTAATATTATTTTTTAATTTTTTTTTTTTGATGAGAGCAAACCTTTATTATTGCAGAGGGTCAGCAGCCTGTGAGGCCATCTTTTCTACAGTTATGTGATAGCAATTTATATAAAACAGCATGTGGCCATCGTATGTTTCACACACATGTTCTTACAGGTCTGTTCATGTTCACACTCAAAAAACAACATACTATGGTTATCGCTTTTTGAAAATGTGCAATTACTATTTCATGTCATTCCCTACGTTTACTATACAGATTTTGGCAAGTGCACAACTGTGTTATATCATATGTATAATTCATATTGAAGTTGTCCTTGAATTGCTGTAGTGCCCACTAGCCTTATTCATCAGAGCTTCAGATGAATTAGTGAATTGGTGACTTGAATAAAGTTATTTGTTTTCAACAATATGTCTCCTACAAATATGTCAGGCTTCAATAATCACTGCACCTAGTACACGTGAAACCAAGTTGTTACCTCGTGGGATAGGGAATTGGATGTGTGAGTGATGTTACTTCTACGGCTCAGCACATGGAAGGGTTAATGCGGGGATTTAGGCAACAAGGTTGTGCATACAGTAATATCCTAGTGATTAATTGCGTCTGATTCAGTTGTGGCAGTGGAAGAGGCGAGCTCCTAGCAAAGGCAAACAGGTGTCACCATGGATTTCAGTGTCTCAGCGCCATTTTGTCAGTGCAGTCCAAACCAGCTACTCTTTGCTACACTGTGCTTCACTTGCTACCATATGCCCGCAAGACATGCCTGGAGGAGGTCATCACCACCCCAGGGCCAAGGGTGGTTCAGGATCAGCAGCACCAGAATAATAAAACAATAATAATAAAACTTTATTTGTATAGCGCCAACATATTCCCCAGCGCTTTACAGTACAATGGTACGTATAAGAAAAATATACGATACAGAATGGTAGGTAATACAGAGCAGTAGTTACATACAATAAACATAGAATCAATGTAGGAATACAGAAGTCTGTTTTTTTGTTATATCTCTCCTTCCCACGTTTTGCGCCGTTTGTGTTTACCCGTGCTGGATAAGCGACATGCATGCAGCCATGCAGCATTTGAGTTACAACTCAAAGCCCTGTGAGGTAGCGAGCCGGGGAACTCGCTTGCTGCGTAATGATGCCAACACGTGCTTATAATTTTTCAAATGTCTACCCGTTTATTTCTTACCAGCATCAATAACCGGGGTAGTACATTAAATAAACACATCACATAATACATTACCATGAACACGTCGCTTAATACATTACGTTCCACAATACATTACATATAATATTGCACCTTTCCATGATAGTAACCCGGGACATGTAACCACCTCTCTTTCCCCACTGGAGCTCTAACAACCGCTCCCGTGGTGGCTACGGCCTCCGGCCTATCTACCCATACCATACACATTTCACCATACATAAGTTATCTATCAACCATGACACTTCTGGGCTCAGAACACGGATTGGCAAACCCTAGTGACCCGTGGAGCAAACCACACATTACCCACTATGGGAGCCCTTCTAACCCCTGCTTCTGACCTCTCATGCACTACATTCATTCTGGTTCATCAGGTGCTTTAACTGACTACTTTGAGTCGGACCCAAGGGCGGCTATGCCTGCCTGGCACAATACATACATTTGCTGGGTCTATACATAAGACATAAAATACATACACTTCAACAGGTCCTTTAACTGACTATTTAGTCAGACCTAATGGCGGCTCTGCCCGCCTGGCACAATCTACGCACAGGGCATACAGTTCACTCAAGTCTACAGGAACTGCCTTCTTACCGGGCATGGATCCGGGTCTCGCTACCTGAATCACAGGTCCACCATGCATCCCCACGGACTCCTTCCCAGACGTGTAGCGAACCACGTCCGGACCAGCCACGGCTTCTCCCTCCAGGTGCTGTAACGACCTCGGTCCTGGCTACCAGCATGGAGCTAGCATGCTCCCTTCACCATCTCTCATCATGGCGGTCTGGACTATCACTCTCAGTCCTACACACAGACTGGATCTGCGCATCTCTCTGGACTCAGGCTGAATGATTTCAGAAGACTGTGAACTCTCTCACTCACTCAGCTGGCAGGCTCTTATAGTGCCTGCCTCGCCCATATGGACACACCCACCTGGCTGCTAGTAATCAGCCTCCTCTAGTTCTTATACAGCTGCTCCTCTATGTGCCTGATCTACACAGCTTGTTTAACACCCTGTGTTCCGGGTAGGTTCACACAGTACACACAATGCTCTCAGCCGCTCATTGGTCTCATGAATCCTTCATTCATTGACACACTGGGTGTCGGACATGATTACACAACACACCTACGGTACAAACCCGGCTCATGTGAGCAGGATCCTATACTGATCCTGCATGTGATGCGCCCCGGCCATGGGGACATGCCGGCGGTGCCTCACAGCCCTTAATGGAGTCTGCCCTTCATAAAATTTCCACCACTGTTAGAGTCTGCTGATCCCTGTGAGACTTTCGATATTATATATATATATATATATATATATATATATATATATATATATACCATGTATATTCATATATGTGAGCTTGATACTTATAGTCTGTGCTACACTGCAGTTTTTTGTACTTCACTGCTTATGCGCTGCCAGAGAACGCAGCCACTAGTTACCCGATGCTTACCGTGCCAACTAGCCACCCACAAAACTGCCGGGAGTGCGCTTTAGCTGAGCGCACAGGAAACACTGTGTGCAGCGTTTCCTGTGTGCTCAGCTAAAGTTCACTCCATGCAGCTTTGTGTGTGGCTGGTTGGCAAGGTAAGCATCGGGTAACTAGTGGCTGCGTTCTCTGGCAGCACATAGCGTTAATGCATGTGCATTTTCAAAAACGCATGTGTTTTTTTAAACGCAGGCCTAGATGCAGTAGCCCACGTTTTTGGCTGCGTTTGCAAAAACGCATGCGTTTTGCATTTTTTGAAAACGCACATGCGTTTTTGCATGTGTTTAATGCGTTTTTAATTCACTTTAATGGGGGCAAAAAGGCATGCGTTTCAATGCATTTTTAGTGGTAAAAACACATAGAAAATCAAATGAGGCAAAACGCAGCCAAAGCTTAAAAGTGAAAAGGGCCATAGTCTGTCAGCCAGGTCAGATATATGATTTTTTTTCTCATGCTGGTTCAGAAAAATTGCAGCATGCTGCAAGTGACTACACAAAAAGGATCACGTGCACCCATACAGGTCTGTGAGTGTATATGAAATATTGGACTGCACTTGGATGTCAGCTGACATATATGAATAGACAGGCATGGGGGAAAATTGAAAACTTAAGCTCGCCATCTTCTACAAATTCATGTGAGAGAGTCGGATCGCAGTTAATAACACACACCGCATGCTCAAGGCGGAGTTTGAGCCGAGTGTCATTAGCATATCCGATGATTTGGCATCAGATACTGTATGCTCCTCTGACCCCAGCCTAAAATGCAAATAACAGAGTTTTGTTATTTCTAAAAAAAAGTTGTTTTTTAAAATCTCTTGTCGAGAATTGTTCTAAAGATGAATTTGTAAAAGTGTTATTTAGAAAAGATGAATGTTTGCTCCATAGCTCTGGAATATTACTTGTAATGAATATTGCAGTGCAGAAAAAGACTCAGTATTCTGCCACATGGGCAAGCTGCCTTGTGTGCTGCCAAGATCATATAAATTTGCTCTTACCATGCTAACTTGTTTACCACGGTTGTGTCATTTACCCTAGACAGGCAATGCTACTTTGCACGATTGTGACTGTAAAACATCCATTACATGCTATTGATTTTAATGGCTTTCCTTATGTCTGTGCTTGGTATTTATTAAATAAATAATGTTTGTTCTCAGGCATCTCCACTTTCTTTTGTGAAATGCTTTTTAAAATCTAGCCTTCAAGTCAGCACTGAATTTCCGACATTTTTTGTCTTGAATATTAGCAGTTGATTACTATCGATCGGTGACAAACTCATCAAATTTGCACCTTTTTTCCAGTTATCTTTTGTTATTTAGTTTATTTTTCAAATTTTACACTAAAGTGTTTTTTTTCAGATAACTTAAAGGTGCATCTCAATGAATTAGAATATCATCAAAAAGTTAATTTTTTTCAGTAATTCAATACAAAAAGTGAATTGTAACTAGAAGGGGAGAAAAGCACACATGGGGTCCTATCTGATGTCAAATAAAATGAATGGTGTCAAGACCACTCACCTTATTGGGTTGTGAGGATCAGAACACCACAGCACATATGTCCGGCTGCAGCATCCACCACGTTATATAAGACACCGTAGCGGATATTGATAAGAGGTATAATGTGCTGCTCTCCAAGAGTCCCAAGGATGTCAAGAGTTCAAGGATGTTATATCAAATAGCCTTTATTCATCTCTGAAGGTACCTTTACACGCCGCGACGGCAGGCTGGATACATCCCGCTACTTCACGTGCACGAGCACGCTCAAACGGCTACAAACGCTCAACGCATCACCTTTACACGCCGCGACAAGATGCGCTACGCCACGCTACATCTATAGCTAACTACATCGCCGGGTGTCTCAAGTAGCCAGCTGTAGCTCATTTACACACCGCTACAACCAGCTACTATGGGCGTACATGGTGCAGCAGGGACAGCACATAGGCGTGCTCCAATTGTGGATTACGAGACGTCCGTACGCTGATAGGATAAAGCAATAATACCATGATTGGGCAGGCATCGCAGGAGGCTGATTAATACTTGACGCTCGAGCAATTGTGTAGTGTGACTCGTCAGCTCCTTAAATATGCCGCCCTGTGCGGCGACAACCAATCGCAACGCAGGAGCTTCCTCCAATGATCGCAGATGGGGCGCGGTAACACGGAGCCAGGGTCACGCCTTAGCTACATCGCAGGCTGTCCAGAGTTCCCTTCCGTTGCTTCTTTACACGCCGATACAGCTCGCTACCATCGGCGATGTAGCCATCAGTTTTCGAGCAGACCTAGGAAACAGATGTATCTGTTGCCGGCTGTATCGTCACGTCTTCAGACGCCGCTACGACGGGCTACATTGGCGCTACAAGCTACAATTGTAGCCTGTAGCGGGATGTATCCAGCCTGCCGTCGCGGCGTGTAAAGGTACCATATGTGTTTCGTGAGACTGCTGCTCACTTTTTCAGGAGATACAGAGGATCCTCTATAAAATGGTAAACACAGATTTTGGCACAGCTATTAGCTTCCTAGACTATCATACTTGCCAAGGTATAGCGCCGCTGTGACCTCGCTTCTTGGTCCACTCATTAACCTCATACATATTCACTGATTCCCCTCGTGATTGGTTAAAGTAAGAATTTTCTCTGCCCACCACCTGTGCCAGCATCTATTATTGGTTGCCTTAAACAGTAGCTGACTGGGTCCTGAAGTGCAGTCTAAAAATATATAAATAATTGAAAAAATTGTCGTTGACTTCCCCCTAATTTTCATACCAGCCAAGATAAAGCACATGCCTGGAGGTTGGTATTCTCACCCTGGGAAGGCACAGTTATTGCGCCTCCGCAGGGTAACAATAGCAAGTCGTAGTCGCCCTAGATTTACAGCATTCGTTAGAAGTGCCAATTCCGGGCGCTCTACCCAGTTCTCCCCAATGTCTTGATGTGGTGGCAATTAGGATAATAGAAGGGATTAATGACAGCTGAAATTTGACAGCTGTCACAAGCCCTACATTGCTAAGGTCAGAACTCTATGAGACTCGCCCATTACCAATAAGTAAATAAGTAAGAGTTTTATTAATATTTCTTTTTGATTAGCATTATTCTTTGAAAGGCACTTAATGGTAGAAGCCTACAATATATATGGAGTCGGGACATTATTTAGGCATTATATATGTACAGTGGGTACGGAATGTGTTCAGACCCCTTTAAAGTTTTCACTCTTAGTTTCATTACAGCCATTTGGTAAATTCAAAAAAGTTGTTTTTTTCTAATTATTGTACACTCTGCACCCCATCTTCACTGAAAATAAAACAGACATGTAGTTATTTGTGCAAATTTATTAAAAAAGAGAAACTGAAATATCACATGGTCATAAGTATTCAGACCCTTTGCTCAGTATTGAGTAGAAGCACCTCTTGAGCTATTACAGCCATGAGTCTTCTTGGGAATGATATAACAAGTTTTTCACACCTGGATTTAGGAATACTCTGCCATTCTGCCTTGCAGATCCTCTCCAGTTCCATCAGGTTGGACAGGTGGACAGTCATTTTCAGATCTCTCCAGGGATGCTCAATTAAGTTTAGGTCAGGACTCTGGCTGGGCCAGTCAAGAATGGTCACAGAGTTGTTCTGAAGCCACTTTGTTATTTTAGGATCATTGTCTTGTTGGAAAGTGAACCTTCGGCCAAGTCTGAGGTCCAGAGAGAGAGATTAATTGGCCTGCTTCGAGGTTAGTAGCAGGCAGTAGGAAGTTTTGGAGTACTGCTATTTTAAGATGAGCAACGCACCTTTTTAGAATGTGGACAGAAGCACCAGCAGATTAAATGCACTGCTGTGAGGTTAGTAGCAGGCAGTAGGTAGTTTTGGAGTACTGCTGCTTTGAGTTGGGCAAACCGCCTTTTTAGAACATGAACAGAAGCACCAGTGGATTCAATGGCCTGCTGCGAGGTCAATAAAAGGGCTAAGAACCTTATTCTATATGATAAGTATATTTCTCCCCAACAGTTTTCCAACTGAGTTTTTTGTGAAAACTTGTAAGTATTTATTTTTTCTTGAAAAAAAAACTTTTAATACCTTCTAAAACACCTGTATCTGCATACAGTTGGCATTAACATTGTGCTGCTGTAGTTTTTCTTTCTATACATTTTCCAATGTTATACCTCTGCACCTGTGCTGAAATTTTCAAGGAAGTGCTGTCTGTTTTTTTTTTCTCTTTTCTATGGAGTTCACTGGCTTCATTGCTGGAATCTGCACTCCTCCCTTCCCATTAAGCCACAGGGTTCATCTGACGTGCTATGTATCCTACTACTGCCTATGTAACAGAGACCTCAAGGGGTACAAGAGAGATTTTTAGTGTAATTAAGGACCCATCAGATTTAAGGTCACCTTGCCATGGGTGATGGGCAGGCATCTATTGGCCAATAAATAGAGCATTATTCTATAAGATAAGTATATTTCCAAATTCATGGGGGCACCAGACACCCCCCCACATACCCTCCTCTTTAACCATGGCCATCCTTGGCAATACCGGACACCTGGAAGACATGATGCATATAATCGCACATAAAACAGAGGTAAAACATTATAATATGTCTTTTCTTTCTTTCTTTGCATCGTCTCAACTCCAGTCTCATTGAATTGAGACCCCGAAACTATAGAGTTAAGTTTATTTTTTCATAAAACAGGCTAATAAGCAAACATGAGCTCAATGTCCAAAAAGGCTCGCACAGGCATTGGACTCCATTCTCTCATTGTGGCAGTAGCAAAACACAGGGAGCATCAGCATATGAGTGAGTCCTTCACAGTTCTTGAACATTGCAAACAAATGACCTGACTGGCACATTAAAGTGAACCTGTCACCTAGTTAAATGACCCCAGGCTATCACTACCGGTCCCTGCACCTTCCTGTTACTAATAGAGTTCCGGGTATGACGCTGAATCCGTCTTTTCCGGTATTGTATTGCCCGACATCAAGCTGCGCCTGCTCTGTGGACCACATTATGTCAGCTCATCTGTGATGAGCTGTCATAATATGCTCCACAGAGCATGTGCAATGTGCAGCTTGAAGTCGGGTGATACACCTTTTAGGTGTATCGACTGAGCAGTACTGGAAATGATGCGTTCGGCATCATAACCGGAACTCTACAGAGGGCTCTGAGGCAGGCTGGGGGCGCGCATTGTAATTACAATATCATGCTCATCGGGGCGTGATAAAAACTGCTGGAGGCGGCGAAAGGGAGCAAAAGAGGATACCCAGGTGGGCTAATATCCCCCGCTTCATTATAATACAAGGCAGTAAGTTATGAAAAGCTTTTATAAAGCAGTCACACCACACATTTAGGAGAGAGAGGAATAGTTAGAATAGTAATAGGAAGGTATAGGGACAGGTAGTGACAACCTGGGGTCATTTACTTAGGTTACAGGTTCGCCTTAAAGCTACGTTCACACACAGCGTAATGGGCGCGTATTCCTGCTTTTACACGGCGCTTTTGAGCTCTCGCGTAAAAGCAGTGCAAAACTGAGCTGGATACACCTTCCAGCTAAAGCTATGGCTTTTGCTGAAAGGCTTGCAGATGCCGGGTTTTGCTGCATATTTTGGCACACACGCGCTATCACTGGAATAGCATTGAGATGCCAATTCTTTGCACTTTTTTCGGTGAGCTTTCCTCATAGGCTACATATTGACATGGCCTCGGGAAAAACGCGCTGGGAGTAGCAAGGCGTCAGCATGCAGTCACTGACGCGTGCAAAAAAGTGGCGCTGTCAAATATGTGACAAAATACGCCACATGTGAACGTAGCCTAAGACCCAGCAAGTCCCACAAAGATCAGCAGAGTCCATTAAAATGATGCACAGGCCATCAAAATAATGGGGCACAGTCCATTTAGGGCTTTGAGGTGTAGCCTAAAGGCTGCAGTCCTGCTAATCCAGCAGGAGAAAGCACAACGGGTGCAAAACTGGTAAAGTGGAAAAATAAAATTAGGCTTTTGTGGCCACGAGGCAAATAGTCTTCATCAACAGGGTAACTCCAGGACTATTGGCGAGGTTATCAGCATGCAATTTTACATCCTTCACAATGCAGGTTCCCAGCAGGAGCATTTCTAACAATGACCCAACAACCGGTCATTTTTAGGGCAGCCCTTTTTAATTGAAAGCCTTTTTGGAAGCCTACCACTCCAGCAACATCTGCATCCATACTCCCCGAGATGCATGTGGCAGTTGCACAATATATGTGGCTCCTGGCTGGTTTTGTGGGGTTGCAGGGGCTACTCTTTTGGTGGCGTTATCCACCACGACCTGTCCCCCAGCACACCCCATCAGGACTAGGGATGCGCAATGTTCGATTGAACATGTTAGTCAATTTCAAATTCGACCTGTTTTGGGCTATGTTAGAGTCATTCGATAAATGTGAACGATTTGCCAAAAATTCGGCATTTTGCGGTTATGTTCGATAATGGTTCGTTGACCAAATGTGTTACTGACTTTTCACAGTAATACTTTTGTTCAACGTTATTATGCGTTTCAGTGTCTAAGAATAGTGGGTGGGAGGTGTAGCGGGGAGAGGTCTGTGGTCAAATAATGCAGATCTCCATTTTTTTTGCTTCCAGCACTTACTGTGGGTGGTGCGGTCTGTCAGCCTTTCAGCACACATAAAGCAAAGTGTACCTTTTGCACACAAGGGCTTGTGTCATTGGCTGGGTATGTCAAACGTCCTTGCCATATAAGAACCGTCCATTTTCCCTCCTCACAATTTTATCAGTGTTGGAGCTCAGTTTCATACGCCGCCGCTGCTGTGTGCGTTACATAGAAAGATAGTTAGATAGCGTATCCATCCCAAGTTAGATAAAAAGATAGTAGGTTTAGGGACTACTTCAAATAACAGCCCTTTTTAGGGCTTAAGAGCACTGCGTGCTAGGCAGATTTGTTCCAGTGCTGTGCAAGCGTGTTTTACAGCATCTGGCCAAATCTAGCCAAGTAAATCCTTTTTGGCTAGTAGCTGTGTGTGCCAGGCACTGGTGTAGCCCTGTTGTGAAGAAAGCTAAACCTCCTGTGTTTACTAGCCCTTTTTTACTGCATCTAGCCAAGCAAATCTTTTTTGGCTAGTAGCAGTGTGTGCCAGGCACTGGTGTAGCACTGTTGTGAAGAAAGCTACACCTCCTGTGTTTACTAGCCCTTTTTTACTGCATTTAGCCAAGCAAATCTTTTTTGGCTAGTAGCAGTGCGTGCCAGGCACTGATGTAGCAGTGTTGTGAAGAAAGCTGCACCTCCTGTGTTTAATAGCCTTTTTTTACTGCATCTAGCCAAGCAAATCCTTTTTGGCTAGTAGCAATGTGTGCCAGGCACTGATGTAGCAGTGTTGTCAAGAAAGCTACACCACCTGTGTTTAATAGCCTTTTTTACTGTATCTAGCCAAGCAAATAATTTTTGGCTAGTAGCAGTGTGTGCCAGGCACTGGTGTAGCACTGTTGTGAAGAAAGCTACACCTCCTGTGTTTACTAGCCTTTTTTTACTGCATCTAGATAAACAAATCCTTTTTGGCTTGTATTAATGTGTGCCAGTCACTGGTGTAGCACTGTTGTGAAGAAAGGTACACCTCCTGTGTTTGCTAGCCTTTTTTACTGCATGTAGCCAAGCAAATCTTTTGTGGCTAGTAGCAGTGTGTGCCAGGCACTGGTGTAGCACTGTTGTGAAGAAAGCTACACCTCCTGTGTTTACTAGCCCTTTTTTACTGCATCTAGCCAAGCAAATCTTTTTTGGCTAGTAGCAGTGTGTGCCAGGCACTGATGTAGCAGTGTTGTGAAGAAAGCTGCACCTCCTGTGTTTAATAGCCTTTTTTTACTGCATCTAGCCAAGCAAATCCTTTTTGGCTAGTAGCAATGTGTGCCAGGCACTGATGTAGCAGTGTTGTGAAGAAAGCTACACCACCTGTGTTTAATAGCCTTTTTTACTGTATCTAGCCAAGCAAATAATTTTTGGCTAGTAGCAGTGTGTGCCAGGCACTGGTGTAGCACTGTTGTGAAGAAAGCTACACCTCCTGTGTTTACTAGCCTTTTTTTACTGCATCTAGCCAAGCAAATCCTTTTTGGCTGCTAGCAGTATTTGGATAGGTAGCTGTAGTCCTGTGTTCTGTTGAAATCTATCGCTACACAGTGCAGAAAACACTTTTGTATTGCATCTGCCCAAACCCACTTACCAAAACCTATTTAGGGCAGTACCACTGTTTGACTATGTAGCTGTGGTCCAGTGTTCTGTTGAAATCTATCGCCACACAACGCAGAAAACACTTTTGTATTGCATTTACCCAAACCTACTTACCAAAATCTATTTAAGGTACTACCACTGTTTGTCTAGGTAGCTGTGGTCCAGTATTCTGTTGGAATCTACTGCCACACAGTGCAGAAAACACTCTTGTATTGCATCTGCCTAAACCTACTTATCAAAACCTATTTAGGGTCCTACCACTGTTTGTCTAGGTAGCTGTGGTCCAGTGTTCTGTTGAAATCTACTGCCACACAGTGCAGAAAACACACTTGTATTGCATCTGTCCAAACCTACTTACCAAAACCTATTTAGGGTAGTACCACAGTTTGACTAGGTAGCTGTGGTCCAGTGTTCTGTTGAAATCTATCGCCACACAGCGCAGAATACATCTTTGTATTGCATCTGCCAAAACCTACTTAAAAAAACACTTTTGTATTGTGTGGTGCCCCTGCGACCAGGGCCACCACAGGGTGAACTGCAGCCAGGTAAGGTAGAGACGGTTGACTAAAACACATCCACACAGAAACACAGACCAACCCTACGCCTAGGACTCTAGGTTAGGCAAGGGGTAGCAGGGGTTAAGAGTAGTGTGGGTGTAACGTAGAGCAGCACTGAACAAGTGGGTGGAGAGACCAACAATAGAAAAACCCGGGAATACCTAGTTTAGGCACACATTCCCAGGAGGACGCAGTATCCTAGAGGCTATATTCCTAGGATAGAAAGCTCGCATAGCCAGAGGCAAGAGGAAAGAGGCCACAAAGCAACGACACCCGACAGTGAGAAAAGAGGGAGCCTGGTGATCCCACAGTCATACCTGGGACACTGGAGGCTGGCCGCTACAGCCAGAGAGCCGACTCTGTAGAAGTGACCGGGGGTACTCTAACACCCTAATCACAAGACACACCAGCGTGGGACAGGTACTCCATGACTTCCAGGCTACCTACCACCATGGTCCAGGAACACAGCCAGCAGACTAGGGCTAGTGACCCTGATAGAGAGGGAATAATCACTCAAAACCTGTGAAGGCCAGACCAAACCTGTGTGTGAGGAGACAGAGAAAGGAAAGGGCCTGAAAGGACTTGAGGGAAGCAATGCAGACGAACTGCCTGAGCTGCAAAACCCAGTTACCCAGAGCCGTGATAAAGTGTGAAAACTGTAACTTGAACGAGCTGAAAGAACTGTAACTTGTAAATGTGGGGCCCGTGCGACCAGGGCAGCCACAAGGTGAACTGCAGCCAGGTAAGGCAGAGACGGTTGACTTAGAAGCACACCGACCCAGGTACACACACCGAACCTACGCCTAGGGCTCTAGGTTAGGTAAGGGGTAGCAAGGATTAGGAGTAGTGTGGGTAGAGCGTAGGACCACACTGACCAAGTGGGTGGAGAGACCAACAATAGAAAAACCCGGGAACACACACACAGTGGTAGTTATTTTCCCAGGAGGAGAGGGTCCCTGGAGGGTGCAGAATCCTAGAGGCTATATTCCTAGGAGAGAAAGCTCGCTCCATAGCTGGAGGCGAGGGAAAGAAGCCAGAAACAGAGACACCTGAGAGTGAGAAAGAGGGAGCCTGGTGATCCCACAGCTATAACCGGGACACTGGAGGCTAGGCCACTACTGCCAGAGAGCTGGCTCTGTAGAAGTGACTGGGGGCACTCTAGGACCCTAATCATGAGACACACCAGTGTGGGGCAGGTTCTCCATGACCTGCAGCCTACCTACCACTACAGTCTAGGAATATAGCCATCAGACTAGGGCTAGTGACCCTAACAGAGAGGAAATCATCACACAAAAGCCAGACCAAACCCGTGAGTGAGGAAACAGAGAAAGGAAAGGGCCTGAAAGGACTTGAGGGAAGCAACACAGAGGGGCTGCCTGAGCTGCATAAACCCAGTTACCTGGAGCAGTGCTAAAGCGTGAGAACTGTAACTTGAAAGAGCTGAAAGAACTATAACTTGTAAACTGTTGTGAACTGCTGCTAAAGAACCTTAAGTAAAGTACCCGGTAAGCTTACCATTGCCTGAGATTGGTTCTTTCCAGCGTCACAGCAGAGTCCCGCCTGAGGAGCCACAGACTGTCGTCCCTACACACTGGCTGGAGAAGCTGCAGCAGCGAAGTAAGAGTCTTGCAAAAAGCACAATCCCTTGCCAGGCCCCTCCATCATTACTACACCTGCCCTCAGCCCTACCCGAGGAGAGCTTACCATCCACACTGCCCTAAGTCACCATCCCCAACAGGAATACGGCAGCGGTGGTTCTACTAACCACATACCCTGGGAGGCGACACGATGAAATCCCCTGTATATACTCCCTTTACTTGTCGCATCTGGGACAACGGGACCAGGCCCGGCACCTTGACACCCCCAGAGACAGTATAACCCGGTCTCGGGTACCACGGCCCCTAGTGTGAAACATAAACTGTTGTGAACTGGTGACAACTTGGCGTCACGAACAGGATATCGTGCCCACCAAACTGAATACTGTGTGCCTGCAGAGACTTGTGTTTGGGCTATGTAAAAAGAATCCCCTTAATGGAGGCCCAAATAGAGTGACGCCATGTGTTGGCCATAGGGCGTGCCAGAGCCTTTCATCATGGGCTGAACCAGCCAGGAGCAGGAAAAGGAGATCTTGCCTTGGACATCCTTTGCTCCAGGGGAGCACACTGCCACTCAACAAGATGTAGCTCTACCTGGGGGTGGGTCGGCAGACAGCGCAGGAAGAATCGGCGACGCCCAAAGAAGGTAGACAACCAGGCGGAGGTCAAGCAGTACCCGGAGATGGATACTAGAAGGGGAATATTGAGGCTGATCCCGACGGGCCCACGGCAGCGAGGAGTGGTGGAGGAACCTGGGCGTGGAGTGCAGCGAGAGCCCCCAAGAGAAAGAGAAAGTGGCACCGGGACGGATGGTCGCAATCCAGAACCCCGGCCTGCAGGAGAATGTGCAGGGCCACAGAGACTGATTGATCTATTTGGGGCCTTGGAGGAGAGTTGCCCACGCCTGCTAGAACCACTTATCCCAGCACCACCGACCGAAGAGGTGAGAGGAGGGACATTGTGCGTGGCAGAACAGGGGAACAGATCTAATGGGCTTCCCCGGCGCAGCACAGGCCAGCGGAGGAGGCCAGGAGGAGATCCTCACCAGGGAGGAATTCTTAAAAAGGTGCGTGGCCCAGTGGAAAGAAGAAGACGCTGTAAAAAGGGTGCAGATGAAGGAAAAGATTGCAAGAAAAATGGCGACAAAAGCAGCGGTGCACTCCAGCCCGGCAACAACCAAATCCCGGCGCTGCGAGGGACAAGTAGTGAAGTTTAAACCCAAAGAAGGGTATGCCTTCATCCGTGAGCCCGGCACCTGTTCAGATACATTTGTGAAAAGGCGTGATGTGGAGTCCCACCTACCGGAAGGTCACCCGGACAGGAATCTGATAGTGGGAGAATGGGTGTCATTTGTCCAGGCACCCGGAAAGCGAGGCCTGTATGCCATGCGAGTAAAAAGACTTTTCCTGAGAGAGCCCGCAGCTGCAACAGCATCAGATGCGTACCCGGATCCTACAGATGCAGCGGCCCCAGAGCAGCAACCCACAGAGAATGAGCCTGTAACCACTTTTGCCCAAGGGACCCAGATGCCCTTAGATGGATGGCCAGAGTTTTCAGCACCCATTTTGAATGTTGCATGTGCCCGTCAGGAGATTTTGCCATGAAAGGTGCCCAAAAAATAGAAAATGGAGTAGCTACAGCTAAATTGTAAGTGAGAATGTGATGTTTTCTTGGTGTCCCCATCCTTTTCCTGAGTGAGTGTGTAGACTTTTCCCCCCTTGATATTATGCTGAATTAAAAGACTGTGAGATTATGGACAGTGAATAATCTGAACTGTGTGTGGTTGCCAAGCCACTTTCCGGTTTGCCTGGGAGTCCTGGGAATATTAGGTGGTTGGAGCTAATCCTTCTTTTTGATTTTCAAACCTTTGGTGGAAGCTCCCACCTTTTCCCGCATCTGGATATAATTTCTTTATCAGGTTAGCGAAGTCTGACCATGGACTCCACGAAAGATTATTTATCTATCTGTCGGAACCTGCGAGCAAAGAAACTGGAAGCTATTTTCTCCGGGGAAGACGTTTTGTGTAGCGACACTCCTGACATTAATAAGGCTTTCCATGCCTTGGAAAAAGTCTTAATTCAACACCTGAAAGTATGGTGGGACCATGCATCTTTGGAGAAATATCTATCCAAAAAGATGATCCCTAGAGGTCTCCGTATCAAGAAAATGGCCACCACCACTTTCAACGAGGAATTTACTTGTAAGTGGAATAATATCCTCACAGAATGTTCACTGAGATTGATTACCTTGATTATTTCTGAGGAGGAGGCAAAATTGGACTCCTTAGAAGTATCGGTAAAAACCTTACAAGATGAAGCAGATAAATTTATATCATTGGACACATATGAGGTCTTATATAATAAGATGCATAAGAAAATAGATGAACTAGAAAAGACCATTATTGAAATGAAGAAATCAAAGTTCAAACGGGATCTAAACGACTATGAAAATGATACGGTTTATGCTTGGAAGCAGTTTACACCTAAAAAACCGCATTCACCGCATTCGCCGTACACCCCGGGACCTCCAAAAACACCCAAGACTCCAGCCCCTAAACCTATTCTGAGGAATCCTCCACAGCAATCAGGTAAGAGGAATGTGAGTTTCTCCTCCCATCTGGGAGCTCTGAGGGCTCTTTGGACATGGGCCAGGACCATAGCCCGGAGGAAATCCATGCGGGCTATAATACCAGATATGCTTCAGCTCCAAAAAACGGGGGAAAAAAAAAGGAGGCGGTCAAGGAGAAAATCGGGGGTACAGGAAGAAACAGAAAAAGTAAGTGACATTAACAAT
This sequence comes from Allobates femoralis, assembly GCA_033576535.1. Taxonomy (NCBI): domain Eukaryota; kingdom Metazoa; phylum Chordata; class Amphibia; order Anura; family Aromobatidae; genus Allobates; species Allobates femoralis. The sequence continues at coordinate 257,512,194 of JARQOC010000002.1, read as the reverse complement.
TTTGCGGTGATGAATTTATCTGCCAATATATTATCAGAGCCGCAGATATGTCTTTTGGAAAAAGGACTGAACTTTGTACCAAATAAGGACGCTGATTTCTTTCAGACCCTTAAGGATGTTAATCATTTCACCAGAAATTTGACAGTGAGAAGACATTTCTTGGACACTAGTGTGAACAGTGATGTAAATGTGTCTGCTACTGGTGAGATTACAAATAGTAATAATGTGGTGGATTGTTTTCCTTTACAATTGAATCTGAGGGAAATTCTGTCAACAAGGGAATTATATCACTTGAATAAAAATGTGGAGGTTGAGGATTGTAGAAGGGTTAAAAATAAAATTGAGGCATCTAAATTTACAGTGTCTAACCCCATGTACTAACTATCCTATCGCATCACGTGCGTCTGCCATGGAGATTTTCCAGGTCACTATGGAAAGAGACCTGAACAGTCTCCTGGAGAATAAAACTTCTACAAGGAGCAATTTATCTAGGGATGAACAACAAGCCCTTTTCTCCATCAAATCTAATGACAATATTGTAGTGAGGCCATCTGATAAGGGGGGTACGGTGGTAGTAATGGATTCTGGCTTATATAAAAAACAGATAGAAGAAATCCTTTTTGACAAAACCACCTACCGACCCCTTTTGTCAGATCCTACTAAGGATTTATCAATGGATTTGGATAGATTGTTGGGGGAGGGGGTGGCACTTGGTGCAATAGATCAGAAAACTAGGGATTTCTTATATGTGGACAAACCAGTTGTTCCAGTCTTCCATGCCCTCCCCAAGACCCACAAGGCTGTGTTCCCCCCACCTTTGAGGCCGATCGTGGCAGGGATTGGATCCCTTCATGAGAGACTTTCGGGGTGGGTGGACTCAAAATTGAGGGTCTTGGTGGAGGGCACTCCAGGCTTAATAAAGGATACCAAACACTTGATGCAGGCTGTAGATGGAATGACATGGCAGGAGGATTTCAACTGGTTAACTTGTGATGTAGTGCAGCTGTATTCTACTATCCCCCATGGAAAAGCTATATGGGTATTACAGGAAACCCTGAAAGAGACGGATGTATTTACTGACAACCAAAAGGAGTTCCTTCTCATGTCCGTAGAATTTCTCTTGAGAAGTAACTATTTTACGTTTAATGAAAGCTTTTATCTACAGCTGTGTGGTTGCCCTATGGGCTCAAAATTTTCCCCTTCACTAGCAATATTATATATGCGAAAATGGGAGGAGAGCTTTATCTATTCTGAGGACTGTCCCTTTAAGGATTGCATACGGTGGTGTGGAAGGTACCTGGACGACCTGATCTTTATTTGGGGGGTACCATCCTGGATATCTCCCTCACCATCGCCTGTCCAAATGTTGGAATATTTCCATACAAATGATTTCAATCTACGATTTACAATGGAGGTGCACAGAACTGAAACTCCGTTTCTGGATGTGTATTTAGTGGGTAATGTAAGAACAGGAAAAATTACATCTAGATTGTATCGCAAACCCATTAGTGGGAACTCGGTCCTTAGAGCAGAAAGTAATCACCCTAAGCATGTGATTAAAAATCTGCCGGTAGGGGAATTAATAAGAGCAAGACGCATCTGCACCACATATGTGGATTTCATGAATGAAGCTGATGTTATGACTAAAAGGCTACGATCAAGAGGATACAAAAAATGGATGTTAGATAGAGCAGTGAATATTGCAGAATCTAGGAGTAGGGAATCCCTCCTGGCACAGAAAGAACAGAAGCCCCTCCGGGACCAATAATACCGACCTTCTCAACACCCTTTAGCAACCAGTACTATGACATCAAACGCATCTTTTTGAAGAATCTCCCCATATTATATCAAGATAGTAAATTATCAGCTATTTTAGATTCAGGATGTAGGGTGGTCCCTAGGAAAGGGAAAGACTTGGGGAGTTACTTGTCTCCTAGTATTTATTTGGAAAAAAGAACCCAAAGGAAGACTTGGTTGAATTATAGGGGGATGTTTAAATGTGGTGAAAATAGGTGCACCATGTGTAAATACGTGGATATGGGTGAAACCTTTTGCAATAATCGAACTGGGAAGCAATATAGAATATCTACCTATATCAATTGTAACACGTCCCATGTAGTATATATGGCTACGTGTAGTAGCTGTAATAAATATTACATAGGTTGCACTATCAGATCCCTTAAGGTAAGGATGTCGGAGCACATTACAGGGGCAAATCCCAATTCAAAGGCCAATAGAACGGGCCTGTCAGGTTTATCGCGCCATTTTAGGGATTTCCATGCAGGGGACCTTAAAACTTTAAAGATCAGGGGCATAGAGAGGATACCCCGTCCATATAGGGGGGGTAATTGGGAGAAAGCACTACATAACCAGGAAAAATTATGGATCCTACGGCTTGATGCACGGATTCCACAGGGTCTGAACTATAGATCTGATTTGTTATACTTTTATTGATCCTGCACCCTATGTCTCTTTTATGGTATTTGCTCCTTTGTATAATGTATATTGAGTGCACTTGCAATACGATGGCTATACATAATGTATGAATAATTCATTGGGAAAGGAGGTATATGTTTATGTATTCTGTGAATGTAATCTTAGTGGGATCCCCCTACTGTTATGTGGTTGGAGGATTATACCTTCTCTCTTGGAATATACTATTTCTAAAATGTAATAGCCTTGCAGTTGGTAACTTACAATAAGAAATAAAGATCTATGTTGTAGTTATCCTTAGATTTCTACACCTGTAAGTTTACCATGTAATTGCATTACTAATATATCAGGTCTTTGCTCTGTTTCTTCTCCCTCTCCTCCCCCCTTTTCTTTTTTTCTCTTTTACTTTCTGTTATCAGCTCTTTTCCTCTCTTTCCCTCCCCTCCCCTTCTTCCCCTTTTTTTTTTTTATATACATTTTTTTTTTTTTCCCTCTTTTACTTTCTGTTATCAGCTCTTTTCTTCTCTTTTCCTCCCCTCCCTCTCTCCTTCCCCATTTATTTTGTGATTTTTTTTTTTCCCCTCTTTTACTTTCTGTTATTAGCTCTTTTGCTCTTTCCCTCCCCTCCCCCTCTTCTTCCCCATATTTTTCCTTTTAACTCTTTTAGAACCTGCAGGTATGTGATTGGTTAGAAATAATTGATGTATATTTGTCACACATGCGAGAGGGGGCTGTTTTTTGCTTTTAAATTGTATATATTCTTTTTGTCTGTATTGCCATTGTACTGACGATTAAGTGGGCTAGACCCACGAAACGCGTCCAGGAGCATGTGTGATTTTTAACATTTTTGAAAATAAAAAGGAATTTTGTGGCACCGGATTCTACACCTTTTTATATAGTTGAGTACCCTGAGTGCTCTCTATTGGTTTTATGAAAGGTCTTATCAGTGAACTTTGAGCATTGAACTGGACTTGTGAATTTTTGCACTTTTATAGATGTGGTTTTTACTAGTAACGTTCAAGAAAGCACCTCCAAGACAGTAAGACCCAAGAATACTTATGTTAAATGTTATTGTTATGCATAAAAAACAAATTGAGCTTACTGTGGTGTTACCAGCGTGAGGACCCGCTGGGTTTAGCTCCAGGAGAATGTGGCGCCCCTGCAAGCAGGGCGGTCACAGGATGAACTGCAGCCAGGTAAGTAGAGACGGTTCACTGAAAAACATGTGGCGCCCTGTGCTAGGTAGCCACAGGACCAACTAGTACACCAATGTATTTCCACATCTGGTACCCACATACACACAACATCTTCCACTCCAGGCCTGTAGGGGGAGCACCACTGGTTGCTGTTAAGCCAGATCCCCTATAAATACAGGTGCTGAGGGCGGAGTTAGCCAGAGTGTGCAGTCGCTAGGAGAACTGTGAAGGTCAACTCAGAGCCTAGTAAGCAAAACTGGTTACTGGAGCTGTGCTGGGCCCGAAACCAGTGTACCGCCAGAGCCAGTGTGAGGGTCCAGAGAGTGAGGATCGAAGGCAGATGCGAGGAACAGTACAGCGGGGGGCAGAGGAGCCATACTGGCTCACCCCAAGAGAACACTGGACACTGGTGTCCGAGTCTGCAAGGGAGAGATTAACCCAGCAGAGAATCCCAGTACACCACGGAGGCTTAGCTTCCAGGACACCCGCTGCACTCCCCATTTGAGAACCAGGAGCCACAGAAGAGGTAGCGGTAGCCAAGTGAAAGCCCTCAGTGCAGCAACACGGGTGTGAGAGAGAGACAAGAGAGGTCAGGCCTGGTTCCACACACGCCAGACTTCAGGACAAGGGAGCTGGACAAGGAGGCCTATAGCCCACTTGGTGTGGAAATCCCAGAGTGTATCCTTCAACCCTGGAAGTGTACCTGCAAACCACCAGTAAAGATACAGAAAAGACTTTCTTGTATGTGTGTCCATCCTTTCGGCCTGTCCCACACAGCAAAGACTGTGCTACCCTATTCCACCATTCTACCCTTACAGCCCCGACGACCCCGCTCCACCTGTAGGGAGCCATAACACCATGCTGCCGCCTATCATCCTGGAGGCCCCAGCAGCTCCAGTGCCATCACCGGATCTACAGGTGGCATCACGATATTCATCTATAAACTCTTATCCCTGTAAATACCCCCCTGTTTGTTGTCACCCAAGGGCACGGACTTGGGCACTGACCACCCGTGAGAGCACCATACCCAAACGCCCGAGATCTGAGTACCCCAACCCTTGTGGGCCCAACAAATCCACCCACACAGGTACACACACCGACCCTACGCCTAGGACTCTAGGTTAGGCAAGGGGTAGCAGGGGTTAAGAGTAGTGTGGGTGGAGCGTAGGGCAGCACTGACCAAGTGGGGTGGAGCGACCAACAATAGAAAAACCCAGGAACACACAGTGGTAGGGAATTTCCGAGGAGGGGAAGGTCCTAGGAGAGGCTATATTCCAAGGAGAGAAAGCTCGCTCCATAGCCGGAGGCGAGGGAAAGAAGCCAGAAACAGAGACACCTGACAGAGATAAAGAGGGAGCCTGGTGATCTCACAGCCATACCTGGGACACTGGAGGCTAAGCTACAGCCAGAGAGCCGGCTCTGTAGAAGCGACCGGGGGCACTCCAGAACCCTAATTACGAGACACACCGGCGTGGGGCAGGTACTCCATGACCTGCAGCCTACCTACCACCACAGTCTAGGAATACAGCCATCGGACTAGGGCTAGTGACCCTGACAGAGAGGGAATCATCACACAAAAGCCCGTGAAGGCCAGACCAAACCCGTGAGTGAGGAGACAGAGAAAGGAAAGGGCCTGAAGGGACTTGAGGGAAGCAATGCAGAGGAGCTGCCTGAGTTGCATAAACCCAGTTACGCGGAGCAGTGCTAAAGTGTGAGAACTGTAACCCCCAGCTGCCTATTTGTACCTGGCTGGAAACAAAAATACAGGAAAGCCCTATTTTTAAATTATTTAATGAATTTCATGAATTAATTAAAAAAAAACTGACGTGGGGCTATTTTTGTGCATGTCAACTTTAATAGAGTATCACCGTAATAATGACTGAGGGGATTATACAATTACTAGCTGTGAGCCCGATGCAAATGCATCGGGATTCTAGAATGTGCATTAATTTGATTATAGTAGTTATAGCTGTTAGCCTGATGCAAATGCATCGGGTATCTAAAATATGTTTATTGTTTTTTTAAAGATTTTTAAATAATAATCGCATCATCAATAGCAATAATATAAGCCATAGCATTATTATTAGCAGTAATAGCAGTATTAATAGCATTATTAGCAGTATTATGAGCATAAATAACAGTATTAATAGCATTAATAGCATTATTATTAGCATTAATAGCATTATTAATAGCATTATTAGCATTAATAATAGCATTAATAACATTATTAATAGCATTAATAGCATTATTATTAGCATTAATAGCATTAATAATAGCATTATTAGCATTAATAATAGCATTAATGACATTATGAATAGCATTAATAGCATTATTATTAGCATTAATAGCATTAATAATAGCATTATTAGCATTAATAATAGCATTAATAACATTATTAATAGCATTAATAGCATTATTATTAGCATTAATAGCATTATTAATAGCATTAATAGGATACATATTAGCATTAATAGCATTAATAGCATAATTAATAGCATTAATAGCATTATTAATAGCATTAATAGCATTATTATTAGCATTAATAGCATTAATAATGGCATTATTAGCATTAATAATAGCATTAATAACATTATTAATAGCATTAATAGCATTATTATTAACATTAATAGCATTATTATTAGCATTAATAGCATTAATAATGCCATTAATAGGATAAATATTAGCATTAATAGCATTAATAGCATAATTAATAGCATTAATAGCATTATTAATAGCATTAATAGAATTATTATTAGCATTAATAGCATTAATAGGATAAATATTAGCATTAATAGCATAATTAATAGCATTAATAGCATTATTAATAGCATTAATAACATTATTATTAGCATTAATAGCATTAATAATAGCATTATTAGCATTAATAATAACATTAATAACATTATTAATAGCATTAATAGCATTATTATTAGCATTAATAGCATTAATAGCATTATTATTAGCATTAATAGCATTAATAATACCATGAATAGGATAAATATTAGCATTAATAGCAATAATAGCATAATTAATAGCATTAATAGCATTATTAATAGCATTAATAGCATTAATAGGATAAATATTAGCATTAATATCATAATTAATAGCATTAATAGCATTATTAATAGCATTAATAGCATTATTATTAGCATTAATAGCATTAATAATAGCATTATTAGCATTAATAATAGCATTAATAACATTATTAATAGCATTAATAGCATTATTATTAGCATTAATAGCATTAATAATGCCATTAATAGGATAAATATTAGCATTAATAGCATTAATAGCATAATTAATAGCATTAATAGCATTATTAATAGCATTATTATTAGCATTAATAGCATTAATAGGATAAATATTAGCATTAATAGCATTAATAGCATAATTAATAGCATTAATAGCATTATTAATAGCATTAATCGCATTATTATTAGCATTAATAGCATTAATAATAGCATTATTAGCATTAATAATAGCATTACTAACATTATTAATAGCATTAATAGCATTATTATTAGCATTAATAGCATTAATAACATTATTATTAGCATTAATAGCATTAATAATACCATGAATAGGATAAATATTAGCATTAATAGCATTAATAGCATAATTAATAGCATTAATAGCATTATTATTAGCATTAATAGCATTAATAGGAGAAATATTAGCATTAATAGCATTAATAATAGCATTAATAGCATTATTAATAGCATTAATAACATATTATTAGCATTAATAGCATTAATATTAGCATTATTAGCATTAATAATAGCATTAATAACATTATTAATAGCATTAATAGCATTATTATTAGCATTAATAGCATTAATAATGCCATTAATAGGATAAATATTAGCATTAATAGCATAATTAATAGCATTAATAGCATTATTAATAGCATTATTATTAGCATTAATAGCATTAATAGGATAAATATTAGCATTAATAGCATTAATAGCATAATTAATAGCATTAATAGCATTATTAATAGCATTAATCGCATTATTATTAGCATTAATAGCATTAATAATAGGATTATTAGCATTAATAATAGCATTAATAACATTATTATTAGCATTAATAGCATTATTATTAGCATTAATAGCATTAATAGCATTATTATTAGCATTAATAGCATTAATAATACCATGAATAGGATAAACATTAGCATTAATAGCATTAATAGCATAATTAATAGCATTAATAGCATTATTAATAACATTAATAGCATTATTATTAGCATTAATAGCATTAATAATAGCATTATTAGCATTAATAATAGCATTAATAACATTATTATTAGCATTAATAGCATAATTATTAGCATTAATAGCATTATTATTAGCAGTAATATCATTATTATTAGCATTTTTTTTTTAATTATTATTTTTTATTTAATTATTTATTATTTTTTATTAATTTTTTTATTATATTTTAATTATTTTTATTATTATTAAATTTATTATTTAGGCTGAGACCCAGTTCTCTTTCAGGTCCGCTAAAGGGCTGATATAATTAGCATATATTTAATTTTTTTATTATTATTTTTATTGAATTATTTATTATTTTTAATTTATTTTTTTATTATTTTGTAATTATTTTTTAATTATTTTTTTTATTATTTAATTTATTTATTTTTTTAAGTGAGAGTGAGACACAGTTCTCATTCAGGTCCGCATTTTTTTTTTTTTATTATTATTTTTATTAAATTATTTAATATTTTTTATTTATTTTTTTATTATTTTTTAATTATTTTTAAATTATTTTTTTTATTATTTAATTTATTTATTTTTTTAAGTGAGAGTGAGACACAGTTCTCATTCAGGTCCGCATTTATTTATTTTTTTTATTATTATTTTTATTTAATTATTTAATATTTTTTATTTATTTTTTTATTATTTTTTAATTATTTTTAAATCATTTTTTTTATTATTTAATTTATTTATTTTTTTTAAGTCAGACTGAGACACAGTTCTCATTCAGGTCCGCCTTTTTTTTTTTTTTTAAATTATTATTTTTATTTAATTATTTATTATTTTTTAATTATTTTTTTATTATTTTTTAATTATTTTAAAATTATTTTTTTTATTATTAAATTTATTTATTTTTTTACTTGCGAGAGTGAGACACAGTTCTCATTGCGGTCCGCCTTTTTTTTCCCATTGACATACATTACCGGTGTGTCGGCGATTTTATGGCCGGCCACCTGGTTCTATTTGTCGGCCTTAAAATCGCGGACACACCGCTAATGCATGTCTATGGGCAGTCAGCTCGAATTCTGATTGGTCGGCGTTCAATCCGAAATCGGGCTGACTGCCCATAGAGATGCATTAGCGGTGTGTCCGCGATTTTAGGGCCGACAAATAGAACCAGGTGGGCGGCCATAAAATCGCCGACACACCGGTAATGTATGTCAATGGGGAAAAAAAGGCGGACCTGAATGAGAACTGCGTCTCAGTTTTGAGGGGCTCTTCTGATTGGCTGAGGGCAGTATACAGCGACCAATCAGAAGAGGGCCTCAGATCTCATTAAGGTACAATGGCGGATTTTTCGTCCATTGTATCTTAATGAGAAGGAAGAGGATGTCGAAGATGGAAGTTAGCGAAAAGAAGAGAGAAGACCCCCGGGGCCGGAGGAAGAGGCGGAGATGGCGGAAAGAAGAGAGAAGACCCCCGGGGCCGGAGGAAGAGGACGCCTGGCCGGACGGAGGATCAGATGACAAAGAAGACATGTAAGTATGTGCGGACATGGGGGGGCTGTGCGGACATGGGGTCGGGCTGTGCGGACATGGGGTCGGGCTGTGCGGACATGGGGTCGGGCTGTGCGGACATGGGGTCGGGCTGTGCGGACATGGGGTCGGGCTGTGCGGACATAGGGGGCAGGCTGTGCGGACATAGGGGGCGGGCTGTGCGGACATAGGGGGCGGGCTGTGCGGACATAGGGGGCGGGCTGTGCGGACATAGGGGTGGGGCTGTGCGGACATGGGGTCGGGCTGTGCGGACATGGGGTCGGGCTGTGCGGACATGGGATCGGGCTGTGCGGACATGGGGTCGGGCTGTGCGGACATGGGGTCGGGCTGTGCGGACATGGGGTCGGGCTGTGCGGACATGGGGTCGGGCTGTGCGGGACATAGGGGGCGGGCTGTGCGGACATAGGGGGCGGGCTGTGCGGACATAGGGGGCGGGCTGTGCGGACATAGGGGTCGGGCTGTGCGGACATAGGGGTGGGGCTGTGCGGACATGGGGTCGGGCTGTGCGGACATGGGGTCGGGCTGTGCGGACATGGGGTCGGGCTGTGCGGACATGGGGTCGGGCTGTGCGGACATGGGGTCGGGCTGTGCGGACATGGGGTCGGGCTGTGCGGACATGGGGTCGGGCTGTGCGGACATGGGGTCGGGCTGTGCGGACATAGGGGGCGGGCTGTGCGGACATAGGGGGCGGGCTGTGCGGACATAGGGGGCGGGCTGTGCGGACATAGGGGTCGGGCTGTGCGGACATAGGGGTGGGGCTGTGCGGACATGGGGTCGGGCTGTGCGGACATGGGGTCGGGCTGTGCGGACATGGGGTCGGGCTGTGCGGACATGGGGTCGGGCTGTGCGGACATGGGGTCGGGCTGTGCGGACATGGGGTCGGGCTGTGCGGACATGGGGGGCGGGCTGTGCGGACATAGGGGGCGGGCTGTGCGGACATAGGGGTCGGGCTGTGCGGACATAGGGGTCGGGCTGTGCGGACATAGGGGTCGGGCTGTGCGGACATGGGGTCGGGCTGTGCGGACATGGGGTCGGGCTGTGCGGACATGGGGTCGGGCTGTGCGGACATGGGGTCGGGCTGTGCGGACATGGGGGCGGGCTGTGCGGACATAGGGGGCGGGCTGTGCGGACATAGGGGGCGGGCTGTGCGGACATAGGGGGCGGGCTGTGCGGACATAGGGGTCGGGCAGCGATTTGCGGCTCAGGCAGCGACTCGCAATGGCCTCGCGGCCATTGCTCGCGCTACCTGAGCGGTAAATCGCTAAGGTTGTAGCCGAGGCTGTGGATGGATTTTGGGCCAGCGGCCAATGTTAAATTCGTATCCACATGACGACATCGGAAAGTGCGCGCGGAGGGGCGCTTTTCCGATTCGCGATTATATAATAGATACTATGAGAGGGTAGTAGGTACAGATTAAAGGGAGACTTGGACAGAGTTATATGGAGATGTGATCCATGGATCCCACCACTGAAGAACCTTCGCCTTCTGGAGATGGTGCTGGAGAGGGTAAGCTCGTGTTAGAAGTGGTTATTAACACGTGAGAAGACGTCTGGGTTTGAAGGTAAACTGTTAGACCTCCAGCAGGCCGTTATACATTGCCTGGCCACCACTATCACATTAGTGAAGATGGGTCGTAAAGGCTGATGAATCGTCTCCAAACCCATCCCCAGCAGGGCCATTTGAGGGGTGAGAGTAGTAGGCACCCCTCTCAGAACCATTAACACATGCTCCACCCCTCCCAGAAGGTTTTAATACCAGCGCATTCCCACCAAACATGCAAGGTGTCTCCAATTATGGGAAAGCCCTTCCAGCAGATGGGGAGACCCGGGGGTTAGTTGGATCAAATCTGGCGATCCTCTCTGGGGACAGATACCAGTGGAGTTGAATCTTCTTGGATTGTTCCAAGTGGTTGATACAAGAAGAATGCTTAGTTGCATGTGTGGCTGCTGTTTGCCAGTCCTCTAATGATGCAGTGAAAGAGAGTATGTTCTCCCACTTCAACATGTAAGGAAGTTTGCCCTTTTGTCAGGTTCAAGTAATGTTTTATAAAATACTAGATGGTGGCACGATTCTATCGCATCGGGTATTCTAGAATATAGAAATAGAGATTGCACGGGGAAGGCAGTGAGGGCTGAATTGGGAGAAACTTTGAAGAAGGAGCGGCGGGGAAAGGACGGCGTGGCAGGGGGGAGGAGGGAGGGCAGAGCAGCAGGGGGAAGGAAGATGGAGGACAGAGGAGGTAGCGGCGGGGTGTGGGAGGATGTAGCAGCACAGGCAGGGGGAGGAAAGAGCGGCAGGGGGAGGATGGAGCACAGAGCGGCAGGGGGGAGGAGGACGGAGGACGAAGTGGCGGGGTGGGGGAGGATGGAGCAGCACAGGCAGGGGAGGACAGAGGATGGAGTGGCAGAGGGGAGGAGGACAAAGGAAGGAGGAGGAAGCGGTGGGGTGGGGAGGGATGGAGCGGCACAGGCAGGGGGAGGACGGAGCGGCAGGGGGAGGATGAAGGACAAAGCGGTGGGGGGTGGAGAACAGGATGAAGCGGCGGGGTGGGGGGAGAACGAGCAGCACAGGCAGGGGGAGGACGGAGGATAGAGTGGCGGAGGTGAGGAGGACAAAGGAAGGAGGAGGAAGCGGTGGAGGAGGATGGAGCGGCACAGGCAGGGGGAGGACGGAGCAGCAGGGGAAGGACAGAGTGGCAGGGAGAGGACAGAGCGGCAGGGGGAGGACAGAGCGGCAGGGGGAGGACAGAGCAGCAGGGGGAGGACAGATCGGCAGGGGGAGAACAGAGCGGCAGGGGGAGGACAGAGCGGCAGGGGAAGGACAGAGCGGCAGGGGTGGGGGAGGCCAGAGCAGCACAGGCAGGGGGAGGATGGAGGATGGAGTGGCGGGGGGGAGGAGGATAAAGGAAGGAGGAGGAAGCGGTGGAGTGGGGGAGGATGGAGCGGCACAGGAAGGGGGAGGACAGAGCAGCAGGGGGAAGACGGAGCACAGAGCGGCGGGGGGAGGAGGACAGAGGATGAAGTGGTGGGGTGGGGGAGGATGGAGCAGCACAGGCAGGGGGAGTATTGAGTGGCGGAGAGGAGGCGGACAAAGGAAGGAGGAGGAAGCGGTGAAGGAGGATGGAACGGCACAGGCAGGGGGAGGACGGAGCACAGAGCGGTGGGAGGAGGAGTATGGAGGACAAAGCGGCGGTGTGAGGGAGGATGGAGCACTGTAAGGCAGCTCAGTGGTTAGCAGAGTATACAGGGGCTCAGTGGTTAGCAGAGTATACGGTGGCTCAGTGGTTAGCACTGCGCGGTGGCTCAGTGGTTATCACTGCGCGGTGGCTCAGTGGTTAGCACTGCGCGGTGGCTCAGTGGTTATCACTGCGTGGTGGCTCAGTGGTTATCACTGCGTGGTGGCTCAGTGGTTAGCACTGCATGGTGGCTCAGTGGTTAGCAATGAGTACGGAGGGCAGAGTGGTCAACGCAGCAGCGCGGTGGGCAGAGTGGTCAGCGCAGCAGCGCGGTGGGCAGAGTGGTCAGCGCAGCAGCGCGGTGGGCAGGGTGGTCAGCACAGCAGCGCGGTGGGCAGGGTGGTCAGTGCAGCAGCGCTGTGGGCAAGGTGGTCAGCACAGCAGCGCGGTGGGCAGGGTGGTCAGAGCAGCAGCGCGGTGGGCAGGGTGGTCAGCACAGCAGCGCGGGGGGCAGGGTGGTCAGCGCAGCAGCGCGGTGGGCAGAGTGGTCAGCGCAGCAGTGCTGTGTGGGCAGAGTGGTCAGCGCAGCCGCGTGGTGGGCAGAGTGGTCAGTGCAGCTGCACTGTGTGGGCAGAGTGGTTAGTGCAGCAGTGCTGTGTGGGCAGAGTGGTCAGCGCAGCAGCGCTGTGTGGGCAGAGTGGTCAGCGCAGCAGCACTGTGTGGGGAGAGTGGTCAGCGCAGCAGCGCTGTGTGGACAGAGTGGTCAGCACAGGGCAGAGTGGTCAGCACAGGGCAGAGTGGTCAGCGGTGGGCAGAGTGGGCAGTGATGGGCAGAGTGGTCAGCGCAGGGCAGAGTGGTCAGCACAGGGCATAGTGGTCAGTGGGGGGCAGAGTGGTCAGTGGGGGGCAGAGTGGTCAGCAGTGGGCAGAGTGCTTAGTGGTGGGCAGAGTGGGCAGTGGTGGGCACAGTGGTTAGCGGTGGGCAGACAGACACACACACACATACACAAACACACACACTCCGCTATACTTACCACCGTCCTTGCGTCTTCCCTGCTGCCTGGCTCCTGAGTCCTCCATCCTGCCGACATGTCGCCGCCCCCGTAGGATTGGATCCAATATGGCATCCGGGAACTCTCGCGAGACTTCCCGGATGACATATTGGATCCAGTCCTCCGGGGGCGGCGACATACTTTGTCCAAGATGGCGTCCGGGAAGTCTTGCGAGACTTCCCGGACGCCATATTGGATCCAGTCCTCCGGGGGGGCGGTGACATGTCGGCAGAACGGAGGACTCAGGAGCCAGGCAGCAGGGAAGACGCAGGGACGGTGTTAAGTATAGCGGAGTGTGTGTGTGTGTATGAGTGTGTGTGTGCATTAGTGTGTGTGCGGGCGGCCATATTAGAACACCCACAGTGGGTGTAGAGGCTACTTCAGCCAGGATGTGACATAGCATACCGTTACATCCTGATGGAAGTAGCCTTAAGGTTTTATTATAATAGATGGAGATCCCGTGTCGAGCCGAGGGACCAGCTTTCAGAAATCTCTGCAAAGTGGTGTTAACAGTGGCCAGATCAACTGTTGACCAGGTCAATGAGAATAGGAAATGTCTTAATTGTAAGTATCTAAAAAAGGTTGAGTTAGGGAGTGAGAAGTCCGAAACCAGGGAAGAGAAGAGTCTCAGCCGGTTGGCATCGTCCAAGAGGTCTGAGATATTCTGTATACCCTGTCTCTTCCAGTCTCGTAAGTATAAGTTGTCAACCGATTGCTCCGCAGCGGAGAGTGTGATGTGGCAGTATAAAAAGCAAAGGTGGGGTCTGCCCGCCTGAGCCCATACCCCAATAAGATTAGTCATTGTCCCCAAGCAAGAGGGTAGGGGTGTGGGACGTAGAAGGTTTATTTTCAACAACAGTCTGGTTGAGTGGTACGGGGAGCAAAATAATTCTATTTGTATGCATCTCAAATTAGCATAGTCCGCCACCAGTCTTTAGCTGCCTCTAGGATAGAAGCTTTATAATACTGTGTTTTCCCGAAAGTAGGACCCCCCTGAAAGTAAGACAGGGTGGGACTTTCGGGGGGTCCTCCAATGTAAGACCCCCCCCGATTGTAAGGCAGGGTTGGGGGGGCCACTGGGAAATGTAAGGCCTCCCGTACCTTTGGGCCGCCGCTGTTCCCCCGTGGGTCCCCAGGTGTTTGCAGGCTCCTCAGGTGTCCGCAGGTGCAGCTGGGCGGGTCCGGCGCTCATGGGGTTAACTCGCCGTGTTACCCCCCCTGAAGTCCGCCCAGCTCGGGCTGTCATTGGCCGCCCCAGCCCCGACGTCACCTGCTCCTCAAGTCAGCGCCGGCCCCCGGCTCGAGCGCTGATTGGCCAATCAGCTCGACTGCTGATTGGCCCAGCAGCTCGGGCTGTCATTGGCCGCCCCAGCCCCGACGTCACCTGCTCCTCAAGTCAGCGCCGGCCCCCGGCTCGAGCGCTGATTGGCCAATGAGCTCGACTGCTGATTGGCCCAGCAGCTCGGGCTGTCATTGGCCGCCCCAGCCCCGATGTCACCTGCTCCTCAAGTCAGCGCCGGCCCCCGGCTCGAGCGCTGATTGGCCAATGAGCTCGACTGCTGATTGGCCCAGCAGCTCGGGCTGTCATTGGCCGCCCCAGCCCCGACGTCACCTGCTCCTCAAGGCATCCGGCTCAAGCTGATTCCTCACTCCCTGCTGATTGGCCCAGCCCAGCGTCCCCTGCAGCAGAAGCCTTCCACACCCACAGCCGCACCGCAGAGGAAAACGTCCACCATTGAAAGAGAAAGTAAGGAAACATGTGAGGGTACTGTATAGGGTATGGGGCTGTGTGCAGTGGGATCCAGCACTGTTATGGGGTCTGGGGCTGTGTGCAGTGGGATCCAGCAGTCTTATGGGGTCTGGGGCTGTGTGCAGTGGGATCCAGCAGTCTTATGGGGTCTGGGGCTGTGTGCAGTGGGATCCAGCAGTCTTATGGGTCTGGGGCTGTGTGCAGTGGGATCCAGCAGTCTTATGGGGTCTGGGGCTGTGTGCAGTGGGATCCAGCAGTCTTATGGGGTTTTTTTTTTCCGGCTAATGTAAGACCTCCCCCGAAAGTAAGACAGGGTGGGACTTTTTGGGGTAAAATTAATGTAAGACAGGGTCTTACTTTCGGGAAAACACGGTAAGCCAATATACTGGGCATACCCATGCCTCCCTTCGTATAGGGGAGGGAAAGGATTTTCCTGGCTATCCTGGGAGGTTTGCCATTCCATATAAATCGACCTAGACTAGCTTGCATTGAATTTATATATTTAGAGGGAGTTCGGAGGGGAAGACACCGTAAGAGGTATAAAATTTTTGGTAGAATCAACATTTTCACAGTCTGGATTCTGGCAATCCATGACAGTTGGATTCCAGAAAGCCTGTCAAGTTCTCGAGATTTCTAATTGTAATTTCTCCCAATTATGTTTAACAATTGCGGTTAATTTGGTGATGTGGACTCCCAGATACGCAAACCCACCAGTGGCACAGATGAAGGGGAAGAGTCGCTGGAGGATGATATGGTCTTGGGGCGGGACATTAGGAGGGAAAATGGATGATTTGGAAAGGTTTAATCTCTAAAATGAGGCGAGGGAGAAGTCCTACAGAACAGACATCACATGAGGCAGGGAGGTACTCAGATCAGTGCAGAAGAATACAACGTCATCTGCATATAATCCAATTTTGTGTTCAACAGGTCCTACCGCTAAGCCTTTGATACCCGGATGTTCATGGACTATTGCTGCAAGGGGTTCCATCATCAGGGCAAAGATTAGGGGAGAAAGTGTCCATAGATCCAGGGAAGGTGTATAGATGGTCCGAGCTGCTTGAAATAATCAGTCAAATGTCTTCAAATAAAAACCCCCTTCTTTATTTCCACCTACGCGTTTCAGTACCACTCCGGGCACCGTCATCAGGGAATTACATATGCCATAAAACAACAACTTTTATATCATTTATACCGGATGTACAAACAAGATAGACATTGATGACGCGTAAGTCATCATCACAATGGGCGGTGCGTCCCATCTTAGTAAAACATCAATGAAAAAGCATCAATGAAAAAACAATGTGTATTTCTCTGACATCCTATCTGTCTCTTATGATGTGTGCCCGGGCTCAGGACCGAAACTATATAAAACTATTATTAATTCCTAAAAAATGAAAATATCAAAAACATACATGACAAAAAATACAAAGATCTAATCTTATTCGAACTCATCATGAAATGCACCATGTAGCCCAATTGAGTGGTGTTTTATCTGATGCTCCACTATATCAATGTGAATTTTCATTTATCCTTTCTCATATCAATTTCTCTTTCAGTATATTACAAAGAATATCCAATATCACAAAAATGATTTCTGTGAATGCATTTGTGAATATATTAAATAAAGAAATAGAATCAAAAGATATGAATAAATAAATAAATGGATGAAAACAATACTAAATAATGAAGAAATAGTGTTAAATAATATATATGACTAGTGTGGGATTTTTTATTTGTAATTGTATTGGGGATATGTGCTTTATAAAATTCTGCCCGAAAAAACAAGTGCTAAAGTAGACTATGTGTCACCAGTATGAACCTCCATGGATTGCACGATGCACCTCTAGGTAGTTCAAATCACTCCACTCCTCTCCTCAAGCATCCAGATATATATCCAAATGCAGACATCCATATAGGTGAAAAATACAAACATATAAAATATCAGGATCTACCGTATATACTCGTGTATAAGCCGACCCGTGTATAAGCCGACCCCCCTACTTTTGCCCCCAAAACCTGGGAAAATCTATTGACTCGTGTATAAGCCGAGGGTGGACCCTAGCACAAGTATACAGCCCCCAGCAGTGTGGTATACACCAGTCCCAGAGGTAGATACAGCAGCCCCAGTGGTAGTATACACGCAGCCCCAGTAGTATATACAGCCCCAGTGGTATATACAGCTCCAGTGGTAGTATAGACGCAGCCCTAGTAGTATATACAGCCCCAGTGGTAGTATATACAGCCCCAGTGGTAGTATACAGGGCCCCAGCAGTATATACAGCCCCAGTGGTTTATACAGCCCCAGTGGTAGTATACAGGGCCCCAGAGGTATATACAGCCTCAGTGGTAGTATATACAGCCCCAGTGGTAGTATATACAGCCCCAGTGGTAGTATACAGGGCCCCAGCAGTATATACAGCCCCAGTGGTAGTATACAGGGCCCCAGAGGTATATACAGCCCCAGTGGTAGTATATACAGCCCCAGTGGTAGTATATACAGCCCCAGTGGTAGTATACAGGGCCCCAGCAGTATATACAGCCCCAGTGGTTTTTACAGCCCCAGTGGTAGTATACAGTGCCCCAGAGGTATATACAGGGCCCCAGAGGTATATATAGGGCCCCAGAGGTAGTATATACAGCCCCAGTGGTAGTATATACAGCCCCAGTGGTAGTATACAGGGCCCCAGCAGTATATACAGCCCCAGTGGTTTATACAGCCCCAGTGGTAGTATATACAGCCCCAGTGGTAGTATATACAGCCCCAGTGGTAGTATACAGGGCCCCAGAGGTATATAGCAGCCCCAGTGGTAGTATACAGGGCCCCAGAGGTATATAGCAGCCCCAGTGGTAGTATACAGGGCCCCAGAGGTATATAGCAGCCCCAGTGGTAGTATACAGGGCCCCAGAGGTATATAGCAGCCCCAGCGGTAGTATACAGGCATCCCAGTAATGCAGGGCCCCCCCAGCGTCTCTCCGGTCACCTGTAAAGGAAGCTATACTTATCACAGTGCTCTGTCCGCGCCCGCTCGCACCCGCTGTCAGCAGCCGACCGGATCCTCCATCTTGCGTCTTCTTTCTTCCTGTTTCCTGTGCTCGTCGCAGGGAATGACGTCATTGCCCGCGACGAGCACAGAAACAGGAAGAAAGAAGACGCAAGATGGAGGATCCGGTCGGCTGCTGACAGCGGGTGCGAGCGGGCGCGGACAGAGCACTGTGATAAGTATAGCTTCCTTTACAGGTGACCGGAGAGACGCTGGGGGGGCCCTGCATTACCGGGGATGCGGGGGCTGCTGTATACCGATGTATACATCGGTATGTACCGATGTATACATCGGTATACAGCACTGACTCGCGTATAAGCCGAGGGGGGTACTTTTCAGCCCAATTTTTGGGCTGAAAAACTCGGCTTATACGCGAGTATATACGGTATATAAAAATATGTACATATTACATATGTAATGCCCTGTTGACGGTGCCCGGAGTGGTACTGAAAAGCGTAGGTGGAAATAAAGAAGGGGGTTTTTATTTGAAGACGTTTGACTGATTATTTCAAGCAGCGCGGACCATCTATACACCTTCCCTGGATCTGTGGATATTCTTACACGTGCGACGTGGCGGTGGAGGTCCTGCAGCAGCTTTCAGCTATATTGCCATCAAAACTAGTTGTGGGTGCACACAACTAGATCAGGTGAGTGCACCTCTGTGTGACCTGTGTGCTTAGTCAGTGTCGCATTGATAGGGTACTATTGCGCCTCTGTGTCTCCTTTTTTCTTTTTCTATAGGGGAGAAAGTGGGCAGCCCTGACGAGTCCCATTTGTTATGTCAAAACGGGAGGAGACAAAGCCTGAAACACTCACCGCAGCACAGGGCGCAGAGTACAATGCGCGAATAGCGTCTCGAATCCGCCCCACGACACCAAATTTCAGCAGGACCTTATCCAGGTACCCCCACTGCACCCTGTCAAAGGCCTTTTCAGCGTCCAGAGACAGGAATGCACCAGGGGTTTTCTCTCTTTCGAATAGATCTAGAAGATCCAGGAGTCTGCATGTACCGTCAGAAGTCTGATGTTCCCGGACGAATCCAACTTGGTCCAGCTGAATCAGGGAGGGCAGTACGCCTAAAAGGCAAGTGGCTAACAGTTTTGCGTATATTTTAAGGTCGCAGTTGAGGAGTGAAATTGGTCGGAAGTCCCCCGGAGAGGTGAGTGGTTTACCCGGCTTGGGGATTGTTGTGATCAAGGCCTCAAGGCCTTCGGCTCTGATGACTCCTTCCCGTTGCCAAAAGTTAAACAACTTTAAAAGGTGTGGAGTCAGAAGGGAGGAAAAAGTTAAATAGTAGGGATAGGAAAATCCATCTGGACCCGGGGACGTGCGTTTTTTAATTGAACGGATGACAGGAGCAATTTCCCGCTGAAAAGGGAGTATTAAGAGATTCAAATTGGGAGGGGGATAGGGATGGTAAGGCGGCTCTGGAAAGGAAGGACCGTATAGTCTCGGATGTAGGTTGAGGAGTTTCAATGGAGTCTTTCAGGTTGTATAGGGAACTATAGTACTGCTTAAATTCTTCCGCAATGTGGATGGAATTGCATATCTGCATGCCACCCTGGCCCCGCTAGCTGAAAATTTTTGCATGGGCCTCCCTCTTTTTAATCCTCCTGGCTAGGAGAGCACCCACTCTGTCACCCATATTATAGAATTTAGCTTTAACTTTCCTCAAGTTATTTTCGGCCGTCACTAACAGTAAGGCCCTAAGTGCCTGTCTAGTTTCGAGCAGCTCATCATGTATGATCTGTACCAGAGCAGCTCTGTATTGGATTTCCAATAATTTGATTTCAGACAACAAGGAGGAGACAGCTAAATCATGCTTTCTTTTAGTTTGAGACGCCAGCTGGATCAGGACCCCCTGGATCACAGCTTTGTGAGCAAACCAGAGAATATCCGGCTTGATCATGTCATTATCATTGTGCCAAAAGTAATGCTCCAGCTGGGTCCCAATGTGCAATGAAGCAGAGGATAGGAGGTATTCATACAGTCTCCAGCGGTCGAGGGGTCTGATAGACGCAAGATCGACCACTTCCAGAGATATCTGCGCATGGTCAGACCAGGTAATTTAACCGATACCAGCAGACGTGCAATGGCTAAGCAAGGAGTCATCCATTAGGAAATAGTCGAGTCTGATAAGAGCACCGTGTCATGGAGATATGAACGTGTAGTCCCTCTCAACAGGGTGAAGGTAGCGCCAGATATCATGGTAGTGGTACTGAGTCACCAGTGGGCCGAAATCGCCCCTATATGTCGTTGGGTTAGAGCAGTCTAGCCGCTTTTCCTTAGGTGCATTCAGGTCACCTGCTACCAGTCTGCATCCCAGAGAATGTGATGCCAGGATTGAAAGACATTTTCTGCAGCGTCTCCTGTGCAGCGCTACAAAGCGCACTCCCAGCAGCTGCCTGCTTGACTGGTTGGGAAGGTAAATATAGGGTAACTAGGGGCATCGTTATCCTGCACCGCATAGCGGTAACGGTATGCGGTGCTGGGAAAAGTACTATGATAAAAGCGCAATCCGGTAGGCTAGGGTCAAAACGTAAATGTGACCCTAGCTTGTGACAAGTGGTGCCATCACAAATATTACTGCACTTCAGACTCGAGGGGTTACACAGGGGCTATCTCGCAAGTTTGAAATACACTGCACTCACTGATGTCACCACTCCTCACACACTCTGTTTCATGATACCGGCGATATGTATCCGTTACGTCTCATGCAATATCATGGCTCTCATGAAACAGCTAGTCTTACAAGCACTGATGCCACTGAGGTTATCTCAGGTCACAAAGCAGGATTCCCTGCTGTGTGATGCCTGCTGTGTAATGTGAGTCAACCTCAGGGAAGTCATAACGGTGTCTGATGTTAATGAACTGGCCTAGAAGCATGGTGAGTGTGATATTGGCTCTGAAGCTTGCTAAGTAATAGTGTAGGAAGCTAATGTCTGTGCCAAAACAGCAAGGCTCCACTGTAAAATGATTTGAGCTGTGCTTGGGAACTTTTGGGTCCCTTTAAAGGTGTTTTGTAGGCCCTTGATTTTGCTTCCAATTAATTTGGATGGGATTCGGATGTTTGGTGAACTGTTCAACAAACATTGCTTGTTTGACAAACCAAACCGAATCCGAACTTACCAAGGTTCGCTCATCTCTAGTCTTGAGTACACAGTCACTATTGCAGCTTGTCAGCAAAGGTAGGAACAGCAGTAAAGAATTATCACTGGACCTGTGGAGGGTAATTATTGGCTACTAAGTTATTTTCTATGTTTGTAAGCCTATGGGCAAATAAGAAATTAAATGTAGACATTAAGTTCAAGTGTTGAGTGGTACGTTAAGGAAAAACTATTTTTCCTTGATGGAGCTAGTGGAGTTATAATATGGTGGAGTTATGTGATTGGACTGCTTTTTTGCCGCAGTCCAGCCTTGATGACAGGACTAGCTAAGGCCCCTTTCACATCAGTGTCTTGCTAATGTCTGCGGCCGATCCGGCAGATGGCGCCGCATCTGCCGGATAGGCCGTCTGACGGCTGACTTGCAGCCCGGATCCGGCAAGCCCCATGCATTGTCTATGGGGCTTGCAGTTGGGTGCGGGAAGTGCGGTTCTGCCGGATGCAGCAGATCCAGCACTTGCAGCAGTGAAAAAAAATGCTGCTAGCGGTGGTTGTTTTTCGCCACTGCAAGTGCCGGTTCTGCTGCATCTGGCAGAACCGCACTTGCCGCACCTGATTGCAAGCCCCATAGACAATGCATGATCTGGGCCGCAAGTCAGCAGTTATCCGGCAGATGAGGCAGATGCGGCGCCATCTACCGGATTTGCTGGAAACATCAGCAAAACACTGATGTGAAAGGGGCCTAAGTTACAAAAGATAAAACAGGAAGCAGCACAATAAGCTATACCTCTGAAATCATGGAAACTGAATTTTGAATTTCTCCCAAAGTTATGGGTATAGTATTCACTTAGAGAATGCAGGAATCAATATAATTAATGTGAATTTTAATTAGCTAGATTTCTAATGCTAGTTATGACAGACCTGCTACGCAAGGCATGAAGGTATCCAGATGGAAAAACAAGTGTGCTCTTGTTTTCCAGATCTGCTATAACCTTTGGCTAACACATTCAAAGTTATACTTCTCTCCATTGACCAACTCTATCACTCATTTTGTTAAAAGAAATGTCCTTTTATGATTATGTTACCATATTTTCAGGAAGTAAAATGACTGAAAAATTATGATATTATTATTCTAGTAGAAAGCTGTGCTGGCATCTCTTTCTTAAGGAGAAAAAATCTGAATGGTTGGAATTCTGAACTTTGTTTGCCGTGCACTTCTAGAGGTTATTTCATTTTGGAAATATGTGTTATTTAATCCATTTGTCTTTTCTGTGCCGCCAGTAACCGCATTAAGTATCTGGTGGTGGAAAGGATACAGCAACAGGATAATAAGGTATGAGTCATAAAAGGCAAGAAGATGTTTAGATTTTATAATAGGTCAAAAGAATAGAACATGTGTTCCATTATTAATATAAGGTTTTTAAACTGTGAGTTGCATGCTATTATGCTGTCTTCATTCACTTAAAGGGAACCTGTCAGGTCCCCTGTGCACACAGAACCACAAATGGTCTGTGCACATACCAAGAATCCCTGCCTAACTTTGCCTTCAAGTTCTAGCATCCATAAACAGATCGTTAGAAAAAGTATTTCTAAGGCGGCCGTCACACGCTGAGATATCTATAGCGATATTGTAAGCGATCACGTGCACGCGCAATCGCTTACAATATCGCTCACATCGCTGGTGAGATGTCACACAGACAGACTCACCAGCGATGTGGAGCCGCGATCTCGCTGGTAACTATGGTACACATCGGGTAACTAGGCGCCGTGCGTCGCTTAGTTACCCGACGTGTACCATAGTTACCATCTCCCAGCATAGACTCTGCGCTGGGAAATCGCTCATCGTGGTGTTATACACCACGATGAGACAGATCGTCAAATCGCTCATCGCTAGATCTGAGAACCGGAGCTCAGATCAGCGATGTCACGATCAAGCGATTTAACATCGTAAATCGCTTGATTACATGCAACGATTTCTTGCCCGATATCGCTTAAGCGATCAAAAAGGAGATCGCTTAAACGATATCGGGCAAGAAATCGTTCCGTGTGACGGCCGCCTATAGTTCATTTATAAGATGCTAATTAGGGATTTGACTAGTTGATGGGACGTTAGTTCTCCTTACTATTGATGAGCGAACTTTTGTTGCATAACTGTCTTGTATGTATAATTCACATTACAGTTGTCCTTTCATCCCTGCACTGCCCAGTGCCAATTGCCTTATTTAGCATTCCAGATGAATTTATTGTGAATGGTGACCTGAAAAATCATATTTGATTTAACCCCTTAAGGACCGAGTCACTTTGCAGCTTAATGACCGGACCATTTTTTGTAATTCTGACCACTCTCCCTTTATGAGGTAATATCTCTGGAACGCTTCATTGGATCCTAGCGATTCTGAGATTGTTTTTTCGTGACATATTGGGCTTCATGTTAGTATTAAATTTAGGTCGATAATTTTTGCGTTTATTTGTGAAAAAATAAAAAATTTGGCAAAAATTTTGAAAATTTAGCAATTTTCAAATTTTTAATTTTTATTCTGCTAAACCAGAGAGTTATGTGCCACAAAATAGTTAATAAATAACATTTCCCACATGTCTACTTCACATCAGCGCAATTTTGGAAGAAAAAAAAAAATTTGGTGGGACGTTATAAGGGTTCAAAGTTCATGAGCAATTTTTCATTTTTCCAGCAAAATTTACAAAACCAATTTTTTAGTGACCACATCACATTTGAAGTCCCTTTGAGGGGTGTACATGACAGAAAACACCCAAAAGTGACACCATTCCAAAAACTGCACCCCTCAAGCTACTCAAAACTATATTCAAGAAGATTATTAACCCTTCAGGTGCTTCACAGGAACTAAAATAAAGTTGAAGGAAAAAATGGACATTTTAATTTTTGTAACAAAAATGTTCTTTTAGCCTCAATTTTTTCATTTTCACATGGGCAACAGGATAAAATGCATCCTAAAATTTGTTGGGCAATTTCTCCTGAGTACACCGATACCTCATATGTGGTTATAAACCACTGTTTGGGCGCACGGCAGGGCTCAGAAGGGAGGGAGCGCAATTTGAATTTTAGAGCCAATTTTCCATTCAAAAAGTGAAATGGCGCTCCTTCACTTCTGAGCCCTGCCGTGCGCCCAAACAGTGGTTTATGACCACATATAAGGTATCGGTGTACTCAGGAGAAATTGCCCAACAAATTTTTGGATGTATTTGATCCCTTTGCCCATGTGAAACTGAAAAAATGTAGGCAAAAATAATTTTTTTGTGAAAAAAAAGTGTTTTTTAATTTTTATGGATTAATTTGTGAAGCATCTGGGGGTTCAAAGTACTCACTATGCATCTAGATACCTTCCTTAGGGGGTCTAGTTTCCAAAATGGGGTTCATACGCGACATGGTGTCCGCTAACAATTTGAATGGAAAATGAGCTCAAATTGTTAGCGGACACCATGTCGCGTTTGGAGGGTCCCTGTGTATCTCCACATTGGAGCTCCCCCACTAGTGACCCCATTTTGGAAACTAGACCCCCGAAGGAACGTATCTAGATGCATAGTGAGCACTTTGAACCCCCATATGCTTCAGAAATTCATCCGTAAATATGAAAAAGCACTTTTTTTTCCACTAAAAAATTATTTTTTCATTATTACGGATCAATTTGTGAAGCATCTGGGGGTTGAAAGTGCTCACTATGTACCTAGATATGTTCCTTTGGGGGTCTAGTTTCCACAATGGGGTCACTTGTGGGGGAGCTCCAATGTGGAGACACACAGGGACCCTCCAAACGCGACATGGTGTCCGCTAACAATTTGAGCTCATTTTCCATTCAAATTGTTAGCGGATACCATGTCGCGTTTGGAGGGTCCCCGTGTGTCTCCACATTGGAGCTCCCCCACAAGTGACCCCATTTTGGAAACTACACCCCCAAAGGAACATATCTAGATGCATAGTGAGCACTTTCTACCCCCAGGTGCTTCACAAATTGATCTGTAAAGATGAAAAAAGAAAATTTGTGTGGAAAAAAAAAGTGCTTTTTCATTTTTATTGATGAATTTGTGAAGCATCTGGGGGTTCAAAGTGATCACTATGCATCTAGATACGTTCCTTTGGGGGTCTAGTTTCCGAAATGGGGTCACTTGTGGGGGAGCTCCAATGTGGAGACACACCGGGGCCCTCCAAACGCGACATGGTGTCCGCTAACAATTTGAATGGAAAATGAGCTCAAATTGTTAGCGGACACCATGTCGCGTATGGAGGGTCCCCGTGTGCCTCCACATTGGAGCTCCCCCACAAGTGACCCCATTGTGGAAACTAGACCCCCGAACGAACATATCTAGATGCATAGTGAGCACTTTGAACCCCCAGATGCTTCACAAATTGATCCATAATTATGAAAACAGAAATTTTTTGTGGAAAAAAAAAGTGCTTTTTCATTTTTACTGATGAATTTCTGAAGCATATGGGGGTTCAAAGTGCTCACTATGCATCTAGATATGTTCGTTCGGGGGTCTAGTTTCCACAATGGGGTCACTTGTGGGGGAGCTCCAATGTAGAGGCACACGGGGACCCTCCATACGCGATATGGTGTCCGCTAACAATTTGAGCTCATTTTCCATTCAAATTGTTAGCGGACACCATGTCACGTTTGGAGGGTCCCTGTGGGTCTCCACATTGCAGCTCCCCCACAAGTGACCCCATTTTGGAAACTAGACCCCCAAAGGAACGTATCTATATGCATAGTGAGCACTTTGAACCCCCAGGTGCTTTACAAATTGATCCGTAAAAATTAAAAAAGAAACTTTTTGTGGAAAAAAAGTGCTTTTTCATTTTTATGGATGAATTTGTGAAGCATCTGGGGGTTCAAAGTGCTCACTATGCATCTAGATACGTTCCTTTGGGGGTCTAGTTTCCAAAATGGGGTCACTTGTGGGGGAGCTCCAATGTGGAGACACACCGGGACCCTCCAAACGCGACATGGTGTCCGCTAATATTTTGAATGGAAAATGAGCTCAATTTGTTAGCGGACACCATCTCGCGTTTGGAGGGTCCCCGTGTGTCTCCACATTGGAGCTCCCCCACAAGTGACCCCATTTTGGAAATTAGACCCCCAAAGGAACGTATCTTGATGCATAGTGAGCACTTTGAACCCCCAGATGCTTCAGAAATTCATCTGTAAAATGAAAAAGCACTTTTTTTCCACAAATAATTTCTTTTTTCATTATTACGGATCAATTTGTGAAGCATCTGGGGGTTCAAAGTGCTCACTATGCATCTAGATATAATCGTTTGGGGGTCTAGTTTCCAAAATGGGGTCACTTGTGGGGGAGCTCCAATGTAGAGACACACAAGGGCTCTCCATACGCAACATGGTGTCCACTAACAATTGGAATTGTTAGCGGACACCTTGTAGGATATGAAGAGCCCCTGTGTGCCTCAACATTGGAGCTCCCATTCAAGTGACCCCATTTTGGAAACTAGACCACCCAAGGAACGTATCTAGATGCATAGTGAGCACTTTGAACCCCCAGGTGCTTCAAAAATTGATCCGTAAAAATGAAAAAAGAAACTTTTTGTGGAAAAAAACGTGCTTTTTCATTTTTATGGATGAATTTGTGAAGCATCTGGGAGTTGAAAGTGATCACTATGCATCTAGATACGTTCCTTCGGGGTCTAGTTTCCAAAATGGGGTCACTTGTGGGGGAGCTCCAATGTTCAGGCACACAGGGAGGGGCTCTCCATACCCGACATGGTTTCCGCTAACATATGGAGCTAATTTTCTATTGAAATTGTTAGCGGACACCATGTCACATATGGAGAACCCGTGTGCCACCAGCACAAGGGCAACTGGTAGAGTTAGGGTACAGCACCAGAAAATTCCGCCTCTAATGAATGCGCTATTTTCTTGGGTGGCTGTGGGTTGAAATTTGCAGCGTGGGGGACCCACAACATTTGAGTCTCTCCACGCTGAGGATTCCAGTCAGCCAGCTACCAAGTTGTACATGGCTGGCTACAAATACAGCTCCGCCATATTTTTGGTCCAGCCAGGTACAACTTAGCAGCTACAGACTGCCAGCAACCCCCAGCTGTCTCGTTGTACCTGGCTGCAACCAAAAATACAGCGAAGCCCATTTTTTTTTTATTTCTAGAACTAATTCTAGAAAAAAAAATGACGTAGGGCTCCGCCATATTTTTGGTCCAGCCAGGTACAACTTGGCAGCTACAGACTGCCAGCAACCCCCAGCTGCCTCGTTGTACCTGGCTGCAACCAAAAATACAGCGAAGCCCATTTTTTTTTTATTTCTAGAACTAATTCTAGAAAAAAAAATGACGTAGGGCTCCGCCATATTTTTGTTCCAGCCAGGTACAACTTGGCAGCTACAGACTGCCAGCAACCCCCAGCTGCCTCGTTGTACCTGGCTGCAACCAAAAATACAGCGAAGCCCATTTTTTTTTATTTCTAGAACTAATTCTAGAAAAAAAAAATGACGTAGGGCTCCGCCATATTTTTGGCCCAGCCAGGTACAACTAGGCAGCTGGGGGCTGGAATCCTCAGCATGGAAAGGCCCAATCGTTCTGGGCCCCCCATGCTGCGAATTGCAGCCCGCAGCCGCCCCAGAAAATGGCGCATTCATTGAAGCGCCATTTTCTGGCGCTGTACCCATGCTCTTCCAGTTGCCCTGGTGCCGGTGGCAAACTGGGTAATAAAGGGGTTAATGCCAGCTTTTTATTGGCAGCTGGCACTAAGCCCGAGATTCATAATATAGGGCCAATGTTAGACCCACCATTAGGAATCTCTGGTAAATAGTCAGAAAATACACACATAGAAAAATCTTTTTATTTGAAAAAAAAACACAAACAAAATTCGGACTCCATCTTTATTATAAAGATCCGACGTAGTCCACAACGAAGGTCCCACAACGCTCGATCGCCTCCGACGTAGTCCACAACGAAGGTCCCACGACGCTCGATCGCCTCTGCTCAATCCAGAGACTGCAGCAAGGGATCAAGTGTCCTCTTCCTACAGTCTCAGGGGTCAGAGTTATGGTGCACTGTATGACAATGATCAGTTATACAATGCACCATGACTATGATCCCAGAGACTATAACAAGAGGACACTTGATCCCTTGTTGCACCCATCCATCCACCTATGCACCCATCATCCACGCATGCACATCCACGTACGCACATCCACGTGCTGACATCCACGCATGCACACAACCACGCACGCACATCCACGCATGCACACATCCACGCACATCCACACACACATCCACGCACATCCACGTACGCACACATCCACGTACGCACACATCCACGCACGCACATCCACACATGCACATCCATGCACGCACATCCACGCACGCACATCCACGCACGCACATCCACGTACGCACATCCACGTACGCACATCCACGTACGCACATCCACGTGCTGACATCCACGCACGCACATCCACGCATGCACACATCCACGCACACATGCTGACATCCACGCACATCCACGCACATCCACACAGACATCCACGTACATCCACATCCACGCACATCCACGTACGCACACATCCACGTACGCACACATCCACGCACGCACATCCACGCACGCACATCCACGTACGCACATCCACGTACGCACATCCACGTACGCACATCCACGTGCTGACATCCACGTACGCACATCCACGTACGCACATCCACGTACGCATATCCACGTACGCACATCCACGCACGCACATCCACGTACGCACATCCACGCACGCACATCCAAGCACGCACATCCATCCATCCACCCACCCATCCATCCACCCACCCACCCACCCATCCATCCATCCATCCACCCATCCATCCACCCATCCATCTATTCATTCCTTCATTCATTCATTCATACTAAACCCACCGATGGATGAGGAGGAGAAGCCCCTGAGAAAGGAGGGGCCAGCACGGAGGATGCAGAGGAGGAGCGGGGGGCGAGGAGCCCGGTGGCAGCCCGCTGGAACGGTGGCGGGGCATGGGGGGGGTGGCAGGGTGGATGGGTAGCAGCTGGGGCGGGGTACGGCAGGGGAGGGGCTGCAGGACGGCGGGCGCATGACCCGCGGGCAGAAAATGAAACATGGAGGAGGAGGAGCAACGGCGGGACGGGTATGGGGGGGCAGGCACAGGGGGGGAGACCCGGCACTGGGAACCTGGACACAGGGGGGCTGGACACAGGGGGGGGAAGGCATGGGGGGTGTGGAGGGCGGGGCTGGAGCTTAGTGATAGCTGGCGGGTGCGCCGGGTGTGCAGCCCGCCGGCAGATAAATGTGATCCGGGGGGGGGCATGTGTCCTGGAGCGGGAGGGGGGTGAGTAGGGGGAGAGCACCCGCCGATCGGCCCCTCTAGATCTGATTGGAGAGCTCCAATCAGACCTGGAGGGGTAAATCTGTCTGAATCGCTCCGATCGGCAGTTTCAGTTTTACACTGCCGATCGGAGGAGTCCTGGGCAGGGGGGGGTTAACAGGGGTGCCCACACCTCTGCCCCTGACCCTCAGCTGTCACTGACAGCTTTTAGAATTGAACTGTCACTGTTCGTTTAGAAGCAGTGACAGTTCAAAGCCATGACAAGTATACTCGTCATGATGCGGGAACTGACATCTTTTCATGACGAGTATACTCGTCATTGGTCGTAAAGAGGTTAATCTTCATTACGTCTCCTTCAAAGAGGTCATGCTTCAATAATGACTGCACCTAAGCACAACTCAGTTATACCATGTGGCCTGGGTAATGACAGTGATGTTTGTCTTGCATACCATCACATAGAGGGGTTAATTAGGAGCTAGGCATTTGCCAACAAGAGTGTGCAAACATTAACATCTGTTAGTGATTGCTCGGGTCTGAATCTTGTCACTTAATGGAAGAGGCGTGTAAACACGAAAACCTACAAAACTCAGTCGGCATCTTCCTGCCATCTTACCTATGCATTTCCAGTTCTACGCTCGCAGGTGCATTGTCTGCTAATACAGTTCAACTTGGAACAGTGATGGTATTACGCAGTATTCTAGAGATGGATCCCCTGCAAGGCATGGCTGAAGTGGACTCGCAGGATGTCATCTTCTTAACAACCCCAGGGACAGAAGGTGGGTCGGACTCAGCAGAACCAAACCCACAGTGGCATGGAGAGGAGATGGAAACATACCTCACCTGGAGTCTCCGTACTACCCACTTTGGGCCTCATTTGCAATGTGGTGCGGATCCAATCCTATGCCCCGATGTAAGACACAGACCTGAGGAGCAAGTCACAGCAGTTAGGTAACACTTTCCCTATGGCATCCGTGACCAGGAGCATCACATGTCAGACTGCACATGGTCTTGCAGCTTATCTGGCTAGATTCCCCCTCCAGCCAGTGTCGCAGCTACTGTATATAATTCCCCAATACCAGCATGACCAGGACCTTTATGAGGAGGGATTCAACTGGAATAATGTCAGGTGGGGACCCGAACCCCCTCAAGCAACTATCCAACACGGCATCAACCACCCCCATCCTCCTGTGTCCATTGTTGAGGAGATACGACATGCAGATTCCATCTCCCGGGATTGGTGCCATGGGCTTAAGGCTAATGACTTACTCGACCAATGCACTTAAGGCAAGATGGTGGCATTCCAGCAGCATAAGGGAAGTGGCAGGAGGAGGCCGACCTGGAGAGAAGTTGGCATCAGATGCAGCACAGGTGTCTCTTGGTTGGCCAGCGAGAAGCACCCAAACCCAGAAGGCCTGTGGGTGTTTCCCAAGCTGGTCCTGTTTGTACTTTGTGTGGTCACCCCCACTTATTCCTCCATCTCCCTCTCCAGTGGTAACCATGCTGGAGTGTGCTGGGGCAGGTGGTGGTGGAGAATGCCCCTAGGGAAGTAGCCCCTGTGACCCCCCTCCCCAAGACCATCTGGCAGCAGAGTGCCAGAGACAACGGCGACAATCATTCAGGTGATGGTTTCAAAAATTGCAAGAGACAATTTCATTGAACCTTCCTAAAGGCATGTTGGTGGGTAAGTGAAATAATGACCCATCACTTAATTGGCATTTTGGCTAGAGAATGACTTGTTGGAGTTATTTGTTTTTTCAGTTCTTCCTTCAGTTTTCTTCAGTGGTTTTTTTCGCCGGCCGCACCTGCCGCAAGTGCAAAACCGCACTTGCTGCACCTGCCGCAAGTACGCCTATACTTTCCATGGTGTTTACCGCAACCGCGCCGCAAGTGGAGCCGGTATGCGGTAATTGCGGCAGATGCGGTTTTTTCACCGCATCTGCCGCAAATTTCAAAAAACTCTGATGTGAAAGGGCCCTAAGATCTTCAAGGTATATTTTCTCAGGCTGCGATTCATGCTGCCTACAGTTTGAGCAGTTTTAATCTCCTGATAACTGCCATTAAAATAATTTTTTGCAGGCTTACTGGAAAGGTGACTACATGGAGAAAACTACATTTTGTAGCAGCCCATTGTTCTGTAGACATTTGTTTCCAGTCTTCAAGTTGGTGCAAGACACTGTAAGGGCCACTTTACACACACCAACTTATCTGTCCAACGTCTGAACAACTTACTGGTTGCAGTGAAATCATGGACACATTGCTCCATTTTGTGGCTGTGTGCAAATAGAACAATGTGTCCATGATTTCACTGCAACCAGTAAAGGCCACTTCACACACACAGATATCTGAGTCCAATATCTGAACAGATCTCTGGTTGCAGTGAAATCATGGATACATTGCTCCATGTTGTACACAGCCACAAAATGGAACAATGTATCCATGATTTCACTGCAACCAGAGATTGGTTCAGATATTGGACTCAGATATCTGTGTGTGTGAAGTGGCCTTAAGTTGTCCAGAAGTTGGACAGATACGTTGGTGTGTGTAAAGTGGCCATAAGAATCACCAATCATTACATAATGAGAAGGGCTGCAATTGTGATGACCCGGTCAAGACTATGTCTGTCCTTTTAAGTACCCCTGGACTATGAGTAACACTTTACACTGCAGCTCACTTTTTTAGCTACCCCTTTACTATTATCAGATACTTGCTTTCATTTGAATCCATGGATTTTTCCAAGTATTTTCTCATTGATTATGTTGCAGCACGTTCTGCTGGTGAAATGTATGATTTATATTACTTTACAATGTGAGGTCTGTCATGTGAATTGAGAGTTGAGTCACAAGGTTCAATAGGAGGAACTATTCCAGTTTCCACCTAGTCTAGACAGAAAGCTGAAAAGTCCCCAGTCTGGTACAAGATATGACACTGAGCAGACCTCATGTGAGGGGTCTCCTCACCACTTCCAGGCTCCAAGCCTGAAAGTTCATCCATTTCTTCATCCCAAGATTTACAGCCAAGACTAATGCCTTGGGTCTTTTCTGACTTCTACAGCCAGTCCGGCTAAAGACTTTTAGCCCTGGATCCTCACTATCTGGATTAACCCGTGCTTCTTCAACATTAGGTCATACTAACTGGAGAGAAGAACATATTGCCCACATGTTGAGGAATTTAAGGGTCTCCCACCTCATGCTCAATTGTTCATTATTTGCTTCATATATTTCTGCATGTGCCATGACCAGCTGTGAAAGTAATACAGGTTTCCAGGTCTGTAAAACTCTCTTGCTATATATCTATTATACAAAAGACCCTGAACTTTCCTATAACTATCTACAAATACTGCTACTAAATAAGGCTGGGGTCACAGTACCATTTTTCACATGCATTTTTGGAGACCTGCGTTTTCAAAAACGCATGTAAAAAACGCACCCATAGGCCCCCATGTTAAAAAACGCATGCCCTAATAGCCAAAAAGCATGTGTGACTGTCCCATGCGTTTTTGGAGCATATCCAAAAACGCATGCGTTTTTGTAGAAAACGCATGCGTTTTTGTAGAAAACGCATGCGTTTTTATAACATGGGTTCCTATGGAAAACGCATGCAAAAACGCATGTACAGTTAGCACCTTTTAGTGCCATTCAAAAACGCATGCGTTTCCCATAGGAGCCCATGTTAAAAAAACGCATGCGTTTTTCCGGAAACGCATGCGTTTTTTTTAACATGGGCTCCTATGGGAAACGCATGCGTTTTTGAATGGCACTAAAAGGTGCTAACTGTACATGCGTTTTTGCATGCGTTTTCCATAGGAACCCATGTTATAAAAACGCATGCGTTTTCTACAAAAACGCATGCGTTTTTCAAAACGCTCAAAAAAATACTACAAGCACTATTTTTAGGTGCAGATTCAAAAACGCAGCCAAAAACGCAGGGAGCCATTAGAGACCTTAAAAAACTCATGCTGACATGAAAAACGCATGTAAAAAAGCATGCGTTTTTAAAAGGCACTAAAAAAATGCATGTCAACTGTGACCCCAGCCTTATACAGGTTCTTAAAGCTCCAGAACCTCAGTTCCATGTCAGAATCTAACTCTAAACTGTACCTGCCATGGACTACCATCGTGAACTGTATAGATTTAATCCATCTTATATTTCCCCATTCTGCAGAAGTTAAGCAGCTGCTTTCCTCGAGATCTATGCTGTGGTCATTCTATCGGCTGCGGATGCTGCGTGGGGGTGGATAGCATTGAATGGAAAGCCTCCTGTTATTAGGACTTTACAAAAGTGGCGTCAAGAAACATGATCTATTCCTCTGTGCCTATCTACTATTATGGCACTACAAGTCTCAATAATGCTCATTAAGGCTGGGGTCACAGTACCATTTTTCACATGCGTTTTTGGAGACCTGCATTTTCAAAAACGCATGTAAAAAACGCACCCATAGGCCCCCATGTTAAAAAACGCATGCCCTAATAGCCAAAAAGCATGTGTGACAGTCCCATGCGTTTTTGGTGCTTTTCCAAAAACGCATGTGTTTTTTAATATGAGGCCTCATGGGAAACGCATGCAAAAACGCATGTACAATTAGTGCCATTCAAAAACGCATGCATTTCCCATAGGAGCCCATGTTAAAAAAACACATGCGTTTTTTTAACATGGGCTCCTATGGGAAACGCATGCATTTTTGAATAGCACTAAAAGGTACTAATTGTACATGCGTTTTTGCATGCATTTTCCATAGGGGCCCATGTTATAAAAACGCATGCGTTTTCTTCAAAAACGCATGCGTTTTTCAAAACACACCAAAAAATAGTACATGCACTATTTTTGGGTGCAGATTCCAAAACGCAGCCAAAAACGCAGGGAGCCATCAGACACCTTAAAAAACTCATGATGACATGAAAAACGCATGTAAAAAAGCATGCGTTTTTAAAAGGCACTAAAAAAACGCATGTCAACTGTGACCACAGCCTAATACTGCTAAAGACTGTCTCCTGGTACATGCTGGGCTGCTACCTGTACTTGTGTGTGCAGCAAAGAACTGTGACCCCTGTGTTCCCACTGTTGGACTGCCTGCCTGCACCAGCTCTTCTACTCTCCTGCCATCTAAGTTGTTCATGTAAGTGCAAATTCTCATCCACTGCAGTGCTATATTCAAGAGGGGGAGCCTTCCATCTTAGAGACTGAGTTAGGCTGTGGTCACAGTTGCCATGCGTTTTTTTTATTGATTTAACAAAACTCATGCTTTTTTTCATGTCAGCATGAGTTTTGTAAGGTGTGTGATGGCTCCCTGCGTTTTTGGGTGCGTTTTTGAATCTGCACCTAAAAATAGTGCTTGTAGTTTTTTTTTGAGCGTTTTGAAAAACGCATGCGTTTTTATAACATGGGTTCCTATGGGAAACACATGCAAAAACGCATGTACAATTAGTACCTTTTAGTGCCATTCAAAAACGCATGCGTTTCCCATAGGAGCCCATGTTAAAAAAACGTATGCGTTTCCGGAAACGCATGCGTTTTTTAACATGGGCTCCTATGGGAAACGCATGCGTTTTTGAATGGCACTAATTGTACATGCGTTTTTGCATGCGTTTTCCATAAGGCCCCTTATTAAAAAACGCATGCGTTTTTGGATATGCTCCAAAAACGCATGGGACTGACACACATGCTTTTTGACTATTAGGGCATGCGTTTTTTAACATGGGGGCCTATGGGTGCGTTTTTTACATGCGTTTTTGAAAACGCAGGTCTCCAAAAACGCATGTGAAAAAGGGTACAGTGACCCCAGCCTTACTGCATAACACCGTGTTTCCCCGAAAGTAAGACCCTGTCTTACATTTTTTGGGGGGCCAAAAGTGGCCCCCTGTCTTACTTTCGGGGGGGGGGGGTCTTATATTGGCAGCCCCAGCCACTGCAGCCTCCCATCCACACACAGCCACCCACCCATACACATACAAACACACATACACACACACATACACACACATACACACACATATACACACACACACACACACACACCGCTTCTTACCGGCTCCCTGCTGTCCTCTGGTGTGTCCAGGCTCCTCCGCTGTGTCCAGGCTCCCCCGGTGTGTCCAGGCTCCCCCGGTGTGTCCTGCAAGTGCAGCCGCGCTGAAGCAGATGGGGTTAATCACAGCCTAACTTGCTGTGTCCCCCTGCTCATCTCCGCCCAGCTTGACGTTACTGCAGCCCGGCTCAAGCTCTGATTGGCTCCCATGAACCAGTGGGCGCGGCCAGATGACGAGCCAATCAGAGCTCATAACGTCATCTGGCCGCGCCCGCTGGTTCCTGGGAGCCAATCAGAGCTCGAGCCGGGCTGCAGTGACGTCAGGCTGGGCGGAGATGATCAGGGGGGACACAGCAAGTTAGGCTGTAATTAACCCCATCTGCTCCAGCGCGGCTGCACTTGCAGGACACAGCGGGAGAGCCTGGACACACGGGGGGAGCCTGGACACACGAGGGGAGCCTGGACACACCGGGGGACAGGTACCAGGAGGCGGCGGCGGCCTTATATTCCCCAGCGCCCCCCCCTAGGCGGTCTTACTTTCGGGGGGGGGGCTTATATTAGCAGACTTCCCCCGTTCCCCCTACCCTGTCTTACTTTCGGTGGGGTCTTACTATCGGGGAAAGACGGTAGTACATCTCTTAAAGCTACAGTGTCAGCATTAGTCTTAAAGAGACAGTAACTGCATTATCATCACAAAGTGTGATCCTCTTCACAATGCGCAGGCAGAGTCTGCTAGCTCTGTATCATCCTCACCATCAGTTAGTGTTCCAGTTCCGCAGGCTAAAGAAGCCAACCCGGCTCCAGACGCTGTTATGGTTACCGACATGTTGCTCTTTCTAGGAACTAATAGTCTCCCAAGATACAGGGGAGATCCTCATACCCTTGGTGGGTTCAAAGAAAATCTATTGTACACTCTTAAACTTTACTCACTCTCTCCTAATCAACAGGTACAACTTTTTCTGGGATAGCTTAAAGGTCCAGCCGCCGAAGCAATCCATTCCTGGCCATCTAGCATTATGGACTCATGGACAATATCATTTTTTTCTTTTCTTCTTGCCTCTAAAAGTGCCATTTCAAAGCCCTTCATATGGACGATAATATATTGCGAAAAGAGACTCTACTTCACTCTGACACAATTGCCTTCATGTTTTGTACTTGATTATCGCATATTTTTATGCCATGCACCTGGATATTTTTGCCTTGTCGTTACTTAATTACTTAACATTGCATGTATCTTGCTTTCCTTTCTTAGTAGTCTTCTACTCGCACAATTGCTGAGGACAGTTCACATTAAGAGGGAGTGTATGTAGTGACCCGGTCCAGAATATGTCTGTCTAAGTACCCCTGGACCATGAGTAACCCTTTACATTGCAGCTCACTTTCTAGCTACCCCTTTACTATTATCAGATATTTGCTTTCATTTGAATCCATGTATTGTTCCAGGTATTTTTTAATTTGTTGTCTTGCAGCACCATCTGCTGGTGAAATGTATGATTTATATTAGTTTACAATGTGAGATCTGACAAGTGAATTGAGAGTTGAGTCACAAGGTTCAATAGGAGGAGGTATTCCAGTGTCTGCCTACTCTAAAAAGAGCTGGAAAGTCCCCAGAGCAGAGCATGTGACTCAGAGCAGGCCTTATGTGAGGGGTCTCCTCATCACTTCCTGGCTCCAAGCCTAGAAGTTCATCCTTCCCTTCACCCCAAGATTTAGAGCCAGAACTAATGCCTTGGATCTTGCAAGTGGATAGTGTGGCACCCCATGGGTTAATGTGCCACAATAACATCACATGGGTTCTCTCCCCCACTACACACTGACAAACACTACCACCTCTGGGCAATAGGGGGAGCACCACCTACTCCCTTATATACTCTTGCCCATGAGGGAGAGCTCAGTTCAGCTCGGAGCAGGGCTGTAAAGAGGACACAGAGCAGAGTTAGCTCAGTGCAGACCTAGCAAGGGTCAGAGGAACAGGAGAACGAAAGACAGAGGAACACGTCTGGGAGCTAGAGTGACACCATCACTTGCCCCAGCAGTACGCACAGAGACGGACACCGGATCCGGTACTGTGTCTGGCACCCACAGCACAGTGAATCCAGGAACAGTGGGATCTCTAGATGCCCCCTAGTACCAGAGCGAAGCAACACGGAGGGGTCAGCACAGCATAGAGGACTCAAGTTGCCTAGCCAAGTGGTACCAGCAGCATACAGAGAGACGTGAGGAATCCCAGCAGCTTAGCTAGAAGCAGCAGCTCAGGACACACACACAGTGCAGCACAAGGAAGCCGACGACCCGGACAGGGTGTGGGGAGAGTGCTCAGCCCCATTACAGACTCCGTGGACTATAATCTGCAATAATATCAGCAGTAAAGCCTTGGAAAACAGCTTTGGAGTCTGTGTATTGATTGCGACCTTTGCTCCAGATTCAGCACAGAGACAATTCCTCCCTACAGATCCAGCCTGTCAGCTCTGCAGCATCAGGAGAAGAAGAGAATTGCATCAGTGTCTACCAAACGTGAGTGTGTGTCCTCCAACCCTTCTCCACCATCTATAACCCCAATAGACTTTAACCTTTACTGCCCCGGGGGATACAGTTCCCCCACTGGAACTATACCACATCCGCTGCCCTCACATCACCCCCGGAGGTTCTGCAGCAGCGGCGGCCCCCATCACTGGCCGCACCAAGTGGGTGGCGTCACCCGTGACAATCCCCTTGTAAATAATTCCCCCTTTTATTGTGAGGGCCCAGGGACACGGTCCGGACCAAGCCACCCGTGACATCCCCAGCTACCGACCGGTCCGGTACCGAGTACCCTAGTCCCGCCTGGGGCTCCACAACCTGGCGTCACGAACAGGATCTACCCGGTCCAAAAGAATTGGACCCAGTGCGCCATCTGAACTGTATTTCTGAAAATCCGCCATTTTAGAGCGCGCGGCGCGCGGGGAAGTAAGGGGGCGGTACCCTGCATTGGCGCGAACCCAGCCTCCTCCCTTGGTGCTGACGACATCCGGCGGGGAAGAAGATCCCTGCTGCGCCCCGGAACCTCCCAGAGACATCCGGACGGAAGCGGAAGACGGAGGGCGCATATTAACTAAGGGGGCCCAAGATGTCGCAGCCCGGTGCACAAGACGGCGGCGGAGTAGCCGATGGAGCTGCAGCGTCGGGTCAGCCAGTAGCGTCCGGCGGTGCAGCGGCGCAAGGAACAGCATCCATAATGCCATTCCTGATGCCGTATACTCCAGGGGCAATGTGGCTGTCCCAATACTCGGTGAGCCTAATACTTTAACTGACTTTATGCAAAAGATTAAAGAGTACTATGTGATGTATCCCCTCACTGAAGCCCAGCGTGTAGGAATGATAATGGGACAGTTAACGGGCAATGCACGGCGTGAGGTGGCGTCCTGGCTCGACACAGATAAGGACACTGTAGAGCATCTAGCAGCCAGACTGAAAGCAACTTTTGAATCTGCTGTTGATGCCCGGGCTAAGATGAGGTTCTTTGCATGCCACCAGAAACCTAAACAGAGTGCCAGAGACTTTGCCTTGAACCTGCAGGAAGCACTCAAAGCCCTTAAACTGGCAGAACCTGCTTTAGCCCCGGGAGCTGATAAAATGCTATTTGACCAATTTATAGAGGGCCTCCATTCCCCTTCCCATCGAGGACAGTTAAGCATGGTACTGCTGCAGAACCCTGACATGACATTTACTGAGCTGAAGGATAGAGCTATCCGTCTGCAGCAGCTGGAAGAGCCAAGAGATTTAACATCTGTGCTTGACACTGCAGCAGCACCTCAGCAGGCGGCAGCGCCAGCGACATCTGCTATGTCAGCGGCTGCTGCTGAGGCCGGGGAATATATCTCAAATGCAGCCATCAA
Organism: Allobates femoralis; assembly: GCA_033576535.1. NCBI lineage: Eukaryota > Metazoa > Chordata > Amphibia > Anura > Aromobatidae > Allobates > Allobates femoralis. The sequence continues at coordinate 257,472,453 of JARQOC010000002.1, read as the reverse complement.
CCAAAAGCTAGATGCCCTGACAGACACCGTGATCTCCATGGCCAAGGTCATCAAGGAACTGCGAGAGTCAAAACCTGCACCCAAGATCGAGTTGGCGACCAGCAGAGAGGATGTTCCGTGGATGAGGCCCAGAAGATACCCAGCAGCAAGAGGACGACCCAGCGATCGCTACCAACCAGATGGACAGCCCGTTTGCCGCCGTTGCCAGAAATCAGGCCATTTTGCTCGAGAGTGTCCTTTAAACGACGATACCCTGGGCAGGCGGGCCGCTCCCCAGGAATGAACGATCAAGGCCCTTCAGCCTGGTATGACAAATTCGTGGGAGGAAAGCCGGTGATCCCTATTGTGTTGGATGGCATTCCCTTCAGTGCCTTGCTGGATACCGGATCCCAAATAACATCCATCCCACATGTTCTATATAAAAGGTACTGGGCTGATTCAGACATTACTAATGCGCCAGATGACTTTTATTTTGATATATGGGCTGGTAATGGATTGATAATACCAAAGGTTGGATTTAGAGAGATGAATATTCAGGTTGGGAAGGTAGAATTGCAGAAACAGGGTATTATAATCGTAGATGTCGACCGGCGAGGCCGTGAACCCGTGATGGTGGTAGGAATGAATGTATTGAGAAATGTTTTTCCGAAGTGTTAAGTGTTTTACAGCAAATCGCCGAGACTGCCGGAACTGGACAACAGAGGCTTCTGCACAAAGAGATCAAAGCCGTGATGTTGAAGCAGCAGGTAGAAATCTCCGGAGGTGAGATCGGCAGTGTAAGAGTAAGTGACCCAATACCCATCGTAATTCCTCCCAAAACTGAAATGTTGGTATGGTGCAGAGCCGCAATAGGCATAAAGGGCAAGATTATCAGGCCCTGGTAGAACCCGTGTACTCAGACAGTAGACCGACCATACTCACTGCTAGAGGAGTGGTTGACGTACACAGGGGGAGAGTGCCCTTACGCCTATTAAACTGCGGAGAAGATGAGGTCACATTATCAAAGTATGCTACCATGGCTAAGTTGTACACGGTTGATAACAACAACATCACCGCCGCCGAGCCCTTGAACCCGTCATGTCAGGCGGATGACAATGGGCTCAGAGGAGAAGCTGGAGGATTGGTGCCAAAAGTTGCATGTAGGTACCAGTTCTACACCTCCCCGTCACAAGCATGGAGTATACCGGGTAGTGAAAGAATATGAGCAGTTATTCAGCAAACACCCGTTAGACTTTGGGCAGATCAAAGGGGTAGAGCACACTATACCCACAGGTAACCATCAACCTATAAAAGAGAGGTATAGACCCTTACCACCAGCTCACTACCAAACCACCAAAGACATGCTCAGAGAAATGAAATCTGCAGGGGTAATAAGAGACAGTTGTAGCCCCTGGGCAGAACCTCTAGTGTTAGTTAAAAAGAAGGATGGGACCATGAGGATGTGCGTAGATTATCGGCAGATTAATCGCATCACACATAAGGACGCATACCCATTACCTAGGATTGAGGAGTCATTAGCTGCATTAAAATCTGCTAACTACTTTTCCACCCTTGATCTGACTAGTGGGTACTGGCAGGTTCCTGTGGCCGAGGCCGACAAGGAGAAGACAGCGTTTACTACGCCGATGGGCCTCTGTGAGTTCAATTGTATGCCGTTCGGACTCTGCAACGCACCCGGGACCTTCCAACGTCTGATGGAGAGCTGCCTAGGACACAAAACTTTGAAACTGTCCTCCTGTACCTAGATGACGTCATAGTCTACTCGAAGACGTATGAGCAACATCTACAAGACCTGGCAGAAGTGTTCGAAGCTTTATCGAAATATGGCATGAAAATCAAGCCATCCAAGTGTCACCTTCTCAAACCAAAGGTACAGTACCTGGGACATGTCGTGAGTTCAGAGGGAGTAGCACCGGATCCTGATAAAGTCACAGCAATAAGGGATTGCCAAGATCTACGAACGTAAAAGAAGTGAGGCAATTCCTGGGCCTGGTAGGCTATTATAGAAGATTTATCCGAGGATTCACGAAGCTAGCAGCTCCTCTGCAAGACATTCTGGTAGGGCGATCAAAGAAGACTTCAAACTGTAATTCCCTGACATGGTGGGATGAGGAAAGAGAAGATTCCTTCAATAAGCTAAAAAGTGCGCTGACGGGAGAAGAGATCCTGGCATACCCTGATTACCATCAACCATTCATTCTTTACACGGATGCCAGCAACGTGGGACTGGGAGCAGTATTGTCGCAGAAGCAAGGAGGCAAAGAAAGAGTTATTGCCTTTGCAAGCAGGAAGCTCCGGCCTACAGAACGAAATCCCGAGAACTACAGCTCCTTCAAGTTAGAGCTACTAGCAGTAGTTTGGGCTGTAACCGAACGCTTTAAACATTACTTGGCAGGTGCAGAATTCACCATCTACACGGATAACAACCCGTTGACCACCTGGACACAGCAAAATTAGGTGCTTTGGAGCAGCGATGGATAGCCCGGCTATCTAACTACAACTTTGTCATCAAATATCGGGCAGGCCGCAAGAATGGGAACGCAGATGCTTTATCCCGGAATGCCGCACCTGAAAGACGTGGAAGAGGAACCAGAAGAGTTGGAAGAGATTGAACTACTGGCCTTTCATCGTTCAAAGGTACAAGATTATCAGCCCGGCCTACCAAAGAAAACAGGAAATAAATCTTAACCCGTTAAGACACTACGAATGGGCCGAAGCTCAAGATAATGACCCGGCCGTGAAACTAGTGAAAGACCTGCTTACGCAACAACATGCACACCCTGGTCAGAATGCCCCAGCTGAAGCTATACAGCTATGGAAGGAGAGAGGCAAGTTGTTCCTGCATCAAGGGAAACTCTGTAGAACGCATACTAATCCCAAGACGCATGAACTGGTCTGGCAGATTATCGTGCCCAAGCGAGCCACTCCAATGGTCTTAGAAGCTTACCATGACAACGCAGGTCATTTCGGATGGAAGAAGTTAGAAGCAATCCTGAGAGACAGATTTTATTGGGTTGGCATGAGAAGATCCATTGAACTATGGTGCAGCAGATGTGCCGCATGCAACCTCAGAAGGAAGGATCTACAGAAAGCTCCACTTCAGCCAATAGTAACCAAGCAGCCACTTGAGCTAGTCGCGTTAGACCACGTCAAGTTGTCACCAAGCCGGTCAGGCTATATCTATGCCCTAACCATCGTGGACCATTACTCACGCTTCTTAGTGGTGGTACCAGTCAAAGACTTGACAGCAAAGACGGCAGCAAAAGCATTCCAGACGCATTTCTGTAGACCACATGGTTACCCGGAACAAGTCCTTGCAGACCAAGGTCCAGCTTTTGAATCAGAACTATTCAAGGAATTCTGCAATATGTACGGTTGTAAGAAGATTCGCACAACAACGTATCATCCCCAAACAAATGGTCTATGCGAGAAAATGAATCATATCGTAATCGAACTGTTAAAGACCTTACCGGAATCAGAAAGAAACCAGTGGCCAGATAAATTACCTGACTTGGTAGACTTATACAACCATGTCCCTGTGAGTTCTACAAACTGCACTCCAGCATACCTTATGCGTGCAAGACCCGGTAAATTACCAATTGATCTAGAAATGGGAATTGAAAAACCAGATACAGAAGTAGAAGAAACAGATTGGGATATCAAACGTCAGAAACAGTATCACCAAGTGCAAGAATGTGTAGAGAGAAACCTACAACAAGCAAGAGCAAGGCAAGAGAAGGCTTTTAACAAACATGCTCAAGCAATGCCATTACAAGAAGGTGATCAAGTTCTCAAGAAAGAGACGTACAAACAAACTGGATAATCAGTGGGAAACCATCCCATACACAGTCCTACCATCTAACCTAGACAATGTTAAAACCTATTTGATAAGCAAAGATGAAGGAAGAACTTCACAAGTCGTATCTCGTGATCAGCTTAAATTGTGTCCTGAAACCCTGAAGACACCTGAAGTCATAGAACCCGTACAGGTCCAACCTATCCAAGAAAAAGAAGAAGAAGTATTCCACACGGTACTAGGAGATTTTCCTAAAACATGGCCAAATTACCATGGAGCAGTTGTCGTACCAATGATTGCGTTCCCTTCAATGATGGACTCAAAACCAGAACCTGTGTTACCAGAACCTGTGTTACCAGAACCCGTGTTACCAGAAGAAGACCCAAGACTTGAAGAACTGGAAGTAGAATCCGAAGAGGAAGAACAGATTCCTGGTCCCAGCGAACTTGCCAGTCCTGCAGTCAGACCACCATCTGCCATAACACCATGCACCCCAAATAGGTACACGTCTACTCACACTTTCAGACTAACTCCACCAACATTGCGCAGATCAGAGCGTAGTACGCAAGGGCAGCTACCAGCTAGGTACACAGAGTAAGATGCAGAATTAAATATGTAATGTAAATATGTTTGTTTAAATGTAAAGTAAACTTAAATTGAGTCCAGTAGACTGTGTCCAAGAGGGTGGAGGAACTGGATTGACCCCCATGTACATAAAGTTAGGGAAAGAAAGTGCCTGGGGGTGGTGTAGCGAATTCAGGCCTCCTAAGCAGAAACGCCCGTGGACAAATGTATATAGTTATTGCAACGTTAAAAAAGCCCAGTACCTACAGAGACTATCCTGTATGAACTTTGAACTTTTCTTATTTACTTATGGACCATATACACCACGGACTGGTTGTGGTAAGAACTCACTTGTATATATTCATCAGCACGGAGGCAATAGACTAAGCCCCCGGAAGGACTGCTTTTGACTTTCAAACTCTTTTTCACATTCTAGTGATTTTTGTACTTTTTCATTTTTAGTTTATGTCAATATTAATTGTGTTTAATTGTTGTTTACTTGTTTTTCCACAGTCCCGGAGTACTCTATTTAACTAAGGGGGAATGTGGCACCCCATGGGTTAATGTGCCACAATAACATCACATGGGTTCTCTCCCCCACTACACACTGACAAACACTACCACCTCTGGGCAATAGGGGGAGCACCACCTACTCCCTTATATACTCTTGCCCATGAGGGAGAGCTCAGTTCAGCTCGGAGCAGGGCTGTAAAGAGGACACAGAGCAGAGTTAGCTCAGTGCAGACCTAGCAAGGGTCAGAGGAACAGGAGAACGAAAGACAGAGGAACACGTCTGGGAGCTAGAGTGACACCATCACTTGCCCCAGCAGTACGCACAGAGACGGACACCGGATCCGGTACTGTGTCTGGCACCCACAGCACAGTGAATCCAGGAACAGTGGGATCTCTAGATGCCCCCTAGTACCAGAGTGAAGCAACACGGAGGGGTCAGCACAGCATAGAGGACTCAAGTTGCCTAGCCAAGTGGTACCAGCAGCATACAGAGAGACGTGAGGAATCCCAGCAGCTTAGCTAGAAGCAGCAGCTCAGGACACACACACAGTGCAGCACAAGGAAGCCGACGACCCGGACAGGGTGTGGGGAGAGAGCTCAGCCCCATTACAGACTCCGTGGACTATAATCTGCAATAATATCAGCAGTAAAGCCTTGGAAAACAGCTTTGGAGTCTGTGTATTGATTGCGACCTTTGCTCCAGATTCAGCACAGAGACAATTCCTCCCTACGGATACAGCCTGTCAGCTCTGCAGCATCAGGAGAAGAAGAGAATTGCATCAGTGTCTACCAAACGTGAGTGTGTGTCCTCCAACCCTTCTCCACCATCTATAACCCCAATAGACTTTAACCTTTACTGCCCCGGGGGATACAGTTCCCCCCACTGGAACTATACCACATCCGCTGCCCTCACATCACCCCCGGAGGTTCTGCAGCAGCGGCGGCCCCCATCACTGGCCGCACCAAGTGGGTGGCGTCACCCGTGACAATCCCCTTGTAAATAATTCCCCCTTTTATTGTGAGGGCCCAGGGACACGGTCCGGACCAAGCCACCCGTGACATCCCCAGCTACCGACCGGTCCGGTACCGAGTACCCTAGTCCCGCCTGGGGCTCCACAATAGATCCCTCCAAGACTGTTAGAACACAAAAATTGATGGTATGGTGTGGTATAACCTCAATGCCACTGGATATCTAAATGTTGTAGCAATTTCAGATATCCAGTTCTATTGAGAATTCCATTGATGAAGAATGGCCCCACTATCTTTGTACCCTATATAGCACACCATACCATCAATTTTTGTGTTCCAAAGGTCTTGGAGGGATCTATCCACTGTGGGTTAGTGTCAGACCAATAGCGGTGGTTTTGTTTGTCAACTTCACCATTCAGAAAAAAGTTTGTCTCATCACTCATCTGAAGGCCATTGTCTATGCTGTGGAGACACGAGATGTGCAGCATCTGAATCAATGGATACTGGAAGCCTGTGCTAGCATTTCTTCTGTGGTGTTGCTATCAGTGTGTCAAGAGTGGGAGAAGAGGGTTGTGACAATCCAACACAATGGGCAGCACTTTGAATACATTTTATAAGCGATCATAAACTTGTAAATGACTCATGAAAGAAAAGTTACGTTAAAACCAAGCACACCATTGTTCTTATGAAATTCTCAATAAGTTTGATGTGTCACATGACCCTCTTCCCATTGAAAAAATAAAGTTATGAATAATTAATGGTTTACTGCCTTTGTATCTATTATATAATTGCGAATGGCTTTTTTGCCCCCGGCGTGGTCATGTGGATACGCGCGAAGCATTGGCCGCGAAGCGGCCATTGCGAGTCGTGCGTGGTCATGTGGATACGCCCGAAGCATTGGACTCAAAGTTTGGCGCCCCCACCTCACTTGCTGGCCCCCCCGCATGAAGCGCTGCGCATATACATTACCTGTCTAGCAGCTGTCACCCTCCGGTGGCGGATCGCGGCTCCCGGCTCCGGATTCTATCTTCCTCTCTATCTTCCTGCTTGTCACGTGACCGGCCGGCGTCGCGATGACGTCATCGCGATGAGCCCCGGCCACAAAGCAGGAAGACAGAGATGAAGATGGAGCCCAGGAGCCGCGATCCGCCACCGGAGGGTGACAGCTGCTAGACAGGTAATGTATATGCGCAGCGCTGCATGCGGGGGGGGCCAGCAAGTGAGGTGGGGACGCCAAACTATGAGGGGGGCCCTGCTGGGGCCCTGTATACTACGACTGGGGCTGTATATACCACTGGGGCTGTATATACTACTGGGGCTGTATATACTACTGGGGCTGTATGTATACTACCACTGAGGCTACATATACTACTGGGGCTGCTGGATACTACCACTGGGGCTGTATATACTACTGGGGCTGTATATACTACTGGGGCTGTATGTATACTACCACTGGGGCTGTATATACCACTGGGGCTGCTGTATACTACCACTGGGGCTGTATATACCACTGGGGCTGCTGTATACTACCACTGGGGCTGAATATACCACTGGGGCTGCTGTATACTATCACTGTGGCTGTATATACTACTGGGGCTGCTGTATACTACCACTGGGGCTGTATATACCACTGGGGCTGTATATACTACTGGGGCTGTATATACTACTGGGGCTGCGTGTATACTACCACTGGGGCTGTATATACCACTGGGGCAGCTGTATACTACCACTGGGGCTGTATATACCACTGGGGCTGTATATACTACTGGGGCTGCGTGTATACTACCACTGGGGCTGTATATACCACTGGGGCTGCTGTATACTACCACTGGGGCTGTATATACCTCTGGGGCTGCTGTATATACCTCTGGGGCTGCGTGTATATTACCACTGGGGCTGTATATACTACTGGGGCTGCGTGTATACTACCACTGGGGCTGTATATACTACTGGGGCTGCGTGTATACTACCACTGGGGCTGCTGCTGTATACTACCACTGGGGCTGCTGTATATACCTCTGGGGCTGCTGTATACTACCACTGGGGCTGCTGCTGTATATACCACTGGGGCTGCTGCTGTAACACTGCTGGGGCCTGTATATACCACTGGGGAAGCTGCTGTATACCACACTGCTGGGGGCTGTATACCTGTGCTGGGGTCCACCCTCGGCTTATACACAAGTCAATAGATTTTCCCAAGTTTTGGGGGCAAAAGTAGGGGGGTCGGCTTATACACGGGTCGGCTTATACACGAGTATATACGGTAATTATTGTCCACTTTGTCAAGTCGTGTTTTTTGGTGTAGTGGGACATAATATATACCATACCATTTGGGAAATTATAGTATCTAATGGGATATGTGGATTTTCTTATTCATTACACTGGGGAACACAATTTTTAAGGAGTTAGGTCAGACAACTGTTCTTAATTAATTTTTGGATGCTGAATCCAGAAATGATCTCAGTTTTTCTCTATCACGTCAAGTTTTTGAACTATAGGATTTTTGTCTTCTCAAAAATATGTAAACTACTGTACCTAAAAAGTGTTTTGTTTTTTTTAAATAGTACAAATATGAACAAAAAATTAAATATGTAAGAAATAGGCATGTCTCAGTTGTGACTACTCTTACAAGTTGCCCCGTAACTCTATATGAGTCGAATTGTAATCAGATAACAAGTCTTATTACAGATATCAGTGCAATTGTGCTTCTCTGGCAGGTAAGTTGTGGAGGAAAAACTTGACGTGCTAGAAAAAAACTGACTACATTTTTGGAATCAGCATGCCAATTTTAGTGTAAATCAGCTCAAAAACCTAACTCAACAGAAACTTTTTTTTCAAATTGTTCCCCAGTGTTATTATTCATGCTAGTACTGTATCAATACAGTGAAGGATATAATCATTTTTTTCCCTTGCTGATTTTGTAAGTTTGCCCACTGACAAAGACATGAACAGTCTATAATTTTAAGGGTAGGTTAATGTTAACAGTGAGAGATAGAATATCAAAAATAAAATCCAGAAAATCACATTGTCTAAATTATATAAATGTATTTGCATTTTGAAGAGAGAAATAAGTATTTCATCCCCTATAAACCATTAAGAGTTCTGGCTCCTACAGACCAGTTAGACGCTCCTAATCAACTCGTTACCTGCATAAAAAACAGAGCTGTCTTAAATTGTCACTTATATAGAAGACTCCTGTCCACACACTCAATTAATCAGTCAGACTCTAACCTCTACAACACGAGGAAGACCAAAGAGCTTTCTAAGGATATCAGGGAAAAGATCCTAAAAGTTGAGATTGACTGGTGACACCTATGTGTAAAGGGGCTAGCTGGAAACACATTATACAATAAAGTAAAACCTGAACACTGAACACCAAGAAAAAATTGAATCTATAATACTGGTTATAGCAATGAATGGCAAGGCAAATAGGTAAAGCTAATTTACAAATGGGTATGGGGAAAAAAGGATAGCAAAAACTGCTCAAGAATACAGAAAAATCGAGAAACTTAGCTGATGCATTGGCCAATTCATGAGAGCCCGATAACCAATGTCAAGGTGTTCTCTTTTATCAAGTCCCTAACTTTATGCCTCTGCTTGCGCTTTGAAACTGCATGTAATATATGGGTGTATTTATACTTCTGAGTGCAATTAAAAACTGCATTATGGGTGTGATTAGGAACCTGGCTACAACAAGATGGAAGACTTAGCATGGCCATGGGGCGGGGAAAGGTTGCACAGTCAAAAAATATAGTAACACTAAAAGTCTAGATTGACTGGTGACACCTATGTTTAAAGCTGCTAGCTGAAAAAAAACCTTATATAATAATATAAACAACAAAAAAACTGAATCTAGCATACTTGCTATAGCAATGAATGGCAAGGTAAATAGGTAAGGCTAATTCAAATGTGCATGGGGAAAAAGGCATAGCAAAAACTGCTCAACAATACAGAAAAATAGAGAGACTTAGCTGATGCATTGGCTAATTCATAAGAGCCCGATAACGAATGTCAAAGTTTTCTCTTTCATTGGGTCCCTAACCTTATGCCTCTGCTTGCAATTTTAAAGTGCATGTATGGGTGTATTTATGCCTCTGAGTGCAATTAAAATCTGCATATATGGATGTGATTAGGATTAGAGAAAATATCCAGCACCTGCACAAGCCTGGAATGGACTACAAAACCATAAGTAAGACACTGGGTGAGAAGGCGACAACTATTCGTGCAATAGTAAAAAAAATGGAAGAAATACAAAATGAGTATCGATTGACATCGATCTGAGGCTCCATGCAAAATCTCACCTCGTAAGGCATTCAGGATCATGAGGAAGGTGAGGGATCAGCCTAAAACTACACTGGGGAACTTGTTAATGATCTCAAGGCAGCTGGGACCACTTTCACCAAGAAAGCCATTGGTAACACATTATGCCTTAAAGGATTAAAATCCTGCAGTGACCGCAAAGTCCTACTACTTAAGAGGGCACATGTGCAGGTCCACCTTGAAGTTTGTGAATGAACATCTTGGTGATTCTGAGAGTGATTGGGAGAAGATGCTGTGGTCAGAGGAGACAAAAATGTTGGTCTTGGTATTAACTCAATTTACCATGTTTGGAGGAATAGAAATGCTGCCCATAACCCAAAGAACACCATCCCCCCTGTCAAGCATGGTAGTGGAAACATTATGTTTTTGGGGTGCTTCTCTGCTAATTGCACAAGACTAGTTCACTATATCAATGGGACAATGGATGGAGCCATGTACCATAAAATCTTGAGTGACAACCTTCTTCTCTCCACCAGGACATTAAAAATGGGTCGTGGCTGGGTCTTCCAGCATGACTATGACCCAAAATATACAGCCAAGGCAACAAAAGAGTAGCACAAAAAGAAGCACATTAAGGTGATTGAGTGGCCTAGCCAGTCTCCAACATTAAACCCCATAGAAAACGTATGGATGGAGCTGAAGCTCCGAGTTGACAAGCAACATCCTCAAAATCTTGAAGAGGACCTGTCACCCCCCTGGTGCTTTCAAAAGTGACAGCGCCACTGAATGCAGTGTGTATGCTGCATTCAGGGAAGCTGTGTAATAAGGCTCTAATCCCCCCGAAGAAAACACTTTGCAAACTTTAGAGTTAAGAGGTCCCACGCTCCCACGTAAGCTCGTCAGCTTCACATAAGTCTGTGAGCAGCACTGCAATTGCCACCACCAGGGCGAAGCCGCCAAAGTGAGAGCAGCCTTCGCTGAACAGGAGTTGAAATTAAATAAGAAAAAAGCACGTCTAGAAGCCGACCTAGCAAAACTCGACGTAGACACCGAAGCAGCAGCAGAAGCTGAGGTACAGGCTTTAGAAGAAGCAGCACGTTCTGATAGTAAAAGTTTCAACTTAAGGTTCGGATCCGAATTTAGTCGTCGTGATATCTCACAATGCACTTCAGACTACGTGCTACAGCATGCCTCATTACATGTCCATCTACATTCAGCTCAAAGAGGGAGACCAAATCCTGTCATTCAGCCATTAACCTTCATTCACAAATCATACCACCTTAAGCATGAAGGTAATTCCGTCCACCTACCATTATCAGTGCAACCTGCACCCAAGCCTGTAGATTCCTACTACACAGCGAATGCTTTCAAGATGGAGGACTCCAACGGTGACTATCGTGATGAACATGCGTTTTACGGCAACAATAGCTCACTGAGACCTCATCATGGCAACACGCAGCCGGACTGCTCCCTCAGAGATCAAGATCTACCAGCTTTCCTCAAGTTCTTCGCACGTCTCGAGTTGCTCACCAAAGGTCTCTTGAAGTTTAAAGAGAATCTGTCACCCCCCTGGTGCTTTCCAAACTGAAAGCACCACTGAATGCAGCATGTCTGCTGCATTTAGGAAAGGGGTCTCCAATGTTTCTACCCCTCCCCCATAACCTTTAGAAAACACTTTATAAAGTTTACAGATAAGAGGTCCGGAAGGACTTACTGAATTAAGTAGTCCTTGCTGTTGTGGCACCCCTGCGACCAGGGTGGCCACATAGGGAACTGCAGCCAGGCAAGAAGGTAGGCAGTTTGTGCACCAAACACCCTCACAGCACACACACCCACAGGAGCACAGCACCCAACCCGAAGCCCGGGACTCTAGGCGGGCAAGGGGTGGTGGGGTTTAGACGAATGTGGGTGGGGAGAGTAGGTCAGGTGGTAGACCAGTACAAATAGAGGAAAAGAGGAGGAAGGAGTTAGTAGGCCAGAGTGAGCCGAGAGGTAAAGAACAGCAGACAGAAAGTGACACATCCCGGAGGGATTGGGCTCCCTGGAGACGCAGAATCCACAGAGACACTGTTCCATGGAGAGAAAGCTCGTCCATAGCCGGCATCCCAGGGGAGTGTGAGGACAGAGACCGGATCAGTATCATCGGGTCCGAGAAATACGGCAGCACCGACCAACTACAGACGGGATTGATTCCCTTGAAGTAACTGGAAGTCACACAGGTAAGAAGGAGCCTGGTAAGCTCTTGGGAAACAGGGTTACTGCAGGCTAGGTAAATACCAGAGTGTCGGCTCTGAGGGGGACTGAAGTCATACACCAGATTCCAGGTCTGTGTTCCTACTACAGGGTTGGAGGCTCAGCAGCAACCAAGAGGACCCGCCTTACCCCCCACACACATAGGGGGAAACAACACTACAATCCACAGGGAGAACAGAGAGAAGGAGAACAAGCCTCAAAGAACATATAAAAGGAGTGAGGGTCTCAGAGCGACAGCCTGGCTGCAGAGGGTTCAAGTGTCCGGAGTTAACTGAGTTGTGAACTGAACTGTACCGTAACTGAGTTGTAAATTGAAAAACCAATGCAAAAAAACGTATAAGTGTCACACAAAAGGTGCTCTGCTGTAAAAATAAATAGCAAGTGCCGTGATAAAAAACAGGGCCTTTTGGTTTATACGTTTTTGCAAAAAACGTACAGTAAGTGAGTTGTAAATTGCTTGAATTGAAGAACTTGAGAGTAAACCCGGTGAACCCTGCTTCAGTTTCGCGTGTCTGATTCAAGGAATACAGAATGGTGCTTTACATACCTTTTACCCTGCCAGGAGCAGCCCGACCCGCGGCGGGCTCATCCATCCAGCTGCAGCCCATCCATCCCTCCATCCTCCAGGCAAAGCTGAGCTGCAGCAGTGGTCCCATTACTGACCACAACCCGTGGGTGGCGTCACGACAAACTAATCCTTGTAAATACTCCTTTTACTTGTCAGAACCCTGGACACTGTCCGGACCAAGACCGCCGTGATATCCCCAGCAGTACCCCGGTCCAGTACCGAGTACCCCATCCCAGTGGGCTCCACACTGTTCACAGGGGTCCTTCTCACCCCCTGTCTCTCTGTGCCAATCTGTGCCACCTCCTGCCTCCCTGTGCCGCCTCCTTCCTGTGACATCAGCGACGAAGCCCGCCCTGCTACAGATTATGCTGTATGCAGTAAGCAGGGCGAGCTCTGGTGCTGACGTCACAGTCAGGAGGTGGCACAGAAAGGCAGGAGATGGCACAGAAAGGCAGGGGGCAGGAGGACCCCCATGAACAGTGAGGACTTCATAATCAGTAAGTCTTTCTGGACTTCTTATCTCTAAACTTTATAAAATAGTTTTTACAGGTTATGAGGGGGTAGAAACATACGAGAGCCCTTCCTTGAATGTGACTAGCCCAGGGTATGGGGACTCGGGTATCTGGGCCCTCTGCTGCGGTTAGGGATGTCACTGGTGGCCTGCCCAGACCTGTGGCCCTGGTGGTCAACTATAAAGGGGTAGTTGAGATGGGAATAAAAGTTTTTAAGTTTATCATGATGCAACCTGTGGTATCTGGTAAATGCCCAGCGCTGCGTGGGGCCTCCAGGGATGATGGATGAGCAGGTAGGTGTTTAAGCTACCCACAGGCGGAGCTGGATCCCTGGGGTATTTGGTTATGAAGATGAGGGAAGGAGCAGGGACTTGGCCAGGCTGTTGGATAACGGGACAGTCTCTGTGGATGGCAGGGGCACGGGTAAGGAACTGACACACACACCGCTGGTTGTTCCTTTTACTGGTGTTGATGCAGGTAAACGTCCAGAGCACTGCAGGATGCACTTCTGGGTCTCCACAGTGAGTGGGTATAAGGCCTCCTTGTCTCTTTTCCCCGTGTGTGTGATGCCTCTGCCCTGTGTGAAACTTGGCTGGCCTCCTCTGCTCTCTCTCCACCTGTGCTGTCAGTGGGACACCCTGTATGGACTTCCGCTGTTCCTCTCTCCACGCTGCCTGGTTCCCTGGTGTGTGACTGCGCAGATGCCCGCGAGACTGAAGTGTCCATGGTATACTGGTGTTCTCTACTGGGCCAGTAGGCTTGGACTCCGGTGTCCGGTGTGCTGTTTGGGCAACCCTAACACTGGCTCCTCGGTTCCCACTTAGTTCTTTCTGTTCTCCTTGCCTTCCGACCCCACTCTTGAGCCTTGCAGGACTCCTCGAAAGCTGTTCAGGGTAACTGGCTCGGGCCTAATGCAGCACCGACCACCATTACGTCTTTACAGTTCTTGTAGCATCTGCACACTCTAACTAACTCTGCCCCCAGCACCAGTATTTATAGGGGATCTTACCTAAGGGCAGCAAGTTGGGCTCTCCCTACTATGCTGGGGTGGAAGGTGTTGTCTGTGTCTATGTACCCAATGTGGAAACCCATCCATGCTGTAGGTGAGTCTGTGGTTACCTGTGCGAGCAGGGCACCAAAAACGCAGAAGACACGCTGCATTCAGTGGTACTTTCAGTTTGGAAAGCACCAGGGGGGTGACAGGTCCTCTTTAATGACCATCCTGAAAGTTACAGAGCGTGAAGAGCTTCCTTCAGAAACGTCACTGTCAGCCAAGACATCTCTGCCAGCGAAGAGGTTGTCCTTTTGGTTAAGTGACTAGGAAACTAATTGGTAGAACACGTGAAACGCATCAGAGATATTAGCATTATCCAATCGAGCAAAGGTTTGTGCATGTTATGGGAGAGACTCAATGAGTGCTATGGCCCCTCAGAGATAATATAAGAATCCCTCTTCAAAAGGTTGAGAGACTTTCCTAAAATCTCTAATAAGAGCTTTCACATGGTAAGAGAATTGAGTGACCTCTTAGTAGAACTCCAAGTCATCAACACTGAAGGAGATCTGCCAAGCCTCGCATCCCTAAATACCGCCAGGGGCATCAAACCCATAGTGAAAAAAACATCTTACAGTTTGCAAGAGAAATGGTTGAACCGGGGTTCAGATTACAAACAGAATCACAACGTGGTGTTCCCTCCATTCCCCATCTTTGCAGATTCTGTACGCCAGCAGCCCAACATCAGGAATGATCCCAGCTTCGACCTTTCCGCCATAGATCCTGACAACCCACAAACAGGTAAGCCTGCTCCAATACACAACCCCAGAGGCTCACCTATCACTGTACACAAAACTAATGTGTTTTTTACAGACTCATCACACAAGACCCACAGTACAACAGAACCTGAAGGGTAACTAACAATAGACCCAGAAAGGGAGCTTTAGGGAAAAATCTCTTAAAGACCGTAGACTCTTCCTCAAAGAGAACAACGTATGTTACAAATGTTGCACAACTACATCTCACTTAGCTAAAGACTGCAAAGCCAGTATTGCTTATACAGAGTGCAACAGCCAAGAACCCAGCACAGCTCTACACCAAGGGCCAACCCTACAGACTCCCTCATCCATAAACTGACTTACAGAGCACAGCTGGGAGGAAAAAGACAGTACACCTCCTGAAGTGTCACTCCAGTGCACTCAAATTTGCGGAGAATGTCTTACTAACAAATCCTGCTCAAAGATTTGTCTGGTTACAGTTTACCCTATAGACCACAGAGAAAGGGTGGTTAAACTCTATGCTATACTCAATGACCAGAGTAATAGATCACTTGCCAGCTCAGCTTTCTTTGACATCTTTAAAATTGTGGGACTCAGCTCGTCCTACTCACTTAAAACACGCACAGGAGTGAGTGAAGAATCTGGGAGAAGGGCTACAGATTATCAAATCGAATCCTGGTTGGGAAGACATCCTTACCACTTCCTAAATTAACCGAGTGTAATTATATCCCGAACAATAGAGAAGAAATCCCTACTCCAAAAGTGGCACTACATGATCCTCATTTGAGAAGCATAACGCATCTCATTCCCGCTCTCAATCCTCAAGCCAAGTTGGTCCTTTTGCTGAGGAGAGACATCCTCAGAGTCCACAAGGTGAGGAAGCAAAAAAAAACAAAACAAAAGCTGGGTGGCTCAATTATCACTCAAGCCACAGAGACCCCATCTTCCTAACAACAAAGAGCTGGCACTAAAGCACCTTACCTACCTAAACTGCAGCTTCTCAAGAAAGTCGGAAATGAAACAACACTTCTTTGCTTTCATGGGCTAAATATTCGAACATGGTCACATAGAGGTAGCCCCACCTCTAAAAGAGAAAAATGAATGCTAGTATCTCCCAATGTTCGGTGTCTATCACCCCAAAAAGCCTGGACAGATTTGCATAGTGTTCGACTCCAGCTCATGATAACAAGGACTCTCCTTGAATGATGTTCTTTTAACAGGTCCCGACCTCAACAATGCTCTCATTGGTGTTCTCATCAGATTCCGGAAAGAAACAGTTGCCATCACTGCAGATATACAGCAAATGTTTTACTGCTTTTTAGTCAATGAAGAACATGAAGACTTCCTACGGTTCTTCTGGTTCAAAGTTAATGAACCTACTAAAGACATTGTAGAATAATGTATGAAAGTCCATGTTTTTAGCAATAGCCCATCCTCTGGGATAGCAATCTAAGGGCTTAAGCAGTCAATGCGAGGAAGTGAAAAAGACTTTGATGAACATGTCAGACAGTTAATTAAAAGAGTCTTCTACGTAGATGACGGTCTAAAGTCTCTTCCATCATCAGAGGCTGCAATCAGCCTACTCAAAAGTACTCAGAATGCCCTTGCTCGTTCTAATCTTAGATTGCATAAGATAGCTTCTAATAGTAAAACAGTGATGGAAGATTACACCACCAAATTCACAGACTGTCTTCCTGTACAACGCAGTCTAGGGCTCAATTGGGACTTAAACTCTGATGCTTTCATATTTCAGGTCGACCTACAGTGAAAACCCTTCACACGATGAGGTGTCCTGTCCACAATCAACAGTCTATATGACCCCCTTGGATGCACCAGTGATCATCCAAGGTAAGACCTTGTTACGAGAATTAATTGTAGACTCAGTTGATTGGGACATCCCACTTTCTCCTGGGAAAGAAGTTTTGTGGGTAACCTGGAGGGACTCTCTAAAAACATTATCTGACCTGCATATACCCAGATCACATACATATATTTCCTAAGAGAAAGCTCTCTCTAGGAAGCGGTGTGTAATTAGTGACGTCTCAGTTAAAGCCATAGCTGCAGTCGCCTACTTGAAAACTATAGATGTCACGGGTAATGTCCACATAGGGTTCATCATGGGAAAGGCCAAGTTGACTCCATGTTCCGAATCTACCACACCCACACTAGAACTTTGCGCTGCTTTTCTCCCAGTAGAACTGGTGGAACATATCACATCAGAACAAGACCTACAGCTTGAAGATGCAGAATTCTTTACCAATAGCAAAGTAGTGCTAGGATACATTCATGACAAGACTAAGCGATTCTACGTCTATCTAAACAACCGAGTGCTCAGAATTAAGATGTCTTTACAGCCTTCTCATTGGAGATATGTAGCGACCAACCAGAATCCTGCAGACCATGCAACAAGAGCGGTACCGGCATCACGCCTTATCCCCTTCCTGACCTATGACGTTATAGAGACGTCATGAAAGTCAGTGTGTTCCAGACCCATGACGTCTCTATAACGTCATGGATTGTTTGCGTTCCTGCAGCTCCGGTTACCAGCTCGGTGACAAGTCACCAGAGCTGCAGGATCACAAGGACCCATTCTTTAGCTCGGGGGGGGGTGGCTTAGCCCCCACGTGGCTACACTCGCTCTGATTGGCATCTGAAATTGAAACTGTCCATCAGAGCGAGTATCCCCTCCAGATCTGATTGGAGCTCTCCAATCAGATCTGGAGGGGCGGGTCAGCAGGTACCCTCCTCCTCATCAGCCCCCACCTGCTCCAGGGCTCATCAGCACCCCCCAATCCCTTTCCTCCACCCCCACCCGGCGGTAACATTCATTTCATCCACCAGCGGGCTGCACCCACCAGTCAGCTTCCTCAGCCCCCTCCTGGTGTGATCACGGAGGGGGCTGAGAAAGCTGACCCCCACCCCCTAACCTCCCGGCGGGCTGCACCCGCCGGTGCACCCGCTGGCCAGCCTCCTCTGCTCCGATGTGGGCCCCTCCTCCTCTCCCGGGATCCTCCTCCTCACCGGTGGATCGTCAGTGAGGTAAGTATGAATGAATGAATGGATGGATGGATGGATGAGTGAGTGCATGCATGTATGCATGGGTGGATAGATGGATGGATAGATGGGTGAGTGGGTGCATGAATGCATGCATGGGTGCATGGGTGGATGGATGGGTGCATGGGTGGATGGATGGGTGCATGGGTGCATGCATGGGTTGTTGGATGTGTGTGTGCATGGATGTGTCCATGCATGGATGTGTGCGTGCATGGATGGATGTGTGCATGCATGGATATTGCATGGATGGATGTGTGCATACATGGATGTGTGCGTGCATGGATGGATGTGTGCATGCATGGGTGGATGTGTGCATGCATGGATATTGCATGGATGGATGTGTGCATGTGTGCGTGCTTGGACGTGTGCATGGATGGATGTGTGCGTGTGCATGCGTGGATGTGTGAATGCATGTATGTGTGCGTGTATGTGTGCGTGCATGGATGGATGTTGCATGGATGGATGTGTGCATAGATGTGTCTGTGCATGGATAGATGTGTGTGTGGATGTGTGCGTGCATGGACAGATGTGTGCATGGATGGATGTGCGCATGGATAAATGTGTGTGTGCATGAGTGGATGTGTGCATGCTTGGATGTGTGCATGTGTGGATGGGTGCATGCATAGATGGGTGCATGCATGGATGATGGGTGCATGGGTGGATGGATGAATGGATGCATGGGTGGATGGATGTGTGTAACAAGGACTCAAGTGTCCTCTTGTTGTAGTCTCTGGGATCATAGTCGTGGTGCACTGTATGACAGATCATTGCTATAGAGTGCACCATAACTCTGACCCCACAGACTGTAGGAAGAGGACACTTAATCCCTTGCTGCAGTCTCTGGATTGAGCAGAGGCAATCGAGCGTCGTGGGACCTTCATTGTGGAATACGTCGGATCTTTATAATAAAGATGGAGTCCGAATTTTGTTTGTGTTTTTTCAAATGAAAAGATTTTTCACTGTGTGGTGTATTTTTTGACTATTTACTAGAGGTTCCTAATGTCCGGGTCTAACATGCGCCCGACATTATAAACCTCGGGCTTAGTGCCAGCTCCCAATAAAAAGCTGGCATTAACCCCATTATTACCCAGTTTGCCACTGGCACCATGGCAACTGGAAGAGTTGATACACAACCAGAAAATGGCTCTTCAATGAATGCGCCATTTTCTGGGGCAGCTGCGGGCTGCAATTCGCAGCATGGGGGGCCCAGAACGCTTGGGCCTCTCCATGCTGAGGATTCCAGCCCCCAGCTGACTAGTTGTACATGGCTTTGCCAAAAATATGGCGAAGCCCCACATCATTTTTTTTTTCTAGAATTAGTACTAGAAATAAAAAAAATGGGCATCGCTGTATTTTTGGTTGCCAGCCAGGTACGAGGCAACTGGGGGTTGGTGGCAGTCCGTAGCTGCCTAGGTGTACCTGGCTGGACCAAAAATATGGCGAAGCCCCATGTAATTTTTTTTTTCTAAAATCAGTTCTAGAAATAAAAAAAAAGAGTTCACTGTATTTTTGGTTGCCAGCCAGGTACAACTTGGTAGCTGGGGGGCTGGAATCCTCAGTGTCCAAACGTGGGCCCCCACACTGCAAATTGCAACCCACAGCCACTCCAGAAAATAGCGCATTCAATAGAGGCACCATCTTCTGGTGCTGTACCCCAACTCTACCAGTTGCCCTTGCGCTGGTGGCACATGGGTTCTCCATACGCGACATGGTGTCCGCTAACAATTTCAATGGACATGTTAGCAGAAACCATGTTGCATATGGAGAGCCCCTATGTGCCTAAACATTGGAGCTCCCCCACAAGTGACCCCATTTTGGAAACTAGACCCCCCGAGGAACGTATGTAGATGCATAGTGAGCACTTTGAAACCCCAGTTGCTTCACAGATTGATCCGTAAAAATAAAAAAAGAAAATTTGTGTGAAAATAAGTACTTTTTCCTTATTACGGATCAATTTGTGAAGCACCTGGGGGTTCAAAGTGCTCACTATGCAACTACATACATTCCATGGGGGGCCTAGTTTCCAAAATGGGGTCCATTGTGGGGGAGCTCCAATGTTTAGACACACAGGGAGTCTCCAAGCGCGACATGGTATACGCTAACAATTAGAATGAAAAATCAGCTCAAATTGTTAGTGGACATAATGTCGCATTTGGAGAGCTCCTGTGTGCCTAAACATTGGAGCTCCCCCACAACTGACCCTATTTTTGAAACTACACCCCTTAGGGAACTTATCTAGATGCATAGTGAGCTCTTTTAACCCCCAGGTGCTTCACAAATTGATCCGTAAAAATGAAAAGATTTGTGGAAAAAAAGTACTTTTTCCTTATTACGGATCAATTTGTGAAGCACCTGGGGGTTCAAAGTGCTCACTATGCAACTACATACGTTCCATGGGGGGCGTAGTTTCCAAAATGGGGTCACTTGTGGGGGAGCTCCAATGTTTAGGCACACAGGGGCTCTCAAAACGTGACATGGTGTCCGCTAACAATTTGAATGGAAAATTAGCTCCAATTGTTAGCGGACACCATGTCGCGTTTGGAGAGTTCTGTGTGCCTAAACATTGGAGCTCCCCCACAAGTGATCCCATTTTGGAAACTAGACCCCCCAGGGAACTTATCTAGATGGGTGGTGAGCATTTTGATCCCCCAGGTGCTTCACAAATTAATACGTAAAAATGAAAGAAGAAAATTTCTCTGGAAAAAAAAGTACTTTTTCATTTTTACAGATCAATTTGTGAAGCATCTGGGGGTTCACTATGCATCTAGATAGGTTCTTTGGGGAGTCTAGTTTCCAAAGGTGAGTCACTTGTGGGGGAGCTCCAATGTTTAGGCACACAGGGACTCCACAAACACAACATAGTGTCCGCTAACAATTTGAATGGAAAATTAGCTCCAATTGTTAGCGGAAACCATGTCGCGTATGGAGAGACCCTCCCTGTGTGCCTGAACATTGGAGCTCCCCCACAAGTGACCAAAATTTTGAAACTAGACCCCCCAAGGAACGTATATAGATGCATAGTGAGCACTTTGAACCCCAGTTGCTTCACACATTGATCTGTAATAATAAAAAAAGAAAATTTGAGTGAAAAAAAGTTCTCACTATGCATCTACAAACGTTCCATAGGGGACCTAGTTTCCAAAATGGGGTCACTTGTGGGGGAACTCCAATGTTTAGGCACACAGGGGCTCTCCATACGCGACATGGTGTCTGCTAACAAAAGAAAAAAGAAAATATTTGTGAATAAAAAAGTACTTTTTTTTTCACTAATATTTTCTTTTTTCATTTTTATGGATTAATTTGTGAAGCACCTGGAGGTTCAAAGTGCTCACTATTCATCTAGATAAGTTCCTTGGGGGTCTAGTTTCCAAAATGGGGTCACTTGTGGGGGAGCTCCAATGTTTAGGCACACAGGGACTCTCCAAACCTGACATAGTGTATGCTAACAAAAATCAGCTCAAATTGTTAGCGGACATAATGTCGCGTTTGGAGAGCTCCTGTATGCCTAAACATTGGAGCTCCCCCACAAGTGACCCCATTTTGGAAACTAGACTCCCCAGGGAATTTATCTAGATGCATAGTGAGCACTTTGAACCACCAGGTGTTTCACAAATTGATCCGTAAAAATGAAAAATGAAAAGATTTGTGGGATAAAAAGTACTTTTTCATTTTTTCTGATCAATTTGTGAATTTGTGATGCACCTAGGGGTTCAAAGTACTCACTATGCATCTGGATAAGTTCCTTGGGGGGTCTAGTTTCCAAAATGGGGTCACTTGTGGGGAGCTTCAATGTTTAGGCACACAAGGACTCTCCAAACATGACATGGTAAATATGTCTTCATCAAGATACTGAAAAGTAGCCTCCCATATATGGAGGAGTATACACCAGGGAGCAGATAAATTGCTATATTAATGAGAACCAAAAATCAAGCGACAACCATCTGTATACAAAATATTTATTCAAAGGAGATAGACAAGGAAAAGGTATACACAATAGAGGACAGACAACCCACAAGGGAAGCTCCTGCTATAAGTACTGATGCATATAAATAGTTCATGGCATATCCATAATGACATTGCAGGTACTGACATGTGGATGGAACCTACTGCCTCAATTAAAGTCCATATGCAACTGATTAGTTTTTAATTGTCCATAGGCTACAAAGTTGAATGTATAACTAAATCATAGTAGCCTATAGACCAAAAATTAGTAAAGTGCAAGTGCTTTTTATATATATTTATTGCATTAGGACCTATTAGGTGCAGAGAGGTATCCATACAAAAATCACCATAATCACAACACTCAATTTAGTGTGGTAAGAAATTCATACATTTATATTACATAAACATAGCTAACAATGTTCAAATTTGAGACATTGTTGTCCTGAGTTAATCTAAGGACAAGCATGAAACCTTTACAGCTGGATATAACATGGCATAGTTCCGGTCTGAATGTCCTGAAGATAAACGTGCTACTGCAGAAACCCAGCTTGACAAAGTTTTGGAAGACTGCGTTAAAAAAATTAGGGATACCCAAAAGAAGAAGTATGCACGCGATCTAAGAGATTGGCAATCTGGCTGTATGTACCAGTGGCGGCGCCTCTTGCAGCCCTTTGGGCAACCCCCACTACGCCCAAGTACCTCTGCGGTGTCTATCTCCTCTCTAAGCGACTAATCCGATGTGTCGATATCTTCTATTGTCACAAGATCAGGAATGACTTTACAACGTAAACAAGACACCACGTTTAAACCTAATCGGCGATACGGTGGACAAGGTGGCAAGAGGGGGACTAAGGTAATCAATCTAAGCAAATATGTTTTAACAACGCATGACCTATCTCTTCTGGAGAGGGGCCTTTCCTTTGCTCCGGTAGCTCGTTTGAAACCGGTTTTTGGCCATTAAGGATCTCCATCTCTTTGCGAGGTCTTTGCTGTTCAAAAGACACTTTTTTGACCCTGTTAAGAATTCTCTCTTTCCGACAGAAAAAGAAGAAGTGACTTTGGATGATTTGGAGGACTTGGCCACTGAGAATACGGCTGAAGGAGGTAAGATCCCTCCCAATATCCGTCCACGTTCTAAATGTTTCCCTTTGCTTTCCACTTGCCCGAGTATTGACGTATTTGTGCAGGTGGCGAGCAAACTCTTTGAAACGATTCCTGAACATATTCAGAAAGACAATCTGAATAGTAAAGAGCGAGCAAGGTTGGGGGAACTACGGGATCTGCCCGACATATTAATAAAACCGGCCGACAAAGGTGGTAGTGTTGTTATTTGGCCAGTAGACAAATATGAGAGAGAGGCGTATAGACATCTTAATAATAAGACATGTTATAAGAAATTTACCTATAACCCATCAGCCTCTTTCTCTCAACAACTATCTGCAATTTTAAAAACAGCAAATGAGAGCGGCACTATCACCAATAAACTGATGTCGGCACTTGTCGTGGCAGATCCCGTGGTTCCTACCCTATATTTCTTGCCCAAGGTCCATAAAGACCCGGTGACACCTCCGGGTAGACCGATTGTGTCTGGATCTGGAAACTATTTAGAAAATGTTGGCAAGTGGATAGATTCAAAATTGCAGCCGTTAGTGGCCAATCTTCCATCTTTCATTAAAGACACTAATGAATTCTTGAAAAAGGTAGACTCCCTACAGATTGAAGATGATGCGTTTCTGGTTACTTGTGATGTTGAATCACTCTACACAAGTATCAGACATGCCGATGGTCTGAGAGCCACTAAATATTTCCTGGAGATGTCGGTGTTGCCGGCAGACATCGCTTCCCTTGTCATGGAACTCTTGGAATTCAGTCTTACGCATAATTTCTTTACTTTTAAGGGGTCCTTTTTCCTGCAACTCCAGGGAACAGCGATGGGGGCATCCTTCGCGCCCTCATATGCCAATCTGTTCCTGGGGCTGTGGGAAAGGGACCTCTTCATGTCATATCGGCTGCCGTCGATGTGCCGTGTCAATTTGTGGGCAAGGTACATCGACGACATCTTTTTGATCTGGCATGGTTCAGAATTTGAATTTCATAGTTTGATTGACACATTGAATATCAATGATGTTAATATCAAGATCACTTACCATATAGATAGGAATAAGGCTGACTTCCTCGATGTTTCCGTGGCGAGGGGGGCGGAGGGCCGGTTGTGCATGACATCTTCAGGAAACCTACTTCTTCTAATGCCCTTCTTCATGCCTCCTCGTCCCACCCAGCGTATATGATGCGCGGTGTCCCGGTGGGCCAATTTCTCCGACTTAGGAGAATTTGCTCCACTGAGAATGACTATGCCCTTCGTGCTGAGGAGCTGAAACTGCGGTTCCTGGCGCAAGGTTATAGTCACCGTGCCGTCAAGTTTGCCGCAAACAGAGCCAAACATGCCACATGCAACGACCTACTCTACAACACGAGACCTCGGGCACGAGATGGACACGTTAGATTTGTGACAACATTCCATGGCCAATTTGACCAAATGAGGAATTGTTTGGATAAAGCATGGCCTATTTTACTTACTGATAGTACCTTGTCCAAAATACTCCCACCAAGACCAATGGTCGCAATTAGACGGTCAAAGAATCTGCGTGACCACCTTGTGCCTAGTCACTATACAAAAAATGCTCATACTACCTTTTTAGATCATATCCCACGGACAGTGGGGTGTAGTCCTTGTGGAAGATGCGTTTCATGCCCCAATATAGAAAAAACAGATATATTTTCAAATGGTACTAAGATTTACCGTATCCTTAAGAAGATCTCGTGTGGTACTGTAGGCGTTATTTACTATGCTACTTGCCCATGCCCAAAAATATATGTGGGCCTAACCACACGAGCTTTCAAGATCCGTGTGCGTGAACATGTCCTGGCTATTGAGGCGGCAAAAGGGTGTGAAGATTTGAGAACTTTGAAAACACTACCTAGACACTTTTTTGAGTGTCATCAATCGCGTGGTGATCTCTTGAAGGTGAGGGGGATCGACTCCGTAGACTTGGGGATTCGTGGTGGGCCATGGCTAAACGAGTTGCTATGTTAGAGACTAAGTGGATTTGGTTGCTCGGAACACTGCGCCCCAATGGGTTAAATGAGAACATTAGCTATGCTCCATATCTTTGATCTGCGTTGATCTGTTTCGTTATTCTGTACCTGTAAATTAATCAGGTTTTTAACTAGTTATTTTTTTATATAGGCATGCCGGCTTCTTGCTATATCTGTTGTGGACACGAAATTCACCTGCCCTATTAAAAGATGCTCCTATCAACTATGGAGCTGCAAACCGGATTTTTGAATTTTATAGGACATGAAGTGCTGTATATATTCATCAAATTTTGTAACCTTGTACTTGTACATGTAATGTGACATGCTATTATATTTAGATACTGTGAATACTGCATCTTCTGTAAAAACTCCATAATTACTTGTGACACATATTTTGTCCCTTATATGCAGATGCTAGACTAGTTGTTCCTTGAGCGAGTGATTTCTGTGTCCTTTGTTGCTGCAGAGGATCGCTTTCGCGATCAAGAGCGCAATACTCTGTTGCTCCTAATAAGTAAACAAACCTATCACATGACCAGCCGTGACGCGCGGCCTCGTTGCTGGGGAACAGCAAAGCGGTATGACGTGTCGGTCTGAGACTCGCTAATCGCGGTCGCGTTGGTATATACGCGCCCGCGCTCGGCGATGATGCGGCTACACTTCCGCTTTCTGCCTCCATTGCGGCGACCGCGCGTCATCCACCTAATAGGTCCTAATGCAACAAATATATATAAAAAGCACTTGCACTTTACTAATTTTTGGTCTATAGGCTACTATGATTCAACTTTGTAGCCTATGGACAATTAAAAACTAATCAGTTGCATATGGACTTTAATTGAGGCAGTAGGTTCCATCCACATTTCAGTACCTGCAATGTCATTATGGATATGCTATGAACTATTTATATGCATCAGTACTTATAGCAGGAGCTTCCCTTGTGGGTTGTCTGTCCTCTATTGTGTATACCTTTTCCTTGTCTATCTCCTTTGAATAAATATTTTGTATACAGATGGTTGTAGCTTGATTTTTGGTTCTCAAACATGACATGGTGTACGCTAACAATTAGAATGGAAAATCAGCTCAAATTGTTAGCGGACACCATGTCGCGTTTCAGGAGCTCCTGTGTGCCTAAACATTGGAGCTCCCCCACTAGTGACCCCATTTTAGAAACTAGACCCCCAGGGAACTTATGTAGATGCATAGTGCACACTTTGAAACCCCAGGTGCTCCACAAATTAATCTGTAAAAATGAAAAGATTTGTGAAAAAAAAAAAAGTACTTTTTTATTTTTACGGATCAATTTGTGAAGCACCTGGGGGTTCAAAGTGCTCACTATGCATCTAGATAAGTTTCTTGGGGGTCTAGTTTGCAAAACGAGGTCACTTGTGGTGGAGCTCCAGTGTTTAGGCACACAGAGGCTCTGCAAACACGACATGGTGTCCGCTAACAATTTGAATGGAAAATTAGCTCAAATTGTTAGCGGACACCATGTCGCATTTGGAGAGCCCCTGTGTGCCTAAACAATGGAGCTCCCCCACAAGTGACCCTATCTTGGAAACTAGACCCCCCAGTGAAAGTATCTAGATGTGTGGTGAGCATTTTGAATCCCCAGGTGCTTCACAAATTAATACATAAAAATGAAAAAAGAACATTTCTGTGGAAAAAAAAAGTACTTTTTAATTTTCACGGATCAATTTGTGAAGCACTTGGGGGTTCAAAGTGCGCACTATGCATCTGGATAGGTTCCTTGGGGGGTCTAGTTTCCAACATTGGGTCCCTTGTGGGGGAGCTCCAATGTTTAGGCACACAGGGACTCTACAAACGCAACATGGTGTCCGCTAACAAATTGAATGGAAAATTACCTCCAATTGTTAGCTGACACCATGTTCTGTTTGGAGAGCCCCTGTGTGCCTAAACATTGCAGCTCCCCAACAATTGACCTCATTTTGGAAACTAGACCCCCCAAGGAACTTATCTAGATCAGTGGTGAGCACTTTGAACCCTCAGATGTTTCACAAATTGATCCGTAATATTGAAAAAGTACTTTATTTTCACAAAAATGTTCTTTTAGCCTAACTATTTTCATTTTCATAAAATGCATCCTGAAATTTGTTGGGCAATTTCTCCTGAGTACACTGGTACCTCATATGTGGTCAAAAACCACTATTTGGGCGCACGGCAGGGCCCAGAAGTGAAGAAGCGCTATTTCACTTTTTGAATGGAAAATTAGCTCCTTCCCTTCTGAGCCCTGCCGTGCGCCCAAACAGTGGTTTATGACCACATATGAGGTATCGGTGTACTCAGGAGAAATTGTCCAACAAATTTTAGGATCCATTTTATCCTGTTGCCCATGTGAAAATGAAAGAATTGAGGCTAAAAGAACATTTTTGTTTGAAAAATTAAAATGTCCAATTTTTCCTTCCACGTTGCCTTAATACCTGTGAAGCACCTGAATGGTTAATAATCTTCTTGAATGTAATTTTGAGTAGCTTGAGGGGTTTTTGGAATGGTGTCACTTTTGGGTGTTTTCTGTCATGTACACCCCTCAAACGGACTTCAAATGTGATGTGGTCACAAAAAAAATGGTTCTGTAAATTTTGCTGGAAAAATGAAAAATTGATGATGAACTTTGAACCCTTATAACTTCCTACCAAAAAAAATTGTGCTGATGTAAAGTAGATATGTGGGAAATGTTATTTCTTAACTATTTTGTCACACAACTCTCTTGTTTAGCAGAATAAAAATTCAAAATTTGGAAATTGCGTAATTTTTAAAATGTTTGCCAAATTTTTGATTTTTTCACAAATAAGCGCAAAAATTATCGACCTAAATGCAATACTGACATGAAGCCCAATATGCCATGAAACAACAATCTCAGAATCGCTAGGATCCGTTAAGCGTTCCAGAGTTATTACCTCATAAAGAGACACTGGTCAGAATTGACAAAAATGCCAAGGTCTTTAGGGTCAAAATAGGCTGGGTCCTGAAGGGGTTAAAGACACTACATGGCTAGTCACGCCAGCACTTGTTTCAACCAGTACCCGCTGCTCATGAGACACAAATCATGAGACTCTCACAAACTTCATGGCCGAGGTAGTAGCCATTATGAACGCGAGCCCACTGGTTCCCATATCCAATGATCCTGATGAACCATCTCAGCTCACTCCTTCAACTCTTCTCACCCAGAAGTTTAATGTGAGCGCGCCAACGTCCCGAGAGTTTACTACTTGTATAAATCCCAATGGTAGAAAATTAAAATGCTAGACCTGTTTCTGAACTTATTCTATTGCTCTAGCTGGAGTTCATGTGCCATCCCCCAGCTACCAGACAGGGAGTGTCATGCCTTTTTAAAAAGATCTATATTTAGTTTACTTTGCCTATTTTCATATAGTGTTCAGTGATAACTTATCCAACAGCGCCATCTGCTGACAATGTTCTCTTACTGCAATATTTTTTAGTGTACAATCTAATTTTGCCCATCAAGGCTACTGTAGTTTCCATCAGCCCTAGCACTAGTCTCACCCTTCTTCTTCAGAAGCCATTATGGAATCAACAGAGGAGTCAGCTTGCCTTAACAGACCCTATAGTCAAAAAAACAGTTTCTCTCCTAAAGAAGAGTGATATGGCAGCCACCGCAGCAGTTAAGGCAGCCAGAACATCAGTGCCAGCGGCCAGGGCCCTGAGGATATGGCTGACTCTGTGGTCTTATCAACTAGACCAACAACTCGCACGATAAGACATAATGAATTAGCAATGCCTTGCTTATTACACTGAAAGGGGGGTAACTCTCTGATCACTAGAAATGCCTCCAGGTAGGCACTATGGATCAAATAATGGGCCAGTGATGATGCATTTCTCCAGCCTTCAAGTTGTTCGGTTCCCAACTATAACATATCCTGAAGCTCTGGTGATGAATCAGGATGGGAAAACAACAGTTGGAATCTACTACAAGAATTCCTACAGGAAGGGGCACTAGAGGAGATGCCACCTGATCAAAGAGGGCTAGGAGTGTGCCTCCCTCTATCTCCAGTCCCCAAGTCTGGAGAGAGATGCTGTCTAATAATATATCTCACTTACTTGAACACCTTCCTCTAGAATAAGAGGAAATTCAAAATGAAGAGTTTTGATCGGTCCGGTCGCTTCTGTGAAGAGGTAGCTGGTGTACAACAATACAGTAGACTAGCAAGATGCTTATCTGTATATTTCAATTCTTACCTTCCACATCAGGTTCCTACGAGTCGCAGTACAGCAAGGTAGTCATCTTTACCATGTTCTATTCACTGTCTACCATTCGGGATCTCAAAGTGCCGAGTGTCTTTGCCAAGACAGTAGTAGTCGTGGTAGCTGCCCTCAGACATCAGGGCATTTACATTGTGCACTACCTAAGCGATTGGTTACTGAGAACCTCCTCCAAGACTCAGTTTCTGGATCATCTACAAGCAACTCTGATTTTGCTGATCTCCCATGGTTCCTGATCAACAAAGAGAAATCATCGCTATCACTTTCCAGAGAGATGAAATTTTTGTATGCGTGATTAACTCCCAAGACATGACAGTGACATTGACCAGCGAGAGAATCCGAAGTCTTCAAGACGGCGTATCTCATCTTATTAGAGTTCCTCGCATATCAATCAGAATGGAAATGAGAGTCTTTGGGAAAGCTTACATGAACCATAGAAATAGTTGCATGAGTCAAAAATCATGTTCGAATGCTGCAAACAGACATCCTAACATCGTGTCTAATCCATCAGCCACTAACATCTCTAATCTCTAATCTCTATACCTCGTGTCATCAAACAGGACCTACTCTGGTGACTGGTTCCAGCTCATCTGAGTTTAGGCAGGTCATTTGCGCAATATCATACAGTCACTCTGACAACTGGCGCCTTGGAACACGCATGTGGTGCTCATGTAGGAGACCTCTGGGTCCAGAGACCCTGACAAAGTTGGAAGCCTAGATGTTGTCCAGTCTCAGGGAACAGAGGGTAATAGGTCTCGCTCTTCATCACTTCCAGAAGCTGCCGTTCCGGCATGCTGCCGACTACCTGGCAGCAGTGGTCTGCCTCAACAAACAAGGTGGGACGAGGGGTCATTCTCTTGCTTCAGAGTGCCACAAGATATTTGTTTGGGCAGAGAGCAGTCTTCACGGTCTGACAGCAGTCCACATACCAGGGTTCTTCAATCCCATGGCTGATTGGCTCTGCCGCAATCAAGTCCTACCAGCAGACTGAAGCCTCAACATCAAAGTGTTTTATCAAATCACTGGGATTATGGGAAGACGAGATTTGGACGTGATGGCTACCCGTCTTAACATTAAAAGTCTGTTTCACATCCCTTCAGAGTCACAATCAGCCTTGGACCCTGGATGGTCCTGCTCTGTCATGGAAGAGATTGATGGTGTATGTCTTTTCCCCAGTTCCGATGATCCTCACAGTACTCTGCAAGATTTGGGACTAACACACGGAGGCAAATGCAGTCATTCCATTCTGGCTTCAAAGAAATTTGTTTCAACTTTTGTGGCAGCTTTCAAGGGGAAGATTCTGGAAGCTTGCGATCAGACCAGATTTCCTGTTACAAGGAGACATTCACTGAGAGCTTGGAGATGGTCAGGGAGACTTTAAACACCTACGGGATCCCAGATAATGTCATCACTATGTTTGCTGCCACTCAAAGACCAGCTACGTTGAGGGGTATTCCAGATCATGGAAGATCTACAACTCGTGGTTCTCCTCACAAGGTCATGACAGGAGTACTGTTGCCTCCATTCTACAGTTCCTGCAAGCAAGGTTTGATTAAGGTCTGAAGCTAAGCACTCTGAAGACTGTTATTAGTGATCAAGGTCAACTTGGACGGTACAATGTCTAGACACCCACTGATAGCTCGATTCTTAAAGCAGTTAATCAATATCTCATATAAATATCCTACCCGGATATATCAGATAATCAAAAAGTCTCGAAAGACACAAGGGCGGGTGTAGAAAATTCACAATTTTTATTTAGGGTACTTGAAAGACAAGTTCAATCTATATATTAATTAACAAATAAAAAAGAGGGAAGACATATGAATATCAGCAAGAAGCCACTGGGTATTTTACAATGGCAGAAATGGAAGCAATATCCGGAAGTACAATTATAGGGGAGGCGGGGTGACTAAACGGCAGGCATGTAAATATAGAAACTTCTTAATTGATATCCGTGATGAACTAATTAGTCTAATATATTATATATACTGAAGATTAGACTCATTTGATTTAATATAGAAGGCAATTATATGTCACAATACACTCAAATGTAGGCATTCCTCTCAATATGAGATCTGCTCCAGTGATTTACCTGACAAAAAAGCCTTACTACCTCAAATACTGTCACCTATTATCATTTAAAAAGACTTAATTAGACACCAATATAGCCAATGTGTCAACAGTGACAGATCTGAAAGTAGCTTCACCATTTACATTTCACACTTCATATTGCCATATGGCTAAACTGTGATGCCTTAATCAGTGAGGCTATGTGAGGTGCAAAGCAGTAAGTGTTCAGTGGCACTCTAATCCACCACTACTATGACCAAATCACAGTCCCAACTGAAAAAAACATTCACAGTAAAAAATAGTGTGAGTAGTGCAATGGAGCACTCAGAGAGGTCAGAGGTGATCTAAACACATTTTGCACAATATCAGTCAAGGACAACAATTACATACCTCCGTGGATGTTAATAAGAGTCACGTCCTGGCCTACCCTAGACCCCTACGCGTTTCGTTATAGGACTTCCTCAGGGGGTGGTGTGCAAAGTAGGGACCTATCTCGGAGGTTTTTATAGTGTGTACAAGTGATTAGGGATCAATAGAAGCTGTGCGCTGCCTCTTCCACCGCCATTATCGGCGCCAGGATCATGTGACGACTCCCGATCATGGGGCTCACTTCCGGTCTTTGTAACGCGTCCATGTGACCGGAAGGGGGCGTGTCCGAGAAGCCCCACATCACCACGGCGCTCACAGAGAGGAGGAGGGAGGACAACAAAAGCAGCTGCATATAAGAGTATGTTGCTTAGCAACACAGAGATCACTGAATATAGTGCAAAATGTGTATATATTGAATAAATAGAGATGAGACAATTATAAAATAAACATCTTTAGCATATACCAATCAAAATTAATAGATTATGATACAATTCATTGATAAAGTGCATTCAATAGTGCCAATAAGTATCACATATGAAACAATGATAAAATAGTATACAAAGATCAAAAAATGTGCATATTATAGGTGTTATATATATCAAATGTATAATCTTAATAACGCCAATAAATAATATTGCAGACATCCAGGGTATTTCGGATTCATCCTTTCAACCGGTTCACTATCACGATATTCACATGATGACAGTTCAGGAAAAATAAACATCTACAAAATAATAACAAAAGTATTAAAATCACCATTAAGAACATCTAAAACCACAGTCAGCACCCTATTTACTGATGCAAAAAAACAGGAATCAATTATCTATACAATCTACAAAAACGCACCAAAACTTAAATGCTTGTTAAGACCAAATGGAGCCACAGTGTTGAGCCTGTGGATCCACTTGCTCTCCGTTTGTCCCAGGACCCTACTCAGGTTTCCACCTCTTTGACCAAGTGATTTCCTATCAATGCCCATAATTTTTAATAAACTCGAGTCGCTTCGATGTTTATGATAAAAGTGTCTTGGTATTGTCTTGAGAGTGGAGGGATTTTCTGTTCCCACTCCTTTTTCTATGTCGAGAACATGTTCCCATGCACGAACACGTAACTCGCGGGTGGTCATGCCTATATAGATTTTGTTGCACGGGCATTTGGCCATATAAATAACCCCTTTTGTGGAGCAAGTAATATGTTGTCTTATTTCATATGTCCTGGAATTATCGAAGTTATGAAATGTCTTGCTCTCAAGCATGTTTACGCATGCTTTGCAGCCCATACATGGAAAGAAGCCCTTGATATCCAACCAAGTACCTTCACTCATTGAATTTCTCACAAAGTGGCTCCAAACCAAGGTATCTTTCAGGTTTGGCGATCTCCTAGCTGTTATCAGTGGTTTTGGAGAAACGCAGTCCTTTAGGATTGAATCATTCAATAGGATGCTCCAGTGTTTATTTACAATTTCTAGGAATCCCTTCCACTGTTTGTGGTATGTGGTTATCAACCTGGGATAACCAGACTTATCCTCCTTGTTCTTCCTTTTCGTACCACATAGAAGTTCCATCCGATTGCACTCTTTTGCCTTGGAGTATCCTTGTTTGATTGATCTCCTGCTATATCCCCTTTCTTCAAATCTTTTCTTGAGATCCAATGCCTGAGCTTCAAAGATATCGTCGTTCGAACAGATGCTCTGGCTCTCATATATTGACCAACCAGAATGCCCTTTATCGTTGATGGTAAATGTGACGACCTAGCATGTAGAAGAGAGTTCGTAGATGTTACTTTCCGATAGATGTCTGTTGTCAACCTTCCATCCTCTTGCGTATCGATCAATATGTCCAAAAACTCCATCCTCTAACCACTCTTATAGGTGAGTTTAATATTCAAATTGTTGCAGTTTAGCCTGGTAAACAAGTCCTTGTGTTCTTCATCACTTCCCTCCCACACAAAGAAAACATCATCGATGAATCGCATCCACCCCTGTATTTTATCAGCGGCTGCTATGGGGTTGTTTATAAAAATCTCTCTCTCCCATGCCCCCAAGAGCAAATTTGCGTACGAGGGGGCACAGGAGGCCCCCATAGCGGTCCCCTGCTGTTGGCGGTAGATTTGACCATCAAAGACGAAACAATTATGGGTAAGAATGAACTCCAGTAAGGTAACTATTTACCTCGACATCGCAGGATCAATATTACTCATCTCCAAAAATTGTTTCGTGGCTTTAATGCCATCCTCATGCTTTATCGAGGTGTATAAGGACTCTACGTCCACCGTCACCATAGTGGCATTGGTGCCAAGTTGTAATCCCTCCAATCTTTAGAGTGCCTCTGTTGTATCCCGGATATAGGATGGTAAAGATACAGTGAGAGGTTTGACATAGACATCAATCATTTTACAAACATTTTCGCATAGACTCGCATTACCAGAGACTATGGGTCTCTCCAGGGGGTCCACAATGTTTTTGTGGACCTTCTGTAAAATATAAAAGGTCAGCAACCTTGGATTGAGTTTTTCCATACTCTTTACCACTTCTTTGGGGATCGTTCCTTCTTCAAATGCTTTTATTAGAATCGTCATCAGTAATTCTTTAGCTTGCTGTAGGGGGTTGCCTGGCAATTTTTTATAGCAATCTATGTTGTTTAAAAGTTTATGGGCTTGTTTAATATACATAGCCTTTGGCCAAATTACCAGGTTTCCCCCTTTGTCAGCTGATTTTACCAGAACGTCTTCCCATTTACTTATCTGATCTAAAGCCAACCGTTCATCCTTGTTTAAATTATGTTCCCACGTTTTATTTTGGGTTTGCTTCTCAACATCAGCCATTACCATTCTCGTGAATGTATCTACATTAGAGCATGTGCTCAGTGATGGAAAATTTTTTGATTTTGTAAACAAGTGTGTTGGGAACTTACCAGCTTTAGGGGGATCCATATTTTCTTCAGATAACGTCTCCAGATCACGTAAAGTATTTCTCTCTTCTTCCGTGTTAAGACCATTCTCAGCTTTGTAGTGCAATCTTTTCAAAATGACTTTTCTCACGAATAAGTGAACATCTTTGATGATTAGGAAGGGGTCTGGGGAGCGAGAGGGAGAAAAGGTTAAGCCCATATTCAAGACCCTCAGCTGAGTCGGAGTGAGAACCCTCTTTGATAGGTTGATTACCTTATTCACCTCCTTCGTTTTCTTTTTGTTACTTTCTCTCTCAGGAGATGGTCTTATTTTGTTTTTTCCTGAAAATCGTTCTCCTTCTCCCTCCTCCTTATAATCTTGTGTTGTCACACCATCTGTATTTGAAGAGATCGAGCCCACAGACTCCTTACGAGGTGGTGCAGGATTGTTCGGATTATTGGGGTTTTTCTTAAATTGCCACCTAAAGATTTTATTATTCTCGTAATCGCTTACGTATAGCTTAAACTTTTTAATTGTATTTGTACTGATCTCCTATTCCCATTTTTCCATCTCTTTATCAATCTCTCGCATATATATATATATATCCAAGGATTCTTGCGAGAATCTTCTTAAAGCAGTGAAGAATTTGAGACCTCCCTTTTACCGATTCCTTCCTGGGACCTCTCGTTCCTTCTTAAAGCTCTTCAAGGACAACCACTCGAGCCAGCAGAACAGGATTCGATCAAGCATATCTCCTGGAAGAATCTGTCTCTGGTAGTACTTACATCAGCTAGGAGAATTGGGTACTCAGCAACGATGCTAATGAACAAGGTCTCGCCTTATTGGAGGTACGTAACTTGGTCCTAAGCAATCTCCAGTACACTACTGTATCACGTTTAGGAAGGACAAAAACCTATTTCATCAATTTACATGGCCGAATTGAAGCTAAAAAGCTGGCAAGCTAGCAAGAGCACTCTAACTAGATTGATCCGATCGGTAATCTGTGAAACCTAAGTGACAAATCAACTGGAACCATTGTTGTCAGTTAGAACTCATTCTACTTGAGCTCCATTCACCTCATCTGTAGAGCTACAACATAGTCATCTTTATCTGCATTCATAAAGCATTACTGGCTAGACATCTCAGCCTCTGCGGGCTCAGCATTCAGTAAACGAGTACTTCAACAGGTGTCAAAACTGATTCCGGATCCTACGTGGAGTATTGCTTGCTTAGTCCCATACTGCCTACGGACTACCAGGAAAGATAAAAATTTACTTACCCGGAATTTTCATTTCCTGAAGTCTGTAGGCAGCACAGACTTCCCTCCCATTAAAATCCATTATTGCTTGGAAATTATACAGTTTTGTGTGGTGTCTTCCCCCCCTTTATAGGGGAGGAACGGGTGGGGGGAACACAAAAGTTGTCAATTGGTTAATTATTTGGTATTGCTAATTAACATGTCTTCTGTTCCGACTAGGGATTAAGGGCTTAACCCATAATGTACTGCCAACGGACTCCAGGAAATAAAAATTTCAGGTAAATTTTTATCTATTACATAGAGTCATTACAAACAGAGTGATCTGTTTCAAGTGTTTATTTCTGTAAATGTTGATGATTATGTCTTACAGCCAATGAAAACCCAAAGTTTATTATTTCAGAAAATCAAAGTAGGGAGGATGAAGGGTTAAAAACCATGCTGCCCTATTCCACAAGACTCAAATATTATAATATTAAGTCAACGTGTTTGAGGGTATCCCAGAAATGCCCTGAAACATGACAATATGACATTGATTTTTTATGATATTCTAATTTATTGAGTTGCAGTAGTACCTTTGTTAGTTTGAATCCTAAAAAAAAAATCCCCCTTACCCATTTGTAATGTGATTCCATGTTTCCTGCTTCTTTTATGTCTGAAAACTCTTTACTTTACATTACATGTTTTTTTTTTTTTTTTTTTTTAAACCAATGTATTTTTATTAGTTATAAAATTTCCCCATATAAAACAACACGGGCGACAAATGCCCAAATTTTAAATTCAAAGTTACAAAGCAAATATATAACATACTTTTACATTATCGTGGATAAATTAAAGAGAGGTAGAAAAAAGGAGGGGGAAGGGAAAGGTATGAAAGGAGGGGGAAGGAGAGAAAAAAGAGAACATAAAAAGGATTGCTGATAGGATTCAGACGTAATACCGTAAGATCGCCATACCCTCTAGTTTAGTGTACAATGGGCCCAATCAGGTGAGGTGTGAGTAGTTATAAGCATCATGGAGGTACAGATATTGTGTTAAGAGGCGAATGTACCCATGGGTCCCACCACTTGAGAATCTTATTTCGTCTAGGCAGATCATGAGCCAAGAACAGTTCATGCTGAAAATGTGTGTTCACCCGGTTCACGAGCTCGGTTTGAGAAGGAGCCTCTGGACACAGTCTTGTAGCAATTAGAACGTTTGTTACTATGGGACGTAATGTGTAAGGAAGGGAGTCCAAATCAAGACCCAAAAGTGCCAAAAGAGCTTCCAGGGGTAGAGGGACACCTGTTAGGGAGGAGAGCAAGGTCTCAACCATACCCCAAAAGTCCCGAATCCCCGGGCAGGTCCACCAAATGTGCGGCGTCGTGCCAATGCCCATGACTCACCGTCAGCCCGTGGACTCCGGTTTAGAGAGGCTGTAGCTCCTTCCTCCTTGTCACGGGTGGGCCGCGCCTGCCAGTAGTGGGGCCCGGTTGAGTGCAGATCAAAAGTTGAAGACGTCTTGTAGGAACAGATTAAAGGGGTTAATTTATTCGTGACGCCACCTATGAGTAGTTTCGGTAATCGTTACCGACGCTGCGGAACCTCCGGGGGATAGACAGCAGCAAGATGGAACGCTCCCCACAGGCTGAGCGGTGATCCCCGGAGGCTGGAGCTGCTTAAGATGTTGTGCGGCAGCTGCGGTTACATTGTAGTGCGGACGGACAGTTCATAAGATAGCATGGACACAGAAAGTCTCTGCAATGGGTCTTTACTGTAACCAGCAGGCAGTACATGGTATACAGTTTACGGGTAGTGGACCGGGTGGACTCAGCAGTGATGGTGTCCCTTAGAGATCCGCAAGTGTTCCTCCATTCTAGCTAAGTGCTTTGCCATTGTCACCCAGGAATACCAGATCGGGTACGGGGAGGCTGCTTCAATGCCCTATCCAAGATGTACGTTGTGGATATTTTGGGCAGCCTTGGATCCCTGGGTGGGTACACCGCTGGTTAGACGACTGGAAGTTGGCTGGTGGTGGGGTGCTCCTGTGAAGCTGCTCCTCCACGCTTCTGGTTCGCGTAGCAGAGGTGAACTGCTGCCAGCTTCGGTACCAGTGAACCGGCTGTGAGTTGGGCACGGGGGTATTTTGGAACCCGTGGTTAGTGATGCCCGATCCCGGTTGTTGAGGCCTCAGGTGCTGACACCCGACCGGTGACGGCCCGGGGGCTGCACAAGGTGCAGAGCCCCTGCTCCTACTCCAAGTTCAAGTTCTCTCTTCTCTCGACTCTCGTTATAGAATATTACTGACTAAGTGTCTGTACTTTCTACACACTTTCCTAGCACTCCGCCCACCAGGACCCTGGGTTGGCCCTCTGTTCTAGGTGATGCATGCAGGATTGGATCTCAAAGTTAACCAGATCACTGCTGTGTCAGAGAATATTGCGGCTGCATTTATGGCTGCAATACCCTCCTGTGACGCACTCGTTGCGGAGCGCCACACCCGTGCAACCCCTCCAACACTGCGGTGAGGGAAGGGCCGATGACCCACTCCGTCCGAATTTGGCAATTCGTGCAGGTGTGAGGTACCAGTGCAACTGGAGTTTTTCGTCTGCTCAAGATGATTTATACATGCCGAGAAACGGGTTGCATGTGTAGCTGCTTTTTGCCACACATCTAGTGGAGCCTCAAATCCCAACCTCCCACCTGGTCATAAACGGAAGTTGGCACAGTCCGACTTGAAAAATGCTTGTAACGTGGGGTCGAAATCTTCCAGATTCTGCTCAGGCAGGGAGACAGAGGCGAGGAAATGCCTCACCTGGAGGTATCGGTAAAAGTCTCTATGGGGGATTCCAAACGTGTGAGATATGTTCTCGAATGTCATCAGTCTGGAATCACCAAGTATTAGATCCAGCCGTCATACACCAGCTGCTTTCCAAAGGTGCAATGAGAGGCACTCCACTGAGCTTTCGACAGCAGAAATTGAGATATATCGGTAGAGGAAAGGTAATAAGCTGTGGGCCACCTGGGACCAGATTCTCATGAGGGCTCTCATTGTGGAAAAAAGCTCCGGGCTTATTGGTACATTAAGGTTGTGCATTTCGAGAAGGAGCCTGGTGGACCACTTCAGGGCAAAAAACCCACCCAACCCACCACCTTCTGGCAGATTCTAGGATCACTGCTTTGTAGTATGATCGGACGTTAGGAGCCCGCAGAGCCCCAGCCGAGTAATGCCGAGAGAGGTTGTCTGTGGCAATTCTGTGTGGTCTGCCCCTCCATATAAAACGGCCAAACAAGGTCTGAAACATACGAAGGTATTTGCTCGGGAAATGGAGGGAAGGCACCTCAGCAGGTATAGGATCTTAGGGAGATAGGTCATTTTGATAATTTGGATTCTGGCCAGGTATGATAGGTGGAGGTTAGAGTGACCATCAAGTCCCCTCCGGATCTCCGCAAACAGTAGATCGCAAATGTGACCAACCTGCTTACATTAGTAATATGAATACCCAGGTAGGTGAAACCTTCCATCGCCCAGACAAAGAAGTATTGAGTTCTGATTTGGTCCTGACCTGCCGGTGTCATGTTCAGCGGGTAAAGGGAGGACTTAGTCATATTTAATTTGTAGAAGGAAGCTCTGGAGAACTCCTCCAGCACCTCCATAACCCTAGGAAACGTCGATGACACATTCGAACAGATGAACACAACATCGTCCGCATAGAGACCAACCTTGTGCTCCACCGGGCCCACCAAGATTCCCCTAATATTGGGGTCCCCCTTCACCACCGCCGCCAGAGGCTCCATCACCAGGGCAAAGATAAGGGGTGAAACTGGGCACCCTTGCTAGGTCCCATTTGTGATGTCAAAGGAAGGTGAAAGAAAACCCGAGGCCCTTACTGAAGCACATGGGGAAGAATATAAGGCCATGATAGACCTTTGGAAGCCCCCCGAGACACCAAATGTCCGTAGGACCGCCTCTAGATACCCCAGTGCACCCTATCAAACGCCTTCTCCGCATCCAAGGACAGGAGCGCACTGGGGGGTTTTTTCTTCTCCACAAGCTCCAGCAAGTCCACCAACCACCTGGTACCCTCACTTGCCTGTCGTCCCGGGATAAATCCCACCTGATCTAGGCCTACCAGTGAAGGAATCACATTCATAAGGCGGGTGGCCAGGAGCTTAGCAAAAATTTTGACATCACAACTGAGAAGCGCAATTGGATGGAAGTTGCCAGGAGTATCTGCAGGTTTGCCAGGCTTAGGGAGGGTTGTTATGACTGCCTCAAGACCCTCTCTCTAGGGATGGGCGAGTCTACTAGCTAGGACTCGTTACTCAGCGAGTAGTAAGGGACTCGCAGGACTCGGTACTCTGCGAGTTTCCCAGTGATTACTCGCACAGCAACGAGTCCAATGCAAATCAATATCAATCCTAGTTTTGTCAGAGACTCTGACAAAACTAGGATTGTCATTGACTTGCATTTGTCTGATTACTGTGCAAGTAATCGCAGGGAAACTCGCAAAGTAACTGTTGTTACTTTGCGAGCCGAGTCCAGCTGTCTGCTCTGTGCAGGCTGCCGCAGCTCCAGAGTCCTAGAGCCCGCCTGCTCACAGAGATGATGTAGCAGAGCTGAGATTGTTCTCAGTCTGCTCATTCCCTGTGCATAGACATCTATATCTATGCACAGGGATGTAGCAGAGAGGACATCGCATTTTGGACTACGTCGGACGGAAGAGGATTTTTTTAATTAAAGATGGAGTCCCTAATGGCTTTTTTTTTTTATTTCTAATAAAAAATTTTCTCTATGTTGTGTTTTTTTAACCCTTTATTGGAGATTCTTAGTGGCTGGGTCAAACGTGGCCTGACATTAAGAATCTCGGGCTTAATACCAGCTTGTATAACAAAACTGGTATTAACCCCTTTATTACCCAGCGTACCACCGCCACCAGGGCCGCTGGAAGAGCGGGGTTCAGCGCCAGAGGATGGCGCTTCAATGAACGCACCATCTTCTGGGGCGGCTGCGGGCTGCAATTTGCAGCGGGGGGTGCCCAGAAAGCTTGGGCCTCCCTGCGCTGCGGATTCCAGCCCCCAGCTGCTTAGCTGTACCTGGCTAGACATAGAAATTGCGCGGAGCCCCACGCATTTTTTTATTATTATTTCATGAAATTCATGAAATAATTAAAAAAAGGGCTCCCCTATATTCTTGTGTCCGGCCAGGTACAAATAGGCACCTTGGGGTTGGGGGCAGCCCGTCGCTGCCTGCTGGATCCGGCTGGTCCCAGAAATACGGCGAAGCCCACGTGAAATTTTTTTCTGACAAATCCATAAAACAATGTAAATAAAAGGGACTGCATCTTTATTAACCCCTGGAC
This sequence comes from Allobates femoralis, assembly GCA_033576535.1. NCBI lineage: Eukaryota > Metazoa > Chordata > Amphibia > Anura > Aromobatidae > Allobates > Allobates femoralis. Next base: position 257,430,992 of record JARQOC010000002.1, on the reverse strand, counting down.
CATGGGCGAGGGGTTAATAAAGATGCAGTCCCTTTTTTAGGATTGTTTTATTGATTTTTCAGAAAAAAAATTACATGGGCTTCTCCGTATTTCTGGAACCAGCCGGATCCAGCAGGCAGCGACGGGCTGCCCCCAACCCCCAGGTGCCTATTTGCACCTGGCCAGACACAAGAATATAGGGGACCCTTTTTTTTTATTATTTCATGAATTTCATGAAATAATAAAAAAAAATGCGTGGGGCTCCGCGCAATTTCTATGTCTAGTCAGGTACAGCTAAGCAGCTGGGGGCTGGAATCCGCAGCGCAGGGAGGCCCAAGCTTTCTGGGCACACCCCGCTGCAAATTGCAGTCCGCAGCCGCCCCAGAAGATTGCGCGTTCATTGAAGCGCCTTCTTCTGGCGCTGAACCCTGCTCTTCCAGCGGCCCTGGTGGCGGTGGCACGCTGGGTAATAAAGAGGTTAGGGCCAGCTTTGTATTATCAGCTGGCCCTAAGCCCGAAATTTATGGCGGTCACGCCAATATTAGACATGACCGCCATGAATTTCTATTAAATAGTTTTAAAAAAAACACAACACAGAGAAAATTTTTTATTAGAAATAAAAAAAAAAAGCCATTAGGGACTCCATCTTTAATTAAAAAAATCCTCTTCCGTCCAACGTAGTCCAAAACGTGATGTCCTCTCTGCTCATCCCTGTGCATAGATATGGATGTCTATGCACAGGGAGGAGCAGACTGAGAACAATCTCAGCTCTGCTACACACAGAAAGAGCAGGCGGGCTCTAGGACCCTGGAGCTGCGGCAGCCTGTACAGAGCAGACAGCCTGACTCCTTGCTGTGCGAGTTTTCCAGTGATTACTTGCACAGTAAACGAGTTCAATGCAAGTCAATGCCAATCCTAGTTTTGTCAGAGTCTCTGACAAAACTAGGATTGCTTCAGGCTGAAGCTTCCGAGACACATCTGCGATTTGTAAATCGCACACTACTCGCTATTACTCGCTTCCCCATTCATTAACATTGGACTCGCTAGACTCGCAACGAGTAGCGAGTCCCGGGCTCGGACTCGCTAGAGTCAAGCGATTCTGAGTAATTTAGGACTCGCCCATCACTACCTCTCTCTCAATCGCACCCCTATGTCGCCAGGGTTTGGCAAGTAATTGAGAAAAGCATGCGTAATGATAAGAGAACCAGTCAGGACCCGGGGATGAACGTTTTTTAGCTGTAGAAATAATTCTCATGACCTCAGTCTCTGCAAAGGGAGCATTCAACATTGCAAGTTGGGCCACTGAGACCCTTGGTAGCTTTGCCTTGTCAAGGAAGGCCTGGATAGTCTCGGCTGTGGGCTGGGGAGTGTCGCCTGAGTCTTTTAGATTGTAGAGGGAGCTGTAGAAGGATTCAAATTCCCCAGCTATTTCCAAAGGGTTGCGCACAGTCGTACCGTCTCCCCTACGTAAGAAGGGTATCTTGGCCTGCACCTCCCTCTTTTTGATCCTCCATGCAAGCATGCTACCCGCCCTGTCTCCCATACCGTAATATTTTGCCTTAGTCTTCTTGAGGTGAATCTCAGCTCTAGCCAAGAACAACGAATGGAGCTCCCTCCTAGTTTGTAACAAGTCAGAAAGTGCCAAGTCAGACGGTGAGGACCTGTGCTAATCCTCTAGGGATTTGAGCTTTAAAAGGAGTGTTTTTAGGGCCCTATCGTAGTTGCATTTAGCAAGGGATGCTATTTTGATAAGGAGACCCCTAATGACGGCCTTATGGGCGAACCATAGCCTGTCAGGAGACACTTCTGTCGTTGAGTTCTCCAAGAAATAGTTCTTAATGTCCCCAGAAATCTGGTCAACATTTTGCACAGAGGTAAGGAGGTATTTGTTGAGCTTCCAACTGGCCACAGGTCGTAATGCGGCAGAGTCAGACATTTTAAGGGACACTGGAGCGTGGTCAGACCACGTAATAGAGCCTATCGACGCGTCCAAGCTCCTCGGCAGCAGAGAATCGCCTATCAAGAAGTAGTCGAGTCTGCTATATGAGCCATGACGATGGGAGAAAAAGATATAATCCCTCTCATCACAATGATAATACCGCCAAACGTCATGCAAGTGCTGGGAGGCAACTACCGTACTTGGTTAAGCTCCGTTCTATGCAGGGTAGGCACTGAGCAATCTAGGTGTCTGTTAACTGGCAAATTAAAATCCGCCACAATTATTTTGCTACCACGTGCAACAGAGGAGACTTTCTCCAGTAATGATCTCAGATACCGCAATTGGCCTGTGTTGGGACCATACACCAAGACCAAAGTAAAGGGCTTGCTGCCCAATAGGCATAGTAGAATAATATATCTGCCCTCAGGGTCTGCAGATTGAAGCCTAGGGTGATCCTTCCGCAACAGATGGGTCTCCTGCAAAAACACAATGTCACTCTGTGACTTTTTCAAATATTGCCATAGGATGGCACGTTTACATGGAACGTTAAGTCCGTTAACATTGAGAGATACCGCTGTAAGATTCATAGTCAGCTAACAGGAAATGTAAGGAACCACTAGTGCTCACAGTATCACAGACCCAAAGCCCCGGACAACCAAGAGATAAATAAAAAAATTTAAAAAAAAGGGGGAGAGGGAGAAAACTACTCACAAGATAAAATATCAACAAACAACAAACACTGAGGCGACCGGCTCAGCCCTTCCAGAGATCTGGGCCCAAGTGGGGGGGTCAACATTTTTCTCCAAGCGTTAAGCCTCCCCAACTTCAGCGAAGGAGGCAGGAGGGGCAATCACAGATGGTAGGATTGCCCCGCTGCTCAGAAATCACAGCCCTGTCGACCGGAAAGAACAGGCTGTGAGAAATATGGATGGCATCAGGGGAACTCGTAGAACACCACAGGGAAGTCACTCCGCAGCGTCATGTCATCCTGGTCAGGTCTTAAGGCTATCAGGGTGCCTTGGGCTTGGTGGAGAAGATGATGGGGTGGTCAGAAAGTTCCATTCCTTAAGCGCCGTTTTGAACCTGGAGGGAGAAGAGAAGGAGTGGCGCTAGCCTTTGTAGCGGAAAGCTGCATTCACCAGAGATCCCCAAGAATATTGGATGCCTTTGTCACGTAGTATCTTACAATAAGGCGCAAAATCCCTGCGGCGGGCCAGAGTACTTGGAGATAGGTCAGGCTAGGACTGCCAATTTTTATGATCTCCTGAGGAGATTGGGTTCTGCCTCAATGCTTGCAATACTTTATCTCTCAGCATAGGAGACGGTAGGCAGACTAAAGTATCTCTGGGTAGGTCCTGGCAGATGGATTGGGGTCTGGGCAGCCGATAAGCTTTCTCTGGCTTTAGGGAAGCAGAGGGGGAATCCGGTAGCACAGCACATAAGAATGCATGGACAGTGTCCTTAATGTCGTCCTCCCCCTCCTCCTCAGGCATTCCCCTGACTTCAAGATTGTTCCTCCGAAGTTTATCCTCCAAGTCCCAAGTTACTGCTCTCAGATCTTTAATGTCGCAATCCACTGTGTGGAAGTTGTCTGCCAGCTCATTATGAGCTGTGGAGAACTCAGTCATTTTGCTTTACAGGCGGTGTGTGCGCTCTCCCATAGCCCTCAGTTCCCCAATTAGGCCTCTCATATCTGCCTGCAAAGATCGGCAGAATGAATCCAGTAAACCCCGCAAACCTTCCAGTGTGAGCGGATCTGTTTCCTCAAGCTCGCTTTCTGCATACCTTGGGCTGCAGGAGGGGTGAGGGGAGCGAGCTGCCTGTGTCTCTGCTGTCGACGCCATCTTGGAGCGGGAAGTTGCAGGCCTAGGGGAGAAGAAGTCCGACACCATAGGAGGCTGGTTGCGGCTCCGGAGTGCCAGTTTAGGCATTGCCAGCTTCCCTGATGTGTGCTGCAGCAGGGGCTGGTAAGTAGAACGCTGGCAGCGGGCTGTGGAGCTTGAAATTCGCTGCTAAAGAGTCCCTGATGCCGGAGCTCCGGTCTTATGCGTCCTGCATGGTGCACATCAGGACATGCCCCCTTTTACATTGCATGTTAATGGCTACACTTTGCACCTGGTCATTTTGTGTGTGGGGGTGTTACACCCCCAACCTTGCTGTATATGAAAATCATTTGTTGTTTTATATGTTAAGCTTCAGAAAGAGCAATTTTTTTTTGCTTGAAATGCGTTGCCATGACCTGGCAACTTTTAACCATGTTTAAATAAAGTCGTTTTTTGATGGAGTAAGTAACTTTGGAGCTGGACTTTTTCCTTGATGAGAGGAGTAAATGCACCATATGATTTACTGTGCAATTTTTCCTGAGTACGCCCATACCCCATATGTGGTCAGGCACAGTGCAAAGCTCAGAAGTGAAAAAGTGCCACCCTGAAATGCAGGCATGGCAGGTATGGTTTGGGGGTGCCATATCACAATGGCAGAAGCATCCAGGGGTGCAGTGAGCATACTAACACCACAGGTGTGTCACAAAATGTTATACCTTTGGGCAGTGAAGAATAAAATACTTACAGTTTTACATTTACCACCAAAATGTTGTTTTAGCCCCAGATGTTACATTTTTACAAATGTAAAATAGATAAAAATGGACGCATAATTATTACACAATTTCTTGTGAATGTGACAATAACCCACATGTGCCTGTACAGTACTGTGTGGCTGCATGGCGAGATTCATAAGGGAAGAAAGAAGGGCCATTTGATTCCTGTAGCACAGTTTTTCCTAGCATAGTTTGCAGACTCCATATACAGAGCCCCAAAGGTATGTGCACATGATACAGAGGCACTGCGTGTTGGAGGAAGTGACCTGTGGGAAGCGACGGGTGAACGCAGGGAGAACGCAGCTGCCCTGAGCCCATGAAAATGTATAGAAGTACTTTAGCACACCAAAAATAACTTAAAACATAGGATGCTTGAAAAAACATATTTATTTATTGAACAATATCCAGCACAGAGTTTAGTACATAATCCAACGTTTCAGCCTGTCAAGTTTGGCCTTTATCAAAGATTATCTATATCAAAATGTACAAGAAAGAAAAACAGTCAATGCTATTGTACCAATACTACAAATAAATTAAAATATGAAGAAATAAGTAAACAATGCCCTTACATAATTTTTCAAATGAGATTAACAAAATATTTGGTATGTTGAAAGGTCCAACACATCATGAATATTACAATTGACAATAGCCAGCTGTGAGATAGGTAGCAATCTTTCATAGTAAACTTCTGTAATAAGTTACCTATGTACTAAATGTCTGTACCACATTGATATCCGACAACTGTCAAAGAGGTGTTTAAAGCCGCAGGAAATTACTGTAATAAGGAAAGCCTATAATAAGAGTAATGCAAGCATGTGGTGGCATAGATCATTATGTATATTGAATAAGAAATATATGATCAAGACAGTCCTGGAGTTGGGTGGAGAGACAGAAAAGACAAGAGACAAAGAAACAGATATCAGTAAAGAGGAGAGCAGAACTTAGAGGTGAACAGCAATATAGAGCAACCTTTAGTCAAGTGTGGTGGTTAGAAGAGAAGAGGCAGAGAGAATAGACACTTCGAGAGTATATATAGGTAAAGAGGATATTTTGTAACAAGAATCGCATACTTCAGCCTTCAATACTGTGCAATATACCAAAATTGTGAGATGATATTTATGAAAACATGGCTTTTGAGAAGGACAGCCAGTCACTCTGTATGAAGCAAATATGTCATCATATTTGATCCACTGGGTTAAATGTTGAATAAAGATCAATTAAACTAGTGAGTACCTATTTCTTGGTGAAGAGTGTTGTAGGATTGGTTCAGTTCATCGGTTGTTGTTGTCAGTTATGACTACAATCACCGATATCCAGAATCTTCCCTTCCTTACCACTTTCTGTTCCTATGCTGATTAACTATATATATATGTAAATACCGATGACTTAATGGAAACAAGTCTGTTCTAATAAATGAATATTTATTAAACACACCCAAAAGTCTACAACAATAATATATATATTCTAGATAGCACAAAAACTAATACACAATCAATACTGTTACAATGATGTAAAATACCCACAGTTACTAATACCCACGTTACCTAAATATACATGCACACTATATTAATGATCTAACTATCCCTATAGAAGATAGATAGCAATTCAAGGGTTGATTATAAGAGAGAGAGAGAGGGAGAGAGAGAGAGAGAGTGAGAGTGAGAGAGAGTGATAGAGTTATAGGATGATACTTATGCCAGAAGTCGATGTCCTATATCATCGTGCGTCCAGGTAGAAAAGAGAGAGAGGGTCTTGAATTCACCTCCTTTTATATTTCACATCCACACCCACATGCAACCTACAACTCCGCCCTTCTCAGGTATCTTTTGTGGCAACTATTTCCAATCACCTCCTGTAATATGCAGTAATAATTCCCTGCCTGCGGATGGCGTGCTTGTATCAGGGAAGAAAGTCTTGTGTCAAATAAGTTTTAACACTCTTTGATTGGTTCCAGGATGTCTTAAAATGGTTTATCAGTCAAACATCACCAGTATTGTCTTAGCAATATACATCTCCATTGGTCGGAGACGGAATGTCTGCCTGAGTCCTCCAAACCCACAAAGGTTGTATACATATGTAAATGACATTGGATTTAGCAAACAGCTTCTGCATTCAAGGAGGCTGCAGGGCCAGAAACCATTTAATATGTATGCAACCTTTACTCCTAAAACCAAAAAGACATCACACAGAAGAACAATGCTGTACATGGTTGAATGCAATATGGAGTTCAGTGATTCATAATAATTATGCCATCACTTCCCCCTCAACATTCCCCCTTTTTTCGGAAAATACGACAATAAAATGAGTGGGAAGTGTGGAATATATTTGCCTACTCAATCCTATCACCAATTCACCGTTCAGGATGAAATGAAGTAAAATTTTGCACTTAGGTATCTAGACATCACCCATCGCCATCACCTCTCCCCTGCCGTTCGCCGTAATCCAGTGTCTCCATCCATAGATTACACCATAGTCATCTTTGTGGATCTTCTTGGTCTCTTTGGTTCAGGAATAAAGTTCTCTATTTGTCAGTACACTTCTGATCTTGTCATTGCCAATCTCGAGAAACACGCCTATCCCCAAGTAGTCTTCTTCCCAGCTTGACTGCTTAGATTCTGGAGCTGCTGCACCTTCGTCTCTTGATCGGCCCACAGAGTTTTCCTGTGTTCGCCCCTCTCCCTACCAGAGATTTTTTTTTTTTTTTTTTTTTCAAGTCTGGTGTGTAGGGACTGTGCCAGGGAACACACTCTGTAGCTGGGCCTCACCAGGTGGTTTCTTGGAGCACCTCCTTCTTGGGATTAGATCAATCAGGGGATGGCTTTCTTCTTAGCTGAGGCACGACTTTCATCAGAGACTTCTCCTGTAAGCTTGATTGAAGCATCTATCGTTAATGTGGTTCTTCCATGGATAGATAGTTGAATCTCTACTAGGCAGGTCAGAGTTTATTGGGTAGGGGATGATATCAGCATACCTAAGTTGACTGTGAGAAGAACGCAGTCCAACCGACCTTCAATCCATCCCTTATGAACGTTACCGACTCAAGGGTTGAAGTAGCAAATACCTTAGACAATGATGGGGCCTGTCCCTACAGAACCCTACTCTTTCCTCATTCATACAAAAAACAAACAAACCTATATCCCAATGTAAAAATTAAACAGTATATAACAATACTATATTTCCCTCCCCCATCCCTTAACCATAAATCAAAGTAAAAGCCAAACAAAATATACAATGTTATGAGGTTTCAGGGCGGAGTTGACGTAATGTCCTAAACACTCTTATCAAATATAATATCAAGGTTTCAGGACTTTTAGTGCTAAGTCCTGGACCTTCTTCGACGGTTAAATTCATGAAGTTCTGCCTGGTTCTCTTGTATCTGGTGGGCAAGTCTCTTTACTCTCCTGTAAACTAGGCACAGTCCAATGTACATAACAAGAACAAGAACCAGGAGAACAATCACAGGGTGGATAATGAAATTAAAAAACGATGTAGCTGTCGGACTATAGCCAAATATACTTTCCCACCAGGACACCTTAGAGTCTGTATCTAAGGCATTGGTAATCTTCGTTATCTTGGTTTTGTCATGCTCAAGCTGAATTGTGGCTTGATTCTCAGCCTCATGAAGATTTCGGAGTATGTCGTCTTCTTTGCTGAAATCTAACAAGAGACGCTTGAGCTCACGACCAAAACCAAGAGGAATCTTTTGCAGTCTCACAGGAGTGTCAGGGCGAATGTCGAGTCTCTTCGCCGGTGTTATCGGGGTCCTCCCCTGCTGATCTGCGACATCTAAACCTAAAACGGGACTAAGGGTACAATATGCTCCTGGGAGGAGTATGCCTCTTTCGGTGCAATTAGTGCCATATAAAGAATACGTTACATTTTTCCCTTGGTACCAACACCAATACCCTTGACCCAAATATTTCAGACGAGAGGAGGGTATTGTGTTAGTCTTCATCTCACATGACCCCTCAGAGTCCATATCCATAGTGTTCAGGGCACCTACTCCCAATGCACCTCCACTAATTCCCATCTCTATCAAGTCTTTCCTACTCCTGAATTTCCTGTGTCGGGGATCATCTTTTCTCACTTCTTGCCCGCCTCTACCCATCCTCTCATCATTTCAATTTGGTTCCTCACAAACTCCTCACATCTGTGATCCCAGTGATCTACTCTGAAGTCATCTACAGAAATTCGCCATGTATATAGGACGAATTTAGTTCCTGTGATGATCTTCCATGGGGATGACAGTTGAGGAGCTATGGGATCTGCCAATTGGTGGGTAGAAACATTGCAAAAATCCAGGTGCGGTTTGACTGGTTGGAGACCTTCAGCCTCATATGGGACCCTTACCACGGTCACACATACTTGTCCTCTACCACTGAACTGGTACCACTGATCGCTATCTCCTGCCTGTAACGCTAGGTTTCCTATTGGTTTGGATTTGGACAGATAGACCCACTGTGTAAATGACCAGCACCCTTCGTCCACCGCCTCACAAAAAGGCCACTTAAATGGACCGTCTATATTGATGTCAAAGTTAATGTCCCTGCCTCTGGGGTCTTTCCAGTCAGAAGACACGTATTTGCTTCGGTATTCCTCAGTCATAGGGGCGCCATCCATCCATACATCCACAATTGGGGTGTCCACCCCATTGCATACTAAGTCCCATCTCCAGGGATTAGTATCCAATTTTACCATCTGTGTATCCGGTTCCCAGTGGGCATAGGTGATGAAATAGTATCCAGTCACCTCCGATACACAGACTTCTCTCATGATCGTAATCATGAAAGACCGTATGGATGGCGACCCCTCTACTCGAGTATACCTCAGATCCTTGGCATCAGTCCGTACCTTTAAAACTGTTGCTCGGTATAAGCCCTCCAGTTTCACTGGACCACTCTGATCGTTCCATAATGCCTGGCCAGAGTTACTGCAGTTTAACTTTAACATCAATACACTAGTCCGTAAGTAATCTGTGGACACATGTCCTTGGGCATATTTGGATTCCTGGTGATGGTCATCTGGGAATCCCTCAACATACAATATGCCTTAAGGGTGCCTTTTACAAGTACGGGTCTATCAAAGTGCGTCCTTACCCTCAACCCATCTTGACTATCCTTCCTAGTGAAGGTAGCCTGTAAGATATACCACCCGCTATACTCTGCTCCAGTGACATCTTCAGGACTCAGAAAGCCTTCTTTTAGTTTGGTTTGCCTCACTGCAATCTGGAATGCAGGGATCTGCTCAGTTCCTGGTTCCTGAAGGACACCAGACACTGCTGCAAACTTAGCCAGTTCGTCGGCCTTGTTATTTCCTATGGTCAAAGGCTGTTCTCCTCTTTGATGTGCTGGGACTTTTATAATGGCTGCCTCCGCTTGATCTGCCATGCCCCAATCCCACAATTCCTTTAGGACCATAATGTGGGCCAGAGGTTTATTCTGGTTGTCCACAAAACCTCGTTTTTTCCACGTGTTCAGGTGCAGGGTGAGAGATCGAACTACATATGAACTGTCACTATATATAGTTCGATTCCCTGGAGGTTGAAGGAGGAGAGCCTCCTTGACAGCCTCCAGTTTAGCCCGTTGTGCTGACATGTGACCTGGCAACCGGGAGAGACTCTGGATGCCCGTGGTCTCATCCAGCACTGCAAATCCGGATACATACGTGCCGTCCAGACAGAAAAGTCTGTCTTCTGGATGTCTGTCGGTCCTGAATATTTGTGATGTACTGGAGGGTGATGGTTGACCACAGTCATGTTCGGTCCCTGTCATGTTTAACAACTGGGACAGAACATACTTTGCCTTGTGGTCCACTATCAGATTCCGGCCACTGAGGTCCATGATCCATTTCCCGAATCTCTGTTGGGAGACTCCAGGGAGTGTATCTCTGAGTAAAAGAACCAAAGGAGAATGTGGTGTCTGTACAGTCAGAGAACTGAAACCTACAATATGCTCAGTGGTTTTAACGGCATAGTGTATGGCAGCCAGTTGTTTAGCACATTCGTCGAACCCTCGTTCGACTGGCGAGAGGAGTCGGGAAAAGTATCCCAGTGGTCTGCTATCATGTCCTATCTGCTGTAGAAGGACAACAGAGATAGACTCAGTCCCAGCATGTGCCTGGATGGCCATTTCTCCATCTGGGTTGGGGGTGGCTAACACAGGTGCAGAGGAGAGGTCTCTTTTCAGAGTTGAAAAGGCCTCATCCTGTGCTTCTGACCAGCCCTGGAGTGAGGGTTCTTCTCCTCTGAGGAGTTCATAAAGGGGTTTCGCTTTGGCAGCAAAATCCTCTATGAATTCCCTCATGAAGTTAGCCACTCCCAGGAACTTCCGTAAGTCCTGTAGAGTGCCAGGCTGAGGTAACTTGACCATAGCTTCCACTCGGGCTGCCACAATTCCTTTGGCTCCAAAAGAGACCTGCACCCCAAGGAAAGTCACCTCTGTTCTGGCCAAATTTGCCTTGTGAGGACTCAGTTTGAGTCCAGACTGTTTGTTCCCCACTGTGAAAGCAAATTTGTACCTACCGTTTTCTGTGAGTTCAATAGAGAAGAACCCATTGGCGACATCAATGGTCGAGAATATGCGGCTTTTGCCACTTATCTTCGCCATTATGTCAGGAGTTTGTGCAACTACGGGGGCAGACATCGAAGTGTACTTATTAAGGACACGTAGGTCTATGGTGAGACGCCACGCATCAGTGTCCTTTTTCTTCACAGGCCATAGAGGGTTGTTACACTTTGAATTCCCCTCTATGACCACACCCTTGTTCTCCAATTCCAGGACAGTGTTGACTATCGACTGTGTCGCTTCTGGTGGAAAGCGATATTGACGTTGAGGGGGTAGGTCTGGCCCCTGTATGTCCACCTGGACACCAATCAATCTTCCACAGTCGTTTTTACCCTGGACCCACAGATCAGGATGTTCATACACAATGGGTTCAAGGTCTATATTATGAGAGACCTCTGGCCATTTGTGTTCGAGCATATCAACTGAATTCTCCATTGCTGGCAAAGGTGGTCCCAGACACTGGTGTTGTATGACACACACCTTGGATTGTCTGGGTCCCTTCCACACAATGCAGTTTGCCAAATCCAGGATCCATCCATTTTGGGTCATTACATCAGTTCCGATGATGTTGTCAGAACCAGGGTAATACCACATTGGGATCTTGAGGGTTAAGTGTTTGGCAATGTGGACAATCACTTCCTCAATTCTGTGGGCCTTCATCCCCCCTTGTTGGTGATCAAATCCGATCACCACACACTGAGGGCTGTTTGGATGCAAATCATGTTTGATATTTGTAATGGAGATTTCCGCACCAGTATCAAGCATAATTTGTGTGTCCTGATCTTTAATTCTGGCTTTTATGTGGGGCCTCCCTGAAGAATCCAGTGTGACATGACATACTGGAGCCAGCTCTTTAGGGATCCCTAATTGTTAATCGATGTTGACAAGATTTCCAGTAGGTACCTGAGAGGTACACACAGCAATTTGGAGATCCTCAACCGTAGTTCTATTTGTGGAATCAGTAGATTCCACAACCCCTGTACCATCAACTGGGGCAATTACAGTGGCAACACATTTTGGTGTCTGCTCTTGTAAATGTCCCCGGGACCCATCAGCCTGTTCCCCCACTGTTCTGGCATAATTAGGTTTCATCTTGAAACCATTATTATTGCCAGATTTTTCAGGGCTGTTACGGTTCTGTACCCACTGAGGACAATTTTTCTTCATGTGCCCAAATTGCAAACATAGAAAGCATTGAATGCTCCCTGTCCTCTCAAATGGTGGGGCCGTGGGGCGAACAGCTGACTTCTTTCTAGCATGGCGCACACGTTCATCTTGTGATCTAACGTGTACAGGCACATGCTCCCTAACCTTAACCGACTTTTTATTGTGCAGTAGAGCTTGTCTACACTGCTCAATAACCATGGCCGCATCAGTGAGTGATGGTTCCCTCGCTGCACTCAACCTAATTGCAGTATCAAGGTATGGGAATTTTTCCACAAACATGCGGACCATGCCTTGTGGAATACCGATACCTTGATCCATAGTGACCTTCCTGTACATAGCTTCAAACCGACTACACAGCGATAAAGGTTCATCGTGTATAGTTGGTCTGAATTTCATCAGGATTTCTGGAGTAACGTCCCCGTGGCCCATTGCCAGTGTCATTAGTAAGGAAAGGCGTTCTTCCTTATCATGAAACTGTCCATTACTGGGTTCCGTGCTCCCCATTGCCTCATACCTCTGATTGAGATGTGTAGGCAACCACAACTTGAATAGCTCCATTCGAAGTTCTGGAGCCACAGAATATTTATTGCAGTGACCTTCAAAGATATCACATGCAGTAAACGCATCTAGGCTGGGATCATATTTTGGGATCTCCTTGCAGATCCGTAACAGAAATTTTATCCTTTCCATACTGTTACGGTTAGGATAAAATTCATCTGACTTTACTGAACGATTTGGCGGATTGGAAGTGGTGTGATCCCTTTCCCACCTACCTCCATATCCCCAACTCTCGTCCTGACCCTGGAAGCGATCGCTACGTGTATACTCCCTTGGTGTTTGAGTGAAATGTAGCGACCGTTCCACCTGTCCCTGGACTCTATAGCTCCGGATCTCTGATCCATGGGAGACGTGGACCCTGTTGCCGCGGTCTCCCCATCCTGTGCAGTACCCCAAACACAAACCTGTTTCGTGGGCAAAGGCACTAGGCTATTTGTACCAGGCCGTGACAGATTAGAGATGACCTGTTGCAAATTCACAATCGTTTGCGACTTTGCAGCCAGATCCTCTCTAAGTGTGTTTACTAGTGCATCCATGGATGCAACTCTACTCTTGAACTGATTTATCTCAGTATACAGACTGAGGAGCTCACTATCCATGTCAGAATAATAGGTTTCTTTGTCTGATATCCTAGATTCTAACACACAGATTTCCCGGCCCTGTCGGCTGTACACTGGGCCCTTTCTTCTAGCTCAGTTTCTAGAGTGTGTATACGTTTTATGCTTTCCACACAACAATGGCAGTGTAGGTTATCTGATGTGGAAACTTTCTCTGCTTTTCTTGTGGTAGCAAGTGTTTCCACATGCTCCGGCCTGCAAATGCTGTCTTCAAAAGTATACACTAATTTTGCCAGCATTTGGAGGCGTTTCTTAGTTTTGTGGAAAACACTTTTACTAATACAAACTCTATCATGTGCGTATGCCTGGTCCAGTAAAGTTGACCAGAGCATCTCTGTGGACTTATATGCGGTGGGCAGTATTGGGTTAAATGTGCTATTTCTACACAGGTGTTTAAGGGTGGAGAAGTTCATACTCACCTGTTCAGAGGCCATGTTGCTTGGTGTCGTCTGTTCCTTCGTCCCTCTTGTGCTGCTTGGAAAAAGGTCCTTTACTCTGGAACGCCTTCTTTCCCGACCAGCTGGACTCCTCAGATGAACCAAACGTTGATGGTGTTTGAACGAAGTGACGTGATGATCTGCCTTGCCGATAGACGTGTATCGTGTAAAGGAATCAGAAAAATCGTTAAAATCAGAAAAAGGTTCTCTGATGAGGACTGTGTCCTGTGTCTTACTAAGACTGAAAACTGTGTCACCGTCTGAGCTATCAGGGCACTGAACGCACAGAATAACGGATCACTTCACCGTGCCTCCTGTTATCTGTGTCCACGTTCCTCTGGCCTGATCCGCTCCAGATGATGACCACAGGTTTTCAGTACAAAAGACACTAGAACAACCTCAAACAGTGGGCCTAGGCTCGCCAATTTGTTGTAGGATTGGTTCAGTTCATCGGTTGTTGTTGTCAGTTATGACTACAATCACCGATATCCAGAATCTTCCCTTCCTTACCACTTTCTGTTCCTATGCTGATTAACTATATATATATGTAAATACCGATGACTTAATGGAAACAAGTCTGTTCTAATAAATGAATATTTATTAAACACACCCAAAAGTCTACAACAATAATATATATATTCTAGATAGCACAAAAACTAATACACAATCAATACTGTTACAATGATGTAAAATACCCACAGTTACTAATACCCACGTTACCTAAATATACATGCACACTATATTAATGATCTAACTATCCCTATAGAAGATAGATAGCAATTCAAGGGTTGATTATAAGAGAGAGAGAGAGGGAGAGAGAGAGAGAGAGTGAGAGTGAGAGAGAGTGATAGAGTTATAGGATGATACTTATGCCAGAAGTCGATGTCCTATATCATCGTGCGTCCAGGTAGAAAAGAGAGAGAGGGTCTTGAATTCACCTCCTTTTATATTTCACATCCACACCCACATGCAACCTACAACTCCGCCCTTCTCAGGTATCTTTTGTGGCAACTATTTCCAATCACCTCCTGTAATATGCAGTAATAATTCCCTGCCTGCGGATGGCGTGCTTGTATCAGGGAAGAAAGTCTTGTGTCAAATAAGTTTTAACACTCTTTGATTGGTTCCAGGATGTCTTAAAATGGTTTATCAGTCAAACATCACCAGTATTGTCTTAGCAATATACATCTCCATTGGTCGGAGACGGAATGTCTGCCTGAGTCCTCCAAACCCACAAAGGTTGTATACATATGTAAATGACATTGGATTTAGCAAACAGCTTCTGCATTCAAGGAGGCTGCAGGGCCAGAAACCATTTAATATGTATGCAACCTTTACTCCTAAAACCAAAAAGACATCACACAGAAGAACAATGCTGTACATGGTTGAATGCAATATGGAGTTCAGTGATTCATAATAATTATGCCATCACTTCCCCTCAACAAAGAGCTGTCTATCTTATAAAGGTAAGCGATGGTGGCTAATATCATTAAGGAAAGAAGGTGAAAACCTGTTGTATACTGGGTCTCAATGTGCATGATCGTCTCATAGAACAGGGAGCTACTAAAATTAGGGATGGGCGAGTCTACTCGCTAGGACTCGTTACTCGGCGAGTAGTAAGGGACTCGCAGGACTCGGTACTCTGCGAGTTTCCCAGCGATTACTCGCACAGCAACAAGTCCAATGCAAATCAATATCAATCCTAGTTTTGTCAGAGACTCTGACAAAACTAGGATTGCCATTGACTTGCATTGGTCTCATTACTGTGCAAGTAATCGCAGGGAAACTCGCAAAGTAACTGCTGTTACTTTGCGAGCCGAGTCCAGCTGTCTGCTCTGTGCAGACTGCCGCAGCTCCAGGGTCCTAGAGCCTGCCTGCTCACAGAGATGATGTAGCAGAGCTGAGATTGTTCTCAGTCTGCTCATTCCCTGTGCATAGACATCTATATCTATGCACAGGGGATGTAGCAGAGAGGACATCGCGTTTTGGACTACGTCGGACGGAAGAGGATTTTTTTAATTAAAGATGGAGTCCCTAATGGCTTTTTTTTTTTATTTCTAATAAAAATTTTTCTCTGTGTTGTGTTTTTTTAACCCTTTATTGGAGATTCTTAGTGGCCGGGTCAAACGTGGCCTGACATTAAGAATCTCGGGCTTAATACCAGCTTGTATAACAAAGCTGGTATTAACCCCTTTATTACCCAGCGTGCCACCGCCACCAGGGCCGCTGGAAGAGCGGGGTTCAGCGCCAGAGGATGGCGCTTCAATGAACGCTCCATCTTCTGGGGCGGCTGCGCGCTGCAATTTGCAGCGGGGGGTGCCCAGAAAGCTTGGGCCTCCCTGCGCTGCAGATTTCAGCCCCCAGCTGCATAGCTGTACCTGGCTAGACATAGAAATTGCGCGGAGCCCCACGCATTTTTTTTTTTATTATTTCATGAAATTCATTAAAAAAAAAGGGCTCCTCTATATTCTTGTGTCCGGCCAGGTACAAATAGGCACCTGGGGCTTGGGGGCAGCCCGTCGCTGCCTGCTGGATCCGGCTGGTTCCAGAAATACGGCGAAGCCCACGTGAAATTTTTTTCTGACAAATCCATAAAACAATGTAAATAAAAGGGACTGCATCTTTATTAACCCCTGGACCATGGACGAGGGGTTAAGAAAGATGCAGTCCCTTTTTTAGGATTGTTTTATTGATTTTTCAGAAAAAAAATTACATGGGCTTCGCCGTATTTCTGGAACCAGCCGGATCCAGCAGGCAGCGACGGGCTGCCCCCAACCCCCAGGTGCCTATTTGTACCTGGCCAGACACAAGAATATAGGGGAGCCCTTTTTTTTATTATTTCAAATTATTTGTAAGCCCGAAATTTATGGCGGTTACGCCAATATTAGACATGACCGCCATGAATTTCTATTAAATAGTTTTAAAAAAAACACAACACAGAGAAAATTTTTTTATTAGAAATTAAAAAAAAGCCATTAGGGACTCCATCTTTAATTAAAAAAATCCTCTTCCGTCCGACGTAGTCCAAAACGCGATGTCCTCTCTGCTACATCCCTGTGCATAGATATAGATGTCTATGCACAGGGATGAGCAGACTGAGAACAATCTCAGCTCTGCTACATACAGGAAGAGCAGGCGGGCTCTAGGAACCCGGAGCTGCGGCAGCCTGCACAGAGCAGACAGCCGGATTCCTTACTGTGCGAGTTTCCCAGCGATTACTTGCACAGTAAACGAGTCCAATGCAAGTCAATGCCAATCCTAGTTTTGTCAGAGTCTCTGACAAAACTAGGATTGCTTCAGGCTGAAGCTTCCGAGACACATCTGCGATTTGTAAATAGCACACTACTTGCTATTACTCGCTTCCCCATTCATTAACATTGGACTCGCTAGACTCGCAACGAGTAGCGAGTCCCGGGCTCGGACTCGCTAGAGTCAAGCGATTCCGAGTAATTTAGGACTCGCCCATCACTAACTAAAATGATAGTGAGAAAACATGGTAGCACTTGTTCACATTAACATCCATACCCACTATCTACTATGTCATGTGAACCGAAATTATACCATATTACCTGCACTTACAATTGGCTGTGAATGAAGAAATGAACAGGAACAAGTCCTAGAAGTATAAAGAGATATAAGCAAATAGTCAGAATACTGATCTTAAGGATGCCATGGTAGAGGTCGGTATGTCAGAGTTTACCTTATACGTGATCGCTTGTGGCGTGCTCCCAGGTGTGTGTGCAGCCGGGTGTTGGATGCTGGTGTTTATAGTGCATAGAAGCGGTTGAGCGGTGGCGCACTTCCGGTTTCACTTGTTGGAACATAAGGACATCCGTCCGGTGGAACTCATGTAACTGCGCATGCGCAGATGGAAATATGGGGTAAATCGCAGTGCGCAGATGCTGTGATAACAACAGTGTGCATACTACCTACTACCGATGTACAGGAGAGAGGTGGGATGTCATAAGCTAAGATAAAGTGGAAATCTGTCACGGTGTCTGTGGGAAAAAGCAAAATAAGTATTAGATAGGGTTAAATAGGATTGTATAAGATAACAATTGGACATTACATATATAGAAGATGGTAAAAAATCAGAGCGTATCTCAATGCCAGAACATCTTCATAATTAGAAGGATGCAGAATGCATTTA
Organism: Allobates femoralis; assembly: GCA_033576535.1. Lineage (NCBI taxonomy): Eukaryota > Metazoa > Chordata > Amphibia > Anura > Aromobatidae > Allobates > Allobates femoralis. The sequence goes on along the minus strand of JARQOC010000002.1, from coordinate 257,412,986 downwards.
TGCTCATGTACAGTTAGGGCCAGAAATATTTGGACAGTGACACAAGTTTTGTTATTTTAGCTGTTTACAAAAACATGTTCAGAAAGACAATTATATATATATAATATATAATATGGGCTGAAAGTGCACACTCCCAGCTGCAATATGAGAGTTTCCACATCCAAATCGGAGAAAGGGTTTAGGAATCATAGCTCTGTAATGCATAGCCTCCTCTTTTTCAAGGGACCAAAAGTAATTGGACAATGGACTCTAATGGTGGATTTACACACACCAATTTATCTGTTCAATATTTGAACAGATCTCTGGTTGCAGTGAAATCATGGACACATAGTTCCATTTTGTGGCTGTGTACAAATGATACAATGTGTCCATGATTTCACTGCAACCAGAGATCTGTTCAGATATTGAACAGATAAATTGGTGTGTGTAAACCCACCATCAGGGCTGCAATTAACTCTGAAGGCGTCTCCCTCGTTAACCTGTAATCAATGAAGTAGTTAAAAGGTCAGGGGTGGATTCCAGGTGTGTGGTTTTGCATTTGGAAGCTGTTGCTGTGACCAGACAACATGCGGTCAAAGGAACTCTCAATTGAGGTGAAGCAGAACATCCTGAGGCTGAAAAAAGAAAAAATCCATCAGAGGGATAGCAGACATGCTTGGACTAGCAAAATCAACAGTTGGGTACATTCTGAGAAAAAAGGAATTGACTGGTGAGCTTGGGAACTCTAAAAGGCCTGGGCGTCCACGGATGACAACAGTGGTGGATGATCGGCGCATACTTTATTTGGTGAAGAAGAACCCGTTCACAACATCAACTGAAGTCCAGAACACTCTCAGTGAAGTAGGTGTATCTGTCTCTAAGTCAACAGTAAAGAGAAGACTCCATGACAGTAAATACAAAGGGTTCACATCTAGATGCAAACCATTCATCAATTCCAAAAATAGACAGGCCAGAGTTAAATTTGCTGAAAAACACCTCAAGAAGCCAGCTCAGTTCTGGAAAAGTATTCTATGGACAGATGAGACAAAGATCAACCTGTACCAGAATGATGGGAAGAAAAAAGTTTGGAGAAGAAAGGGAACGGCACATGATCCAAGGCACACCACATCCTCTGTAAAACATGGTGGAGGCAACGTGATGGCATGGGCATGCATGGCTTTCAATGGCACTGGGTAACTTGTGTTCATTGATGACATAACAGCAGACAAGAGTAGCCGGATGAATTCTGAAGTGTACCGGGATATACTTTCAGCAAAGATTCAGCCAAATGCTGCAAAGTTGATTGGACGGCGCTTCATAGTACAGATGGACAATGACCCCAAGCATACAGCCAAAGCTACCCAGGAGTTCATGAGTGCATAAAAGTGGAACATTCTGCAATGGCCAAGTCAATCACCAGATCTTAACCCAATTGAGCATGCATTTCACTTGCTCAAATCCAGACTTAAGACGGAAAGACCCACAAACAAGCAAGACCTGAAGGCTGCGGCTGTAAAGGCCTGGCAAAGCATGAAGAAGGAGGAAACCCAGCGTTTGGTGATGTCCATGGGTTCCAGACTTAAGGCACTGATTGCCTCCAAAGGATTTGCAACAAAATATTGACAATAAAAATATTTTGTTTGGGTTATGTTTATTTGTCCTCCTAAAATGTAGAGTGTTTGTAAAGAAATGTGTACAAATCCTACATTTTCTATCAGATATTTTTGTTCAACCCTTCAAATTAAATGTTACAATCTGCACTTGAATTCTGTTGTAGAGGTTTCATTTCAAATCCAATGTGGTGGCATGCAGAGCCCAACTCGCTAAAATTGTGTCACTGTCCAAATATTTCTGGCCCTAACTGTAGTTCCTATATTCCATGTGCAGAAGAACATACAATCAAAATAGAGAGGAATCTGTTTTTAGACATCATACAGGTTAATAAAAAAAAATGATAAGCAACAGAATATGGTAACCCCTATAAATTCATCGATTGACAGTGCAATAAAATAAAAGTCTGAATTATGACAGTACATACAACAGTCCCCATAACAGGAGAAGTCAGACCCTAGGTTCATACTCCCTGTTCAGACCTAGAGGTTCCAGGGTTTGAAGCTGATGAATCCAATAGGATTCTCTTAGCTTTAATTGTTTAATCCTATCGCCTGCACGTCTGTTCAATAGAACCTACTCACCTGGAATCGTAAAGAATGTTTACAATTGGAAAAATGATACAGGATTGGTAATAGGTAATTGTCTAGTTTGTTTCTTGTTTCTGCAAGAGAAGGGAACCGCCCACCCCTTCCTTTGGGCCCTCCACTTGAAAAGCTGTCTTCTGCAGTCAGTCCATGTCAGACACTGGACCTGTCTGGACCCTGCTCATGTAGGTACTAATGCACATGGTCAGGTTTTTAAACACAACAGATAGGGAATGCTCTGATACGGGTTACCTTGATGTTTGGTAGAGCGGCTTAGTACAGTCATGGCCAAAAGTTTTGAGAATGACACCAAAATTATATTTTCACATGATCTGCTGCCCTCTGGTTTTTATTTGTGTTTGTCTGATGTTTATATCACATACAGAAATATAATTGCAATCATATTATGAGTACCAAAAGGTTATATTGACAGTTAGAATGAGTTAATGCAGCAAGTCAATATTTGCAGTGTTGACCCTTCTTCTTCAGGACCTCTGCAATTCTCCCTGGCTGCTCTCAATCAACTTCTGAACCAAATCCTGACTGATAGCAGTCCATTCTTGCATAATCAATGCTTGCATTTTGGCAGAATTTGTTGGTTTTTGTTTGTCCACCCGTCTCTTGATGATTGACCACAAGTTCTCAATGGGATTAAGATCTGGGGAGTTTCCAGGACATGGACCCAAAATCTCTATGTTTTGTTCCCTGAGCCATTTAGTTATCACCTTTGCTTTATGGCAAGGTGCTCCATCATGCTGGAAAAGGCATTGTTGGGCGCCAAACTGCTCCTGGACGGTTGGGAGAAGTTGCTCTTGGAGGACATTCTGGTACCATTCTTTATTCATGGCTGTGTTTTTAGGCAAGACTGTGAGTGAGCCGATTCCCTTGGCTGAGAAGCAACCCCACACATGAATGGTTTCAGGATGCTTTACAGTTGGCATGAGACAAGACTGGTGGTAGCACTCACCTCTTCTTCTCCAAATAAGCTGTTTTCCAGATGTCCCAAACAATTGAAAAGGGGATTCATCAGAGAAAATGACTTTACCCCAGTCCTTAGCAGTCCACTCCCTGTACCTTTTGCAGAATATCAGTCGTTCCCTGATGTTTTTTCTGGAGAGAAGTGGCTTCTTTGCTGCCCTCCTTAAAACCAGGCCTTGCTCAAAGAGTCTCCGCCTCACAGTGCGTGCAGAAGCACTCACACCAGCCTACTGCCATTCCTGAGCAAGCTCGGCACTGCTGGTATTACGATCCCACAGCTGAAACAGTTTTAAGATACGGTCCTGGCGCTTGCTGGTCTTTCTTGGGCGCCCTGGAGCCTTTTTGACAACAATGGAAGCTCTCTCCTTGAAGTTCTTGATGATGCGATAGATTGTTGACTGAGGTGCAATCTTTCTAGCTGCGATACTCTGCCCTGTTAGGCCATTTTTGTGCAGTGCAATGATGGCTGCATGTGTTTCTTTAGAGATAACCATGGTTAACTGAAGAGAAATAATGATACCAAGCACCAGCCTCCTTTTAAAGTGTCCAGTGGTGTCATTCTTAGGGCCACGTCACACACAGATATCTGTGCAGATATTGTTCGCAGATCTCTGGTTGCAGTGAAATCATGGACATATTGTCCCATTTTGTGGCTGTATACAAATGGAACAATATGTCCATGATTTCACTGCAACCAGAGATCTGCGAACAATATCTGCACAATTATCTGTGTGTGACGTGGCCCTTACTTAATCATGGCTGATTGATCGCCAGCCCTGTCCTCATCAACACCCACACCTGTGTTAATGGAACAATCACTAAAACGATGTTAGCTGCTCCTTTTAAGGCAGGACTGCAATGATGTTGAAATGTGTTTTGGGGGTTAAAGTTCATTTTCTAGGCAAATATTGACTTTGCAAGTAATTGCTGTTAAGCTGATCACTCTTTATGACATTCTGGAGTATATGCAAATTGGCATTAGAAAAACTGAAGCAGTAGACTTTGTAAAAATTAATATTTGTATCATTCTCAAAACTTTTGGCCATGACTGTATACTTTTTTTGGCAAAAAACGTATCAACTAAATACCCTGTTTTTTACTACTTTTTTAGCAGCACTTGCTTTTCACTGTTTTTATCTTTTACAACAGAGTATTTTTGCATGTTTGTTTGACTGTTTTTTGTGATTCAGGATTGGTAATAGGGTCTGACCGTACCTAATGGTGGATTTATGTTTACTAATGCGGTCTTGGATATGTTGAGAAGTTTCGCTCACATATCCGAGACCGTAAGGACATTTGAGTAAATAGACCACAAAGGAGGACTCACAGGTATAGAACCCCTTAGTTCTGTAGACTTTCCCTGAACGTGGGTGTGTGTTGTGCTCCCTTTCATGACGTGAGAGCATTGAATGCATGCCAAGCATGGATAAGTGCCTTGACTTGAGATGACAAAAACGTCTGTCTAGGTATCCTCAGATTACAGCCTATGTCGGCTCTAATGAGTTGATCCCTCAAGTTTTTGGCCCTTTTTATACAGAACAGGGGTTTGTTCTGAAACTCAGGAATTTCATGGTATGAGTAGCTGAAAACTGGCCAATGTTTCATAATGATGTTTCGGACCAACGTGTGATATGCATGGTATGTATTGATACAGGTAACCAGCTACTACACCAGCTGCCATACGAGCCACATCAAAAGATCACAGCCTCACTCACAACAAACCTGGATTGCTAGGATAGTCTTCAACCCAGTTATTCGCAAAATTAGACATAATGAAATAAGTTTGAAATTTCAACAGTGTGGGTATCCAGCACAATTGACCCAACCACGTAAGTCCTCAAGGACACTTTCAACACGCCCCCTGCATGTTACCTCTGTCACTACATACCATCCAAATCACATGTTGGTCCGAAACATCATTATGAAACATTGGCCAGTTCTCAGCCATTTTTAACCTAAAATGTATGAGTTTCAGAACAAACCTTGCAAGAACAGCTGAGGAAAAAAGACCATGAAAATCAAATTTGAGGAGGACTGCAGTTAAATACTTCCAGCTCACCCTGTGAAAAGCCTTTTCGGCATCAAGGGAAAGAAAGTCACAGGGTAATCTTACAAGTTCAGCAATGTTTAATAAATTGATCATCCTCCTGGTTCCATCTTTTGCTTGTCTCCCAGCTATGAACCCTACCTGATCTGCCGAGGTCAGTGAAGGCAAAACCATGTGAAGCCTGGTCGCCAATAGTTTTGTATAGATTTTGACATTACAGTTAAGCAATGAAATAGGTTTACAGTTTCCTGGATTTGTGGGGGGCTTGCCTGTTTTTGGCATCGCTTCTAAATTTGCAGGGGAAATGAAGCTTAATTTCTGCCAGTGATTGAAAGTGTGTAACATATGGGATTAAGGTGTTAGAGAATTGCTGATAATATTCATTTGGGAGCCCATCTGGACCAGGAGATGACAAGGATTTCGAGGTCTTAATTACTTTCTGCATTTCTGAGAAGGTGAAGGGGGCTTGAGAACTCTTAAAAGTAACCTGTCAGCTCGTTTTAGGCCCCTATTCTATCAATACCAGTCCCTGCACATTGTTAGCTCATCTCCAATCATCCCTCTCTGACCTAAAACTTCACTATAAGACTTTGGAAAAATGATTTAATAACTTACAACGGTCTCCAGGGCTCCATTCTTCTTTCTCGCAGGTTCTTAGCAAACCCCGCTAGGTGTCTTCATTCCGTCTCCTGTGTTGAAACACCCACCTCGTCCATACATTATGTCATGCACCTGGACGTCAGTTCTGGTCCGGTGCATTATGGGAAATTATCAGGCTGTACAGTCCGGCTCCGGTGCTTGTGCAGTGCGCATATTTAAGCCTAGATGTGCACATCTGAAACAATGCTCAGCTGGACATGCACCCCCCCACCAAGAGCTCTTTTTAGAGATAATTTTTCACTACAAATTACATACTATGTAAGGCTGGCTTCACATTAGCGTTTGTGTCTGCATGCTGATGGCATGCAGACACAAACACAGTGAAAAGCAGGGTCTTTTTTTGTGTCCGCAGCGGAGAATGTCCGCCTGCGGACACATCACTATGGAGCCCGGGCAGCCAATCGGCGGTCTCCGGGGGCGCGCCGGAGGCGGAGGTCAGTGGCGGAGATCTCCTCCTCTCCGCCGCCAGTAAGCTCTGGGATGTGTCAGCGAGTTCAACAGCTGATCTGACAGCTGTTTGAATCTCCCGCGCCGACACCGAGAGGAGATGTCGGCGCGGGAAGATTCAAATAGCTGTCACATCAGCTGTTTCTCCCCACCGACACCACTATGAGATTACCGGCGGCGGGGAGGAGGAGATCATGAGAGGCTAAGCTGATCTCCCGGTGGCCATCGGTGATCTCCTGTGACATCACCGGCGGCCACTGGGAGAGATTTCAATGGGTCTGCAGCGTTCTCCTGCGCTGTCAAGCGCAGAACACTGCGGACCCATTGACGCCAATGCATTGTTTGTGCGCTTGCGGGCGCTTGTAGATAAAACAAGCGCCCGTGAACGCACAAAAAATGCAACATGATGCGTTCGGAGTGCGCTCAGAGGGTGCACAAATTATGCGCATCTGAACGCAAACGCAACCGAACGCAGCCAAACGCAGGCACATGCGTTCCCATGTTCAACATAGGAATGCATGTGCGCAAGCGTTTGGCTGCGTTCGGTGCGCTGCGCTCCGAACGCCAGTGTGAAGCCAGCCTAAGAGAGTAATCCCATTTTTGTGTATCTTTTAAATACCACTGGGCCTTCTGCCACCCATCATTTATGGGGTCACATTTAGCTTAGCCTGTGCCAAAAAGTCCAAAATATTAACAACATACTAGTGATTTACTTGAATACTGTCAAATACAGTAGTCCCATATTTTTGGTGTCCTTTGAAAACCACTGTGCCTTCTGCCACCCATCATTTATGGGGTCACATTTAGCTTGCCACCTGAAGTATGTACGACATGTATCCAATGTCCAATGCTAAATGATTGTTGTGTATGTGCAACTTCAGGTTGTGTACAGGAGGCATCACCTCCTGCTTCCTAGATAACATATTGGGAAGGATGTCACCCTGGGGAAGTTTCAGTAGTTTCATACTTGGACACATATTTGTTTCCTAGGCGTTATAGCCACTCGCTGTGGTGCTGTGTATGTCAGCAGTTTTTGGAGAATGTTAAGAGAGGTTTTATGTAGAATTTTACTTTTTAAAGAAATGTGTGAGTAAAATTTTTAAATAAGCAGCATATACCGTATTTTTCAGACTATTGGTACCTTTACACGCAGCTACAGGTAACAGGTTTTCCACAGGTAACTTACTGGCTGCAGTGATATCATGGAGACATGGTTCTATCTTGTTGCTGTGTACAAATGGAACCATGTCTCCATGATTTCACTGCAGCCAGTAAGTTACCTGTGGAAAACCTGTTACCTGTAGCTGTGTGTAAAGGTACCATAAAAGATGCACCTAGGTTTTATAGGTGGAAAATAGGGAAAAAAAGATTTGAAGCAAAAAATTTGATAAAAGCTATAAGAGGAAGATGGTGGCGCTGGATCTGAGTATTCTTGCTAAGGTACCATGTGAAAACGTCAGAAGGTAAGTATAAGATCCAGCGGAAGGGGTTTACATTTAATGCGCCACGCCAGTGCTGAAGAAAAAACACTGGAGTACTGCTTTAAGATCTCATAGGCAGGGCCGGCTCCAGGTTTTTGTGGGCCCCAGGCGAAACAGTCTCCGTGGGCTCCTTTAACACATACCATGATTCCTGAATATAATATGGAAGCTGCCGGCTTTGTGTATATAATATAGAAGCTGCAGGGTGGGCTGTATATGTAATAATGAGGCTGTGCAGGGCTGTATATATCATTTGGAGGCTTCTGCTGGGCTGTATATATTATTTGGAGGCTGTGCCAGACCAGTTGCAGCCTCAAATAATATTTACAGTCCAGCACATCCTCCAGGTAATATATATAGCACGACCTCCAAATAATATATATATCCCAGCTCATCCTCCAGGTAATATATATATATATATATATATACATATATATATAGACTCCCATGTGCTCCCCCCATTTCATACTTCTCTCCGCCATATGCGGTTCCCCTTTTCCATACAATTTCTTTCCCTCATATGCGGTCCTGCTTGTTTCATACTGCGTCTCCCCTATGTAGCCCCCATTTATACAGCTTCTCCCCCGATGTGGCCTCCCTTATTTTACGCTACTTCACTCTATGTGGCCCCCCCTTGATTCACACTGCTTATCCCCTCTTGTGGCTTCCCCATTCACACTGCTCCTCCCCTCTTGTGGCCCCCCCATTCACACTGTTCCTCCTCTCTTGTGGCCCTCCCATTCACCCTGCTTCTCCCCTATTGTGGCTTCCCCATTCTCCCTGCTTCTCCCCTCTTGTGGCCCCCATATTCAGTCTGCTTCTCCCCGGTATTTGCCCGGGTTCTGACGCTGGCCCTGCTCATAGTTGCCATTCTTGTCAAGTTAAGGAGAACTATAACTCCCAGTATGTTCTGCAGTTCCTTTGGCATGTTGGGAGTTATAGTTAACCACAGGTATAATAGAATGCTTATATGTACAGTACTTTATTAACAATTCATTCTTAGGTTTTACATAGTGTGCTGACATTAAATCCTGTCAGTCTGGTCCTCTCACACTAGAAACAGGGAAGTTTCTCATCTACAACAGGACCTGCAGTGGCATAATGAAGAGGCAGGGCTGGAGCAGTACATGACAGCAGAGGGTCCTCCTTCTTTATTATATCACTGCAGGTCCTGTAGATGAATGACTTCCTTGTTTCTAGCACGGGAAGTGTGGAGCACCAGGCGGGACTAGGGTACTCTGTGCCGGACCGGACGGTGCTGGGGATGTCACGGGTGGCTTGGTCCGGACCGTGTCCCTGGGCCCTCACAATAAAAGGGGAATTATTTACAAGGGGATTGTCACGGGTGACGCCACCCACTTGGTGCGGCCAGTAATGGGGGCCGCCGCTGCTGCAGAACCTCCGGGGGGTGATGGAATGGCAGTGGAGATGGTATAGTTCCAGTGGGGAGAACTGTATCCCCCGGGGCAGTAAGGGTTTTAAAGTCTATTGTGTGTGTAGTTTGAGCACATTTACTTTGCAGGCTGCAGGGATCTCTCCTCCTGGCTGCTGCTGACAGGCTGGATCTGTAGGGAGGAATGGTCTGCAGCTAGAGACTGACAAGAGAGGCAATGCAGGGTTTTCCAAAGCTTTACTCAAGTTCTTTCAGTCAGCTTACAAGTTATTTGCAGTTGTTACACAGTTCTCAACATGCGGTTGCTTTCTCCCTTTCCGGGTTCCCTTCTCTCCTGCAGCCAGACTCCTTCCTCCTGTGACCCCTCACACAGTCTTTAAGTGTCCTTTCCGGGCTATTGCTTCTCTTTCTCTGTGTTGTGCGACACCGGACAGTATGGCGGTGACTCGGGCTTTTGTGAGTCCTAGTCTGTCACTTAGCTGCCTGTCCTTTTGGGTTAGGGATCTCAGTCTGGAACTCAGACCCCCCGTCGTGTTATCTGGGGATACCGGGTGAACTATGGTCCCCTTTAGAGCCGACACTCTACTTTAGCCCAGCCTCCAACAGTACTCTAGCATGAGGCTCTGCCAGGCTCCTTCCTTTATGTTCCCTTCAATATGCTAGGAGGGCTTCTCCACCTGCAACAGGTTGCTTCAGCTGCTGTCTAGGGCCCCGGGTGACACCGTCCCTCTCGGCTCTCTCACACTCCTGGGGATCTGACTCTCTGGACGGGCTTTCTCTCTCCTCTGGCTCGCACTGGCTCAGTACAGATTCTGCGCTCCGTCAGTCTTCACTCTTCCAGGCAGTGTGTGTCTTTCTGTCTTTACATCTCAGCTACTTCAGCCTACTGTCTTCCTTTTCTCCTCCCCCTCTCTATATACTGTCAGTCACCTGACCTCGGGTGTGCCCAACCCACTCCCCTCATCCACCACCCCTCTGGTCTCATATAGTGTCTAACCTCAGGGCTGGATGTAACCTCTCTGACACGTGGGTTATGTGGGCTGTGAGGGTGTTATTGTTTAACATTGTCCTACCTGCCTGGCTGTAGTACCCTTTTGTGGCCTCCTGGACGCAGGGGCGCCACATTCTCCCGGAGTTAAACAGCGCGTCCTCGCGCGACTCGACATGGATTACCCTGAAAACATTTATATTTTATATAACAGTAAACATTAAGGATTCTTAGTTTCTTCCCATCCGGGAGGCACGATTCTTCAAACGTTGCATTAACTATAAAACAAGTGCATGGGTATATACTCGTCATTACCCTTCTCTGTAAAACACATTATTAAACATTACTTTGTATAAAAGTATAAAATTCTCTTCTTCTCAAAAAGTGCAAAAATGCTCAAAAAGCAGCTTCAAAGTTCTTGGTTCAAAAATGCAAAGTTCGTGCATTAATTCGCCTGTGCATCTGGTCTTAAAACCAAAGGGGAGCACACAAAGGTGCTCAACTATATACAAGGAAAGTTCGCATCAAGTCATTGTTCATGATGCAAATGTTCAGGTAAAACACATAAGACAGACAGGGGAATGCTAGCATTCACTCAGGTAAGGTTGGGGGATCAATAAGGAACAATATTCATTCACACTTACAGCATCTTCATCTGTTTCTTCAAGGACCCGTGTTCACTCCTTCTCCGGCTGTTTCCACGGCAGCGTCTGCGGTGCTGATCTTCTCTTGGGGAATAACTCCAGGTGTTGCAGAGCGTCAATCAGCAGATAGCTCTCCGGTGTTTGAGTGATGGCGTCTTTTGTTAACGCTGGGGTCTCAAGGATTATGACAGGATCTGTGTTAACAGACACGTCAGTGTATCTTGGCTCCTCGAAGTCATCTCGCACCTCGCAGTATTCAGCAGTCGAGGCTTCATCTTTCTCCTCTTTCTCGGATTGTAAGCAAAGTCTCTTAACTTGGAGGCCGTACGGGCCGCGCTCTCCCTGGGCAATGTGGTACGACACCCACTCTCCAATTTCCACTTGCCTGTCCGGGTGATCTGGCGGGAGCTGCTCCTCCACTTCTCTTTTGTTGATGAAAATATCATACAGCGCTCCGGGTTCGCGGGCGAAGGCATAACCCCTTTCCTCCACAATCTTTACTATCTGGCCCTCGTGCCCTGGGGACTGTTGAATTTCACGGTCGCGGCGGGCTACATTCTTGGCCTCCTTAGCGCGGGCTACTAGCTCTTGCTTCTGCGCTAGCCTCTCGACCTCCTCCTTCTCCCACTTTCTGACACATCTCCGGATGTATTCCTCTCGGGTGATGACTTCCGCGGGGCCTACTGCGCCACCGGGCTCTCCTATGAAGCCCATCAAGTCCTCACAGCCCGTCTTTCGCTCCCACCAGCAGCGTAGCTGCTCCCCTCTCACCTCGGTAGTTGTCGGCGGCGGGATCAGTGGTTGCGGCAGCCTCAGGAACCCTTCCGGCAAGGCTCCAAGCGGATCAACTTCCTTCCAAGTTTGGTTGAGTATAGGCGGCGGGGTAGTTACATCCACTAGTATGGCTGTATGGCCTTCGGTCTCGCTCTTCGCGGGCTCCCGTGATTCTCTGACCCAGCCGGGTCGCTGGACTTGGGCCTCATAGCCCTGACAGTGATCTATGTCGATCTGGATCCGGGTCCTGTTCTCCTCCTGGGCCCGTGTCATCCTTGGGGGCAGCCGCCGCAGTACACCCCTCCGAGTGTCTAGGACATAGGGACGCTCTTCTCCGCCTTCAGCCATCTCTCCACGGTCACACGGGGTCTCTCCTCGGTCGGGTTCCTCCACTAAATCGTTCTGTGGGCCCTCCGGGATCACGCGTGGTCTTCCGGGTATAGCGCTAATCTTTGCGTCCTCCGCTTCCGTCCTCGTGTACTCGAATGGCGATTCCTTCTTTTCCGGTTGCCTGCTCCGCCCCCTCCTTTTTCTCAGTTCGCGCCAGCTTCTTGGTAGGAGGGTCTAGGGGCGGCGGCTCCTCTTTTAGAGTGACAGCTGGCTCTCCCGGAGTTAAGGAGAGCCAGGGCGGGACCTTCTTTTTGCACCTTGGACCGGACCGGCCCACGATGGGAGTCTTAGGAACGCCTCCCCTGCACATGGCGCTAGTCCCCTGTGGCCGCCATTAGGGTCAGATTTGGCGGGAAAAGTCCAGAACATAGGATTTGGGCACACAAGGTCCAATTCTTTTGGACCGGGTAGATCCTGTTCGTGATGCCAGGTTGTGGAGCCCCAGGCGGGACTAGGGTACTCGGTGCCGGACCGGACGGTGCTGGGGATGTCACGGGTGGCTTGGTCCGGACCGTGTCCCTGGGCCCTCACAATAAAAGGGGAATTATTTACAAGGGGATTGTCACGGGTGATGCCACCCACTTGGTGCGGCCAGTAATGGGGGCCGCCGCTGCTGCAGAACCTCCGGGGGGTGATGGAATGGCAGCGGAGATGGTATAGTTCCAGTGGGGAGAACTGTATCCCCCGGGGCAGTAAGGGTTTTAAAGTCTATTGTGTGTGTAGTTTGAGCACACTTATTTTGCAGGCTGCAGGGATCTCTCCTCCTGGCTGCTGCTGACAGACTGGATCTGTAGGGAGGAATGGTCTGCAGCTAGAGACTGACAAGAGAGGCGATGCAGGGTTTTCCAAAGCTTTACTCAAGTTCTTTCAGTCAGCTTACAAGTTATTTGCAGTTGTTACACAGTTCTCAACACGCGGTTGCTTTCTCCCTTTCCGGGTTCCCTTCTCTCCTGCAGCCAGACTCCTTCCTCCTGTGACCCCTCACACAGTCTTTAAGTGTCCTTTCCGGGCTATTGCTTCTCTTTCTCTGTGTTGTGCGACACCGAACAGTATGGCGGTGACTCGGGCTTCTGTGAGTCCTAGTCTGTCACTTAGCTGACTGTCCTTTTGGGTTAGGGATCTCAGTCTGGAACTCAGACCCCCCGTCGTGTTATCTGGGGATACCGGGTGAACTATGGTCCCCTTTAGAGCTGACACTCTACTTTAGCCCAGCCTCCAACAGTCCTCTAGCATGAGGCTCTGCCAGGCTCCTTCCTTTATGTTCCCTTCAATATGCTAGGAGGGCTTCTCCACCTGCAACAGGTTGCTTCAGCTGCTGTCTAGGGCCCCGGGTGACACCGTCCCTCTCGGCTCTCTCACACTCCTGGGGATCTGACTCTCTGGACGGGCTTTCTCTCTCCTCTGGCTCGCACTGGCTCAGTACAGATTCTGCGCTCCGTCAGTCTTCACTCTTCCAGGCAGTGTGTGTCTTTCTGTCTTTACATCTCAGCTACTTCAGCCTACTGTCTTCCTTTTCTCCTCCCCCTCTCTATATACTGTCAGTCACCTGACCTCGGGTGTGCCCAACCCACTCCCCTCATCCACCACCCCTCTGGTCTCATATAGTGTCTAACCTCAGGGCTGGATGTAACCTCTCTGACACGTGGGTTATGTGGGCTGTGAGGGTGTTAGTGTTTAACATTGTCCTACCTGCCTGGCTGCAGTACCCTTTTGTGGCTTCCTGGACGCAGGGGCGCCATAGAAGACCAGACTGACAGCATTTAATGTGAGCACTCAGAGCGCTGCTCCTAAGGTATGCAGTGTTATGGCCATGTCACTGCAGTAACATTTCCTCTGGGCCAGACACATCTGCAGCAATTCCCTGCTCCTGCCTCCGGACCAATGATCTCTCAAGCTGCTGCTAACCAGTGGACAAAACGATCTCCCCAGCCAACGCAGGAATCCTGCAGCTGGGGCAACCATATGTATCCACTGTTTAAAGTAATATTCATTTGCTGCTCCTCCTGTCCACTTCACAGCACTGAAACCTACGCTGAGAGGTGGGCATGGGGAGTGTCCCCACGAGCAGTAAATATTAAAGTACTTTAAATAGTGGGCCCACATGGTTTTCCTAGCAGCTGGATTCCTTTTGCTGCCTCCTGTCATCCCAGTCCCCTGCTGCCCCCTCCCCACAGCAAGACCAAATTGTACATTCCAACTATAAGATGCACCTCACACTTCCCTCCAAAATTTGGAGGAAAAAAGTTAATTTTATAGTCTGAAAAATACGGTATATAGAGCATATTTAATTATTATTACACATATTATTCTTATGCATAAGGTAGTGACATAAAGAAGTGCGTGGATTACATTAGAGAGGTAATGAGCACCGTTACGGAGTTTGATTGAAGGACCTCATAGGCCACATCTTGCTAGTGAGGAAAGCAAAAGGGTGGATGGTGTATACGGACCTGCTCTGCAAGGACCAAAGGATCAGATGGTGTTCATCATTATAATTTTTATTTCCGACGCGTTTCGGAGTTAGTCCCAATTCCTTCCTCAAGGAATAGTAGTGTTGACTAACTCCGAAACGCGTAGGAAATAAAAATTATAATGATGAACATCATCTGATCCTTTGGTCCTTGCAGTGCAGGTCTGTATACACCGTCCACCCTTTTGCTTTCCTGACTACGTTGATGATTGTGGTGTGGATCCTTGCAGCAGCTACTACCTTTTGCTTTGATGCTGGTTGTGTGCTGCACAACCCCCCCAAGTGAGTGACTAATTAAATTTAATCCATCTTTTTATCAATAAGACTTTATTGCGCTTTCTCTCACTTTTTCCAGTTTTTACATCTTGCTAGTGGGGCTTTTCCACAATGTCCAAGTGTGTACCCAAATATGAGAATAAGGCTCTCTCATACATGCTGCAAGAGACCTAGAGTAGGGACTAAATTTTGTTTAAAATTTGGTAGAGTGGGACAATAGAATTCGAACAGAATGTGCATAACGTGCATAGGATTTCCAAAAATTAGCCATGGGGGTTGTATAATAGACACAGGAAAAGACCCTGACAAGGGCCTATGATAAGAAAAAACAGTCACATCATTGGTAGGATGTTGTTGACAATGAAGAAAATGTTGCAGAAGCAGGAGGAGTAGGATTTTAATTTAAGAACAAAATGTGTTTGGCTGAGAAGGGATGGATGTTAAGATAATTTGCAAAAATGAACATATTGGGTGAATTTAGGTTGGGTTGCTGTCATCTGGAGTGCTTACAAAGTCTGGAGAAATCAAGCCCTTCTTGAATTTTATGAGAGTAAGCCTGTCTGCATTTTCCTTTGGCAGGTATGTGCGTTTATCCATTATGATTGCCCTGGATGAACTAAACACCTGCACAGACAAAACATTACCAGCAGGACAGCTCCAAGTGTGTAACGAGAGGTCTAGCTAAGTGTGCAGTATTGATACCAAATAGTTTAAAGGAATCCTGTCACCTCCTAGAAGCCAACTTACCTATCAATACATGTCCTTGCACCTTCCTATTAGCATTATAACCATCATCCTCTGTGCTAAATGCTTCCTTTCAAAGTTGAAATAAACACTTTGATACTTACTCATTAGGATGATAATGAAGTAGGGGCTATATGCAATTGCCTTTTGGGCGTGTTGTTTTGCAGGCTCCAGGATCCAGCCTTTCTCTGTGCTGCTGTGATGTGGAGCTGAAGGCAGGACTAAAGATTTGCATTCTGTGAGTGACAGAGAGAGGGAGGGCAAAGCCTGCACAAGCAAAGTAGCAGAGAGAGAGAGGGTGGATCCTGGAGCCTGCAAAACAAACATGCCCTAAGGGCTAAAGAATATAGCCCCTACTAATTATAATGCCTAATGAGTGAGTATAAAATCGTATTTATCTACTTTGACAGGATGCTTTTAGGAGACAAAAGGAGTGTGAGAATAGTGATAATATGCTGCAGGGACATGTTTTTGTAGCTTAGGTGGCTTTTTGGAGGTGACAGGATCCCTTTAAGGGCACTGATGCATCAGGAGGGAAGCTGATATAAGTACTCCGTCACCATGTTGGTCAACATCTCCCTCCTTGTCATAGTGTTAAGGCAAATGGAGGCTATCAATTTAAATTGGCATCAATCATTCCTTCCTCTTCTACTGTCTACTTACAAAATTAATTTTATAGCATATAGGACTAACATGCGTGCCTGGAGAATGACTATTAAGAGTCTGATTTGATCAAAGCAGAATTCTTGTTTTATTTCCTTGTTACATGGGTTTTTATGGACATTAATGGGGCAGGGTTTCCGGTCACCAAGGTCACTCATGATTGGATAATCTGCACATAAAATCAGTTAATATCATTAATCTTATTAATATTATTTATTACAATAGACATACTGGAAACTTACAGAGATTGCCTATACCTACAGTATATTGCAATCTCTTGACAGTTAGGTGGTCAGCCAAGATCCTCATTTCTCAGAGACTTTATCAAACCTTGAGAATACCTGTTATTTTCTGTGTAGATAACATTCTTATAACACTTTTTAATATTGAAACTTTAGTCAACACATAACTACTATGTGTAATAATCTATCAATAACAATAATCATTTAGTAAGTAATCAATAAGTAATAAGCAGCGCTAGCATCTTGGTAAGTCTCTGGATATTTTCACATATTGATTTCCACAACAGTCTCCTCTTGAACATATACAAAGATCTTACCCTAATTTTGATGTGCCTAGATTCGACTCTCTTGTCTGGAAAAAGGGGAAATGGGAGGAGATTTTGCCAGGTTTGAGATGGGCTTTCCCTCGTGAAAAACCCCTCTGTGCAGCTGGATTGATGATGTGCAAGTCAAATCCTAATCTGACCCTACTATGTCTTCTTGCTTCTACACATAGTACGTATCAGAGGCTACTGTCAATCTTCTCGTCGCTGGATAATCCTCTTCTTCATTTTTCATCTCTCAATCCTGGATCATCCATCTTTATCATCATTACAGAGTCACTTTTGGTTCTTGAAACCATCCTTTTCATGCATGGGATTATGCAATACATGATTATGGCTAATGCAATCAAGGTAGAGATGACAACCATCCCAATTTATCAATTGTGCTTTTCCACCCGTACAAACAAACAAACCAACAGTCCCATGGGTTTCGAAGCCCAGAATTAGTAGCTAACTGGTTGCATGGTGATCTCTTTATATCTCTCTCTCACCTCTGTTTCCTGAAGATGAAAGTTTTTTAGCATTACACGAATATTATAAAATTGAAACTAATAGTACAGAAAGTGACATCATATACCAGACATTGTAGAGCCAAGCAATTTCCTCTAAGGTGTCTAGATTTTTGAAAGCTCAAGGTTTGATTTTTTAAGGCTGATTTTGAGATGTTGATAGGTGTGAAGTTTAGGTTTTGCGTTGTGAAGGTGTAGATTTTGTTTTATAAAATGGGAGACAATCACTTTAAACTTAACACCTCACGGCAAGAAGATGGGTGGCAAAAATGGAGGGGGAAAGCTATGTGGGAAAATTAGGAAATCTTGTTAAGTATAGTAGATTTGTCCAAAGGATATTTGAAGAGGAATGGAAGGGCACTTTGAAGAGAAAGAAACTGCTATTTGAAGCATTGTAAAGTCTTAAAAGATGCTGGACTTGGTGTAGAACAAACGAACCGCACATTGGATTACGGAGAATTTGTGAATTGAAATATTTGATTCTGAAACTGGTGGATACACTACAAGCCTCTGGCTGCAGATGTAGCGCAGGTTCAGATGGCCACTGATTGTGCACTTTCTGGGTTTGAAAAGATATTGAAGCTTTTGTAATTACACCTGTGCCTTCCACTCTCATGTTCACACTCCATCATCCACACTTGTCAGTGAAACCCCAAAGGGGAGACAGGTACAGTCTATAAAACACAGAATGTTGACTGGAATAATGCATACATTGACAGACTACTCGAAAAAATGGCGTTGGTAGCAGCCTTTGCAGCCAGAATAACATTAACACACAAACACAATACTTGCCTATATTTAGTCATATCCATAGATGGTATACCATATTAGGCACATCCAGTAATGACTAGTTCTGACTAGACTTTACAGAATTCACACATTGCAGTAGAGGGTACCTCAACATTCCAGTTAACGTCTGTTTCTACTTCATGTGTGGCAACTAGACAATTCGTCTCAGAGCAGGGTGTGCCAACTTCCCCTTCGGCCACGATTTTGAGACAAGGCGTTGTCACTTCCCTTTCTTGCCCAACATCCATCTTGTCTCCAGTAACTTCCCCTTCAGCCACCATTTTAAGACCAGCTATCTTCAAAAATGTGATTTCAACGATTTGAAGTGTACCGCGTACAGGGCACTTCACCAGCAAGACCCAAACCTGCATGTTACAACTGTGGCAGAGTGGGACGCTGCAGCAAAGTCTGTAAGTCAACCCGTCAACATGGTAAACCAAAGGAAAACTAAGCCTGAAGCTGACCCATTAGCCCCGGCTCGGTAATAAATGAACTAGGGGTATCTTTACCTTTCTATGAAATTCACTTCCTGCCTTATAAGTATAAGATATTGAACTAAGGTTTTTAGCTTTTGTTTTAGCAAATAATTGGTGATGTTGCCATAAAAATAACTCATAGTGACATGTATTTCTGCTCTAAATGTGCAGTATTTCATTGAGCAATCTTGTTAAGTGGAAAAGGAAACTTATTTCATATGCGAGTCAGATTAAAAAAAAAATAGATATTGCTGGCTTGCTGTTGATATTGCTTTCCTGCACCCTGAGTGAGCTCTGACTATAGGTTATGCAGTTGTGCTATGCTGAACAGCATTCAGTTCTTGCATTATATAGTCTGGAGACTTTCACTACATTTCTGAACTGGCAATTGAAAAGGATTAGGATCGCACAGCGTACCTTAACCCAACCTGAAACTAGAAGTCACGATTTGTGATTACTGAAGGAGGTGCTCCTTCTCCATCCTTGTGAGTTTATTAACGCAGCAGAAATATGCATTTTACAGACTGATTCTGTTTTATAACCATCTATTTCTCTGAATATACTCTGTAAATATCACATAGTGAATATACACAGAAGGCACGTGATCTCATATACTGAGCAAAGTGCACAAAATCTGAAAACAGAGACACTTTATGAACACATTAAACTGACACAATCATTAAACAATTTGGAATAAAGACGAGGCTATCATTTTAAATACAAGTGCATCTCAATAAATTAGTATATCATTAAAAAGTTTAATTTTTTTCAGTAATTCAATACAAAAAGTGAAACGCATATATAATATAAAGAGTCATTACAGAGTGATCTATTTCAAGTATTTATGTATGTTAATGTTGATGATTATGGCTTTCAGCCAATGAAAACTTGAAGGTCATTATCATAAATTAAAGTAGGGAGGATGAAGGATTAAAAACAACGCTCCCATATTCCACTAGACATCAAAGGGTGAATATAATATTGATTTATTAGTTAACACATTTCAGGGCTCCCTGAAACACCCTGAAACATGGCAATATGATATTGATTTGCCCTGAGGAAAGGGCCAGGGAACCCTAAAATATGTTGAGTAATCAATATTATATTCACCCTTTTATGACTCACTAGCTGGGTGCCCGATGCACATGCATCGGGATTCTAGAAGAGCGAGTCTCTGACTCGCAATGGCCGCTTCGCGGCCAATGCTTCGCGCTGCTAAGGCGACTCGCCATGGCCGCTGCGCGGGCATAGCGAGTCGCCTTAGAACTGCTCGCAATGGCCGCTGCGCGGCCAATGCTTCGTTCGTATCCACATGACCACGCTGACTCGCAGTGCGAGTGGACTCAGAAGGGGCAAAAAACCCATTCGCAATTATATAATAGATGGAAAACAGCAGCCCAGTTTTGAACCCTTCACCCTGCCTACTTTATATGCACCCATATGGGGAATGCAGCAGCCGTGATATGCCTTTATAGTGGTTGTAACTCTCACAACCACACAAGGTGAAGCCTCTGATACCTATTTAGGTAATATTTTATCTCTCAGACCCTTCATCCTTCCTTCTTTAATTTTCTGAGATAATGACCTTTTGGTTTCGGTTTTCATTAGCTGCAACCCATAATCATCAACATTAACAGAAATAAACATTTAAAATAGATCACTCTGTAATGACTCTATATAATATGTGTTTCACTTTATGTATTGAATTACTGAAAAAATTAACTTTCTGATGATATTCTAATTCATTGAGATGCACTTGTAAGTTAGTTACCTTACCAGACAGACATGCTGACCCATGGACCCATGGACTTGGATGTCTCAGAGAGGAAAAAAGTGTTAGTCATGAGATTGTTATGATGAGAAGAGAGACAAGTGGAAATTATGTAATTCTGCTTCTTACAGAGTTTGTAGGAAAGTAAAATAATTCTATTTTGTAGAAGTCTAAAAGAGAGAACAATGCAGTAAAAAACTGTACTTTTATCTTTTAATGTCATAAAAAAATAAAAAGCTGAAGGCTGTTGGATTACAGAAGTGTATGTAAGACACCACTGACTATATGAACAAATTGGGCAAGTTCGCAAATAAGTAATTGCAGCATCATTCATAAAAATATTCATAAAGATAGTGCTACAGTGCATGTTGCTGTAAGACAAGTCATGGCCGATCTCTTGTCACACTATGGCCTCTTTAGAATTTCTTTAGAGGAAGTGCAGTCTCGGCAATGACTGTTGATTGGAAGATAAATTGATTGATTTAGGGATCACCAGAATAACCCTTGATTGGTCCGATGCCCTTCTACTTATATAATCCGCAGTTGGGAATTCGGGCACTGTAGCCGAATCCCAACATGCTTTGCGGGACTGCGAGTGATGACGCGCAGCGTCATCACGAGCCGCAGACCCGCACTACTGTAAAAAAAAAAAAAAAAAGTTAATGCTCACCTCTCCCCGAGCCCCCACCGTCTCCTGCCGTCTTCCTCCAAGCTTCCGGTGGCTGCCGCATGCTCCGAGTGTCTGCAGAGCTCTTCTACTGCAGTCAAGGACCTGTGGTGATGTCACAGTCACGTGACACCAGGTTACTCCATGGTAACCTGGTGTCACGTGACTGTGACATCACCGCAGGTCCTGAACTGCACTAGAACAGCTCTGCAGACACTGGGAGCCTGCGGCAGCCACCGGAAGCTTGGAGGAAGACGGCAGGAGACGGCGGGGGCTCGGGGAGAGGTGAGCATTAATTTTTTGGGTTTTTTTAACCCCTGCCTTCCTGTTTGGAGACCTTTTACTGTACTGAGCATGCTCAGTACAGTAAATGTCTCCTCCAGCCTCACAGCCTCCCATCCTCACTGCCTCCTCCAGCCTCAGTCTCCTCCAGCCTCACAGTCTCCTTCAGCCTCACAGCCTCCCCATCCTCACAGCCTCCTACAGCCTCCTCTAGCCTCACAGCCTCCCCATCCTCAGAGCCTCCTCCAGCCTCACAGCCTCCCCATCCTCACAGCCTCCTCCAGCCTCAGTCTCCTCCAGCCTCACAGTCTCCTCCAGCCTCACAGCCTCCCATCCTCACAGCCTCCTCCAGCCTCAGTCTCCTCCAGCCTCACAGTCTCCTCCAGCCTCACAGCCTCCCCATCCTCACAGCCTCCCCATCCTCACAGCCTCCTACAGCCTCCTCCAGCCTCACAGCCTCCCCATCCTCACAGCCTCCTCCAGCCTCACACCCTCCTCCAGCCTCACAGCCTCCCCATCCTCACAGCCTCCTCCAGCCTCCCAGCCTCACAGCCTCCTCCAGCCTCACAGCCTCCCCATCCTCACAGCCTCCTCCAGCCTCACACCCTCCTCCAGCCTCACAGCCTCCTCCAGCCTCACTGCCTCCCCATCCTCACTGCCTCCTCCAGCCTCACATCCTCCTCCAGCCTCACAGCCTCCCCATCCTCACAGCCTCCTCCAGCCTCACAGCCTCCTCCAGCCTCACAGCCTCCCCATCCTCACAGCCTCCTCCAGCCTCACAGCCTCCTCCAGCCTCACAGCCTCCCCATCCTCACAGCCTCCTCCAGCCTCACAGCCTCCCCATCCTCACAGCCTCCTCCAGCCTCACATCCTCCTCCAGCCTCACAGCCTCCTCCAGCCTCACAGCCTCCCATCCTCACAGCCTCCTTCAGCCTCACAGCCTCCTCCAGCCTCACATCCTCCTCCAGCCTCACAGCCTCCCCATCCTCACAGCCTTCTCCAGCCTCACTGCCTCCTCCAGCCTCACAGCCTACTCCATCCCCACATCCTCCTCCAGCCTCACAGCCTCCTCCAGCCTCACAGCCTCCTCCAGCCTCACAGCCTCCCCATCCTCACAGCCTCCTCCAGCCTCACAGCCTCCTCCAGCCTCACAGCCTCCTCCACCCTCACAGCCTTCTCCAGCCTCACAGCCTCCCCATCCTCACAGCCTCCCCATCCTCACAGCCTCCTCCAGCCTCACACCCTTCTCCAGCCTCACAGCCTCCTCCAGCCTCACAGCCTCCCCATCCTCACTGCCTCCTCCAGCCTCACATCCTCCTCCAGCCTCACAGCCTCTCCATCCTCACAGCCTCCTCCAGCCTCACAGCCTCCCCATCCTCACACCCTCCTCCAGCCTCACAGCCTCCTCCAGCCTCACAGCCTCCTCCAGCCTCACAGCCTCCCCATCCTCACAGCCTCCTCCAGCCTCACAGCCTCCTCCAGCCTCACAGCCTTCTCCAGCGTCACTGCCTCCTCCAGCCTCACAGCCTCCCCATCCTCACAGCCTCCTCCAGCCTCACAGCCTCCTCCAGCCTCACATCCTCCTCCAGCCTCAAAGCCTCCTCCAGCCTCACTGCCTCCTCCAGCCTCACTGCCTCCTCCAGCCTCACAGCCTCCCCATCCTCACAGACTCCTCCAGCCTCACAGCCTCCTCCAGCCTCACATCCTCCTCCAGCCTCACAGCCTCCTCCAGCCTCACTGCCTCCTCCAGCCTCACAGCCTCCCCATCCTCACAGCCTCCTCCAGCCTCACACCCTCCTCCAGCCTCACAGCCTCACCATCCTCACAGCCTCCTCCAGCCTCCCAGCCTCACAGCCTCCTCCAGCCTCACAGCCTCCCCATCCTCACAGCCTCCTCCAGCCTCACACCCTCCTCCAGCCTCACAGCCTCCTCCAGCCTCACTGCCTCCCCATCCTCACTGCCTCCTCCAGCCTCACATCCTCCTCCAGCCTCACAGCCTCCCCATCCTCACAGCCTCCTCCAGCCTCACAGCCTCCTCCAGCCTCACAGCCTCCCCATCCTCACAGCCTCCTCCAGCCTCACAGCCTCCTCCAGCCTCACAGCCTCCCCATCCTCACAGCCTCCTCCAGCCTCACAGCCTCCCCATCCTCACAGCCTCCTCCAGCCTCACATCCTCCTCCAGCCTCACAGCCTCCTCCAGCCTCACAGCCTCCCCATCCTCATAGCCTCCTTCAGCCTCACAGCCTCCTCCAGCCTCACATCCTCCTCCAGCCTCACAGCCTCCCCATCCTCACAGCCTTCTCCAGCCTCACTGCCTCCTCCAGCCTCACAGCCTCCTCCATCCCCACATCCTCCTCCAGCCTCACAGCCTCCTCCAGCCTCACAGCCTCCCCATCCTCACAGCCTCCTCCAGCCTCACAGCCTCCTCCAGTCTCACAGCCTCCTCCACCCTCACAGCCTCCTCCAGCCTCACAGCCTCCCCATCCTCACAGCCTCCTCCAGCCTCACACCCTTCTCCAGCCTCACAGCCTCCTCCAGCCTCACAGCCTCCCCATCCTCACTGCCTCCTCCAGCCTCACATCCTCCTCCAGCCTCACATCCTCCTCCAGCCTCACAGCCTCTCCATCCTCACAGCCTCCTCCAGCCTCACAGCCTCCCCATCCTCACACCCTCCTCCAGCCTCACAGCCTCCTCCAGCCTCACAGCCTCCTCCAGCCTCACAGCCTCCCCATCCTCACAGCCTCCTCCAGCCTCACAGCCTCCTCCAGCCTCACAGCCTCCTCCAGCCTCACTGCCTCCTCCAGCCTCACAGCCTCCCCATCCTCACAGCCTCCTCCAGCCTCACAGCCTCCTCCAGCCTCACATCCTCCTCCAGCCTCACAGCCTCCTCCAGCCTCACAGCCTCCTCCTGCCTCACTGCCTCCTCCAGCCTCACAGCCTCCCCATCCTCACAGCCTCCTCCAGCCTCACATCCTCCTCCAGCCTCACAGCCTCCTCCAGTCTCACAGCCTCCTCCAGCCTCACTGCCTCCTCCAGCCTCACAGCCTCCCCATCCTCACAGCCTCCTCCAGCCTCACATCCTCCTCCAGCCTCACAGCCTCCTCCAGCTTCACAGCCTCCCCAACCTCACAGCCTCCTCCAGCCTCACAGCCTCCTCCAGTCTCTCACCCTCCTCCATCCTCAGCCGCACTACCTGACACCGCTGCCATCCTGCCAACCGTCGGCCCCGCACCATCGCCACCGCCCTCGCGCCCCTCCGCGAGGTCCATGCTGCCCGGATGCCGCCGGAGCCTTCCGCCCCTCGCCACTCTCTCACCGCTGGCCTCTCAATGTCGCCATGCTGCTGGAGTAGTGGTCTACGGGCTGTGGCCGGGTGCCGGGAGCCAGGGACGTCGTCCTGTGGCCGGCAACAGCCAATGGGAGTGAGCGAACCGTGTCAGCCTGCAAAGCCTGACACGCCCCGCTCACTCCCATTGCCTGCCCCTGCAAGCGGATTGGGCGCTGTGTTGTACACACAGGACGCCCATCCCATTGCCCAGGACTTGGCGTCCTAGACCAATCGGATGACCGTCCTGTCTTTACCACACACCGCCCAATCCGCTCCTTCCGCTCAGGTCACATGTGTGACCTGAGGGCAAGAACTGATCCCTCTCTGCATCACCCAACCCGCCGCAGAGGACAATGCCGTGTGACTGGGGCTGCGATCAGCCCCAGCATGCAGCCACGTCCTGCCGCCGAGCGGTGATGTCACCCCTCCAGCCGCATCTCTCCTCACCCCTCCAGCCAGACCTCTCCTCACCCCTCCATCTGGACCTCTCCTCACCACTCCAGCCTCTGCTCTCCTCACCCCTCCAGCCTCTGCTCCCCTCACTCCTCCAGCCTCCCGCCACATCATACTCTGCTATCCACAGAGCCCCCTCTATACTCTGACACCCACAGAGCTGCCTGTATACTCTCCTACCCACACAGCCGCCTGTATACTCTGCTACCCACAGAGCTGCCTCTATACTCTGCTACCCACAGAGCCGCCTCTATACTCTGCTACCCACAGAGCCGCCTGTATACTCTCCTACCCACAGACCCGCCTGTATTCTCTGCTACCCACAGAGCCGTTTCTATATTCTGCTACCCACACAGCCGCCTCTATACTCTGCTACCCACAGAGCCTTCTCTATACTCTGCTACACACACAGCCGCCTGTATAATCTGCTAACCACAAACCCGCCTGTATACTCTGCTACCCACAGAGCCCCATATATACTCTGCTAGCCACTCACCCGCCTGTATACACACAATTCATTTCACCGCGCTCCCGATGCAATTGCATCGGGCCTTTTTACTAGTCATTAAATAATCTACAGTGGTATCTAAATGACACAAGTGTCCAAAAGAGCTAAATTGTATTTTTTGTCCTCCTTTT